>LR738711.1:480161020-480246334 GCA_902687465.1 Secale cereale
GGGGGGGCACCAGGGCTCCAGGCGCCCTGGCGGCGCGCCCCCCCTGGGCCGCGCCGGGGGGGTGCCTGGGCCCCCTGAAGCTCCCCCGATGCCCTACTTTGGCATATATTTAAAGGGTCCTCCGTAACCCTCAGAACTAGAACTCTTTTCGCGATCCCATCTCTGTTCCTCCGCCGCCGCCGCTTCCAAGATCGGGAGCACTAGGAGAACTCTTCCCGGCACCCTGCCGGAGGGGAGGATCACCACCGGGAGCTTCTCCACCACCATGGACGCCTCCCGGATGACTCGTGAGTAGTCTCCCTTGGACCATGAGTCCATGACCAGTAGCTATGTGATGTTCTCCTCCCGTTCTTGTGCTTCACTAATTAGTCCTCGTGAGCTGCCCTACATGATCGAGGCACCTATGTAATCCTTATGTTGTTGCTATGTTGAGTTTGCTGGGATCCGATGGATTATGAGATTATGTTCAGATTGATCTTGACTAATATATTTGATTCACCTCTTTTATATTTTAGTTCATAAGTAATTCTTGCATGTTCTCCGTTGTTATTTATTGCTTTGGCCGAGTAATAGGTAGTGACTCCAAGAGGGAACGTTATGCTCGATTGTGGGTTCATGCCCCTCGATGACTAGCTTGAGTGACAGAAACATGAGTCTAGGGGATGTGCTGTTGCCACAAGGGGGAAAACAACGGTGCTTGTGCCCGCGGGTGCAAGGATTGTTTACTTTACGCAATGTTCTTTTAATGCAGTTGTCTGTTGCATTGAGTTTACACTATGGGTGGGACTCCGCAACTTAATACCAGCGAGATGTTCTGGATAGATATCTCAAGGTGGATGATTAGTAGTAGATATTGATGGATTTCGGTCTACTTACTTTGGCGTACCGCCCATGCTTTGAACCTCAACCTTTCTTGCAATGTAGTCAGCATTGGTTTGCGTTCCTGGTCCTGTCAATTGCCCAGCTGTAATTTGTTTACCTCACATAGCTGTTTTATCGTCTTTTGGGAGAGAGACATCACTAGTGAACATCATGAGACTCCGGTCCATATTACCATCATTGATCACACCCGCTATTTACTTTTCTCTATTTACTTACTATTGCAAAAACTATCTATCACTACTATCATTGCTTTTAATCCTTTGTGAACTACAAGGCCGGAGGGATTGACAACCTCTCTGTACTCGTTGGGAGCAAAGTTATTTGTATCTGTGTGCAGGTCCACGTTGATTGCTACTAATCTGGCGCCGTAGCAGTTGACACCTACTTGTTGAACCTAGGAGTCTCTGGGGATTCGATCCTTGGTATCTTTGCTAAGGGAAAACACTTCTACTTACTGCATCTTACACCTTCCACTTGGGGTAACCAACGAGGGGTTCGAGGCCCTTCAAGGAGTATTTTCTGGCGCCGTTGCCGGGGACTCCACTCTTCAGTATAGGGGAGTTGCATGCTATCTTTTACCTTTGCTTTTTAGTCTTGTTAGTTTACCTTTCATTTTTGCTTTAGTACCTTTTTATCGAAAATCACAAAAATAGTTATCTTGCTTGCTTGCTACTATGGGTTCCACCGAGAACACCAAGTTGTGTGACTTCACTAGTCACAACAACGATGACTTTATCAGCACACCTATCTCTACACCTGCCACTTCAGCACCTTCATATGAAATTAAACCTGCTTTACTGAACCTAGTTATGAGAGAACAATTCTCCGGTGCTGGAGATGATGCTGCTTTACACTTGAACAACTTTGTTGAACTTTGTGATATGCAAAAGTAGAAATAGATGGTAATATTGTTAAGCTTAAGCTTTTTCCTTTCTCCTTGAGAGGAGGATCTAAAATTTGGTTTCAGTCTTTGCCTAGAAATAGCATAGATTCTTGGGACAAGTGCAAAGATGCTTTTATCGGAAAATACTATCCACCTGCTAAAATTATCCAACTTAGAAGTAACATTATGAGTTTTAAACAATTGGATAATGAACACGTTGCCCAAGCTTGGGAACGTATGAAATCTCTCTTCAAGAACTGCCCTACTCACGGTTTGACTACTTGGATGGTTATCCAAACTTTTTATGCAGGCTTGAACTTTACCTCGCGGAACTTGTTAGATTCGGCCGCGGGAGGAACTTTTATGTCAACTACACTTGGTGCTGCCACAAAGCTTCTCGATGAGATGATGACCAACTATTCCCAATGGCACACCGAACGCGCTCCAACAGGTAGGAAGGTAAACTCTGTCGAGGAGATTTCCTCCCTCAATGAAAAAGTTGACTTGATCATGTCTCTACTTTTGAAGCAATCTACTGTTGATCCTCGTGACGTTACTTTAAATTCTTTGATTGCTCAAGAACAAGTAGATGTTAACTTTATCTCTAGAAACAATTTTAACAACAATGCTTATAGGAGTAACTTTGGTAGTAATTCTAGATCGTTCCCCTCTAATTCCTATGGGAACAACAATGCTTATCCTAACACCAAGAACTCCTTCCAAAAAGATAGAGATTTGCCTGGCTATGAGAAACTGCTAGAAATAGAGAAGGCCACTAAGAATTATATGCACACCCAATATGAACAAAACAAAACCTTCTCGAGGAAATTAAATGAGCATACTGCTATTTTGCAAGACATTAGTAGACGATTAGAGAACATAAATATTGAGATTTCTAACCTCCAAACTAGACTCACTATCACTGAGACCCAAGTTTCCAATATGTCCCACACGCAAGCTACTTTGATAAACCAAATGGCAGCTAAACCCAAAGTGGTTGCATCCCTAAGGGAGGAAGAGGAAAGAATTAAGAGCCTTCCTACCCACCACACTGTTGCTACTATCCAAGTTATTGAGGATGTTCACACTCTTAGCACCCAATGTACTCCTGGTCCCAATGGACCTATTAATGGTGATGCTATGACTATAGAAGCTACCAAACAAGTGAACCTTAAGGACACCACTACCACTTTACTTGATGCTCGTGACCTTGATTTTGATAATTGCACTCTTACCGAAGTTATTGATTTCCTTCACAAGATGTCTAGAGATCCCTGCACTAGCACGCTTAACCTTGCCTTCACAGAGCATATCACTAATGCTCTCATCAAAGCTAGGGAGGAGAAACTTAGAGTAGAAGCCTCCATACCTAGAAAGCTAGAAGATGGTTGGTATCCTATGATAAAAATTAATTTGAATGACTTCTCTTGTTATGCATTATGTGATGTTGGTGCTAGTACCTCTGTTATGCCCAAAAGGATATATGATATGCTTAAATTGAAACCTTATGATTCTTGTTCTTTTGGTGTTCGCCTCGTTGATTCTTCCATAAAGAAACCTTTGGGGAGGATCGACGATGTTCTAATTGTTGTCAATCATAATTATGTTCCCGTTGATTTTACTATTATGGATATTGAATGTGATCCTTCTTGTCCAATTATTTTGGGACGTCCTTTTTTATGCACCGTTGGTGCTGTCATTGACATGAAAGAGGGTAATATAAAATTTCAGTTTCCTCTCAATAAAGGGTTGGAACACTTCCCTCGAAAGAAGATCAAGTTACCTTTTGAGTCCGTCGTACGGGCTAGTTATTCTTTTACTCTTGATAAAACTTGATCTATGCATTTTGCCTAGCTTAAAAGCATAAAAGAAAGCGCTTTTGGGAGGCAGCCCACATGAATAAATTTTTTGCTTTTGTTGTGTCTTGATGTTGTTTACTGCTGTAGCATCATCATTGTATCTTTAGTTTTCATATTTGTGCCAAGTATAGCCTCCGATTGCTAGAAAGTTCAAAAGTTGTGAGGTGCTGTCCAGGAAACAGATTCTGTCCTTGGATAGAAAAATTCGTATAAAATCACCAGATCATCTTTTTGGTCTGAATTTTTTCGACAGCGTTCTCTATATAATTGTATTTCGTGCGTCTGTTCTGAGTTTTTTGATTTGAGTTGCAGAAGTATCCCGAACAGATCAATTACTACCTGCTGTTCTGTTTTTCACAGATTCTGTCCTGTTTTGCCTTTCCTTCACTTTGCAAATCAAGAGCTTGCTTTTTCTTTGCAAAAACCTTTTGGCAATCTTGAGAAATAGTAGAACTTCAAGAATATCCTTATTTCCAGCAAGGTATAATTATTTTATTAAGGGTACTAACCTCGCTAATCAGATTATGATGAGTTATGTATGAAGCGAGTTTTCAAGTGTGCGAGGGAAGATGATAAAAAGATTCAGGAGTGTCAAGCGCTCAAGCTTGGGGATGCCCCCGTGCACCCCCAAGAAATATTCAAGGAGACTCAAGCGTCGAAGCTTGGGGATGCCCCCGTGCATCCCCTTCTTTATCAGTTCGTCTTTCGTTCCGCTATATTTTTATCACTTCATGTGTTATGTGCTATGCTTGGAGCGTCTTGCTTTTAGTTTTCTTTTTAGTTTTTCATAACGAGTCGGAACTCAGCATTCCTTTATGTGGGAGAGAAACATGCTCCACTTCTACCTAGAACATAACATAGAATTTTCATGTCTATCTATGCTGTGTGTGTTCTTTGTCTTTTAATAGCTACTATCGTGCTCTGCTCTTAGTATTCATGCTTATCTTTTCAAGAGCTTTTATTTAGTTGGTTGCTTGAACTCTCTTTAATTACCATGCTCACCTTATTAAGAGAGTTTGCTTCCGTTGCATTGGTTAATGTGTCTATGATAAAGATGCTACTTGCATGATGGTGCTTAGTAGTTCAGGTTTTCTTATGGTTAATCTCAAATAGCTGGGGGGTTCCCAATGTGTTATTGGAGTACCAACATGGTTTGTTTGCCTATGATGTGGTATGGTTTAGTAATATCTTACTTCGAGAATTTATTTTGATTGACTTGGCGTAAGCTCACGCATATTCAAGACTGTAAAGAAAGTCTGTCAAGCCTTGATGATCTTTTATCTCTGAGTAGCGATATAACTTCCATGCCTGATTCAATATTGCTTTGTCGCTCTGCATGATTATGACCGTCATTGCTCTCTTAGTTGGTCGCTCCCAGTCTTTTGCTAACCTGCACCTGCACTAAGCAAACTAACCATGCAATACATAGCTCATGGGAAAGTAGCCTAAAAACTATTGTGGTAAAGAATATGTTGCCTATGTATCTTATTTCTTATAAGTTGCTTGCTGAGCGGTAACCATGTTTCTGGGGACGCCATCAACTGTCACACTTTTGTTGAATATCATGTGAGTTGCTATGCATGTTCGTCTTGTCTGAAGTAAGGGTGATTTGCCGTGGGTTGAATGAATATGCATATTGTTAGAGAAGAACATTGGGCCGCCAACCAAAGCCATGCATCATGGTGGAAGTTTTAGCTTGGACCTTAATCCTCAATCTCTCATGAGAATATGCTTATGCATTAAAGAGGAGTCCATCATCTATTTTCTATGTTGTCCCGGTGTGGATGTCCTCAAGTTGAGAACTATCAAAAACGAGAAATCAAATGCGATTTATCTCCTTGGACCTTTGTACAGGTGGCATAGAGGTACCCCTTTGTGACACTTGGTTGAAACATATGCATTGCAATGATAACCCATGGGAATCCGAGCTAATTAGGACAAGGAGCGAGCACTATTGGTATACGATGCATGAGGCTTGCAACTTATAGGATGTTTTATACATGACACATATGAAGTACTACTACCGTTGACACAATTGCTTCCATGTTTTCAAAATAAAAAGCTCTAGCACTTAACCTTTCTTTTACTTTTATGTTGAAGCACCAACTACTGAGAGCATGATTGTCATTCCGAGTGTAATGTGCATTGTCCCAAAGTAGCATTGTCTTTTGCATGATTGTGATATCGTTTATTCTGAAATAATTGTATCTAGTCATCACTTAAACCTTGAAGGTGCTCCTGCATTTATGTTTTGCATCACTAAAAGGGGGCAAGCTAGATATCACTTTATCATATTTGCACATCATGTTCATTGCAAATCTTTTTGATATTTCAGTTTCATATTGTAAAACTTTCAGTCATTTGTGATTTTCTCATGAGGCAACTTAATTGCAATAGAATCATTGTCTCAGTAAGCTTTTGTCATATGACTATGAAAAAGTCCTATATGGTTAATAGCATGTCACCACAGAAATTATTCTTGTTATCATTTACCTACTCGAGGACGAGCAGGAATTAAGCTTGGGGATGTTGATACGTCCAAAACGTATCTATAATTTCTGCTTGCTCCATGCCACTTTTGGGTGATATTGCTATGATATTCATACACTTCCATACACTTTTGATCATATTTGGACTAACTTACTAATCCAGTGCACCCCAGTGCCAGTTTCTGTTTTCGGCTGTTTTTGTATTTCAGGTTTTCACGTTTCGAGAACTGCCCAGAAAAATCCAGAAAAATTATATAAAAAATCAGCGTTCTGGAAACAACACTGCGTCCGAAGGGTAGCCTGGGGGGGGGGCACCAGGGCTTCAGGCGCCCTGGCGGTGCCCCCCCCTGGGCCGCGCCGGGGGGGCGCCTGGGCCCCCCGAAGCTCCCCCGATGCCCTACTTTGGCATATATTTAAAGGGTCCTCCGTAACCCTCAGAACAGGAACTCTTTTCGCGATCCCATCTCTGTTTCGCCGCCGCCGCCGCTTCCAAGATCGGGAGCACCAGGAGAACTCTTCCCGGCACCCTGCCGGAGGGGAGGATCACCACCGGGAGCTTCTCCACCACCATGGACGCCTCCCGGATGACTCGTGAGTAGTCTCCCTTGGACCATGAGTCCATGACCAGTAGCTATGTGATGTTCTCCTCCCGTTCTTGTGCTTCACTAATTAGTCCTCGTGAGCTGCCCTACATGATCGAGGCACCTATGTAATCCTTATGCTGTTGCTATATAGAGTTTGCTGGGATCTAATGGATTATGAGATTATGTTCAGATTGATCTTGAGTAATATATTTGATTCACCTCTTTTATATTTTCGTTCATAAGTAATTCTTGCATGTTCTCCGTTGTTATTTATTGCTTTGGCCGAGTAATAGGTAGTGACTCCAAGAGGGAACGTTATGCTTGCTTGTGGGTTCATGCCCCTCGATGACTAGTTTGAGTGACAGAAACATGAGTCTAGGGGATGTGCTGTTGCCACAAGGGGGAAAACAACGGTGCTTGTGCCCGCGGGTGCAAGGATTGTTTACTTTACGCAAAGTTCTTTTAATGCAGTTGTCTGTTGCATTGAGTTTACACTATGAGTGGGACTCGCAACTTAATACCAGCGAGATGTTCTGGATAGATATCTCAAGGTGGATGATTAGTAGTAGATATTGATGGATTTCGGTCTACTTACTTTGGCGTACCGCCCATGCTTTGAACCTCAACCTTTCTTGCAATGTAGTCAGGATTGGTTTGCGTTCGTGGTCCTGTCAATTGCCCAGCTGTAATTTGTTTACCTCACATAGCTGTTTTATCGTCTTTTGGGAGAGAGACATCACTAGTGAACATCATGAGACTCCGGTCCATATTACCATCATTGATCACACCCGCTATTTACTTTTCGCTATTTACTTACTATTGCAAAAACTATCTATCACTACTATCATTGCTTTTAATCCTTTGTGAACTACAAGGCCGGAGGGATTGACAACCTCTCTGTACTCGTTGGGAGCAAAGTTATTTGTATCTGTGTGCAGGTCCATGTTGATTGCTACTAATCTGGCGCCGTAGCAGTTGACACCTACTTGTTGAACCTAGGAGTCTCTGGGGATTCGATCCTTGGTATCTTTGCTAAGGGAAAACACTTCTACTTACTGCATCTTACACCTTCCACTTGGGGTAACCAACAAGGGGTTCGAGGCCCATCAGTCAGCAGCGAGTGTAACCGGGCTGTAGCAAGCTAACATGACTCCGGTAAACACCGCATGACATTTCCTCGAAGGAGACAGACACATGAGCAAGGATGGACACATGCCGGTCAGTCCACATGTTCCGGAGCAATAGCAAGCTACCAAGGCTAAGTGGAAGCACTAGGAGGCATTTCCCCATAAGATAGGCTACCAACGATAAACAACTAGGTGTCGAATCCCACACATACCAAGCATTTCAATAACATACACAATATGCTCGATATGTGCAAATACAACATGGCATCAAAAAAATCTACGACTCAAAGTATTTATTTAAAAGGCTCCGAAGAGCCATACATTACATGATATCACAAACATGGGTCTCATGGCCCAACATACAGAGTCATACAAGCAACAAGAATACGCAGAAGCTTATCCTGTCTAAGGATAGACAGCTGAAAAGAAAGAAGGCTAGAAAGCCTGACTATCTAAAGAACCCTTCATAGGAACAGTAGCTCTATCTGGGATTCCCAAGCTAATTTTCAAAGGCCACGTAGAACTACTAGGGAGACTGAAGACTGTCTACAAAAACATAAATTCAGCAAACGTGAGTACAAATGTTCCCAGCAAGACTTACATCAGAACTAGCTACATATGCATCAGTATCAACAAAGGGGTAGTTGAGTTTAATTGCAGCAAGCCAGCTTTAACTTAGTGGCTATCCTGAACTACGACTGCCAGTAATTTCTTTGAGGTGGCGCACACGAGTCCACATATTCACCATATCAATACATCACTATGGATCCGCTCCCGTCTCCCTACGAGAAGGGCATCTAAGCACTCATGCTTATCTTGCGCATTTTACAGTATCCAATTCCAGTTATCTTTGAACAATATAAGCTTTCTAAGTAGTCCATATCCGCGGACGCGGCTATTCGAATAGATCATTAAGCCTACTGGGGTATACTTCTTCACACACGCTTTCACCACTTATCGTCATTTACAAGACATGTACTCAGCAACCTTCAAGTGAAAGCCCAGCGAGGGTGTCGGCCATGACCTGACTAACCACACAAGACTCTAGTCCAGGTTTATCGCCTATTTGAGTTCCATCCGCAAGGAAGTCCGGCTGAGGTTTCAACTAAGGCCCCAACGATGTGTGCAGGGTTCCCGAACCCACCAAACAGGTGTCGCGGTACACCATGCCATGGTGTATCTACCGCATCATAGCCCACCCCTCGGGTTAGCAGTACACACGGCCTCCAACACATATCCTACAAACACCAGAAACTAGCTGCAACTCCTAGACAGATATCAAGGCGCTTAATAAGTCAAGAGGGCCACTTAAGCATTCCAATGCGTGGTAGGAACTATCTTGGATCACATACACAGAGGTCAGTTCCAGAGGATGGTTTCAATGAGACAACCCACCATGTACTCCTACATGGCATCTCATCGCTACCTTTACCAAATCGTGTTCACACACTTAACTCTCAACACTAGAACATGTTCACCTCCATTCCAATCCATCCCAGATGAATCATACCTGACACAACTCTAAGCATAGCAGGCATAACAAGCAAGCATGAATGAGTAGGCACATCACGACTCAAACAACTCCTACTCATGCTAGTGGGTTTCAACTATTTACTGTGGCAATGACAGGTCATGCAGAGGAATGGGTTTCAGCTACCGCATCAAATAACAGTTGAATCGTTGTTGTCCTAATGCAGTAAAAGAGAGCAAGAGCGAGAAAGTGCGTTTGTATCGGAGTGCCCAAAGGGGATTTGCTTACCTAGCACTTGTGAAGATATTATAGCTCTTCATCGGTGTCAACGATCATAACGCCGGAACAATGTCCACTGAGAGGGAACAACACTCGCAAAGAAGAAGGAACACAATCAATGCAATGCAACAATATGATGGATGATCATGACATGGCAACATGCTGTTATTTGGACTAATGCAACTAGCAGCAATTTAAATGAAGTTTGTTTGAACCCAAGGTTCAAGTTCAAACTCCATAGTTGCTCAAACATGCATTAGGATGTCATCAACAGATTCATCATATTTTTTAATAAATTTTCTTATATAAATTATTTCATTTGGAGTTACATTTGAATTTCTATGATTCTTAGAAGTTTATATCATTTTCTGAATTAAATAAATCATTTCTGATTTATTTATAACTCCAGAAAACATTTACTGCATCAGCATGTTGGAAATATGCCCTAGAGGCAATAATAAATTGGTTATTATTATATTTCCTTGTTCACGATAATCGTTTATTATCCATGCTAGAATTGTATTGATAGGAAACTCAGATACATGTATGGATACATAGACAAACACCATGTCCCTAGTGAGCCTCTAGACGACTAGCTCGTTGATCAATAGATGGTTACGGTTTCCTAACCATGGACATTGGATGTCGTTGATAACGGGATCACATCATTAGGAGAATGATGTGATGGACAAGACCCAATCCTAAGCCTAGCACAGATCGTGTAGTTCGTATGCTAAAGCTTTTCTATATGTCAAGTATCTTTTCCTTAGACCATGAGATTGTGCAACTCCCAGATACCGTAAGAATGCTTTGGGTGTACCAAACGTCACAACGTAACTGGGTGGCTATAAAGGTGCACAACAGGTATCTCCGAAAGTGTCTGTTGGGTTGGCACGAATCGAGACTGGGATTTGTCACTCCGTATGACGGAGAGGTATCTCTGGGCCCACTCGGTAGGACATCATCATAATGTGCACAATATGTGATCAAGGAGTTGATCACGGGATGATGTGTTACGGAACGAGTAAAGAGACTTGCCGGCAACGAGATTGAGCAAGGTATCGGTATACCGACGATCGAATCTCGGGCAAGTGCTATACCGATAGACAAAGGGAATCGTATACGGGATTGATTGAATCCTTGACATCGTGGTTCATACGATGAGATCATCGTGGAACATGTGGGAGCCAACATGGGTATCCAGATCCCGCTGTTGGTTATTGGCCGGAGAGTTGTCTCGGTCATGTCTACATGGTTCCCGAGCCCGTAGGGTCTACACACTTAAGGTTCGATGACGCTATGGTTATAGGGAAAGTATGTACGCGGTTACCGAATGTTGTTCGGAGTCCCGGATGAGATCCCGGACGT
The DNA here is from genome assembly GCA_902687465.1 of Secale cereale. NCBI lineage: Eukaryota > Viridiplantae > Streptophyta > Magnoliopsida > Poales > Poaceae > Secale > Secale cereale. The sequence continues at coordinate 480,171,963 of LR738711.1, forward strand.
CACGAGGAGTTCCGGAATGGTCCGGAGGTAAAGATTCATATATGGGAAGTCCTGTTTTGGTCACCGGAAAAGTTTCGGGCGATATCGGTAATGTACCGGGACCATCGGGAGGGTCCCGGGGGTCCACCAGGTGGGGCCACCAGCCCCAGAAGGCTACGTGGGCTAAGTGTGGGAGGGGACCAGCCCCAAGGGGGCTGGTGCGCCCCCCCACCAAGTCCCAGGGCGCCTCCAAGAGGGGAGGGGGGCAAACCCTAAGGCAGTTGGGCCCTAGGGCCCAATAGTGGTGCGCCTCCCCCTCTCTCCCCCTTGGCCGCCCCCCTAGATGGGATCTAGGGCTGGCCGCACCCTAGGGGAGGGAAACCCTAAAGGGGGGCGCAGCCCTCCCTTCCCCCTATATATATGTGAGGGTTTAGGGCTGTTTGACACACGAGAAAGTCTCCCTCTTGGTGCAGCCCTACCCCTCTCCCTCCTCGTCTCTTGCAGCGCTTGGCGAAGCCCTGCTGGAGTCCCGCGCTCCTCCACCACCACCACGCCGTCGTGCTGCTGTTGGTTGGAGTTTTTCCCAACCTCTCCCTCTCTCCTTGCTGGATCAAGGCGTGGGAGACGTCACCGGGCTGCACGTGTGAAGAACGCGGAGGCACCGTCCGTTCGGTGCTAGGATCTTCGGCGATCTGAATCGCGGCGAGTACGACTCCATCAACCGCGTTCTTGAACGCTTCCGCTTAGCGATCTACAAGGGTATGTGGATCCAACTCTCCTCTCGTAGATGCATCTCCTAGATTGATCTTGGTGAACGTAGGAAAATTTTTGTTTCCCATGCAACGTTCCCCAACAGTGGCATCATGAGCTAGGATCTTGCGTAGATGTTTTCACGAGTAGAACACAAAGGGGTTTGTGGGCGTTGATGTTTAGATTGCTTCCCTCTTTGGTCTTTCTTGATTCAGCGGCATTATGGGATGAAGCGGCCCGGACCAACTTTACATGTCCACGTACATGAGACCGGTTCCATCGACAGACATGCGACTTTTGTTGCATAAGATGGCTGGCGGGTGTCTGTCTCTCCTATCTTAGTTGAATCGGATTCGACGAAGGCGGTCCTTGTAGAAGGTTAAATAGCAACTTAAATATCACCGTTGTGGCTTTGCGTAGGTAAGAAGCGTTCTTGCTAGATACCCATAGCAGCCACGTAAAACATGCAACAACAAATTAGAGGACGTCTAACTTGTTTTTGCAGGGTATGTATGTGATATGATATGGCCAAAGACATGATGAGATATATTTGATGTATGAGATGATCATGTTGTAATAGTTAATATCGACTTGCATGTCGATGTATACGGCAACCGGCAGGAGCCATAGGGTTGTCTTTAATTCTTGTATGACCTGCGTGTCAATCATTAAGCGCTATGTAATGCTTTACTTTATCGCTAAACGGTAGCAATAGTAGTAAGAGCATGGTGGGCGCGCGACAACCCCGATGGCGACACGATGATGGAGATCATGATGATGGGGATCATGGTGTTACGCCGGTGACGATGGAGATCATGCCGGTGCTTTGGAGATGGAGATCAAAAGCACGAGTTGATGGCCATATCATGTCACTTATGATTTGCATGTGATGTTAATCCTTTTATGCATCTTATTTTGCTTAGGACGACGGTAGCATTATAAGATGATCCCTCACTAAAATTTCAAGATAAAATTGTGTTCCCCCCGAGTGTGCGCCGTTGCGAAGGTTCGTCGTTTCGAAGCACCACGTGATGATCGGGTGTGATAGACTCTATGTTCGCATACAACGGGTGCAAGCCAGTTTTGCACATGCAGAACACTCGGGTTAGACTTGACGGGCCTAGCATGTACAGACATGGCCTCGGAACACGGAAGACCGAAAGGTCGAGCATGAGTCATATAGTAGATATGATCAACATGAAGATGTTCACCATTGACACCACCTCATCTCACGTGATGATCGGACTTGGGTTGGTGGATTTGGATCATGTCACGCTCGGATGACCAGAGGGATGTCAATTTGAGTGGGAGTTATAAGTAATTTGATTAGTTAAAACTCACTTATCATGAACAATAGTCTAAGTTGCCTTTGCAAATTATGTTGTAGATCAATAGCTTGCGTTGTAGCTCCCTGTTTAATACGATCCTAGAGAAAGACTAAGTTGAAAGATATTGTAAGCAAGGATGCGGACTGGGTCCGTAGTCCGAGGAGTGTCCTCACTGCTGCACAGAAAGCTTACGTCTTTGATGCACCGCTCAATGTGCAAACCCCTACAACGTTGTCTGTGGATGTTGTGAACACCTGAGAGACACGTCCTGATGACTACTTGATAGTTTAGTGCACCATACTTTACGGCTTAGAATCGGGATTCCAATGACGTTTTGAACGCCATGGAACATATGAGATGTTCTAAGAGCTGAAATTGGGATTTCAGGCTCATGCCCGTGTTGAGAGGTATGAGACCTCTGACAAGTTCCTTTGCCAAAAAGATGGAGGAGAATGGCTCAACTAGTGAGCATGTGCTCAGAATGTCTGGGTGCTGAAATCACTTGAACCAAGTGGGAGTTAATCTTCCAGGTGAGATAGTGGTTGACGGAATTCTCTAGACACTATCACCAAGCTACTAGAACTTTCGTGATGAACTATGACATGCAAAGTATGGTGATAATCCCGGTGCTGTCAGCGGTTCTTAGTACCGCAAAAGTAGAGATCAAGAAGGAGCATCAAGTGTTGATGGTTTAGCAAGACCACTGGTTTCAAAAGGGGTAAGAGCTAGAAGGGAAACTTCATGAATGGCAAACCTGTTGTCGCTCTGATGAAGGAACCCATGGTTGAACCCAAACCTCGAGACTAAGTGCTTCGATTGTAAGGGTAACGGTCACATGGTAGCGGAACCACCCCAAATACATGGTAGATATGATAGCTGGCAACTTCAACAAAGTATATTTGATATACGTGTTATTGATGTGTACCTTAGTAGTACTCCTTGTAGCACCTGGGTATTGGATACCGGTTCAGTTGCTATTATTAGTGACTTGAAGCAAAAGCTACGGACTGAACGGAGACTAGCTAAAGGCGAGGTGACGATGTGTGTTGGAAGTGTTTCCAAGGTTGATGAGATCACCATCGCACATTTCCTCTATTTTCGAGATTAGTGTTGAACCTAGATAAATGTTATCAGGTGTCTACGTTGAGCATGAAAATGATTAGATCATGTTCATCGCAATACGGTTATTCATTTAAGTTAGAGAATAATGGTTATTCTGTTTACATGAATAATACCTTTATGGTCATGCACCCAATGGTTCGTTGAATCTCGATCATGGTAATACACATAATGATAATATTAATGCCAAAAGATGTAGAGTTAATAATGATAGTACCACTTTCTGCCGCTTAGGTCATTTTGGCATAAAATGCATGAAGAAACTCCATGCTGATGGATGTTTGGAGTCACTTGATTTTGAATCGCTTGACACATGCGAGCCATGCCTCTTGGGCAGGATGACTGAGATCCCGTTTTCAGGTACAATGAAACGGGCAAGTGACTTGTTGGAAATCATACATGCTGATGTATGTGATCCAATGAGAATTAAGGCGTGTGGTGGATATCGTTATTTTCTCATCTTAAATGACGATTTGAGTAGATATGGTATATTTACTTAATGAAGCAAAAGTCTGAAACGTTTGAAGGGTTCAAACAATTTCAGAGTGAAGATTAAGAATCATCATAACAAGAAGATCATGTTCCTACGATATGATCAAGGGGATATTATCTGAATTATGAGTTTGGCAATCACTTAAGACATTGTGGAATTGTTTCGCAGTTGAAGTCCCCTGGAACACCACAGCGTAATGGTGTGTCCGGACATCGTAATCGAACCTTATGAGATATGGTGCGATCTATGATGTATCTTACCGATCTACCGCTGTTATTTTAAGGTTATGCATTAGAGACAGCTGCATTCACTTTAGATAGGGCACCATCTAAGTCCGTTGAGACGACGTCGTATGGTTTGGCAAGAAACCAAAGTTGTCGTTTTCTTAATGTTTGGGGCTGCGATGCTTATGGCTTCAGCCGGGAAAAGCTCGAACCCAAAGCGGACAAATACATCTTCATATGATACCCAAAGGTAACTGTTGGGTATACCTTCTATCTCAGATCCAAGGGCAAAAATGTTTGTCCCTAAGAACGGGTCCTTTCTCGAGAAGGAGTTTCTCTCGAAAGAATTGAGTGGGAGGAAGATAGAACTTGATGAGGTCGTCGAACCCTCACTTCAACCGGAGAGTAGTGCAACACAGAAAGATGTTTCTGTGGAACCTACGACGTTGAAGAGGAAACTAATGATAGTGATCATGAAGCTCCAGATCAAGTTGCTATCAAACCTCGTAGGTCGACAAGGATGTGTACTACTCCTGAGTGGTACGGTGATCCTGTCTTAGAGGTCATGTTGTTGGACAACGATGAACCTACGAACTATGGAGAAGCGATGGTGGGCCCATATTCCGACAAATGGTTAGAAGCCGATAAATCCGAGATAGGATCCATGTATCAAAACAAAGTATGGACTTTGGTGGACTTGCCCTATGATCGACAAGCCATTGAGACAAATGGATCTTTAAGACTAAGACGGACGTGGACGGTAATGTCACCGTCTATGAAGCTCGACTTGTGGCGAAGAATTTTCCACAAGTTCAAGGAGTTGACTACGATGAGATTTTCTCACCCGTAGCGATGCTTAAGTCCGTCGGAATCATGTTAGCATTAGCTGCATTTATGAAATCTGGCAGATGGATGACAAAACAAGTTTCCTTACCAGTTTTCGTAAGGAAAGGTTGTATGTGATACAATCAGAAAGGTTTTGTCGATCCTAAGGATGCTAAAAGGATATGCTAGCTCCAGCGATCCTTCCATGGACTAGAGCAAGCATCTCGGAGTCGGAATATACACTTTGATGGAGTGATCAAAGTTTTTGGGTATACAAAGTTTGTTGGAAACTTGTATTTGCAATAAAGTGAGTGGGAGCACTACAACATTTCTGATAAGTATATGTGAATGACATATTGTTGATCCGAGATGATGTAGAATTTCTGGAAAGCATAAAGGGTTGTTTGAAATGATTTTTTCAAAGGAAGACCTAGATAAAGCTGCTTACATATTGGGCATCAAGATCTATACAGATAGATCAAGACGCCTGATGATACTTTCAAAAGAACACACACCTTGGCATGATTTTGAAGGAGTTCAAAATAGGTCAGTCAAAGAAGGAGTTCTTACCTGAGTTGTAAGGTGTGAAGTTGAGTAAGACTCAAAGCTTGACCACGGCAGAAGAAAGAGGAAGGCGAAGGTCGTCCCCTATGGTTTTGTCATAGGCTCTATACGATATGCCATGCTAAGTACCGCACCTGATGTGTGCCTTGCCACATGTCTGGCAAGAGGGTACAAAGGTGATCCAGGAGTGGATTACTAGATAGTGGTCAAAATTATCCTTAGAGGAATAAGGAAATGTTTCTCGGTTATGGAGGTGATAAAGAGTTCGACGTAAAGAGTTACGTCGATGCAAGCTTAACACCTATCCGGATAACTCTAAGTGGAGATACCGGATACGTATAATGGAGCAACAGTTTGGAATAGCTCCAAGTGGAACGTGGTAGCAGCATCTACGATATGACGTAAGGTTTTGCGAAGTACATAGGGATCTGAATGTTGCAGACCCGTTGACTACAACCTCTCTCACAAGCATAACATGATCAGACACAGAACTCATTGAGTGTTAATCACATATTGATGTGAACTAGATTACTGACTCTAGTAAACTCTTTGGATGTTGGTCACATGGCGATGTGACCTGTGAGTGTTAATCACATGGCGATGTGAACTAGATTATTGACTCTAGTGCAAGTGGGAGACTGTTGGAAATATGCCCTAGAGGCAATAATAAATTGGTTATTATTATATTTCCTTGTTCACGATAATCGTTTATTATCCATGCTAGAATTGTATTGATAGGAAACTCAGATACATGTATGGATACATAGACAAACACCATGTCCCTAGTGAGCCTCTAGACGACTAGCTCGTTGATCAATAGATGGTTACGGTTTCCTAACCATGGACATTGGATGTCGTTGATAACGGGATCACATCATTAGGAGAATGATGTGATGGACAAGACCCAATCCTAAGCCTAGCACAGATCGTGTAGTTCGTATGCTAAAGCTTTTCTATATGTCAAGTATCTTCTCCTTAGACCATGAGATTGTGCAACTCCCAGATACCGTAGGAATGCTTTGGGTGTACCAAACGTCACAACGTAACTGGGTGGCTATAAAGGTGCACAACAGGTATCTCCGAAAGTGTCTGTTGGGTTGGCACGAATCGAGACTGGGATTTGTCACTCCGTATGACGGAGAGGTATCTCTGGGCCCACTCGGTAGGACATCATCATAATGTGCACAATATGTGATCAAGGAGTTGATCACGGGATGATGTGTTACGGAACGAGTAAAGAGACTTGCCGGTAACGAGATTGAGCAAGGTATCGGTATACCGACGATCGAATCTCGGGCAAGTGCTATACCGATAGACAAAGGGAATCGTATACGGGATTGATTGAATCCTTGACATCGTGGTTCATCCGATGAGATCATCGTGGAACATGTGGGAGCCAACATGGGTATCCAGATCCCGCTGTTGGTTATTGGCCGGAGAGTTGTCTCGGTCATGTCTACATGGTTCCCGAGCCCGTAGGGTCTACACACTTAAGGTTCGATGACGCTATGGTTATAGGGAAAGTATGTACGCGGTTACCGAATGTTGTTCGGAGTCCCGGATGAGATCCCGGACGTCACGAGGAGTTCCGGAATGGTCCGGAGGTAAAGATTCATATATGGGAAGTCCTGTTTTGGTCACCGGAAAAGTTTCGGGCGATATCGGTAATGTACCGGGACCATCGGGAGGGTCCCGGGGGTCCACCAGGTGGGGCCACCAGCCCCAGAAGGCTACGTGGGCTAAGTGTGGGAGGGGACCAGCCCCAAGGGGGCTGGTGCGCCCCCCCACCAAGTCCCAGGGCGCCTCCAAGAGGGGAGGGGGGCAAACCCTAAGGCAGTTGGGCCCTAGGGCCCAATAGTGGTGCGCCTCCCCCTCTCTCCCCCTTGGCCGCCCCCCTAGATGGGATCTAGGGCTGGCCGCACCCTAGGGGAGGGAAACCCTAAAGGGGGGCGCAGCCCTCCCTTCCCCCTATATATATGTGAGGGTTTAGGGCTGTTTGACACACGAGAAAGTCTCCCTCTTGGTGCAGCCCTACCCCTCTCCCTCCTCGTCTCTTGCAGCGCTTGGCGAAGCCCTGCTGGAGTCCCGCGCTCCTCCACCACCACCACGCCGTCGTGCTGCTGTTGGTTGGAGTTTTTCCCAACCTCTCCCTCTCTCCTTGCTGGATCAAGGCGTGGGAGACGTCACCGGGCTGCACGTGTGAAGAACGCGGAGGCACCGTCCGTTCGGTGCTAGGATCTTCGGCGATCTGAATCGCGGCGAGTACGACTCCATCAACCGCGTTCTTGAACGCTTCCGCTTAGCGATCTACAAGGGTATGTGGATCCAACTCTCCTCTCGTAGATGCATCTCCTAGATTGATCTTGGTGAACGTAGGAAAATTTTTGTTTCCCATGCAACGTTCCCCAACACAGCAATGTGTCACGGTGATGTCAGCAGGTCAACAGGGGCGGTCCAGGTTAAACCTGACCTGTGGGGCCCACTGGTCAGTGAGCCATTGTCCTTTAGTGTCACAGACAGGTGGGTCCAGTCAACGGCCACGTCAGCGTAGTCAATTCGGATGTGTGGGTCCCACTAGGTTATAAACTAATCTAAACAAAGATAAACCCGAAGTTAATTGGGCGTGGGGCCCATCCGTCAGTAGCACAGGGCTTAAGTTAACTTCGGTTAGCTCCTAAACTAATGGCGCCACATCAGGATTGAGCTACGGAGCACCGTTAGATGCATGGGGTTATGCGTTCGAACAAGGGTAGCATGCCGCATCCATTGGTGGCCGGGGTTGGACCGGGGGTGCACGGAAATGACGGCGGTGACGCAAACATTGAACTGGTCAGCGATGCGGGTGGCCAGAGGTGTGCGGAAGACCGTGACGCGCTCTGTTGCGGGCTTGCGCAACTGTGGCCATAGCGGCGGCACGGCCGGCGGAGATGAGCTCTCGGGTTTGATGAAGGAGACGACCAGAGGGGGAAATCAAGGTAGGGAGAGAGGATTCTAGCGAAGGAGCTCACGGTGAGTGCAGAGGGCGTCGAAGCGGGCTCGAGGAGGGCTCGGTTCACGCAGCAGGCTCGCGGCACTTTGGCCATGGTGAGGAGAAGGCGAGGGAGGGAGCAGAGAGGCAGGGGAGTGGGCGAGCGGGCGCTGGCCATCTCCCACGCGCAAGAGGATGGCGCGGGGAGGCCAGGCAGGTAGGGAGGAGGTGGAGGTCTTGGACGCGTGGGTGTGGACACGCCTCTACCTACTGGCAGTGGTTGAAGACAACCGCTCTGCTACAGTGGGTTGGGCCGATGCATCTGGGCCGGTACAGGTAATTGACCCTGGTATGGGTGTTTTCCTTTTCTCTTAGTTTTTCTATTTTTCGTTCTCGGTTCTGGTTTAGTTTATGCACGAAACTATTTTTCTAAATTCTAAAATTATTTGTTGGAGCTCCCTGCAATGTACTAGTGACCCGTGATTATTTTCAAAATATCTAGAGCTATAAAATTATTTATAGCTTTTATTTTCTCCAACTCAAATACAATATGGATTAATGCAAAAATCCAGAATGTCCTAGAGATATGTGCACCATTTTTGGCAGAGGTTCATCACTAATTCCAAAAATGAAAACTTTTATGAAGGGCATTTTGGTTTCATTGAAAATATTTTTGGTTGAACTTGTTTAAATTCCATTTGGTGCTAGGGTTTGATCATCCCATTTCAAATTCATTCGAATTCAAACATGATGCATGGATGCTAATGAAACTAATTACACATAAACTCTAAGGATGTGACAAAAACTAAGCATTGCAAGACAACATATGCATGATATGAGTAATATAACCCTGCCCAGTTTGAGCATACAACTCATGGGAAAAATAGGACTGGTCATCTGTCTCTAAATCCCCTCTTAGGAGCTATCTATAAGCAGCAAGATATCTGCTTCAGCATGTAGCATTGTCTTCTGTGAAGACCTTGTTTTTACTACAGATTTTTGCATCACAAATTCAAATGGCTGATGCACAGTAAGAGAAGTTGAATATACAAACATTATCAACAAATGGAATACGTAATACAAAAAAGGGATGGCATAATATAATTCACATATATGATGCTTGGCGAAACATCATGGCATTGCATAATTCACATATATAATGCCTAACAACAAGATAGCATTGCATAATTCACATATATAATGTCTTGCAACAAGATGGTATTGCATAATTCACATATTTGCTAATTAGACACTAAAAAGGTGGCATTCACACAAAGCAGATCTAAACTAAGCAAATAACATGGCAATGCAAGACACCATTTGCACGATATGAGCAATATAACCCTTCCAAGTTAGAGCATGTACCTTGGGGGATCGGACTGGTCATCTGCCTCTGAATCCTCCTCTGAGGAGCTATCCGTAACCAGCAAGACATGCGCTTCATCAGATAGCATTGTCTGCTCTGAAGACCTTGTTTTCACCATAGATTTTTTCATGACCGTGTCGAATGGCTGATACACGGGAAGAGTAATTTAATGTACTAACATTGTAGACAAATTTAATACATAATAAAAAATGATGGCATGATATCATTCACATATAATATGACTGGGTAACCAGGATGACATTGCAAAATTCACATATATGTCACTTGGCTAAACAAGATGCATTGCATGATTCACATATGTGATATAGAAACTAAACAGATGGCATTCACACAATGCATGTCTAAACTAAGCACATGACATATTTTATGTATAAATTAAGCAATGCAAGGCATCATATGCATGATATGACCAACATCAGCATGCCAAGTTAGAGGAAAAGACCTTAGGCGTTAAATAGGAGTGGTTTGCTCCCTCTGAATTCCCCTCTGAATATTTATCTTCCTCTTGATTACAGTCTGGAATGGGGGGAGGGGTTGCTTTTGCACCCAGCATGGAGCGATGTCTGCGTGAAATTTTATTGCCACGCAAGGCTCGTCTCTTTTGCACTACATATTCAGTACCATTGTGTACAATAACTGATATGCATAGGAATAAAACATAGTGAGATCATATAAGGAGTGCATACTTTGGATAGACCCAAAACCAATGATAGCAGACAGATAATAGCTTCGTTAAAAATACAGATAATGGCTCCTTTAATGTTTGTTTCCACACAACATGAAACTCATAGTAGACACCCGAGATTAGCCAGATAGTAGACATATAGTATTGATTGCTGCCCCAATATGTACCCCACAACCATTTACAAACTCAAGTTTGAGCATTAGTTCGGACCTGACTCAGAGTCTAATCGGTGAACATGATAATAAATTAGCATGCCATCATGTTAAGCGATGCACAACGTAAGCAGACATGAAAGAGTGCGACCTCTCTTGCGGACCCGTCTAGTCCTCAAGGTCATCTGCTCAGTTGATGATGGTAATGCAGTTGTCTTCACTGCCGGCGGTGGGGAAGAAGATCTAAGACAACGAAAGATAGTCTAGAGGGCGGATCCCTGCTGTGGTGAACCCTTCCATCGTTGGAGCAGCTGAGCTGGGGAGGACCACAGCGCAGCAGGAGCGGGACAAACCACAATAGATTTTCTTTGACACATATATGTAACAAAAGTAATTCTGTAAGGGCCTGTTTAAATTGGAGGATTCTAACAATGCAGGGATAGGAAAAACATACGAATATGATAGGAATGCACGTGAAAAATAGAGAATTTAAAAACACATAATTTCTGTCAATCTGGTTGTTTGGTTCACAAGAATTGGAAGATCATAGGTGTCAGTGTCGAAACCGGTAGACCTCGGGATAGGGGGTCCCGAGCTATGGATCTAGGATCGATGGGTAACAAGGGACGATGAACAAAGTGTTTACCCAGGTTCGGGCCATATCGAAGAGGTTAAACCCTATGTCCTACTTGATTGTATTGATTGTATAACGTGTTTTACATAGTAGATCTACCCCGAGATCTGTATTTGCTAACCCTAGACTACGGGGGATGAAGATAGCTCTCCCCTAATGACTACAACCCTTGGTTTATATAGACACCGACGGGGTTAGGGTTCCCAAGGATAGATTACAGTAAGGAATAAAAGAGATCCTATGCCTTCTTGACTTGGAGGGAACACCACGGCTTCAGAGATCTCATGTCACAATACGGGTCAACCAGTCCGGCTCATGTATAGTGGGCCCTCGCCACGAGGAACCCTTAGTCCATGACTCCCTCAGCAGCCCCCAAACATTCCTCCAACACCGATACTTGTATCCGGTATCCATTCATCCGATCAGTATTCGGTTTGTGGGGTGAGTTCCGCAGCAAGTCTCCCCCCTGTTCGGTATCAAGTGATGTCCAGAGTCTGAAATAACTGTTTATCTTAAAACTGAAAGTAATAATAAAAATATTGCTCGAGCACCAATAGTGCCTTTATCTGACAACTTTTTATCCTTCAACGATGAGTCGCTTCCGGCCATAACACCAAGTAGTTACTATTTCTCGAAGCGTGGCTCGAGGCTGACGACATGCTTGACACATCCCGTCAAGGTGGAGATCGTATCCCGCTTTTCGAGGGATATGTTTAGTGATTTCGATTCCCCTCCCCGCTCAGAACATTGCGGAGATATCGGGAAGTGGAAAGGCCAATGGCATGAAAAAGGGATCTCTTGCCTGCCCACAGTCCATAAAGGGTGGCCACTACATTCTCCTTTCTTCCGCACTCGCAGTTCTTCAGAGATCCAGCTCCCTTTCCGCCTGCTTCCATAGCCAATCCCACTTTAGCTTCTTCAACCATGGCCGGATCTAGCGCCATTGGGAAGTGGGAGGCCTCCTCCGTCACCAACGAGGAAATACCGAAGCTGAAGGAGGCCAGTTACTTGCCGGCCAACGTCGCCCATCGAGCCCCGGAAGAGGGCCAGATCATCCCTACTCCTGAGCCAGGCAAGAGAGTAGTTTTTATTCCTCATTTTCTTAGGGGCGAGGATTTCCCCTGCACCCCTTTGTGCAGGGGCTAATGTTCTACCATGGGCTGGATTTCGTTGACCTAGCCACCAACTCCCTCCTTCGCATTTCGACCTTCATCGTCATCTTTGAAGCGCTCCTCCTGGTCCAGCCGCACTTCAGCTTATGGCTGAAGGTGTTCAACATGAAGCCCAAGGTGGTCAGCGGCGAGTACGTGGACTGTGGAGGGGCCATGATCAGCAAGTTGACATGGATCGCCAAAACTGCGGGATGGATGGTATCATCGAGCCCACCGTGGCATCAGGAATAGAGGCTTTGCAGGCGAAGAACACCTTTCGTCAGGATAATATGTACTAGTTGTCTCCCTTCAAATTTGGCCGTTGTGGGATCCCTTCCCGCCTACATTTTGGGGGAAGAGGACCAAGGCCACTATAAATATAGCTTAGCCACCACCGTAGAGAGAGGGGGGACGGATCATTCAGATCTCCCACACCACCACACGCAAGAACACACCTCCTGAGGTTGTTCCACCACTGTACTAGTTCATCCTCAGCCTACCTCGAGGCAATCCACCAGAAAGTAGGAGTAGGGTATTACACCGCGAGGTGGCTCGAACATGGGTAAAATGCTATGTTCCATTTGCTTCCTGTCCATCGAGCTAGATCATGGAGATGACGAGTAGGCAGATAAGAGAAGTTGAGTTCTTCGCACGCACTAGAGTGTTCGAATCTAACAAGGGTTTTGCAGAACCCTGAATCCGACATTTGGCACGCCAGGTAGGGGTGCGTCGGAGTCTCTCTTCTTCCGGTCAGTTCGCCATCGCCTCATTGTCTCCATGGCGGATGCTCGTCGAGTTCGTGCCGAACACCGAGCTGGCCTCGCCGCTCGTTTGGCCTAGACAGCACCTCCAGCCGATGGCATTCCTCGTCGTTCTCCACCGCGGGCGGCAGACGTTGCCACCGGCCCTGCTACCCGCGACCAGCAAGATTCGTCGCTCCCGCTCTCCGCGCGGGGCGACGGCCGCACTTCAACCTCGTCACTGACTCTAGCAGCTTCGTCCTCCCATGCCCATCATGGACCGACAAACTCGCAGGCCACGCTGCTCATCGCGCATCAGCTCCTGCACTACTGCCCAGCCGACGAACTCTACGAGGACTTGCCGGAACACATCGCCAAGCTTGTTAGCGCGCGGGAGAAGATCCAGCATCGTCCCACTCGCTGCTTCCTCCACCACCTCAAGCGGGCGACGTGGCCCACGGCGTGCCTCCTCCTCCTCTCCAGTGTGAGGTCGTCTCCGAGCCAAGGCGTAAGGTTCCCCAGCGCGACCACCCCGCATGGTGCCCGTGCACGATGAAGAAAGATGCATGGTGGTGCAGCCTCCCTAAGGCGAGGTGCGTGCATGTGACGCCCGAGACCGACGTCCCAGAAGATTCCAGAAGATTCCAGATGTTCCGAGTTGCCCGTGTGTTTCTTTTGTGTTTGTGTTATTTAATTTTTCGCATTGCATCATGTCATCATGCCATCATGTCATTTTATTTTTGCATCTCAACTTAAATGAATTGTGTGGACCTTTGGTCCATTTAAATCGAGGGAAGAATGTCTTCTCTTTAAAACATATAAAAGCCTCTCAATAGGTAGGGAGCTATATTAAAAATATTCCAATTGTTTGGGATCACCGTAACACACGTGCATAATTTTCCCCATGCTTTTCCTACTTCGAGTTTCTCCTTCAAAAACCTTGCCAATACTTCCTTTCCGTTGTTTCGAGGTTCCTCCGAAAATTCGAACATTTTTGGACACTTCTTTAATCAAGTCTTAGTTCAAACCCATTTGAATTAAATTCAAATATGTTTGAATTATTTTTCCGTTCATGCCTTTTCTATTTTTCTCGGACCTTGCTCATTTTATGATGCCCGAGAAAAATAGTCCTTTGTGCTATCTTTTGTCCTAACCCCCTCCGCATTCTTTTTCTTCTCTTTTTATTTCTGCTAAAGAAATAAAAATAAAAGGCAGCCAGCCCAGCCATTTGTTTCTTCCAGCCCCTGGCCTCATTTGGGCCAAGGCCATTCCTCTTGGCCCATGTGCCACCAGCCTCCAGCCCGTCCTCCAGCTGGCCTCAGGCCTCATCCCAGCCTCGGCCCCTTAGGCCCATCGGCCCAGACCCCCATGTAACCTAGCCCCGACCCGCATCGCTCATCTCCCTCCCGTTTTCCTCCCAGCGCCGCCGCTCCCGATCCCTCTCTCTCTCTCTGTCCCGAACCCCCGAGCGAATCCCTCCTCTGCGACTCCCTTCGACGCGCCCGGCCTCCTCCATCCCGCGCCCGACGCGTCCCCAGGCCGTCCCGGCCGCGACCTCGCCTCCATGTCCGCGGCCTCCCTCCGCCTCCTCCGTCCTCTAGCTCGCCAGGCCGCGGCCACCGAGCTCCGGCCCTCTGCCTCGGCCAGGCAGCAGAGCCCAGCATCCCTGTCTCCGACGCACCGAGCCTGCGGCCAGCCCCGTCCAGCCGCGTCCCCAGGCTCGGGCCCGGCCCTCAGGCCCCTCCCCCGTCGCCATCTTCCCTCGTCTTCGTCGTCCAGCGCGGCCTCGAACAGCTCCCGCAGCGCCCAGGTCGCCCGTCCTGCTGTCTCCATCCTCCAGAGGCCATGGCCTCTCCTCCAGGGCGCCGTCCCCTGCTGCCTCCTCTGCTGCCTCAAGCCGAGACTGTGCTGCCGCTGTTGTTTTTTTTGTGTGTGTTGCTTTTGCTGTTGTCTTGACAGAGAACCATGTACGCCTACACGACAAGACGGCAAGACCGTAACGACCCGAGTACAACTACAACTTTTCGTCAAGTTCGACTACCGACGATTTGAACATCTACGGAAATGAGTACCCCTACGCTCGACGACCCCCGTGTACGACTACCGACGCTCGGAAACACCAAGTACCCCTACCGTCGCCGAGACCGCAAGTACATCTACGAACGGGAACGCCTACTCGACGACACAAGACGACGCGGCGAGTACCTCTCCGACGAACGAGAACACCTACTTCCCTCTACGGCATGTACCACTACCGTCGCCCAGAAACGAGGAATTCGCCAAGTACCACGACACGATGACGTGAACCACTTCTTCCTCTACGGCCCGCGAGAATGCCTACTTCCACTACGTCCCTCGACGACTCGATTCCGCCCCAAAACAATTGTTTCGAAGGTATAACCCCGAGACGTGACCCGTGGATGCTTGCTTGTGTTGTATGAAATGTTGTTTCCCGTGTGTGCTTCGTGCCGTTTCGTCCGTTTGTCATGTTCCTCGGTTGCCTTGTCACCGACTCGTGGGAACCCGGTGACGGGATCACCCCACCTTCATCTCGTTGACCCGCTCACACCATCTTTCTTTTGTCCGGTCTCTCAACGAGTTACCAAAACCGATATGTTGCGTGGCATCATTTTCGGATTGTTGCCGTGGCACCCTTTTCCTTCCACCGCGGTGACACTACTTCATATCTTCTTCTTGTTAAGCTTTTAATATAATTGCATAAACTTGATCATGGCATCCGCATCATGTTAACAACATTGATATGTTAAATTGTTGTTTGCTTATAATTACTAAACATGCTCATGAGGTTTTTCCGGATTTTGTTGTTGTTATTTCCGGCCTCATTTAAAATGCCTAAATAGTGTAGTTTTATTATGTTTCACCTCTTGCCATGTTAACCAACATTTAACCTTGTCTTGTAATTAACGAGAGTCAACTAAATAAATAAATGTGGTGTTTCGTCAATATGCAACTCGTTGCATATTTAGCTCCACTTAACTTGTAGTGTTGTTTGTGCACTTTGCCATGCCATGCATATTTAAACCGGACATGCATCATACTTGGATGTGCATCGTATGCCATGTTTATGCTTGTGTGTTTACCGTGTTGCTTATTTCTTTCCGGTTTACTTCTCTTATTAGCTTCGGTTTCGTTCCGGAGTTGTGAGGATTCGCTCGACTGTTGCTCCGTCTACTTCGTGGATCTGTTCTTCTCCCTTGTGGAATCCCAGGCAAGATGATCATACCCCTGGATACCTTTACTACTCTTGCCATGCTTAGTTGTCTCGATGCTATCGTTACATGTCGCGCTACCCATCTTTTATGTCAGCCTCTCCTTGTTGCCATGAAACCTCTAACATTTGAAACCTTCCTAGCAAAACCACTGTTTGGCTATGTTACCCGCTTGCTCAGCCCCTCTTATAGCGTTGTTAGTTGCAGGTGAAGATGAAGTTCGTTCCAGGAGGGAACTTGTTGGAATATCACAATATCTATAATTATTATTAACTCACCTATATACTGGGCATGGGTTGAAGGCTTGGCCTTTTGCTCGGTGTTTTGTTCCACTCATGCCACCTTAGGCGCCGATAAACCGGCATTATGTTCCTTGATTTTGCGTTCCTTACACGATGGGTGAAATGGGGACCCCTTGACAGTTTGACTTTGAATAAAACTCCTCCAGCAAGGCCCAACATTGGTTTTAATTTGCCTCATAATAACAACTTAATTAAATAATTAAATTTGCATAGGGGGTCGCACCCTCGGGTTCTTAATTCTACATAGCAGGGGGGGCCAGTGCTGATGGTGTTGGTCCCAAACCAGAGTCACTTGCGGATACTACCCAGTTCGCTGGGGTCTTCGGTATCTGTACGTAGCGCTCATCCGGACGTGGCCTGAGACGAGATGCGCGCGGCTACCATCAGGGTGTCGGCACGCCGGGAGGTCTTGCTGGACTTGTTTTACCATTGTCGAAATGACTTGTGCTACCGGGATGCCGAGCCTGATCGGATTTTCCCTAAGATAAGGGGTGATGATATTATATTTATCACTTCAGCTAATCGTGAGAGCTTGTGATGGGCTAAGTTGGGACACCCCTGCAGGGTTATGATCTTTCGAAAGCCGTGCCCACGGTTATGTGGCAGATTGGAATTTGTTAATGTCCGGTTGTAGAAAACTTGACAGAGGATCCGAAGTAAAACACACAACTGTGTGAGTAACCGTGACTGTCTCTTTTCACTTTGAGAAGAGAACACGGTGGGGTTATGTTTGACTCATATGTAGTTAGGATCTTTAGCGATCACTTCTTTTGCGACCGTTTGCGTAGCTTCTCATCTTATTCTGGTACTCGTAAGTTAGCCACCATATTATGCTTAGTCGCTGCTGCAACCTCACCACCTTACCTCTTCCTACCCATAAGCTTTGCTAGTCTTGTTACCCATGGTTATGGGATTGCTGAGTCCTTGTGGCTCACAGATACTACAACACCAGATGCAGGTTCAGCCGAGTATGAAGCAGGAGCTGGTTCAACTACTCCACCAGGAGCTCGATGAAGAGAGTGGCCGTATGCTTGTGACGTTTTCGACGATCAGTAGTGGTTTCTACTAGGATTCGATCCTGACCTGTGGCTTTATGTTGTTTTGGTATCTTGTCTTTTGGATCTTGCCCTTAGATGGGTTGTGATGTTTTGAATGATGTTTTGCTTATGTAATGTATTGTGTGAAGTGGCGAGTGTAAGCCAACTATCTCCTTTTGCAATTTAATCCCTCTTTTACATGAGTCGTGCAAAGATACCAAGCTTGAGATCATTCTAGGATGGGCTTATACCTTTAAGTCGTGCCTCGACACGTAGGAGGTATAGTCCCATCCTGGGCATTACAAGTTGGTATCAGAGCCTTCTCCGACCTAGAAGCCCCCACTGATTGATCGAATCGTTGACGGTTGAGTCTAGGCACACACTGAAAATGTTTTGAGTCCTATATTTATATCGGAGAGTAGGATTTCTTTTGCTCCTCATTTCTTTTCACTCTGGTGAGGACTCCTGACGACTACTCTTGCCTCTCCTACTTTCAAAAATTGCACCAATTTTTTTTTTAGGATCTCGCGAGTATTGTTTGGATTGTTTCGATGTCTTTGTGACGAGAACATTGTTCTCGATGCCTCCTGACATTAGGGGTTGTGGCAGTGTCCCGGGGAGTTGAGCTCCGAGGTGTTGTCGTCACAAATCCATCGCGGCAGTACTAGAATACTTAAGACGGCCGACATCGAAAACTCTCCTATGCGGTTAGTGGCAAGATAACCCCGACATCACCCAGTACTGGGGAGGTAGTTCGAGAGTATTGCCATAGCTTGTATAGTGGATGCTTTTCGAAGGTCCGAGGTAAACAGTTTCCGAGAAAGACTGGTTATGTGTTGAAGGATGGATACACCTGGATGTAGGTTTAGAGTTGATTGCGCGGTGCTTCCCGTGTATCCCCAACACCTGATTGCATAACTGGAATCTTTCGGAAATCTATAGGTGGGTTCATCCAGTAGTTCTAGGCATTCTTCCAACGGATGCACGATATGAAGTTCGGGGTTCTACATTGAGTGAAGTGGTTTTATGGACTTGTTCTGATCGGGAATTGCATCTTAAAGGGTCCTTGGCTATGCTGATCCGGGGATTGCAAAACCCTTTTGTAACACGTTCCATGAGCTTTCAGCACGAAGATGTCGAACGAAGCTTCTATCTTGTATTTGTTCTATCTGATCCTTGTTCCTTTTTTTTATTTTATCTTTTGTTCTCCCTAGTGGCTTCTCGACCAGTTGATGTACCTGCGGAATTCATTCGTTCAATTCTCTGTTCGGATGATGTTGTGAAGATCATGCTGCATATCTATCCTTTGTTTTGTTTGATTCTGGTATTCGAGTGGCTTCGAAGTCAAATGTTGATTCCATACCTTTCCTTATCGGTGTTCTCATATTTCTATGGGAGTGCTAGTCCTTCTCGACCATCGAGATCTTCATGTTAAATTCTTTTCCAACCGGTGTGCCTTCTCTTCTAGTTATTCCATACGGACGCCGTTGAGAAATCTGACGTTTTGCTTGTTTCATTCATCCCAAATTGCCTTTGTTTTCCCCACCCTCCCACCCTTCTTCCTCTTGGAGCCAGAAATTCTCAGATGAAGTATCCATTTTATTCATGTGATGTTTCTTCATTCTTTTCCTTCAATGTTCTTATTCGGTGATTCTCAGGAAGATGCTCAAGAGCTTCAAGTTCATCATTCTTTTGTTCTCATATTCTGTCGGTGGATGTAATTCAAGATTTCGGTGTTGATCTTATCCTTTTCCTCTTTTCACAATGCTTTCTTATTCCGGTGCACCAATTAATCATTCTCCTCTTGCTATTCATATCCGGAGTGCTGAAGATTCATAATTCCATTCTTAATCCGTTCAAGCTATTTTGAGGATTGTTATCTTATTCAAGCCATTTAATTCAACCGGTGCCATATCTCGCAAGCAATCTTTTCCAACGGTGATTTCTTGAGTGGGCCCTAACCCACAGGTCTTTTTCCAGGATCTTACCTGACTCTTCTAATTATTCCGGAGTTATTCTCAAATTCTTTCATAGTGTGACGTAAGTATGAATCCCATCAGTCACATGCCTTCTCCAGGACCGCTTTCAAATTCTTTTCTTCATTGGTTCAACCTTTTAATTCTTCGTCCGGAGTATCTCGAAATTATTCATGGCATTTCTCGTCTTCACTCTCAACATTTGAAGACCGGAGAAGTGTTTCTCTTAAATCTTGGCCCGTCTTCTTGAAGATTCGTGGTTCTAGCTTCATGCCATCCTCATTATTGTTCCATTTGTGAGGAATTCTTTTATACCCGTCCGAAGCATTTCATGAATTCTTTCTTGTGATCCTCCGAAGGCCATCATTTCAGAATATTTCTTCGTTCTCAGTTTTCAACCACGTCCTCCAAATATTCTTCATTGATGTCTCTTCGTTCGTCTCCATATTTATTACGGTGGTTCTTTCAAGTTTACTCTTCCGTTGTTATCATTTTAATTCATTTGTTCTTTCATAAACCTACCGGTGGTTCGTTGAAGATTTATCCAAGCTTGTGCGAGATCTCTCTTTAATTCTTTCCTATGAGAATAAGTAGTATGCCAAATCCTTTGGTTGTCATCAATTTAAATTGGCGAAGGAGATGCATAACATAATTCTTATTCTTGTTCCTTCAAGGTGATTTAATTCTTTTGTCTGGAGCTTGTTCATCATATCATATCCTTGGTTCTAAATTCTTCATCTTGTTTTCCGGAGCTCCAAGTTATTTCAATTATATCATTTCAAAGCTCCATCTAATTCATCGCAGGCCTTGAATCTTTTTCTTTTCATCTTTCGCTTCTCATGCTTTCATTACCGGAGTTCTCATGGTGGTTCATCATCATTTAATTCATCCTTGAAGTCTTCATCAAGATTCTTGTTGGAGCTCAAGCATTCTTCATCATGCTTCCGATTGTAATTCTTTCTTCCTTATCTTTTGAGGTGGTATTATACCATTCTTGACAATTCCATCATGTTTTATGATTCACGAGTTGACAAGAATGAGATAGTTAAAACCATCATTTCTTTCTCTCTACGAGATACTTTCAACCCCTCTTTTTATCTCTTGGAGTTATCTTGGGTTGTATTTCACCTAAAAGCTTTCCCTAAGGATTGTTGCTATTGTGGTGCTTATAAATGACCCAAGTTCTTCATTTATCATTCCGGTGAAATAAGTTTATCGTCTCCTTGTTGATCTCAATCCAATCATTTGTTTTCGTCAGTGGCTGGTTGTCACCTCATAATTTTGAGATGTTTTCCATAAGCCCACAACGAGCTTATTCTTTTCGTTGTGGATTTTCCAACAACTCCGTTCAACCCTTCCTCGTAAGGATGTTTTTCGTATTCATTCGTGGGAGAAGTTGTCATTTTCTTCTCCGTTCTTTTCTTTCAAACGACCTATGCTATTCTTTCATTCCGGAGGCATTCCGATGTTGCTCTCTTTAACCATCATCTCGTTTTTATCGAGATCATATTTTCCCTCGCTTATCTTTTAACCGGAGTGTTGTATTCTTCATTCTAGTTCCCTCATCTTATCAAGTTTGCCTCTCTTTTAACCGGAGTGCGGTCTGAATCCTTCTTAACCTTGTGCCATTCTTTTAATTGTTTCGGAGGCAGTGTGTTGTTGTTTTCATCAAGTATCATTCCAACTTGACAAGTTCTAGTTAATTCCTTCCATTTTCAGACGGAGTGCTGTCCAAATTCTGTCATTCTTATTCCTTGGCCATACCATTGCGATTTCATATTCTTCCGTCATCCGTGAGCTCTTGTTTCATGTCTTTCAACCTACAAGGTTCTCTTAGTGTTCCTTGTTCCTCCTGCTTACGAAGTGTTTCATCTTCGTTCATCTCTGTTGTATTCTTCTTTCAATTTGTTCAACCTCTCAAGGTTCCTTGGTTTCACTCGTCTGTCAAAGAAGCAACTTTGTTTTACCTTTTCCTCTTCCTCTTCTGTTTTTACCCGGTGATATCTCTAGGATCTCGGGTCGAGATCCTCTGTTAGTGTGGGAGAGTTGTGACGCCCGAGACCGACGTCCCAGAAGATTCCAGATGTTCCGAGTTGCCCGTGTGTTTCTTTTGTGTTTGTGTTATTTAATTTTTCGCATTGCATCATGTCATCATGCCATCATGTCATTTTATTTTTCCATCTCAACTTAAATAAATTGTGTGGACCTTCGGTCCATTTAAATCGAGGGAAGAATGTCTTCTCTTTAAAACATATAAAAGCCTCTCAATAGTTAGGGAGCTATATTAAAAATATTCCAATTGTTTGGGATCACCGTAACACACGTGCATAATTTTCCCCATGCTTTTCCTACTTCGAGTTTCTCCTTCAGAAACCTTGCCAATAATTCCTTTCCGTTGTTTCGAGGTTCCACCGAAAATTCGAACATTTTTGGACACTTCTTTAATCAAGTCTTAGTTCAAACCCATTTGAATTAAATTCAAATATGTTTGAATTATTTTTCCGTTCATGCCTTTTCTATTTTTCTCTGACCTTGCTCATTTTATGATGCCCGAGAAAAATAGTCCTTTGTGCTATCTTTTGTCCTAACCCCCTCCGCATTCTTTTTCTTCTCTTTTTATTTCTGCTAAAGAAATAAAAATAAAAGGCAACCAGCCCAGCCATTTGTTTCTTCCAGCCCCTGGCCTCATTTGGGCCAAGGCCATTCCTCTTGGCCCATGTGCCACCAGCCTCCAGCCCGTCCTCCAGCTGGCCTCAGGCCTCATCCCAGCCTCGGCCCCTTAGGCCCATCGGCCCAGACCCCCATGTAACCTAGCCCCGACCCGCATCGCTCATCTCCCTCCCGTTTTCCTCCCAGCGCCGCCGCTCCCGATCCCTCTCTCTCTCTCTCTGTCCCGAACCCCCGAGCGAATCCCTCCTCTGTGACTCCCCTCGACGCGCCCGGCCTCCTCCATCCCGCGCCCGACGCGTCCCCAGGCCGTCCCGGCCGCGACCTCGCCTCCATGCCCGCGGCCTCCCTCCGCCTCCTCCGTCCTCTAGCTCGCCAGGCCGCGGCCACCGAGCTCCGGCCCTCTGCCTCGGCCAGGCAGCAGAGCCCAGCATCCCTGTCTCCGACGCACCGAGCCTGCGGCCAGCCCCGTCCAGCCGCGTCCCCAGGCTCGGGCCCGGCCCTCAGGCCCCTCCTCCATCGCCATCTTCCCTCATCTCCGTCGTCCAGCGCGGCCTCGAACAGCTCCCGCAGCGCCCAGGTCGCCCGTCCTGCTGTCTCCATCCTCCAGAGGCCATGGCCTCTCCTCCAGGGCGCCGTCCCCTGCTGCCTCCTCTGCTGCCTCAAGCCGAGACCGTGCTGCCGTTGTTTTTTTTGTGTGTGTGTTGCTTTTGCTATTGTCTTGACAGAGAACCATGTACGCCTACACGACAAGACGACAAGACCGTAACGACCCGAGTGCAACTACAGCTTTTCGTCAAGTTCGACTACCGATGACTTGAACATCTACGGAAATGAGTACCCCTACGCTCGACGACCCCCGTGTACGACTACTGACGCCCGGAAACACCAAGTACCCCTACCGTCGCCGAGACCGCAAGTACATCTACGAACAGGAACGCCTACTCGACGACACAAGACGACGCGGTGAGTACCTCTCCGACGAACGAGAACACCTACTTCCCTCTACGGCATGTACCACTACCGTCGCCCGGAAACGAGGAATTCGCCAAGTACCACGACACAATGACGTGAACCACTTCTTCCTCTACGGCCCGCGAGAACGCCTACTTCCACTACGTCCCTCGACGACTCGATTCCGCCCCGAAACAATTGTTTCGAAGGTATAACCCCGAGACGTGACCCGTGGATGCTTGCTTGTGTTGTATGAAATGTTGTTTCCCGTGTGTGCTTCGTGCCGTTTCGTCCGTTTGTCATGTTCCTCGGTTGCCTCGTTACCGACTCGTGGGAACCCGGTGACGGGATCACCCCACCTTCATCTCGTTGACCCGCTCACACCATCTTTCTTTTGCCCGGTCTCTCAACGAGTTACCGAAACCGATATGTTGCGTGGCATCATTTTCGGAATGTTGCCGTGGCACTCTTTTCCTTCCACCGCGGTGACACTACTTCATATCTTCTTCTTGTTAAGCTTTTAATATAATTGCATAAACTTGATCATGGCATCCGCATCATGTTAACAACATTGATATGTTAAATTGTTGTTTGCTTATAATTACTAAACATGCTCATGAGGTTTTTCCGGATTTTGTTGTTGTTATTTCCGGCCTCATTTAAAATGCCTAAATAGTGTAGTTTTATTATGTTTCACCTCTTGCCATGTTAACCAACATTTAACCTTGTCTTGTAATTAACGAGAGTCAACTAAATAAATAAATGTGGTGTTTCGTCAATATGCAACTCATTGCATATTGAGCTCCACTTGACTTGTAGTGTTGTTTGTGCACTTTGCCATGCCATGCATATTTAAACCGGACATGCATCATACTTGGATGTGCATCGTATGCCATGTTTATGCTTGTGTGTTTACCGTGTTGCTTGTTTCTTTCCGGTTTGCTTCTCTTAATAGCTTCGGTTTTGTTCCGGAGTTGTGAGGATTCGCTCGACTGTTGCTCCGTCTACTTCGTGGATCTGTTCTTCTCCCTTGTGGAATCCCAGGCAAGATGATCATACCCCTGGATACCTTTACTACCCTTGCCATGCTTAGTTGTCTCGATGTTATCGTTACATGTCGCGCTACCCATCTTTTATGTCAGCCTCTCCTTGTTGCCATGAAACCTCTAACATTTGAAACCTTCCTAGCAAAACCACTGTTTGGCTATGTTACCCGCTTGCTCAGCCCCTCTTATAGCGTTGTTAGTTGCAGGTGAAGATGAAGTTCGTTCCAGGAGGGAACTTGTTGTTGGAATATCACAATATCTATAATTATTATTAACTCACCTATATACTGGGCATGGGTGGAAGGCTTGGCCTTTTGCTCGGTGTTTTGTTCCACTCATGCCACCTTAGGCGCCGATAAACCGGCATTATGTTCCTTGATTTTGCCTTCCTTACACGATGGGTGAAATGGGGACCCCTTGACAGTTCGACTTTGAATAAAACTCCTCCAGCAAGGCCCAACATTGGTTTTAATTTGCCTCATAATAACAACTTAATTAAATAATTAAATTTGCATAGGGGGTCGCACCCTCGGGTTCTTAATTCTACATAGCAGGGGGGGCCAGTGCTGATGGTGTTGGTCCCAAACCAGAGTCACTTGCGGATACTACCCAGTTCGCTGGGGTCTTCGGTATCTGTACGTAGCGCTCATCCGGACGTGGCCTGAGACGAGATGCGCGCGGCTACCATCAGGGTGTCGGCACGCCGGGAGGTCTTGCTGGACTTGTTTTACCATTGTCGAAATGACTTGTGCTACCGGGATGCCGAGCCTGATCGGATTTTCCCTAAGATAAGGGGTGATGATATTATATTTATCACTTCAGCTAATCGTGAGAGCTTGTGATGGGCTAAGTTGGGACACCCCTGCAGGGTTATGATCTTTCGAAAGCCGTGCCCGCGGTTATGTGGCAGATTGGAATTTGTTAATGTCCGGTTGTAGAAAACTTGATAGAGGATCCGAAGTAAAACACACAACTGTGTGAGTAACCGTGACTGTCTCTTTTCACTTTGAGAAGAGAACACGGTGGGGTTATGTTTGACTCGTATGTAGTTAGGATCTTTAGCGATCACTTCTTTTGCGACCATTTGCGTAGCTTCTCATCTTATTCTGGTACTCGTAAGTTAGCCACCATCTTATGCTTAGTCGCTGCTGCAACCTCACCACCTTACCTCTTCCTACCCATAAGATTTGCTAGTCTTGTTACCCATGGTTATGGGATTGCTGAGTCCTCGTGGCTCACAGATACTACAACACCAGATGCAGGTTCAGCCGAGTATGAAGCAGGAGCTGGTTCAACTACTCCACCAGGAGCTCGATGAAGAGAGTGGTCGTATGCTTGTGACGTTTTCGACGATCAGTAGTGGTTTCTACTAGGATTCGATCCTGACCTGTGGCTTTATGTTGTTTTGGTATCTTGTCTTTTGGATCTTGCCCTTAGATGGGTTGTGATGTTTTGAATGATGTTTTGCTTATGTAATGTATTGTGTGAAGTGGCGAGTGTAAGCCAACTATCTCCTTTTGCAATTTAATCCCTCTTTTACATGAGTCGTGCAAAGATACCAAACTTGAGATCATTCTAGGATGGGCTTATACCTTTAAGTCGTGCCTCGACACATAGGAGGTATAGTCCCATCCTAGGCATTACAGTGCACTCCCATAGCCGCCTCGTCAAGGTCGCGCGCGACCTAACGCAGTAGCATGTGGACACCCTGATCAGGATCCACCTCCACGGCGGGCACCCAGAGGCGCGACGGGCTACCAGGCGTTCACCCCGGAGTTGCGTCGCGTCGTTTGACCTGGCAAGTTCAAGCCAGAACTGCCCCCATGCTACGATGGAACACCTAACCCCACTGAGTTCCTGCAGCTCTACGAGCTGAGCATCGAGGCGGCTAGTGGAGATGATAAAGTTATGGCCAATTGATTCCCCATGGCGCTCAAGGACGGTGCGCGTTCGTGGCTCCTGAACTCCCCCAGCAGAGTCAATTTCCTTCTTGGAGGAGCTGCGCGAATGGTTCATCTCCAACTTTCAAGGGACTTGTGACCACGCCCCTGCGGTATGCGACCTGCAGCGCATCAAGTAGCAGCCAGGGGAAACACTGCGCAAGTACATCCAGTGTTTTACCAACGTCCGCATCAAGATTCCCTAGGTGTCAAACGAGGCCATCATCTCTGCGTTCATTGACGGCGTCCGAGACGTCAGGATGAAGGAGGAGCTCGCCATCCATGAGGACATGTGCTCGGCTCTGGAGATGTTCAACATGGCAGTCAAGTGTCCAAGGACAAAAGAGTGCCGCCTCTCGCTTGTCGAGCTCCCCGAGGCTGACCCAGAAGACAAGAAGGCCAAGACCACGGAAGCCAAGCGCAACGGACCAGCTGTGCTTGTAGCTAAGCCTGAGATGAAGCGTGGGTGCGACTACCCCGAGTCTTCCAAAGGAAGCCGCCCATTCTGCGTCTTCCACAACATGCACAGCCACAACACCAACGACTACCAGGAGCTCAGGGCCATCCGCGATGGGCGCCTCGATTGTCGCCTCTAGCGCGGCGACCGAGGCTACGGCCGCGGAGATGGTCATGGTGGAGGACGCTGGCAGAACCATGACTCTCGCCAAGGCTGGCGCGATCAGCCTCGTGAGGGCCCTTGGAGGGACCAGCCTCGTGAGGGTCCCTGAAGGGACCAACCTCGTGAGGACCGCCCTCAGGGTAACACTAGCCTTCCTCTGCTGCCACCACCACCAAGAAGGAAGGACGACCGCCTCCAAGATGATGGGGCTTGGGGCTTTCAAGAGCCTCGAGCCAACGCTTCCATCCTGGGTGGCGCTTAGGCCCTGGCATCTCATCGCGTCTTCAAGCAGTTTGCTCATGAGGTGAACGCAGTTCTCCCCAAGCTCGAGGCAACATGTCCGCTCAAGTGATCCAAGTACGCTTTCACCTTCGACTCGATTGACCAGCTCAAGTGCGCGGCTGCGGCCAGCGCCCTCCCACTGCTCTGCTCGCCTACCATCAGCAACGTGCTCGTTACCAATACACTCATCGATGGCGGTGCTGGACTCAACGTCCTGTCCGTCGAGACCTTCGACATGCTCCAAGTGCCATATGACCAGCTTTGGCCTACCAGGCCCTTCTCAAGAGTGACCGACGGTTTCACCACCCCAATAAGGCAGATCCGCCTCCCTGTCACCTTTGGCGACCGCAAGAACTACCACACCGAGCTCATCGACTTTGACGTCGCCCACATCCATCTCCCGTACAATGCCATCCTTGGGTACCCAGCCTTGGCCAAGTTCATGGCGACGACCCACCATGGCTACAACGTCCTCAAGATGCCAGGAAGCGGTGGCATCATCACCGTTGCCTGCAATGAGAAGGAGGTGGTGTGCTCCCTCGAGCGCGCCTACCAAGCTGCGATGGTTGAGAACTGAGATGTCGAGGGCTTTGCCTACCCACCTGAGGCTGCCCCAAAGAAGAAGAAACAACTGCTCACTCTGGGGCCTCAGGAGGGCGGGATGCCCAATGATCGTGCCTCAGGACTTGTGCCCATGGACGCGCGCCTTCCTCTCTCGCATAGTAAGGCGCGCTCGGCTCCCCTCTCAGGTTGGACTCGGGGGCTCTCCTCTGGAGGGCCTTTGACCTGGCCAACTTCACGAGGGAGGTGCTCGGGCACCTTGTGGAGGCGTGTTTCAGCACGCGCTTCCGCGAGGAGAGCACAAGGCACTAGGCGCTAGGTGCTTGGCAGTTCATCACTAAGCCGATCAAGGATCTTCAAGAGGCAAGGGCAAGGCGAGGCGAGTGTCGCCCCGTGCCACCAAGCACCGCCCCCTCTACCGATGAGGGCAGGGTGTTGCGCGTTTGCGTCAACATCCCAAGGCTCAACAAAGCCTTGTCTCAGGAGCTCTTCTGGCCATCTCGAGTGGGCTAGTGCGAGGGTTTCCCTCACAGCTACATTCGCATGCCTTTCGGCTTGCCGAACAATGCTGCTTTGCACCAGCACCACATGCGGGGCATGCTGACAGCTCACGAGGCCAGGCACCAGGAGATCCTGGCGGAGGAGGCGTTGATCCTTCGCGAGCCTCCTGGACCATAGGAGCCTCGTGAGACCTAGGAGCTAGGCGACTCATGAGGAGCGACATCAGCGGCGCGCGCCTTTAGCTACCCCAACACTTCTCCTGCAACGGTGCCAGGTGACACTTTTTGTTTTGATTAGTTGGGGGCGCCCCTTGGGCTGCATCATCCCCAAGCCGTGTGATACGTCCATTTTGCATCATGCTTTTACGTTGATATTTATTGCATTATGGGCTATTATTACACGATATGTCACAATACTTATGCCTTTTCTCTCTTATTTTACAAGGTTTACATGAAGAGGGAGAATGCCAGCAGCTGGAATTCTGGGCTGGAAAATAAGCAAACTCTGGAAACCTATTCTGCACAAATCAAGAAGCTCCGAAACTCCACAGGACACCGCTTCAGAAAATATAAAAAATATCTGGCAAAATAATATCTCCAGGGGGCCACCACCTGTCCACGAGGGTGGGGGCGCCCCCCCCCCTCTCTGGGCACGCCCCCCTGCCTCGTGGCCTCCCTGATGGCCCCCCGATGCCCATCTTCTCCTATATGAGGTGTTTTGACCTGTAAAAAAATCATAAGGAGGCTTTCGGGAGCAGACGCCGCCATCTCGAGGCGCAACCTTGGCGGAAACCAATCTAGGGCTCCGACAGAGCTGATTTGTCGGGGATACTTCCCTCCGGGAGGGGGAAATCGTCACCGCCGTCATCGCCAACAACTCTCCCGTCTTAGGGACGGTTATCTTCATCAACATCTTCACCAGCACCATCTCCTCTCAAACCCTAGTTCATCTCTTGTATCCAATCTTTGTACCCAAACCTCAGATTGGTACCTGTGGGTTGCTAGTAGTGTTGATTACTCCTTGTAGTTGATGCTAGTTGATTTATTTGGTGGAAGATCATATGTTTAGATCCATTATGCATATTAATACCCCTATGATCATGAACAATATTATGTCTTGTGAGTAGTTACCTTTGTTCCTGAGGACATGGGAGAAGTCTTGCTATTAGTAGTCATGTGAATTTGGTATTCATTCGATATTTTGATGAGATGTATGTTGTCTCTCCTGTAGTGGTGTCATGTGAACATCGACTACATGACACTCCACCCTTATTGGGGCCTAGAGGAAGGCATTGGGAAGTAATAAGTAGATGATGGGTTGCTAGAGTGAGAGAATCTAAAACCCTAGTTTATGTGTTGCTTCGTAAGGGGCTGATTTGGATCCACTTGTTTCATGCTATGGTTAGGTTTACCTTAATACTTCTTTTGTAGTTGCGGATGCTTTCATTAGAGCTTAATCATAAGTGGGAGGCTTGACCAAGTAAGGACAGCACCCAAGCACTGGTCCACCCACATACCAAATTATCAAGGTACCGAACGTGAATCAGATGATCGTGATGAAAACTAGCTTGACGATAATTCCCATGTGTCCTCGGGAGCGCTTTCCTCCATATAAGAGTTTGTCGAGGCTTGTACTTTGCTACAAAAAGGATTGGGCCACCTTGCTGCACCTTATTTACTTTTACCTTTTGTCACTTGCTACCAATTACCTTACCACAAAACTATCTATTACCTATAATCTCAGTGCTTGCAGAAAATACCTTACTGAAAACTGCCTATCATTTCCTTCTGCTCCTTGTTGGGTTGGACACTCTTACTTATCGAAAGGACTACGATAGATCCCCTACACTTGTGCGTCATCAAGACTCTTTTCTGGCACCGTTGCCGGGGAGTGAAGCACCTTTGGTAAGGAAAAAATTATATAGTGTGCTGAAATTTACTGTCACTTGTTACTATGGCTCCTCATCCTTTGAGGGGCTTGTTCGGGGTATCTTCACCCCGACCAAAGGAGCAAAGAGTTTCTCCTAAACCTACTGCACCTACTGAAAATGTTTGCTTTGAAATTCCTTCGGGTATGATAGAGTAACTGCTAGATAATCCCTTTACAGGAGATGGAACACTGCATCCCGATTTACATCTAATCTATGTGGATGAAGTTTATGGATTATTTAAGCTTGCAGGTATGCCCGAGGATGTTATCAAGAAGAAGGTCTTCCCTTTATCTATGAAGGGAGATGCATTGACATGGTTTAGGCTGTGTGATGATATTACATCATGGAAATATAATCATCTGAAGTTGGAATTTCATCAGAAGTTCTACCCTATGCACCAGGTTTATCGTGATCGTAATTATATTTATATTTTTTGGCCTCGCGAAGGAGAAAGCATCGCTCAAGCTCAGGGAAGGCTTAAGTCAATGTTATATTCACGCCCCAATCATGAGCTCTCAAGAGAAATGATCATTCAAAAATTTTATGCTCGGCTTTCTCTCAATAATCGCTCCATACTCGATACTTCTTGTTCTGGTTCTTTTAGATGAAGACTGTTGAATTCAAATGGGTTTTATTGGAAAGAATTAAACGCAACTCTGAAGATTGGGATCTCGACGAAGGTAAGGAGTCGGGTATGACCCCTAAGTTTGATTGTGTTAAAGCTTTTATGGATATCGATGTTTTCCGTGAGTTTAGCACTAAATATGGACTTGACTCTGAGATAGTAGCTTCTTCCCGTGAATCATTTTCTACTCATGTTTATCTTCCCAAGGAGAAGTGGTTTAAATACCATCCTCCCATTGAAGTAAAAGTAGTTGAACCTGTTAAAGTTGAAGAAAAGACTATCACTTATAATGTTGATCCTGTTGTTCCTACCGCTTATATTGAGAAACCACCTTTCCCTGTTAAAATAAAGGATCATGCTTAAGCTTCAACTGTGGTTCATAAGAGTAGTACTAGAACACCTACACCCTCTGAGCAAATTATAGTTGAACCTAGTGTTGCTATGGTTAAAGATCTCTTGGTATAAAATTTAGATGGACATGTTATTTACCTCCAAGAGGAAGCTGCTAGAATAGCCAAACCCGATGCTAGGAATAAACATAGACCTGTTGTAGGCTTGCCTATTATCTCTGTTAAAATAGGAGATCATTGCTATCATGGTTTATGTGATGTACGTGCTAGTGCGAGTGTAATACCTATATCCTTATATGATGAAATTATGCATGCTATTGCACCCGTTGAGCTACAAGGTATAGATGTTACTATTAAACTTGCTAATAGAGACACTATTTCACCAATTGGGATTGTTAGAGATGTTGAAGTCTTGTGTGGGAAAGTTAAATACCTCCTGCTTTTCTTGTTCTTGGTTCCCCACAAGATGATTTTTGTCCCATTATATTTGGTAGACCCTTCTTGAATACTGTTAATGCTAAGATAGACTGCGTGAAAGATATTGATACTGTTGGTTTAGGGGATATGTCTCATGATTTTAACTTTGCTAAATTTCGTAGACAACCCCATGATAAAGAATTACCTAGTAAGGATGAAATTATTGGTCTTGCTTCTATTATTGTGCCTCCTAATGATCCCTTAGAACAATATCTGCTAGACCATGAAAATGATATGTATATGAATGAAAGAAGGGAAATAGATGAAATAATCTTTAAGCAGGGACCCGTATTGAAAAACAACTTGCCTGTTGAAATCCTAGGGGATCCTCCTCCACCCAAGGGTGATCCCGTGTTTGAAATTAAACCTTTACCTGATAATCTTAAGTATGTTTATCTTGATGAAAAGAAGATATATCCTTTTATTATTAGTGCTAACCTTTCAGAGCAGGAAGAAGAAAAATTATTGAAAACTCTGAAGATGCACCGTGCTTCTATTGGATATACTCTGGATGATCTTAAGGGCATTTGTCCCACTTTATGCCAACACAAGATAAAATTGGAAGAAGACGCTAAACCGGTTATTGATCATCAACAATGGTTAAATCCTAAGATGAAAGAAGTGGTAAGGAAGGAAATACTAAAGCTTCTGGAGGTAGGTATTATCTACCCAGTTGCTGATAGCCAGTGGGTAAGTCATGTCCATTGTGTCCCTAAGAAGGGAGGTATGACTGTTGTTCCTAACGATAAAGATGAATTGATCCCACAAAGAATTGTTACAGGTTATAGGATGGTAATTGATTTCTGCAATTTAAATAAAGCTACTAAGAAAGATCATTACCCTTTGCCTTTTATTGATCAAATGCTAGAAAGGTTATCCAAACATACTCATTTTTGCTTTCTAGATGGCTATTCTGGTTTCTCTAAAATACCTATGTCAAAAGGGGATCAAGAAAAGACCACTTTTACTTGTCCTTTCGGTACCTTTGCTTATAGACGTATGCCTTTTGGTTTATGTAATGGACCTGCTACCTTTCAAAGATGCATGATGGCTATATTCTCTGATTTTTGTGAAAAGATTGTTGAGGTTTTCCCGGATGATTTCTCCGTTTACGGAACTTCTTTTGATGATTGCTTAAGCAACCTTAATCGAGTTTTGCAGAGATGTGAAGACACTAATCTTGTTTTGAATTGGGAGAAGTGCCACTTTATTGTTATTGAAGGCATTGTCTTGGGACATAAAATTTCTGAAAGAGGTATTGAAGTTGACAAGGCTAAAGTTGATGCTATTGAAAAGATGTCGTGCCCCAAGGACATCAAAGGTATATGAAGTTTCCTTGGTCATGCCGGGTTTTATAGGAGGTTCATTAAGGACTTCTCCAAAATCTCTAGGCCTCTGACTAATCTCTTACAAAAAGATATTCCTTTTGTCTTTGATGATGATTGTCGAGAAGCATTTGAAATACTTAAGAAAGCATTGATCTCTGCACTTGTTGTCTAGCCTCCTTACTAGAATTTACCCTTTGAGATTATGTGCAATGCTAGTGATTATGTTGTAGGTGCTGTTCTAGGGCAAATAGTTGATAAGAAATTGAATGTTATCCAATATGCTAGTAAAACCCTAGACAGTGCCCAGAGAAATTATGCTACTACTGAGAAAGATTTTTTACCAGTTGTATTTACTTGTGATAAGTTTAGACCTTAAATTGTTGATTCTAAAGTAACTATTCACACTGATCATGCTTTATGAAATACCTTATGGAAAAGAAAGACGCTAAACCTAGACTTATTAGGTGGGTTCTCTTGCTGTAGGAATTTGACTTGCATATTATTGATAGAAAGGGAGCTGAGAACCCCGTTGTAGATAACTTGTCTAGGCTAGAGAATATACTTGATGACCCACAACCTATTGATGATAGCTTTCCTGATGAACAATTGGCTGTCATAAATACTTCTCGTACTGCTCCATGGTATGCTGATTATGCTAATTACATTGTTGCTAAGTTTATACCTCCTAGCTTCACATACCAGCAAAAGAAAAAGTTCTTCTATGATTTGAGAAATTACTTCTGGGATGACCCACATCTTTATAAAGAAGGAGTAGATGGTATTATTAGACGTTGTGTACCTGAGCATGAACAGGAACATATCCTGCGCAAGTGCCACTCCAAAGCTTATGGAGGACACCATGCTGGAGATAGAACTGCACATAAGGTATTGCAATCTGGTTTTTATTAGCCTACTCTCTACAAGGATGCCCGTAAGTTTGTCTTATCTTGTGATGAATGTCAAAGAATTGGTAATATCAGTAGACGTCAAGAAATGCCTATGAATTATTCACTTGTTATTGAACCATTTGATGTTTGGGGCTTTGATTATATGGGACCGTTTCCTTCCTCTAATGGGTACACACATATTTTAGTTGCTGTTGATTACGTTACTAAGTGGGTAGAAGCTATTCCAAATAGTAGTGCTGATCACAACACCTCTATTAAGATGCTTAAAGAAGTTATTTTCCCGAGGTTTGGATTCCCTAGATATTTAATCACTAATGGTGGTTCACACTTTATTCATGGTGCTTTCCGTAAAATGCTTGCTAAGTATGATGTTAATCATAGGATTGCATCCCCTTATCACCCTCAGACTAGTGGTCAAGTAGAATTAAGTAATAGAGAGCTAAAATTAATTTTGCAAAAGACAGTTAATAGGTATAGAAAGAATTGGTCCAAGAAACTTGATGATGCATTATGGGCCTATAGAACCGCATACAAAAATCCTATGGGCATGTCTCCATATAAGATGGTTTATGAAAAAGCATGTCACTTACCCCTTGAGCTAGAACATAAGGAATATTGGGCTATTAAAGAGCTCAGTTATGATTTCAAACTTGCCGATGAGAAGAGCTTATTTGACATTATCTCTCTTGATGAATGGAGAACCCAGGCCTATGAGAATGCCAAGCTATTCAAAGAAAAAGTTAAAAGATGGCATGACAAAAGGATACAAAAGCGTGAATTTAACGTAGGTGATTATGTCTTGCTATACAACTCTCATTTAAGATTTTTTGTAGGAAAACTTCTCTCTAAGTGGGAAGGGCCTTACGTTATCGAGGAGGTTTATCGTTCCGGTGCCATAAAAATCAACAACTTCGAGGGCACAAATCCAAAGGTGGTGAACTGTCAAAGAATCAAACATATATCTCCGGTAACCCTATAAATGTTGAAACCAATGTTATTGAAACCGTAACCCCGGTGGAATACATAAGGGACACTTTCCGGAACGGTTCAGACCCCGAAAAGGAATAGGTATGTGGTACGGTAAGTAAACCGATTCCAAAACAGTTCTAATGGCAATTTTTCACCGTTTTGTAATATTTAGAAAAGTAGAAAAATAAGTGGCAGTCCGGAAGAGACATGGGGCATCCACGAGGGTGGAGGGCGCGCCCCCCTGCCTCGTGTGCACCCCGGACTCTGATTTCTTGTATGTTACTCCTTTGGGTCGGTAAAAATTCATTATATATTCTCCCGAAGGTTTTGACCACCGTATCACGCAAAAATCCTTTGTTCTTGTTTCGAGCTGTTTTTCAGCTAGGGTTGACAAGGCCAGGCATCATATCATCCTCTTCCTCCAACAATGAGGGCAACGATGCTTGGCTAATGAAGATAGATCTGAAGAGGGAAGGACCTGAGGAGATCAACAAGGAGAAAGGGATCAAGAAGGTGGTGGAGGATCAGGCTCCGTCAATAGGAGATGAAGATGTTCATCAACACCTTCCAAACCTTTTTACTTCAACTGAGATTGAAGCTTTCAAAATGATTGAGTTAGCTCAAATCCTAAACAAGTATCTCACAAGTGAAAATATTTTGTTGAAAGAGCATATAGCTGCACTTAACGGTATTATCCGCAAGCTGGAGGATCTCCTACGCTCGATGTATGATGATCCGGCGTCACTACTTTCAACCCCATCATCACCACCCCCGAAGAAGGAGACATAATCATATGGGTATGGGCACTCCCCTTGGCAACTGCCAAGCTTGGGGGAGTTGCCCCAGTATCGTATCACCATCACACTCCTATCTTTACCGTTTTTCTTAGTTCGATCCTTTAGGTAGCATCCTAATCTAGTAGAATAAAGTTAGCATGATCCAGTTGTGAGCTTTTGCTTTATGATCTTTACCCTTTGTAATCGAGTCCGTGAGCTATATAACAAAGATTAGTGTTGAGTCAAGGGCTTGACTTCCTCACTTTGGTCATGATAGAATAAAAGAAAATATAAAAGTATCATAGAGATCATAGTGGTCTTATGGGAAGTAATGACTTCACATATAAAGAATATGATGAATAAAAGTTGTTGAGAGTTGACAAACATAGTTTTGGTCATCGTTGCAATTAATAGGAAGTAATAAAGGAAGAGAGGTTTCACATACAAATATACTATCATGGACATCTTTTATGATTGTGAGCACTCATTAAAATATGACATGCTAAAGAGTTGATGTTGGACAAGGAAGACAATATAATGGGTTATGTTTTCTTATATCTGCAATAAAGTATATTGTCATGGAGCATCAAACATGTTGAGCTTACCTTTCCCCCTCATGCTAGCCAAAACTCCTTGCACCA
Organism: Secale cereale; assembly: GCA_902687465.1. NCBI lineage: Eukaryota > Viridiplantae > Streptophyta > Magnoliopsida > Poales > Poaceae > Secale > Secale cereale. The sequence goes on from LR738711.1 coordinate 480,208,081, forward strand.
AGTAGAGATACTACTTGTGCTTCCAAACATCCTTAAACCCAATTTTGCCATAAGAGTCCACCATTCCTACCTATGGATTGAGTAAGATCCTTCAAGTAAGTTGTCATGTTGCAAACTCGCTAAAATATGTATGGTTTATTAGTGTGGAGGAAATAATTTTTATACGATCTTGTGATATGGAAGTAATAAAAGCGACGGACTGCATAATAAAGTTCCTTATCACAAGTGGCAATATAAAGTGACGTTCTTTTGCGCTAAGACTTTGTGCATCCAACCATAAAAGCACATGACAACCTCTGCTTCCCTCTGCGAAGGGCCTATATATTATTCTTCCTTAAGAGTCAAGGTGAAAATCACCTTTCCTTTTTAAATTTTATCCTTTGGCAAGCACATTGTGTTGGAATGATCCTGACATATATACCCACTTGGATGTAAGTTATCATGGTCTATTACTGTTGACATTACCCTCGAGGTAAAAGGTTGGGAGGCTACACCATAAGCCCCTATCTTTCTCTGTGTCCGATTAAAACTCCATAACCGTAAGTATTGCGTGAGTGTGAGCAATTATGAAAGACAATATGATAGTTGAGTATGTAGGCTTGCTGAAAAGCTCTTATGTTGACTCTTTCCGATGTTACAATAAATTGCAATTGCTTCAATGACCGAGATCATAGTTTGTTGGTTTTCAATGAAGTTTCTGATTCATACTTGACATTGTGAATGAATTGTTACTTTCGCATAAGAATCATACGACAATATATATATGTTGCTGTTATGAGAATGATCATGAAGCCCTCATGTTCGTATTTTATTTTGATCGACACCTCTATCTCTAAAAATGTGGACATATTTTTCGATTTAGGCTTTCGCTTGAGGATAAGCGAGGTCTAAGCTTGGGGGAGTTGATACGTCCATTTTGCATCATGCTTTTATGTTGATATTTATTGCATTATGGGCTATTATTACATGATATGTCACAATACTTATGCCTTTTCTCTCTTATTTTACAAGGTTTACATGAAGAGGGAGAATGCCGGCAGCTGGAATTCTGGGCTGGAAAAGAAGCAAACTCTGGAAACCTATTCTTCACAACTCAAAAAGCTCCGAAACTCCACATGACACCGTTTCTGAAAATATAAAAAATAGCTGGCGAAAGAAGATCACCAGGGGGGCACCACCTGTCCACGAGGGTGCCCCCCCGCCCCTCTCTGGGCGCGCCCCCTACCTCGTGGCCCCCCTGATGCCCATCTTGTCCTATATGAGGTGTTTTCACCTGGAAAAAATTATAAGAAGGCTTTCGGGACCAAACGCCGCCGTCTCGAGGGAGAACCTTGGCGGAAACCAATATAGGGCTCCGGCAGAGCTGTTCTGGCAGGGATACTTCCCTCCGGGAGGGGGAAATCGTCACCGCCATCATCACCAACAACTCTCCCATCTTGGGGAGGGTTATCTTCATCAACATCTTCACCATCACCATCTCCTCTCAAACCCTAGTGCATCTCTTGTATCCAATCTTTGTACCCAAACCTCAGATTGGTACCTGTGGGTTGCTAGTAGTGTTGATTTCTCCTTGTAGTTGATGCTAGTTGGTTTATTTGGTGGAAGATCGTATGTTCAGATGCATTATTCATATTAATACCCCTCTGATCATGAACAATATTATGTCTTCTGAGTAGTTACTTTTGTTCCTGAGGACATGGGAGAAGTCTTGCTATTAGTAGTCATGTGAATTCGGTATTCGTTCGATATTTTGTTGAGATGTATGTTGTATCTCCTCTAGTGGTGTCATGTGAACGTTGACTACATGACACTTCACCATTATTTGGACCTAGAGGAAGGCGTTGGGAAGTAATAAGTAGATGTTGGGTTGCTAGAGTGACAGAAGCTTAAACCCTAGTTTATGCGTTGCTTTGTAAGGGGCTGATTTGGATCCACTTGTTTCATGCTATGGTTAGGTTTACCTTAATACTTCTTTTGTAGTTGCGGATGCTTGCATTAGAGGTTAATCATAAGTGGGAGGCTTGTCCAAGTAAGGACAGCACCCAAGCACTGGTCCACCCACATACCAAATTATCGAGGTACCGAACACGAATCAGATGATCGTGATGAAAACTAGCTTGACAATAATTCCCATGTGTCCTCGGGAGCGCTTTCCTCCATATAAGAGTTTGTCCAGGCTTGTCATTTTCTACAAAAAGGATTGGGCCACCTTGCTGCACCTTATTTACTTTTACCTTTTGTCACTTGCTACCAATTACCTTATCACAAAACTATCTGTTACCTATAATTTCAATGCTTTGCAGAAAATACCTTACTGAAAACTGCCTAACATTTCCTCCTGCTCCTCGTTGGGTTCGACACTCTTACTTATCGAAAGGACTATGATATATCCCCTACACTTGTGGGTCATCACTGTGTCGGTCTGTTCCTATGATATGTATTGTCTTTCGTTTCGTTCAGTTGGGGGCGCCCCTCGGGCTGCATAATTCCCAGGCCGTGTGGGTCCGTCCCTATGGCACGTATTGTTTTTGCATCTATTAGAACTTGCCTTGCCCTTGCCATGATTTATCCTATGATTATCACCTGTCCATCTGGTGCCCCGACACCCTTCGCGTCTCCCACGCATTACTGGCTCGCCGGTTGCTCATTCCAAGGAACTACTGGCACGGTGCATGTGCTCGCCTCCATCCCTGCATCGCCGAAAAACCTGAGAGACCGAGCTCTGACTCGCGGCCAGCCCCGCGTACGTCACCTCACCGGGTCCTCAGTGCCTTCACATTCCTATGGAAAGATCAATGACACCAAGGCAAGCGCTGCCGCGTGCTATGACCACTTTCTCAAATTGATTTGCAGGAACCTCTAGAGCCGGACTAGGGTGGCCTCGCCGGCCACTCCCCTCGATGCAACCCTCTTGCACGTTAAAGGGGGGCGGGCTCCTAAGCATCGCGCCTTAGGGGATCCTACTGGCTCTCGAGCCCTCACCCCATGGCCTTGACCACGACATCATGACCTGGCATACCAGCGGCGGCTGAGCCTCGCTCGAGGGCCGGGACCCGAGGACGTAGAGCACCTATTTGAGCTAAGGGGGGAGAGACCGGCGTGAGCCCCGCCTAGGAGCGCTATCGTAAGGGCACAGCCAAGCGCCCTGCAAGGAATTCAAAGCAAGATAAGTCACCCCTGCGCATCAACTAAGACCTCTTGAGCAGGTGTTTTCCTCTCGCGATCTTGCTCGGGCAACTTCGTTTTCCTTTTCGTCCTCCAGGAAGCCGCTTGCACGCTAAAGGGGACCTCCCAAGCATCGCGTCTCAGGGGCTCTAACCAGACCTTGGGACGCTCACCTCCTGGCCTTGACCACGGCACCGTGACCTGGCATACCAGCGACGGCTGAAGCCTACCTGGGGACTGGGTCCTGTCGGCGTAGAGAACCAAGCTACCGCGAGAATGAAAAATAGCATAGTGCCCAAGCGAGACATGCAATCACCCTAATAAATGAGGACGGTGACATTAAGGCAAAAGCGTTACAACCTCTTACATACCCCCACAGGGCTTAATATGATTCCGCGGAGGGAAACAGAAGAAGAAAGCTAGGTGGACCCCGGTCGTCTTCTCTTTATAGTTGTACCACATTCTCTCGTGCATCCATGCACACATGCCACCACTCGGCATTATCCATCGCCCACACACAATATTTTTCTTTAGGTCGGTCTTCCATGCATGCACACACACACACACACCTCCCCCTCTTCATCACTTAGGGCATTCTTTATCTCCCACGTGCATGCGCAACGATCGATGTTCCTCTATGTGTGTGTGTATATATAGCTAGGTCTTTCCCAGTTTTCCACACAAACCGATTTATCTATATATCTAGTCAGGTCTCACCCTCTATCGATCCCACGTACACATCGATCAATGTACCTCTCTACATAGGACTACATATCTAATATACACACACTATCTATCCATTGTCTCCCTCTCATCATCCATGACTTTCGCTTCATCTCTTGGACGCGCGTACAGTGCGAAGACAGGGGGCGCCAACGGCCCTGGCCCCCCTAACATCACTATATGGAGGCTAATATGAATGTGACCAGTAGAACAATTGCTGGTAAGATGGTTTAAGTTGATGAATTGGCCCTCCCCATTAAGGATTAGCAATTCTTGGCCCCCTGGCTCATTTAATTTCCTGGCTCCGCCATTGCGCGCAATCGTGCACGTTCTCGCCACCTCTTTAAATATCGATCTCGCACTTGTGCACTCCTTCCCAGTCTCCCTCAACTTGGTCCCTCACACCATCTTCCAGCCCCGCCCCCATATCCCAGTGCTTGTATGCTCGTAGAGCTCTTCCCTCTATCTGTCTCTATCAATATCTTGCGCGGTCGACCCCTTCCCTCCCTTCTCGTATATCACCCCAGTCCCATGCACATACATGTATGTATATAGGCCTCTCCATCACACAAATGGCATTGACACGTATTCCCTCACCATATCTTATTAGTATCTCTCACACACATGGACTACGTGTGCAAAAGAGAAGAGGTGGACACACGTACTCCTTCCCACATAGAAATGCGCGGGTGAACGGCGGAGCACAACTCTACTTCTACTCTTATCAAAAATAGAGATGGTTATGATGGTGTGCCTTCCACCTTGCAATGTAGGCCGTCCAATCTATATTTGACGGATAGGAATGAAACTATGACAATTTTGCAAAAAGATACCCGTGCTCCTCTCCACATTTGTAGATAAGGCCTTCTCTCATTCATCCTTATCTCCCACAAGATAAACAACTCATATAAATGCATTTTGATGTTCCATGCAATGCACGGGCATCTTGCTAGTTGGTACAAAAAATGGACGTGTAGAAAGGCTTTAGATGATGTGCCACTAGTCTATACCTATACCTCTATATCTATATCTATATCTACACCCTTATATTGTGTGCGAATAACTTCTGAAAGATGGTCGGTGGATGAAGCCAATCCGACGGTGCCGAGATGCCAAATCCGACCACTACTGGCCGTTGGATATCATCTACGTTCCACCCAATTCTGCTACATGTACAATCTACAAGACGCTATGGTTGTACTTAAGCATAATGCACAAACCTCAAAACACAAGCACTTCTCCTTTGTTCTAGACTCACTAGAATCAGAGGAGGGACGTTTGAGTACCTTGGCTCCTTCTGCCATGAAGCAATAGGTGGGAGCGTAGTCATCGTTGTCGTCGTCAATAGTGTTGGGGAAGTCATTTTCCTTAGTGTTAAAGATGGACTTTCTAACGAATGTGGTAGTGAGAGCTAGGCTCACCACACCAGAGTCTGACTCCTCAGATTCCTCATCTTCCTCATTTTATTCAGATTGAGCTTCTGAGTCCATTTCCTTGCCAATGAATGCCCAAGCCTTTTTGGAACTGCTCTTCTTGTGGAAGGAAGACTTTGAAGATTTTGATGATGAGGACTTTGAAGATTTCTTCTTTTCCTTCGAGTCGTCTGAGCTGTCATCCTTGAATTTCTTCTTCTTAGATTCCTTTGCCCACTGAGGACAATCGGTGATAAGGTGAACAAGTTTCTTGCATTTGTGGCAAGTCCTTTTGTTGTAATCACGAGATGAGGAATCTGATCTCATGTCATCACCTCTTGAAGATCTTCCAAATCGACCATGTCTTGAGAACTTCTGAAATTTCCTTACGAGCATTGCTAGCTCCTGGCTTAGTGCATCAAGATCACTAAGACTGCTATCAGAATATTCCCCTTTAGATAAGGAAACTGCCTTGGCCTTCAGCGCACGTGATCTTCCATAGCTTGCCCCATAGAGATCTCTCTTATCTGCTTATTGGAACTCATGAGTGTTCAACCTCTCAAGGATATCAGCGGGATCAAGTGACTTGTAGTCTCCACGTTCTTGAATCATCAGTGCCAGAGTGTCGAATGAGGAATAAAGTGATCTCAGTAATTTCTTCACCACCTCGTGGCCCGTTATGTTCGTAGCACCAAGTGCTTGAAGCTCATTTGAGATGTCAGTGAGGCAAACAAAAGTTTGCTGAACGTTTTCAATGTCGAGTCTTTTGAAGCCGTTGAAAAGATTGCGAAGAGCATCAAATCGAGAGTCACGTTGAGTTGAGACTCCCTCGTTGACCTTGGACAGCCTGTCCCAGATAAGCTTTGCTGTCTCCAAAGCACTCACTCTGCCATACCGCCCTTTGCTCAGATGGCGACATACGATATTCTTGGCTTGAGAGTCGAGTTTCTTGAATCTCTTCACATCAGCAGCGTTCACGAAAGGTGAGACAGAGGGAATGCCATTTCCCACAATGTACCATAGATCGTTGCCAATTTCCTCAAGATGCATACGCATCTTATTCTTCTAGTAGGGGTAGTCCGTCCCATCGAAGGTAGGACACCCAGCCAAGACTTTGATCATGCCTCCAGTCGACATAACTAAAACTCTAGGTGATTAAACCAAAATCACATAGAACAAGGGAGTACCTTGCTCTGATACCAATTGAAAGTGCGCAATATCGACTAGTGGGGGTGAATAGGCGATTTTTACAAATTTGTCACTAAGGAAATTATAACTGAGTAATTTCCTAAGAAACGAACTACTAGCAGCGGAATAGATACTCAGGTGCATGCACAACAAAACAGTAGCATAGTCATCATGATTAAATGAAATCATACATAGAGCACTAGTAGCATGTAAACATGATAAGCAGGCTAAAGACAGAAGACTAAAGAAATAGAATTGAGGAAATTGAGAAAGACTTCAGTCAAAGTCTTCAAACAGTACATATCAAGTTCATCAACACATGAATGAGTAAATGAAAGGGTTGAGGAAATATAACTAGTAGGCTTGGTGAACACAATGATTTGGTAGACCAGTTCAAACTGTTGTGACAGTTGTACGTCTGGTTAGGGTGGCTAGGTATTCAAACCTAAAGACACACAGACCCAGACACACAGTCCTCACCGTATTCCCCTTGATCTAAGGTCACACATACCTCGCCCAATCACTCATGGTAAGTCTTCACAAGTTACTTCCAAACCTTCACATACTTGGTCACCCGGCGATCCACAATTCCTCTTGGATGCTCTAGACCACTTGACGCCTAATCGTGTGGAAGATGCACAATCTTCAAAGGTAACAAGCATCGGTTCCACACAGGAACACTCTCTTAAGTGATGGTGAATTACTTAGGGTTTTATGTGTTGGGGTTTTGGGCTTTTCCTCACTTGATGATTTTCGCTCAAAGTCCTCGGAGGATGGGTTGCTCTAATGACAAGTGCCAGTTTCTCTCGGAGCAGCCAACCAGCTAGTGGTTGTGGGGCGGCTATTTATATAGCCTAGGGAGCAACCCGACATGATAAGACATCAATGCCCTTCAATAGTATGACCGTTTGGTGGATAGGATATTTTGGGACAGTTGGCACATAGCACAGGAACGGTCAGAAATTTGAGCTCTCAAATTCCTCAGGGCTATCATGTTCCTCACTTGTAGGCAATCCGCACTGGCGAATTCCTAACTCCTGACTCAGAACAAATTCCTCAGAGAACAGAAGAACTTCATCTCTATCACTGAAGAAATTTGCTGAACTGTATGGGATTTCCAATGGCTTCACTCAAAACGATTGGGTAATGTAGGCTTTGAGATGAGCATCACTTGGAAATGTGTTTCCTTAGTTTTACCTTGACTCCCATTAACAGTATGGTGTTACCTATGACTCAAGAAATAGAAAATGAAACTACAAAAACAAAAGTCTTCACGGCTCATAATCCTCGCATGAATATTCAAGTCTTCAAGGTCACACCAATTTCCTCACTTTCAAAGTCTTCAAGAAAACCAAAGTCTTCAACTGAAGACATACATTTTTAGGGGCCGACTTTCTTAGTAAATGTCAAACTCCTCACACTTATAGTACCTGTGTAGACTCACAAACACATTAGTCCCTTAACCTATAAGTCTTCAATACACCAAAATCACTAAGGGGCACTAGATGCACTTACAGCTATATATGTATTATATGTGATGAAAAATATATGTTTAGAAACTACATCCGCTTAAGAATCCAATGATATAATTTTGGTGACATATAACTCATATTTACTTAGTAAAATGGATGTCCTACAACTACACGCATGCCCTCTAAACCGAGACGGAGGGAGTACAATGAAAGAAAAGTCTAAAGGGTTAAAAATCTAATACTAACGCTAGTACAATGAGGTGCTATACAAATGGTTTTTAACCCCTTTCTGCGATGGCGTTTGGAACCATCGCGAAGTGAGTGTGTGCGATAGGGGGGGGGGTCCTTCCCACACGACCTAGAAACCGTCGGGGGTAGGCCCTACTAGCACACATGCTGGGGAAAATAAGCTCATGTGCGATCTGGCAAGGCATCAAAACCCAATCATTTCCGTTCGTATGTACATCCCACACGGCGAATCCCAGACAAACATTTCCGTTTGTATGTATATCACACACTGTTTTTGTGTGTGGAAACGTTTGTGCAAGATGGCCTAACGCAAACAGTTCTCTGCCGAAAGCCGTGTGTGATTGTTAGTTGATCGCCCACGGTGTTGTCTGAGTAACCTTCTGCAATAGAAAACCCCAATAAGCAGGGTAATTAGTGTATTATTGATAATCCATGTACTAATCAAATTGATATTTCTTATAAAATACACCATATATTTCATATCCGTATAATGGCAACCAGGATTTCTTAATCGAGTTACATCAGATAGCTTCGGCACTCAGTTACGCCATTACAAAAGAGCACCAAGTTTCACATGCATCATCAAAAACCTTTGGAAAGTAGCATCATACACGGTAACTAGACAGATGGATCTAATCTGAGTAACTGCTGAAGCGGAAGGCAAATATTGAGCTTTCAGTGATGTTGAATGTCCTTGCAACTTTAGGCTAGTGGCTATGGATAATTGCCCGCCCAACCATCATCCTCTTCAGGAAGACTTCAGTATTGTAACATGAGTGTTGAATGAATACCTTCCTCGCCTCTTGACCATGCAGGTTGTTTGAGAGGTAATCATCGGTGAACTGCTTTGAAAAGTACTGAAAACAAAGATCTGCATAAATCGTTGTTATAAATTTTGAAATGGCGCAAGGGGTAAACACAAGGTAAAAGAGTTAGTACCATCTTATAGTTGACTGACGTCTTATTCATTGTGCAAACAAAGATCTTGCTGTTATTCATCGTAAGTTTCTTCATCCTAACAATCTTTTTGAGTTTCTCGACTTGACTGATATTCAGGGACATCTCATTTCCCCATATGCAAAATGGGTCGAACAATGGGTCTAAGCGTCTGACAGCAGGACCTACATGTGCAATACCAAATTGTAAGAAACCAAAATATTAGAATAATTCCACTCCACAATAATGTGCTACTCCCTCCATTCCTAAATATAAGTCTTTCTAGACATTTTAAATGTACTACAAAATACAGATGTATATAGACATATTTTAGAGTGCAGATTTACTCATTTTGTTGCGTATGTAGTCACTTGTTGGAATCTTTAAAAAGCTTATATTTGGAAACAGAGGGAGTATTAGCGAAAGGACCATGCATGAGCAAACCTCGATGGTAAACCGCAGTTTCTCCCATTTTTTCCCCGCAACACACATAAGGAAGATCTTGATCAGGTTAACTGAGAGTTGCCATACTATCAATACAATATGTATTGAGTACAGCCAAATTCGATTTATTTCACATGCATAAAAATACAAAATTGTGCCCACAGCAAATGAAAATCAAATTGCAGAATTGAACCAAACAATTAAATGGACAGCAGTCCATATGAACCAAAACAGTTTACTGAGCACGACATTGCAGAATATAAACATGTACTAGAAGATAAGATAGTTAAGAAAACAAATAATGCTTGAGAACAGTACTACGAAATGTAGCAATTGTTGGACCAAACTGTTAACTAAACATTAAATTTCAGAGGACCAAACTGTTAACTGGACATAACATTTCAGAGGACCAAACTGTTGACTGAACATTAGATTACATATTAACATTAGAGAGGACATATCACTAGAAGGCACTGCGGTGGCCTCGAGAAAACTGCACGAATTGTATTTTATAATAGACAACTACGTGGCGATGTCGACGGTGGCCCCGAAGACGAGGTGCTCCTCCAAGATCTGGCAGTCGGCATGCATGGCAGCCATAGAGACCTCGTGCGGGCATGCGGCCGCGATTTTCTTCTCTACTGCCAGATGCTACTAAGCTCCACATTATACTACGTGCAAAACAACTTTGGGTGGCACTTAATTGGAGGAGGGGGCAGTGATTTCGGTGAAAGGTGTCACGCCGTCAGTCGAGCCATGTGGGCCCGGGAAGGAGGAGGATGGTGTGGGTGGGTGTGAACTACCTAACAATATCGACGAGGCCGCGCAGCAAGAAGAAGGGTCGGTGGCGAGGAGGCCGCGTAGAAAGATGAAGGATCACCGGCGATGTGGCACCCCGGCTCAGAGAAACCGGAATGCCCCGTATTCCAGCCCAGAGATCGAGGTGAAGTCTTCTGGAATACGGAACTGCTTAGCATAGAACAAACCGGCTTTTTATTACAACGCGAATATGGATACAAGGTCTCTGATATTACAATGAATAACACCGGCACGGCGACACTACGCCAACCACGGTTGCTCTATGCAAGCAGCATAACAACTCAAGGCAGTGGAACCTCTACTGACAACGGAAGAACGAACGGCGATGATGGACTCCAATCCGCAGGGACTCTGGCTGGAACGTTTATCCTAGCTCGCGAACACAGGAACCACACTAAAACAAGCAAGCAATCCAGGCACGACCTGCAAACTGGCATGACACGCCAGGTTAGTACATTGAATGTACTTGCAAGCTCACAATAAACCAAAAGCATTCAAGACAAACAACAACATGGCATTAGCAGGTTAAATCAAACATGAGCATGATACTAACAGAACAACATGGCATGCACAACTGAACATGATACAACTAGAACAAGCACAGCATGAACATACGAACATGATGATACTACATGAAACATGATGATACTAACATGCACCAACTTACTCTGCTCGGGTTACCTCGTAACCATCACATGCACAAACTTACCAACACAGACATCACACGATCATCTCAGGATGAAATCAAGCTTTGTATAAACAATACCGTAGTGATCACTAAATGACCACAAGGAGCTTGATCTTTACCCACGATTCTCGCACAACATCACGAATATCCAACAACTTGGTATCCTCGATACCACGGTGATCATTCCGACGATCACAACCATGACCAACACTTGGTCTCAAACGGGATCTTTCCGGCGATCACAACCAACTTATCTCATCATCGAACCGGGGTTGTTATTAAGCACATTATTATGTTTATTACTGTTGACTCACGGTGTGACCGACAAGAACTGGGCCCTTATCCGCGGGCACGACTATTGATAGATTAAGACACACACTCTGCAGAGGTAGCACACTGTACCCACACCACAGAACCCATGGCCTCGCACTCCCATTCGGGTGGACCAACGACGTTCCGACAAAACTGTCCTACTGCCATGACACTCTCCCTGCCACTCCGACTCACTCCCCACTGGGCTAGTCCTGGGTGGCCCCGTGTCTACCAAAGACACAACGACCACCGTCGTGGCCAAACGGTCCCAAACAGGGACCCGAGCTCAAAACAACAACAACAACGGGCACACAAGGTTATGTCCGCCTACCTGATCAGGGTAGCGCGCGCCCATTGCCTTCCCTCATTGGAGGCACCGGCGATAGGCATGACAATAGACCCTGTTAGGGCCTTCCCATAAAGGCAAATGTGGTTGCACTAGTCAGCTCGATTTGGTGGCACCATGACTCAGCCAACAGTTGTTCAAGTTCATTATTATCCGGTTAAACTTGAATGCAATAAGCTGAGTCATAATAAAATAACATGATGCAAATACAATGCATGAGCATGATATCAATATAAGCATGGAGGTGCAACCATAATCAATGAGCATAACCACAATGAAGCATATATCCAAATGAACATGGCATACTGACGAGCATGAATATCACAAGTATAATGCTACTCATGGCATACATGACTACTAGCATCATAAATGAATATCATGCAAGAACGTAGCAAGAACACTACCAAGTAATCATTTAACTAACTAGTTGCAACGGAATATGCATATCAACAGTACTTGACAGACAACAAGCATGCATCAAGACAACTACTAGCATGTACTTCTACTACCAAGCATAACATGTGAACGTGATACTAACAAGTAGTACGAGATAACCAGAAGCATCAGATCATATCATGACAGTGAACATTAAACCACGAGCATAATCGAAACAATGATAGCAGTAGCAATCAAGCAGCCATTTAACAGCAAACTTTTATTCAAGTTGAAAACCATGGCTACTGCATGGCTATCATGCAAGTGGCTATTGTGGCTTGCCTGGGGATGGAGAATACTCCGGGAAGAAGTGCGGTGAAGCCGTGGAACGAAACGCCGAAACGCTTCTCTCTCGAAGGGGGCTGATTTGAAGCACGGGCAAAATGGTTATTTTCATAGTGTGAACACTTGGTGAAAATGATACCAACAGAACGGGCACAACGAGACGAAGACGTGAGCTTTGGTTTCACGTGATTCGGAGTTACGGTCGCGGAGATATGAGGGGTTGAACACCAGGGACCAATCTGTGAAAGTTTTCATCACCAATGGGTCCCTGAGTGGATAAGACAGAAGCGCAAAATCAGAAATACGCTTTCTGGATTGGAAAACGCACTTTGGGCGGAAGTAGAATAGGAATACGCTTTCAGTGTTCTGAAAACGTGTTTCAAGAAACCGTCTCCACTTAACTAAGTGGATAAGGTGGTGACTCACTTACGGGTGGGGTCCGTTGGAGAGGGGAGGGCCCACCTGGCTAGCTGGATGGGCGCACGGGGCACTCGTCCCCTTCCTCCCGCTCGCCTCTGCTTCTCCCGTGAAACAGAGCAGGGCGGTAGGGGAGGAAGTGGCGATGGGGACGGCCGGCTCCGGCAAGCTCCGGTCCGGCCGTGCACACCGGCGGGTGTGCGTGGCCACACCGCACCCGCCCCAAGAGAGAAGAGGCGCGGGGGAGGCCTGGGGCTGCGGTGGTGGATGGCAACAGAGAGGAACACAGAGCGGGCGCCGGTGATGGAGCGGACTACTCCGGCCACCTCTAGCCAAGGCGCGAGCACCGGCGGCTTCAGGGCGGAGCACTGCACCCATTCAGAGGCAAAGGAGGCACCGGAGAGTGGTGGAGAGACGGCGAGGTTGCGACGACAGGAGGTTAGAGAGGGCTCGGGCGGTGGAGGTACTCGGCGAAGCAGGGGCTCCGGCGAGGGGGCAAGGGGTTGGGTCGGCTCGGTGGGACGAGGGGAACACGATGGACGTGAAGAGGGGGCGCGGGGAGGGCTAGGCGCACCGGAACCATGCCGAGACCGAGGCGGCCATGGTGAACGGCGACGGGCAGAAGCGAGGGAGAGGTGCTCTGGTGGTCAATTGAGGCGAGGGAGGAGCTGGTGAGCTGTGGGAGGGGTCGAGGGGTCCTTCTTTAGGCGAGGGGAGGGCTCTGGAGCTCACAAGCGAGCTTGAGCAGTGCTCTAATGGAGGTCAGAGGCTCGGCATCGCAGGGGCACTGTTGTGACAGCGCAATTCTGGTGAACCACGACAAGGCATCGATGTAGGGCGATGCAGTTGAGCACGGGGGAGCTCCTGGACAAGGATGGAGGTCGAGACGAGGAGGGAGGCAGTGGGAACAGTAGCCGGATCGATCTAGAGTGCGCGCTATGCACGACGCAAGCGTGATCACCATGCGTAGTGGCGCAAGCGGCGTGCTTTGGCGTGGCCAACCCTGTCCAGTAGAATGACCTAAGTGGCCTGAGTATAGATGAGGAAATAAATTGGTCCACGGGCAAAGAAGTGATTTGCACTTAGCTCCAAAGCAAACCAGCAACCAAGTGTTTGTACTGTGCAGTGGGGACACCAGCTTGGTAACTCAGTAACTAAGTTGTCTCGCGATGATCTTACACTAAGATGATGTAGAACACCAAACATCAGACTAATAGGAGGAGTTTAGATGATGGTTGCTGTAGAAAGTGCAAAACTGGCCAGATTAGGGAAATATGATGTTGCACTCACATACTTAAGTGTCATGAGCTGAAATTTGGTGGAGTGGGATTATATGACCATATGGGGCTGCTTTAAAAATCTCATGCCATTTGGAGTTACCAAAGTTGCACTTTCTTCACAAAGCTCCATTCTGACCAGAATCTAGAAGAATTTACTGAGGGTAAATGGATAACTCTATTGAGCCAAAACTTGGTGGAGGGAGTAGATGTAGATGTAAGAATGTCCTGGTAAATATTCAGCTCAAATGAAGCAAGGTAAAATAGGGTTGCTTCACAAAGTGAATATTTTACCAGAAACCAAGATTTGAATCTGAGCTCACATAGATGATCTCCATGAGCTCAAATTTGGTGGAGATGCATGATTTGATCAAATGAAGGATGTGACAAAGTTTCAACTCATTTGGACATGCCTAGAATATACTTGCTTCACAAAGTTCCTTTCTGGATAGAAACTTTTGAAAATTGCTGAAAAATATTTACTAGGCAAATGAGTATGAAATTTGGCACAGAGCAATGATATGGACAGGAAAAGATGTCCACAAAGTTTGAGGTCAATTGGGCAAAGATAAATAGCACTTGCTTTGCAAAGTGCCATTTAGGGCAGAATAGGAAAATGATTATTGGAGGATTATTTTTGAACATGGCAATGAAATGTTTTGCCATATTTGAGAAAGATAGGACCCAAACAATTTATGATAATTATTTGGGAATTTTTAGAATGACAGAGATATAGGTTGCTTCACAACCTAGGGCAAAAAGAATTATTCCTTTAATAGAAAAGGAATATTCCTTGGAAAAAATATTGGGTTAGGTCAAGGATGGAAATGGCAGGGTCTTGGGATGATTATGAGGATGGCAAGCCACTATAAAACCTAGGAAGACATGATCTTCCCAAGTTTCAGAACCACATAGCCACTAAAAAGCAAATAAAATCAAGATATCCAAGAAAATTAAAAGAAAAAGAAAAGGGCAAAATCCAGGCTGTTACAGGCGAGGAGGCGGTGCTGCAAGAAGAGGGGTCGCCGGCGAGGAGGCAGCGCTGCAAGAAGAAGGGTAGCCGGCGAGGAGGTGGCGCTGCAAGAAGAAGGGTCACCGACGAGGAGGCTGAGCTGCCAATAAGCAATAGTGAAGGTTTGAACTTGGAAAGCAAGGAGGAATAGTGGAAATGTGTCTTTTGGGGGAGGGAGGGTGTCAGGGATATTACTACTGGGTATAAACCGCCCAGGAGGGGCCGGTTTATGACCATCAAGATTACTTCTACTGAAGCCCAGCGGAACATGGAGCATGACGCTTTATTCCAGAAGACTTAAAGCCCAAGAGGTGTTAGGGCCCATGATTTGTAAACCGCCATACGGCATGTAACTTGTGTTGTAAGATAGGAAAGATAGAGACCGAGTCGGACACGTTTATGAGCCGGCCTCGGGACTCTATAAACCGGACCGGGCGTCACCTCGTGTATATAAAGGGACGACCCGACGATGGTTCAAAAAAACAATAAAACTCGAGACACAGGAAAGCGTATTCGCTCCCTGGTCCTCGAAACCCTAGCAATACCACCCCAAACAAGAAGTAGGCTTTTACCTTCGTAGAAGGGGCCGAACTAGTATAAACCCTTGCGTCCTTGTCCGCTTTAACCCGTAGCGATGGCTCCATGACTAAGTCCTTTTGCTAGGACATCTGCCATGACAAAACCACGACAGTTGGCGCCCACCGTGGGGCTATGGCACGATGGTTTCGAGTTCTTGAAGGGCAGCTTTGAAGGACTCAAGGACTATGAAGTTGGCCGGATGACTAACGGTCGTCGCGACAAATTCTACATCGACGATGCAGGTTGGGGCCGCGAGGCCGATTCAATCGAATATGGGTACCGGGTCCCCTTGGGCGGGATCCACGTCTTCATCGGCAAGATCGGCGAACCAGGCCCTGAGCCGGACATCTTCCCTAACATCGTCAAGTCGGCTCAGCGTGCGAGACCTGCCTGGGTTCAGCCCGCCGTGAAGCACGTCTTCGTTGGAGCGGTTCACGGAGCGCAAGCTGAGGATGGATCGGACTCTGGTGGCGAGACCGTTGTTTATTCCGGCGATGAGTCATCCACTAGAGAAACAGAATCTTTATACTTGCTACAGGATGGCCGGTCTGGGGGTTGTTCCGATGGTGACAGTATTCTGGACCCCCTGGATCCGCCAAACCGGGTCGCAGTTTTCACGGCCGGATCACGGCCTGTTCGATAGTCTTCGACTGCGGTGGCGTTAACATCAGACCTGGCGGCAGCAGCGGCTAGGGCTGGAGGCCCGTTTCAGTCACCGGTTCAGGTATTGTCCACCTTAGTTGATACTTTGACAGCGTTGTTAACTGCAGAGGTCGGCCAGGCCGATAAGGAACAACATGATGCAGAAGTTGCTCAGGTAAAGAGCCAGATAGATCAAGCAAAACTGGACCTAGCTGCTGAGAATACCAGGATGATTGCGAGGTAGGCCGAGCTAGATGCTCAGGCTTATCGGCTCATGTTGGATCAGACTGCTCCGAACGAGGTAATGAGGAGAAGGCAACGATCTCGCCTACCACCGGTTTACGAAGCGAGGAACCTCTTTAGTACGCCGGGAGCAGGAACCAGTAACCAGCCAGGGGTAAACCGGGGAGGAGTGCCCGGCACAGGAGCATCAGTCCAGCCACAGGTCGCGGAGCCAACCCGCCAAGTCATTCTGGCACAGCATGTACCTACCCCTCCTGGTCATTACTCCAACCCATTGGATAACATAGTTGCCGTCGCTTCACGACTGGCCGCTCTTCCCATTGAAGGAGAATCCCCTATAGCGGTGGAGGCATGGCGAGCCAGGGAGTTTCTGGAGACGGCTCTAACTCAGCAGCAAGCTTATTCTCACAGCCACGAGAGAATTCACTCCACCCCTTGCCCAAGCCGGAGTTATAGCAGGCACCTGGAGGAACCAGCTTTATCAAGCAGCACGCAGAACCGTAATCCACCGCGGAAGGATAACCCGGCGGGAGGAGGTGCAAACGCTCAAGATGTGGTGGATCAGGGCAGGCAGCGCCGGGAGGCCGAGTTAGCAGAACAATACGAAGCCCGTCAGTTGACGCCGGTTCGTCCATCTACCACAGTTGAACCGGGGGTTACATCCAGCTCCTTAGGAGTGCCCTGTCTCACCCCCGCTTTACGCAACGTACGGCTGCCCAAGGACTTCAAAGGACCACGCAAGGTGCCCAATTATACTGCGGATTTATCCCCTGAGACGTGGGTCGAAAGCTACGAGATGGCGATGGAGATGCTGGACGTAGACGATGCAGCGTGTGCTAAGTACTTCACTATGATGTTGGAGGGCACATCACGTACTTGGTTAAAGAGCTTGCCACCTAACTCCATCAGATCATGGGCCGAGTTACGCCGCCGTTTATCAATAACTTCAAGGACACATGCAATCAGCCGATGTCTATTGTCGATTTAGCTGCATGTGTTCAAGGAGAGCACGAGTCGACCAGCCATTCGGTGCGCCGAGTATCGGAGATCCTGCATTCTTCCAACCGCATCAATCCGGACACAGCAGTTATAACGTTGGAAGGCAATTGTCAGTTCGTGCCCCAGAAGCTAAAATTAGTGCGGCTTAAAAGGAATTGCGATGACATGGGAACGCTCATGGGTGCTTTGGTGAAATACGCAGATTTAGAAAATGCCAAATATCCAGAGTCTGAGGACGAGAAGTCAGGGAAAGCAAAGAAGAATGGTAAAGCGCCGCAGCCTAGCCCGGCGAATCAAGGACATAATGGTAAGCGTAAAGCGGATATTAATTCAGATTTTGTGGCTAACACTAATGCTGAGGAGGATGGCCAGCGCCGCAAGGGCAGACCGCCCCCACGAGGTGGGAGACCGAACATTAATCTAGAACGCCAGATGAATATACCTTGCCCGAGGCACGGTACGCAGGAAAAGCCAGCCACACACCTCTAGAAAGACTGCTTTATTATGAAGGAATTCATAAACAGGTCCCAATACGATCATGGATCGTCCAGCGGTTTAGGCCCTGGTTTTCATGGGTCGGGTTATCAAGGTGGTGGATCCGGTTCAGGGTTCCAAGGTAATCAGAACAATCACGGCAACCAAATGGGCATAATCAGCATAACCAGCAGCACGGCCAGGGTGGTTATAACAATCAGGGCAATCAATAGCAACAACAGCAGTCAGGAAATCAGAGTAATCCGAAGAAGTTGAGTAGTGGGCTGTATCACATCTTCACCACAAGCCTATGTAAACATGATCAGAAGGTTTACAAGAGCGCAGTACATTCCGTTGAACCGGCGGTGCCACGCTATTTACGCTGGTCGGAACAGCCCATTGTGTGGAGCCGAGAGGATCATCCGCCCCGGGTTGATAATCCGGGTCAGCTGGCTTTAGTTGTGGCACCTCAGGTTGGCGGCTAAAAGTTCACCAAGGTGCTCATGGATGGAGGAAGCAGCATCAACATTCTCTATTACGAGACTTTTCATCTCATTGGGTTGACAGACAAAAAGATTCGGCAGTCCAACACTGTCTTTCACGGCGCGATGCCTGGTAAATCGGCATATTCGGTCGGTAAGATAGACTTGGAGGTCACCTTTGGAGATGAGCAAGACTCAAGGTCTGAAACTTTCACTTTTGAAGTGGTAAAGATCAAGAGCCCGTATCACGCCCTGTTCGGGAGGCCGGTTTATGCCAAGTTCATGGCGAGGCCTTGTTATGTTTATCTGCACCTCAAGATGCCGGGTCACAAGGGACCTATTACGGTCCATGGGAGGTGTAAAATTGCTCTGGAGTGCGAGGAGGGTGATGCAGCTTATGCTGAGGTAGTTTGTGCGACTGAGGAATTGAAATTTTATAAAGATAATGTTGATCCGGCAGATATGTCTCCGCTGAATAAGCCAACCACAGAGCATGATCCGGCCTTGAAGTTTAAATTAGCTGATGAGACCAAGCAGGTTGACTTTGTTCCTGGCAATTCATCCAAGCAGTTCACCATCAGTGCTAACCTGGATCCGAAATAGGAAAGCGCGCTCGTCGAGTTCATCCGTGAGAATCGGGACATCTTTGCATGGAAACCTTCTAACATGCCAGGTGTACCGAGGGAACTCGCTGAGCACACTCTTAATATTGATCCCAAGTTTAAACCGGTTAAACAGTTTCTCCGCCGCTTCAATGAAGAAAGGCGCAAGGCTTGGTGAAGAAGTGGCTAGGCTCTTGGCGGCAGGCTTTATAGTTGAGGTGTTTCATCCGGAGTGGTTAGCTAATTCGGTGCTAGTGCTTAAAAAGAATGGCACTTGGCGAATGTGCGTTGATTACACAGATCTGAACAAGGCTTGCCCAGCTGATCCCTTTGCCCTCCCTTGTATTGACCAAATCATTGATGCTACAGCAGGTTGTGAGCGCTTAAATTTTTTGGATGCATATTCCGCTTATCACCAGATCAAGATGGCAGTTAAGGACCAGGAGAAGACGGCCTTCACAACTCCCTTTGGAGCCTTCTGCTATGTATCTATGCCTTTCGGGCTCCAGAGTGCCCAGACGACCTATCAACGTTGTGTGCAGAATTATCTTCATGGACAGATTGGGCGGAACGTTCATGCTTATGTGGACGACATTGTGGTAAAATCCAGGAACGAGGAAACGTTGATAACTGACCTAAAGGAAACCTTTGATAATCTCCGGGTTTATAAGATGATGCTTAATCCGGCCAAGTGTGTTTTTGGTGTTCCGGCAGGCAAGCTCCTGGGGTTCCTGGTGTGAAACAGAGGAATTGAAGCTAATCCGGAGAAGATCAAGGCGATTACATCCTTCGCTAAACCGACGTGCATCAACGATGTCCAACGCTTGGCGGGCCGCATTGCGGCGCTCAGCTGGTTTATCAGCCGTTTGGGGGAGAAGGCCATCCCGCTTTATCAGATAATGAAGACCGTTTTGTCTGGTGTGATGCTGTTGATGCTGCATTCGAGGACTTGAAGAAGCAATTGGTAGAGCCACATGTCCTTGCTGCACCAGTTGATAATGAGCCGCTATTGTTATACGTAGCTGCTAATGCTCGAGCAGTAAGTGTTGCCATTGTGGTGGAATGCAAGGAGGCAGGAAAGGAATATCCGGTTCAACGGCCGGTTTATTACATCAGCGAGGTGCTCATTGAGTCGAAGCAGAGATACCCGCATTGGCAGAAATTAGTATATGGAGTCTTCATGGCAAACCAGAAGCTGAAGCAGTATTTTCAGGGCCATCCAATCACCATGGTCAGTTCAGCTCCTCTGGGAGATATAATCCAGAATAGAGAAGCGACTGGTCGGGTTGCAAAGTGGGCCATTGAACTTAGTCCTCATGGATTGAAGTATGTGCCTCGTACTGCAATCAAATCTCAAGCACTGGTGGACTTCCTCAATGATTGGACAGAGTTGCAAGCACCAGAGGAAAAGTCGGATCATACGTACTGGACTATTCACTTTGATGGATCCAGGCAATTGGAGGGCTCGGGGGCTGGAGTCGTATTAACTTCCCCACAAGGTGATAAGTTCTGTTATGTCCTCCGTTTAATGTTCCCTTGTACTAACAATGCAGTTGACTATGCAGCTCTCCTCCATGGTCTGCGAATGGCTAGGGAGATGAATTTAAGCCGGGTTAAATGTTTCGGCGATTGAGACCTGGTGGCACAACAGGTATCTGGTAAGTGGGATTCCAAGGATCCACTTATGGCAGCGTATCGTCAAGAGGTGGACGTTGTTGCTGGACACTTCAAGGGTTATCAGGTGGACCATGTGGATCGGCGAAAGAATGAAGCGGCCGACGCATTAAGCCGGCTGGGTTCTCAACGTAAACCGGTGCCACCCAATGTCTTCCTGGATGTATTGCATAATCCGTCGGTAAAACTACCTTCAGAAGAGGACTTGGTGATTCCTAATCCGGAGGCTCAATTGGTGGCGGCGCTTCATGTTATTCCGGATTGGACGGTCCCGTATCTGGCGTACATGAACCGAGGTGAGTTACCAGAAGATGAAGTCTTGGCGAGACAGATAGTCTGGCGATCTAAATCAATGACTATTGTGAATGGAGAGCTGCATCATTGCAGTGTATCTGGGGCGTTTCAACGTTGTGTGTCGCCAGACGAAGGCCATGATATTCTTATAGAGATCCACGAAGGAGATTGTGGTCATCATGCCAGTTCAAAATCTTTGGTAGCTAAAGCTTTTCGTCATGGGTTCTACTGGCTGACGGCTCATGCCGATGTAGAGGACTTGGTCAGAAAATGTGATGCTTGCCGGAAATTCTCACGGCGTGCTCATATACCAGCTCAAGAATTGAGGATGATTCCAATTACTTGGTCGTTTGTGACTTGGGGGCTAGACATGGTCGGGCCCTTTAAGGGATCTCCAAATAAGAAGACCCACCTTCTGGTGGCGGTGGATAAGTTTTCCAAGTGGGTTGAAGCGGAACCAGTCAGCAAGTGTGATGCGGCAACGGCGGTTCAATTCATCAAGAAGGTGATTTTCCGGTTTGGCTTTCCACACAGCATTATAACTGATAATAGTACCAATCTATCCAAGGGGGCTATGGTGGAGTTCTGTCAACGAGAGCACATCTGTCTTGATCTATCTTCAGTGGCTCACCCCCAATCCAATGGTCAAGCTGAAAGAGCCAATCAAGAGTTCTTGAGAGGCATCAAACCCTGGCTTATGGTCCCTTTACAGAGGACGTCGGGTTGTTGGGTGGAGGAATTACCCTCTATGCTGTGGAGCATCAACACCACACCTAACAGGTCTACGGGTTACACGCCTTTCTTCATGGTATATGGAGCTGAAGCGGTCCTCCCTAGTGACATCCGTCATGATTCGCCACGAGTGGCGGCTTACATCGAAGCTGATAACGTGAAGGCACGGCAAGACGCGTTAGACCGGCTGGATGAGGAACGTGACATGGCAGCAGCTCGATCGGCGATTTATCAGCAAGATTTGCGCCAGTACCACAGTCGCCGGGTTAAAACCAGAACGTTTCAAGAAGGGGATCTAGTGCTCCGGCTCATCCGAGGCCAGACAGACATGCACAAGCTATCCCCACCTTGGGAAGGACCCTTTGTGGTCAGCAAGAACCTACACAATGGATCATACTACCTCATCGACGTTCGAGAACATAAGGACTCACGTACTTCGGAGGAGGAAACCAGATGGCCGTGGAACATCGCTCTTCTTCGGCCTTACTATACCTGAGCCATAGGCTCCGTTTATGTACATGAATTTGCAATGTATATTCTGATCAATATAATAAACCAGCGTCCCCGTTAAAGCGGGGTATCTGCTGCTTTTTTCCTAAGAGTTTGTCACATGGGGGCTTCTGTGTGCAAAGGAGTTCCTATGGCCCTCTTAAACCTACTATTAAACCAATACCATCATAAGAGCATAGCTCTGGTTGCTTCGGTAATCTGGCTATCAAAGCCCACATGATGATGAGGGGCAAAAGAGAGTTCGATGCATAGCACAACTCAAACATAGGCACCCGACAAGCATAGCTCATAATGCTACCTGGGGGCTCCTGACGCATAGCGTCAACGAGTTGACAACCCTTGTAGTAGGCTATCAAGCCACGGCTTGGAAGCCTGATGTATACACCTAAAACCGAGGATTAGCCTGCCTGCATTAAGTAAGTCACTCTGCCCAGGTAAACCTGGTATGACACGTCGAACGTTTCACAAGTCAATCTTCTTACAGACCCTGAACTTGGCAACGTTAAATTGACGATTGGTTAAGGATTGAGGTCTATCTTAACAGGCTTTATGAAATGGTTAGTTCAGTGGCCTGGCAGCCCATGAAAAGCCTCGAATTTGGAGCCTGGCAGCTCGTAAAAAGCCTCGACTACAGGATTTTATTTTGACAATGTGTATTTGATTTTGCTAAGTTTTTTATCTTTGAGGTCATTGGTGTTTATCCAAGACCATTGGTTCGGGAAGTGGATGACTATAAGTTGCCACTACAATAAACCAGTGTTTACAAAACCTGGTCTGGTTTGATTATAAATCGCTAGTGCTGTCTATTGTTAAACCGGTGTTTATCACAACCCGGTACGGTTCCATCATGAACCTGCAAATGATAAAGGAGTCATCAATACTTACAACTTGGATCATTGTCTTTACTACAGATTATTGATTAAGGCCAATAGCGCAAAATTTAATCACATGTATGATATATGTTTCATATTTTATATACAGTTCCGTTTATAAACCTAGACCATTTATTTGGGCATCATGACCCGTCCGGCGATAAACCGCCAGGACACTTTAAACTTTGTCTTATGCAGAAACATGTGGAATAAACTGTTAAAAGCAGCATAAGCAGAAATAGTTGTGAAGTTGCCAGATGAAGCAATGTTATGAAAAAGGATTAGGCGTGAGGACATAACCAAAGTGTTTTAACTACCCTATTACAAAGGCGATTAGCAGCCCAAAATGATATGTTCCTTGCGTAAAGTGCTGTTACACAATAGTTAAGCCGGCACCGGTTTATGAGTCTGCGTCAGCTCGGCTTGAAGGTTGTGGATCATCCTGCTCCGACTCCTCATCATCTTCTTCTAGCAACTGGAAGTCAATGGTGGCCCAATTGATCTTGGTCAGCGCTTTGAAAACAGCTTCATCGCTCACGAGTTCAGACGGTTCAATATCAGGAGCATAAGTATGCTTATGGACGGGCAGGATGAGATCTTCCACCTCGTAGACCGGAGTGTTTACCCGACAGTTATCAGCATCATAACCCGGATGATAACGGGACAGATCAGCTTCGCCAGCTAGTTTGCTGGCCAAAGGCCGCATTTCTCTTGTTAGCGCTCGCAAATCGGTGTCTGCGAACTCTGACCCGTCCTCCTTCATGCTGGGATAGCCATTCATCACTTTTGTCGGATCAAGATCAGGCACCCAAGCTTTTGCTCGAGTTAGTGCCATCAAAGCACCCGCCCTTGCAGCGGATTTCTTTAGCTCTCCGAGACGGGCAGGAAGCACTGATAACTTCTCCAAGGTGCCTTTCATTGACGTGGGAGCCGGTTTATTATGGGAAGCAGTGCTGACAATCCTTTGAGCACCGGAATATAACTGTTCTTTGAGAGTATATGCGGCCTTCAACTTCTTCCGAATGTCAGTGCCGAGATGAGCAATGCGTTTTCCTGCCTCAAAGAGTTTGAGTTAAACCGGAGAGTGCAGAACTATCATACTCAGGATTATGCTAAGTACACTTACCAAAGACAGCAGTTGTCATGGCGTTTATCTGCTGCTTTAAACCAGACAGTTCTTCTGTCACAGGATTGAGAGCAGCCTCTGCATCAGTTGCCCTTTTCTCCAAAGTGGCTTTTTCAGCTTCCCAATCCTGCCGTTCCTTCTGGATGTCCTTCTTTAGCTTTTCCATGTTTGCTAAAGCAAGAGTCAGCTCATCTTTGACTTTGGAAGCAACGGTTTGTTGAAACTTCAAAGTATCTTGGAGCTCGGCCACTTGAGAATCTTTTCGGTTTAGATCAGCCTGTCAAGAGAAGAGCATATTATACATTGATGAAGCATATTTAAAGCCCCAAGCACATAACAAGTTATGCACTTGGCACTTGGGGGCTAATGTGTATTTGCAGTTATCAGACATTTTTTCAATAAAGTCCCAAGCACATAACAAGTTATACACTTGGCACTTGGGGGCTAATGCGACATTGTTCAGAAAGGATTACAAACTAAAGTCCCGGTTCATCTTGAAGAGATAAACCGGCCCTTGGGGAATACGCTTGTGAAAGAAAACTATATAATGGATATTCCGAAGTCCCGATTCATCCTAAAGGAGTAAACCGACCCTTGGGGGCTACGATGGAGTAAAGGCAAGCTACAAGGCTTACGCAGGAATAAAGTTAAAGTTAAAGCAAAAAATTACCTCATATCGTTCCTTCATCAAATTTACTAAGCCGGCTTCATGATCACGGCTTGTGTATAGCCGGTTCAGATAACCGGAATGGATCTCTTGAGCAGTAAGTTGAGTATAGTTGTATAGGTCAGCACTCCATTTGCCTTTGTCCTTGCCAGAAGTTTCATCCTTTGCAGTATGTTTGGATAAGGCAACAGGTTCACTAGGAGCAGTGTAACCGAATCCAGTGATTTGAATTTCCTCGGTTGAAGCGGCAGCAGGTTTAGCAGGGCTAGCTGGAGTATTGCTGGCCCGGATAGGATTGGCCGGATTAGTGTCACGATCCATTGGGACACTTCCTTGATCAACAAAAACTTCATGATCCATTGGAGAAGGATCATCATGCAAAGTGTCAACATTTTCTTCAGCGGGTTCAGCAGGTTCAGGATCCTTTGCCGGTTCAGGAATCGCGTCATCACCTGCCGGTTTATTCAGCTTAGCCTTTTTACTAGGCTTGGGCTTACTGCAAAAGTTAAAGGTGACGATAGTCAGAGGAGTAAAGAAAGAGGTTAAAACAGCAAAATGAAAAAGCTTACCCATGAACAGTCTTAAAAGGAGGAATCTGCGTAGCTGTTGATTCGCTAGATGACGAATGAGGAGTTTCCTGATAATTCGGATCAGACGGATTAAGTGGCTGTCGAATATGACCTTCTTTGGTATAAAGAGCATCTGGAGTATATAAAACCTCTGAGCGACGTCTCCAGGCTGGTGTATGTGGTAAACCGGTGGATTCAATGGCGTGACCACTATGCCGCGTAGTGCGGCGAGCTTCATGTTGTTGTTTCTTCATAATAAATTTTGGATCCAAATAAGCAAACGGGTGAGAAAACTGTACTTTCCGGCTTGTTCGATGAATTTTTGGTGTCGACAGAGGTTCTGAACCGGAAGAAAGGGTAATTACCTCGACATCATCTGCCTTGCTGCCTTCAGCGTGTCCCTGAGTACAATCATTGTTAATAAGATGCAACAAAAAGGAGTTAAAGGAGTCAAGTAATACCTCTGAGGCCGGTTCATCATCATCGGGATTGGATTCAGACGCGTTAGTAGCTTTTTTCCTGGCGATCTTCTTAACGGCATTGGTTTTCTGGCGAGGAGCCTTCGCCGGTTTATCCTGGACTTTCCTTTTCTAGAATGGGTCATTACCCTGATATTTTTGTATGAAGTCATTCAGAAAGAGTATTAAAGACAGATGGAAAATAAAGCAAACAAGACAGAGGAAAACTTTACTGATGGCGGTTTGTTGAACTCGCAGAAGGGAACCAGTCCGGTTTGACTGCAGGTTTCTACCGGTTCATTCAGCAGTTTCTTTATAGCCTCGTTGATCTCATTCTCTGCTAGCATGGCTTCTGTATGGCGCAGAGGATCTTTGGGGTTTCCAGTATATTCGCACATTAAACCGGAGCGCCGGCTTAGTGGGAGAATACTCCATGAAATCCAACAACGAACGAAATCAACCCCTGTTAAGCCATTTGCGGTGAAGGCTCTGAGCTTGGAGAGTTGAGGAGCATATTTGGCCCGTTCCTGGGCACTTAGCCGTTGAGGAAAGGGATGGTTCTCAGAAAGCCGGTGGGAACGATAACCCAGCAGAGGATTCTCATCTTCCGGAGAAGTATCTAGACAATAAAACCAAGTTTGATTCCACTCTTTAGGGTGGCTGTGGTGATTGGCGTGAGGAAAACAACGTCCTTTCTCTTCTGAATGCACATCCCACCGAGTTCAGTGTTTGGACCGTCAAAAAACTCCATGCGACAGTTTAAATGGAAGAAATCCCAGAATAATTCAACTGATGGCTCCACTTGCAGATAAGCTTCGCAAAAAACTTGGAAGTTGCAGATGTTGGACACAGAATTGGGCCCAATATCTTGAGGATGGGGTTGAAAGTCAGCTAGCACATCACGGAATTTTTTTGACCTGGGAGGACTGAATCCCAGGGCTAAATGATCAAGGAATACAATAACTTCTCCCTCTTTGGGCTCTGGAGGACATTCCGGTCCAGGGACTCTCCAGTGAAGGACATCCTTTGGGCCTAAAGCGCCAATATCAGCCCGGTTCTGTAGCTCTTACTCAGTAATCCTAGACTGGACCCAGTTGCAGGAGGTAAACTGTTTGGCTTGTTTTGCATTGCAAGGAGAAAAGCTAAAAATATAATGAAGGGCCGGTTTATGATCTAAGCAAGCTTAAACCGGCAGTGTTTCAATGGTACTTATCAAGGACGGTTTAAGTATGGGCCTAATGGTATCTACCGGTTTATACACTTTTATAAAAAGTTAAACCGCCGATAAGAGTACGAAAGATGCAGATCTGAAGTTATGGAAAAACAAGTTTCGTAAAAACTGTGATGAAGTTACGGATCTACAGCATGTTAGAAATTCGGAAATATTCATGGACTATATTCAACGGATGCAGCCGTGGATTCAACAAGCGCAGTCTAAACTAATACTTTGGGGAAGAAAAAGGTACCCTAAGGAGGCGGTGTTACTACTACGACTGGGAAGCAGAAAGGATCAGATCTACACCAGTTGTTGGGTAACGATGAGAAAACTACAAAGAGCTACGAAGAACAGCACCCTAGCTATGAACTTACTGATGGAAACCCTAATGAGATCTACATACGGGATAAGGAAAGGACTTACCGGAGCCGAGAAGTGCGGATGTGCGCCGACGATTCTCTGATCTGACCAGGTTGATGCAGCGGCCAAGCTTGATGAAGAGGCGAAGGTCGACGACGGCGGCGGAGCTTGAGCACGAGCAGGCGCGAGGAAGAAGAAGAGGCAAAGGAGCAAGGGGGGAAAAGGATATGCCCCTCTGCCCTATTTATAAGCCGAAAAATGAAACGGCAAGCGCAGAAATCGAGGAGCCAGTAAAGTGGATATGGGACGATACTGTCGCCTCGATCTTTGAAGCTTTTAATTAGTAAAAAATAAAAACAGGTACAATATTAAATGGGCAGATGACATCATGACGGTTTAATGTGATCCGGGAAGATGACGTCACGGCGGTTCATGAAGCATTTTGAGCTACGAAAGGTGAAATCTTTATAAGACGTTGAAGATTGACATGAACAGGTTCAAATCAATCTGGGGCCTAATGTCAGGGATATTACTACTGGGTATAAACCACCCAGGAGGGGCCGGTTTATGACCATCAAGATTACTTCTACTGAAGCCCAGCGGAACATGGAGCATGACGCTTTATTCCAGAAGACTTAAAGCCCAAGAGGTGTTAGGGCCCATGATTTGTAAACCGCCATACGGCATGTAACTTGTGTTGTAAGATAGGAAAGATAGAGACCGAGCCGGACACGTTTATGAGCCGGCCTCGGGACTCTGTAAACCGGACGGGGCGTCACCTCGTGTATATAAAGGGACGACCCGGCGACGGTTCAAAAAAACGACAAAACTCGAGACACAGACAAGTGTATTCGCTCCCTGGTCATCGAAACCCTAGCAATACCACCCCAAACAAGAAGTAGGCTTTTACCTTCATCGAAGGGGCCGAACTAGTATAAATCCTTGCGACCTTGTCCGCTTTAACCCGTAGCGATGGCTCCACGACTAAGTCCTTTTGCTAGGACATCTGCCATGACAAAACCACGATAGTTGGCGCCCACCGTGGGGCTATCGCACGATGGTTTCGAGTTCTTGAAGGGCAGCTTTGAAGGACTCAAGGACTATGCAATGGGCCGGATGACTAAGGGTCGTCGCGGCAAGATCTACATCGACGATGCAGGTTGGGGCCCCGAGGCCGATTCAACCGAATACGGGTACCGGGTCCCCTTGGGCGGGATCCACGTCTTCATCGGCAAGATCGGCGAACCGGGCCCTGAGCCGGACATCTTCCCTAACATCATCGAGTCGGCTCAGCGTGCGAGACCTGCCCGGGTTCGGCCCGCCGTGAAGCATGTCTTCATTGGAGCGGTTCACGGAGCGCAAGGTGAGGATGGATCGGACTCCGGTGGCGAGACTGTTGTTTATTCCGGCGATGAGTCATCCACTGGAGAAACAGAATCTTTATACTTGCTACAGGATGGCCGCTCTGGGGGTTGTTCCGATGGTGACAGTATTCCGGACCACCTGGATCCGCCAAACCGGGTCGCAGTTTTCATGGCCGGATCACAGCCTGTTCAACAGTCTTCGACTGCGGCGGCGTTAACATCAGACCTGGCGGCAGCAGCTGCTGGGGCTGGAGGCCCGTTTCAGTCACCGGTTCAGGTATTGTCCACCTTAGTTGATACTTTGACAGCGTTGTTAACTGCAGAGGTCGCATAACTTTTGTTGTAAGATAGGAAAGATAGAGATCGAGCCGGACACGTTTATGAGCTGGCCTTGGGACTCTGTAAACCGGACCGGGCGTCACCTCGTGTATATAAAGGGACGACCCGGCGACGGTTCAAAAAAATAACAAAACTCGAGACACAGGCAATCGTATTCGCTCCCTGGTCATCGAAACCCTAGCAATACCACCCCAAACTAGAAGTAGGCTTTTACCTTCATCGAAGGGGCCGAACTAGTATAAACCCTTGCGTCCTTGTCCGCTTTAACCCCTTTAAGCTAACCCGTAGCGATGGCTCCACGACTAAGTCCTTTTGCTAGGACATCTGTCGTGACAAAACCACGACAGAGGGGGCGGGGATATAGATATTTCCGCGGTGGCGGGAAATTTTTGCTCAGTGCCACGTGAAACTAGCGCGCAAGTTTGTTTCAAGTGGGGGCGGTGGATTGTAGATGACAAAGCTTCCTGCGTAAGCCAGACAAGACAGTGCGCCAAGAAATTTTATATCGCATCCCACACGATTCTTTCTAGTAAACTGTTCATGGTATACCTGATTTTTTCATTATGTTTTGAAAGATAAAATGGTGTTACAGAAGGAAAGGATGGTGTTTGAATTGCTAGAGCATTTATGCACATTGAACGTGCAACTACATGACACTCATACACGTCAGTGCTATACAAACGGTTTTTAACCCCTTTCCGCGATGGCATTTGGAACCGTCGCCAAGTGAGTGTGTGCAATAGGGTGTCCTTCCCACATGACCTAGAAATCGTTGGGGATATGGAGCAGTGATCCAGAGGCCTTCCAAAATGTAATCATGTGCGATGCAGCACACAATAAATTATTTCGCACATGTGGTATCGGTGATTAAGCGTTTCTAATGACGCAGTGAAACCATATGGTCTATCGTATCTAACCGTTTGGGAGACGGTATGTAGGGCACACGAGCCAACATATGAACTGTGTGCGATTTTTTGACTATATCTGTGTGCGATTTTTGCCCGATGGCACACGAGTTTTCTGTGTAACTCGTCTCCATGCTAGACTCCATCGCACACGTTTGCCAACAATTACCGTCTGAGATAATGTTCTATCACAAATGGTTCTGGAGCCCCTTCGCACACATACAAGTGTTGCAGATCGTTTGTGATTTGTTGGGTATCACCAACGGTTGCCGCAAGAGTGACGTGTGCTTTTCGTTTGGGATCCCACACGTTTCCTGAAAAAATTACGACTGGGATTGTATTTTGCATTGGGCACGGTTTACTCCCAGTTCTCGTGTGCGATAACGCGATATCACAAATGGTTCTGGAGACCCTACGCACACGTAGTAGCGCTGCAAACCTTTTGCGATCTGTTGTGTATCACCGACGCTTCCGCTACGATTGACGTATGCTTTCCGATGTGGATCGCACACACTCATTTAATTGAACTGTGTGCGGAGCAATTGCCAGGTTAAAACAAAAATATCACATTTTGAATCGGCACGCAAAAAGAAAATTCACCACAATATTCAATTGAACAAATAAACAAAAATATCCCATTTTGAATCGGCACGCAAAAAGCAAATTTGCCACAATATTCAGTTGAACAAATAGTGTCCACAGGAAGAACATTCATCAGATTTCACAACAATTGCAATTGAAAATATGGTAGGTAAATTTCAATGATTTGTCCACACAAATATGCATTACATAATTAATCATAGTGTACGAAATACGAAGACCTCATCAGATGGAAAACAATGGATTTATGCGTTATATGTTTAGCGGTTGACTCTTACTCAGTGTTTCAGGAGAACGCATGCTGAAATCTTCATTATCACCAGTGGGATTGATGTAGCGATCCAGGAAGAAGTCGCTGATAAATCATTGAACCATCATCAATTCACCAGCCAGGAGCGGTTCAGTGGTCCTCGGTTTTAAGATGAGCTGCAGTAATTTTAAGATCAGAATGTGCCATATGAGTGTAGTAGAAGATATTAATTAATATAGACTTACTGGTACTATTTCACGAGGATCGTCACAACTATTAGCAGATTTGCAGATGGAGATCATGTGTCTGCAAACATAGTATCCACAAAGGTTGGTCCCTGCTTCTTGTTGAGGACACTAATTTTTTTGTACAAAATTAGTCATGTATTTGTCCTGTTAGGAACAACCTAACCGGTGTTAGATGTATTATTTATTCTTTGGAAAAAATAGAAAGAGGTTTATTTACAAGCTTGAACATTTGACTAGCGTAAGGAAAGGTATTTGCAGACTGTTGGATAAATTTTCCAAAAATAACGGATTTTGGTGTGTTACCGGAGAAACGATCTCGTGCGGCGGAGGTTGTTCCGTCTTGAACAGGTTCCCTGGTTTAGTTTTCCACAATGCGAGCACACTGCAAATGATGATGAATTTTGACAACATCAATTATTGAACTAGATATGAATGGAAATTAATTTCAACATCATAGAATTCAATTCCTATCCAAGAATTGCTGAATATGCGTCAGATCCCGAGCGTTAGTTGACTCTTTGAGAGAATCCATGTAGTAAATTGTGTTCTTCTTTGGAACAAGGAATACCAATATCTAGTGATTGCTACATATTAAGAAAGCCATGAACTTACGAATGATGTCAAAATCTGAAACACAATCAGTGTATGCGTGCTTGTTTACTTGACTTACCGTTCATGATATGACCGGAGAAATGATTCTGCATGGGATGTTTTTTCGAAGATACGGACGACCGTGTTAACAACCCAGTCCCATCGGTCCTTACCATCTAATGATGTGCCATTTGCTAATGCAGGATCTATGAAATACACACTCTCCATATTTCTTCTCTGCGAATTCAATCCCCTGAGAGGAATAAAATGCAGTTAGTTGTTTATCATTTACAACATTGTATGGAGAAATTGATCAGAGTTTGTTAAGTACTTACAAAATTAGGCATCTAACAAGAGTGGCATGGAGCACGTTGAAGTTGAAGAAGAGATGAAAGTCCTCGAAGCTCACATTGATGGAACCAGCATCGTATTGGAAATGATCTCTATTGTAGTGGACTAGCAAAGCATGATGACCTGCTGACATTTGATCCATGCAATATTCATGTAACTCGTGGCAACTGGAGCTGCACTCATCAAAGTATTCGCCAACAAGAAATGGCTTGCCATGGACGTAATTGCATGCTTCAAGTACGTCTGCTTTACTTTTATCAAGCAACAATTCTACTTCTTCATCATCCATGGCGACATAAATAATATTATTCCCAGATTCGAACAAGCTGTTGTTAATTTGGTTCTGGGCGATCGTTATCTTTCCTCTTCCCTCTTCCGCTACACTTCCTCGTGGTCATGTGTGTAGCCTTTTTGTCTAGTTCCTTCATGGTAATTGAAGCATTTCTGGTAGAACGTCTGGTTGGTTGCGAGGTAGACTGCCGAGCAAACGGTGAAGCTTGGACGGACTACTTAGCAAACGGTTTATCTATGCCAGACCGCTGAGCTAGCGGTGCTGCTGTGACAGACTTCTTGGCTGTAGGAGCAGAGGCATCGGACAGCTGACCATGCGTTGAAGCTATGTTGGGTTTCTGCGCAGGTGGTGCCAACTTGTCGGTGTGCTGAGGAGGCCCTGCCAACGTGTTGGTTTGCTGAGAAGGAAGTGCTGACGCATTGGTATGCTAATCACACGCCTGCAG
Organism: Secale cereale; assembly: GCA_902687465.1. Classification (NCBI taxonomy): domain Eukaryota; kingdom Viridiplantae; phylum Streptophyta; class Magnoliopsida; order Poales; family Poaceae; genus Secale; species Secale cereale. The sequence continues at coordinate 480,241,145 of LR738711.1, forward strand.
ACCGACGGACTGATGAGCAGTCGGTTCTGGACCTACAGACTGCTTAGTAGGCGGTTCCGAAGCATCCGACTGTTTAGTAGTCTGTTCCACCACGTTGGTCTGCTGAGCATGTGCTGCAGCTGGGTCTCCCCCCACTGCTTCAGCGGATGGCATCAGAATCGGTGGTGCGTCATCAGCAGTTGTAGGCCTTGCCGCTGGCTTCTTTGGGGCGAAGGATGACATGGCCTCTACGCCACAAAGTCGGGGCGGCTGATCACAGGTTGATGCATCAGCCAGCGAGAGCTGCTGTGGCAAGGAGAGCGTCACCGGTTGAGGGGCGACAATGGTTGCTCTTGGCGGGGCTTCAGGAATCTCATTGATGAACTGTATTTCCTTTCGTGGCCACTAGATGTGATGTAACAGTGTTTCTCCCAAGGTCCTTTGCTCATCGAAGTCTCCTAGGACATTCTTCAGGGCAAATTCATTGAATCTAGGCTTTACTTTAGTCACGTAGCACTTCACACAGCCCGGCTTCCATGGCACATTGTCCAAGAAGAGGCCATCTTCCAAGAAGGGTGGGCAAACCCAGGCTGTTGGACATTTTAATGTACCTTCATAATGTGTAAGCACGCCCTTCAGTCTGTCTTTCATTCTAGATAGATCAGATATAGCATCATCACGAGCAGCTGCACTCTCAGTGTCGCTGGGGTCAGCTAATGCACATCTACTCTTGTGCAGTGTTGTCGCACAATTAGCAGCATCCTCCATGCCTGCCTCCCCTCCCATCTGCTGGCTATCTGTCAGTGTTAGAGTCTTCTGCATCATCATTGACTCCTCAATATCCTTTCGAACAGCCGGATACATATCCTTCCTCAACCTTTCATACAATGCATTCTGCTTCATTTCACTTCTCGCTTTTTTTCATGCTGAGCCTCTCTTCTTTGCTGAGTGCGAAAGCCCTCTTATGCGGGACATTAACACATATACCCCTTGTGCAGCCAGGGGGCTCTTTTGTGTCCAGAGCTATGGACAGAATGCCACATGGCCCTGAGTTCCTGTAGAACCTTCCAGGGATCTTGGAAGCCTCTAACATCACTTGATACAGTTCGGCGTCACGTGAGTTTTCAAAGTAATAAGTTCCGTCATCATGCCTCTTTGCACGTGCCCGCAAGTAGTCTCTGGCGAGTTCGCCCCTCATTTCACTAAAGGTCGGATTCCCACCCGCCGCTACTTCTTCTTTGTCCTCCTGGTCCCATATCAGTTTCATGCCGTAGTATCCTGCCACACCCATATGGTGGGGGTGTATGTTCTTCTTCTGAAATTCCGATTGCTTGAAACTCTTCTCAGCAAACTCTTTAGTTGCCCTGACCCTTATGAATTCTGCCTAGTCTGCCTTTGTAATTTTGGGGTATGCGGGGATTGGGTCCTTGCCTTCACTCAAGTACTTCTTGTAAAGCACGTGCTTCCAGTTTTTTCAAGCATCCCTAGCCTTCTTCAGTGCAGCGCGTTCCACCTGCATTCTCCACTGCTCTGGAACATTGAAGTGATCCATGATCTCCCGGACTATCCTTCGTCGTGTTTCTGTGTCAGCCTTCCGAAACCCCGGCAGATTAATGTTGAGCCTTGCCCTGCCAACAAATCCACACACAGTCCTGAACCTAGTGCGTGCTTTATCTGGTTTATATGAATCCCAGGACTTAAAATCAATCTCGGTTACTTCATATACACCTTTAGGCTGGTGTGTGGGCTTCCTTGGAGCGTGCCTCCGTGTCCTGACTGGAAGGGTAATTATTGTAGCTCTATCCCATTCAAGACTACTTGATCCCGCACAATCTGTTGAAGACCTAGGGTTGTCTGAATCAGATGAAAATACATGGCATGAATGAGTGCTGTCGCTGCTACTCAGCATCTACAGAGAACACATGCAAAACTCAGGAAAGGAGGATAAGCATAAAACTAACAACTTGGTATCGAGCTTTCTAAACATGCCATGTAGTAATTTAGAAAATGTACGGCTAATTTGTTAAGTTTGTGTGACTCGGGCGCCCGCGGTCTGTAAATATGCAGTAACTTATTGGAACAAATACAACTTATATGTAGTAAAGAAGGTAGATAATGAACATATATGCTCTCTCCGTTATTTTATAGCCAATTTGGGAACATACAGAACGAAATTGGAAGAGGGATTGCGAGGAAATATGCCTAACTGCGATGGAGAGCACTAACTAACATGCTTCTTAATGCAAACCCGGCCGGGCCACAGGAGAGGCAAGGGTTACTGCATCGATATGGTCGAGGGTGGCTGGCGAGCAAACGAAGACGGCGAGGCGTGGGCCACCGCGTGTTGGGAACGACAGTGGTGGTAGGCTTGACGCCGAAGAGCGGGCACACGGCCGGGGTGAGCACGGCGGCGCCGGAGAGGGTTCTGATGTGGATCTAGGGGAGGGGGGCTGGCTAAGGAGATTGTGTGGACTAGTTGAGTGAAACGCGGGCGGACGATGGGGGGTGTTGGCGGCCAAAGTGAAAAGGGTGAAAAATATCCCCGGTCGCCGCGCGCGCGGAAAGGCCTATGCAAACGGTTGCCTCGAAGCGCTCGTGTGCACAAACAGAATAATTTCGTTTGAAATGAAGATGTACTAATGTTGCACTGAAGACGTGAGTTCATCGTTTCGCCTCTAAATTTTTCCCACGTAAACCAATCACAATTTTACCACGGCTTTGATTTGCTGGCGCATTTCAGGTCTCGTGTGCTATATGTAAGACATTTTTTGCCATTTACCATGCATGTTGGCATATAAATCAATTCCTAGCCGGACTGCATTTCATGTCGAAAGGGGTGAGGATTGCCGTTCGATCTGGGAGCATCCAACAGTGCAGACGTACGATCCGTGGTGTTTGGGTTATGGTCACTCAAAACGCATGACTCTGATCGCGCGCGCAGCAGGGGGGCATTGGCCACGGTTTGGTAGGCACACGGCTTTCGGGTGTGAACCGTCTGCTATTTGAAAACATTTACATTACCTAACATCATATTTGTGTATCATGAATATACAGTATATATGGTACTAGTGTATGATACTACCATTAAGTAATTATAGCGCATAGTATAATACATATAGTATAGTATCATATATAGATCATATTTATTGCCATGCATGACACAAATTAGCATCGCATTTAACATGATACGGTATGTACCTATATGTTACTCTACCCTCTTTATATATATTTATTTCTTTGCCACATCAGCATACTTGCTATATTTCCGAGTGCATGACATCGCCGGCTATGATACCACCACGATGGCCAGCCTTATATAGTGGGGAGTATCATATACTATATATATAGTATCTTGCATATGATAGTAGTGTATGATACTACGTACGTACCTTCATAGTGCATATATAGTATCATAGAGTAGTTCTAGCTCCCTCTGTAAGCTAATATAAGAGCGTTTAGATTACTAAAATAGTGACCTAAACGCTCTTATATTAGTTTAAGGAGGGAGTATATATCATATATGACCGTATTTATGGCCATGCATGATACAACATAGTATAGCATTCATATATATATATATATATATATATATATATATATATATATATAGGGTGGGTCTATTCTCATAACACCCCTTAAGACCTTATTCTTATAACAAAAACCTTATTCTCATAACACCCCCACTTAAATAGGTTTCTAGCGCGGAGCGCCCCGAGGACAGCAACCACTGCCCCGCCTCCTACCCCCGCGCTACCGCCCCGCCTCCTACCCCCGCGCTACCGCCCCGCCTCCTTCCCCCAGCACCGTCGCGCCGGCTCCTACCCTGATGCAGTGCGGTTTTCTTGTATAGTTCGGAAGCGCAAAAAAACGCTCGCTGCCATTATTCGTCGGTCGCACCATTTTCAAAACTGCTCTTAAACCGTGTGGAATCTCGGAAAGTGTTCAACATGGCGAAGTTGCGTCTACTCCATAGCTTTTCAATGGTATATTACACGCATAATTCCGATAAACGGTTAAAAAACTAGAGCAAAAAAGGTACCGAAAAAACAACACGTACAGTTTTTTCAAACATGCAGTTCACCGTTTTCAAAACTGCTCTTAAACCGTGCGGAATCTCGAAAAGTGTTCAACATGGCAAAGTTGCGTCTACTCCATAGCTTTTGAACGGTATATTACATGCATAATTCTGATAAACGGTTAAAAAACTAGAGTAAAAAAGGTACCGAAAAAACAACACGTACAATTTTTTCAAACATGCAGTTCACTGGTCTCTGTGTTGCAGTAACATGCAGTTCGGAAGCGCAAAAAAAACGCGTCGATTTGCGTGTCGCGAAAAACAGAGTTTCCGCATTTTTGTAATTTCAAAACTGCACTTAAACCGTAATGAATTAGAGGGGGTGTTCTACATGAAAAAGTAGCGTCTCGACGATATCTTTCCAACGGTGTATCCTTTGGATCATTTCGACCAAAGTTTTGTAAAAATTTCACGAAAAACGGCCACTGCCCTTCGTAGTCAGCCACACGATTTTCAAATTTAACTAAAAACCGTAAGGAATCTCGAAAACATTTCAACATATGAAAGTTGCGCCTCGTTCGTAGCTTTCCAACGGTATATTACACGCCTTGTTTCGACGAACGGTTAAAAAAATGGAGTGAAAACAGTACCGAAAATTAAAAAAAAAATCAAAAAACACAATTCCGCAATTTAGTAAATTCAAAACTGCTCTTAAACCGTAGCGAATTAGAAAAAATAATAGATATGAAAAAGATGCGCGCCGATGATACCTTTCCAACGGTGTATCATACGTTTCATTCCGACGAGCGGTTTAGAAAAAAGCAAAAAAACGCACGCTGCCATTCGTTGTGAGCCGCACGATTTTCGAAACTGCTCTTAAACTATGATGAATTTTGAAAAGTGTTCAACATGGCGAAGTTGCGTATACTCCATAGCTTTTCAACGGTATATTACACGCATAATTCCGATTAACGGTTAAAAACTAGAGCAAAAAAGGTACCGAAAAAACAGCACACACAGTTTTTTCAAACATGAGGTTCTGTTGCAGTATCTGTGCGGTGCGCATAGCTTTCCAATGCAGTAAAACAAAGCAGTTCGGAAGTGTTATGAGAATATTATTCTCATAATGTTATGAGAATAGACCGACTATATATATATATATATATATATATATATATATATATATATATATATAT
>LR738711.1:480246425-480303421 GCA_902687465.1 Secale cereale
TGTGTGTGTGTGTGTGTGTGTGTGTGTGTGTGTGTGTTACGGTATCTACCTATGTTACTGCTTCTTTTCCACGTCATCATATTTTTTATTCCCGAGTGCATGATACCGGCTATGAGACCCCCACTATGGCCACCCTAATAAGGTTGTTCGTAATATGGGAGTGTCAAGCGGTACGATGTATGCCAACTAGACTTTTTGGATGATGTGGCACACAGTTAAATGATGAAAGAGAGGGTGCAGAATCATATCATGATACCGTATCATGCATATTAAATGTAGTACTACTTTGTTTCATGCATGGCAATTCATAAGGAACCTAAGATACTAACTTATGATACTATGTATGCGCGCATTACAGAGGTATTGCTGATCATATACTCATATTGGTTGGTGAGAATTTTGATACCAAATCCTCTCTTTCCTCATTTAATTATATGTGCCACATCATCCATAAAGTCTGGTTGGCATATGCATGATATCGCTTATTGTAATACCATTACAACCAGCCTAAACCGGAAATGAGGGAGTATAAATGAAGTGTTGCATGTTACTACACATATGTTACTCCCCGCAATAGAGGTAGCTAGTAACATAGACTAGTAAAATTCTATGTTACCCATTGTGGCTAGTCTTATGTCACTCTATTGTACACTTGCTCTAATGCATAGTATCATAGAATAGCTAGTATCATATGCGGTACTTTATTTGTATTGTCATGCATGACACATAGTAGCATAGCATTTATTATGATACGGTTTCATGATATAATACTTAATCCTCTCTTTCTTCACTTAATCAATTCTATGACAGCTCATCAAAATTGCCTAGTTGACATGCATGATAGTAGCTATGTTACCCCCTTAGACTAGCCACAATGGGTAGTAACATAGAGTAGTAACATGCCCATGTTACTACTCTATAAATCGATGTGTGCCCGTGGCGTGCTCTCACGACCCCATGGAAAAATTTTAGGTAAAGTTTGGCACAAGTTTTGATGACCACTCCTTCCAAACTGGAGAATCTTACATGAAGGATCACGGTTTTGCAAAAGGAGACATGTCAATTCAAACTCCTACGGCCGGTGACTTCATCGTTTGGCCTCATAAAAATTTCCACGGTATGGAATCACCATTATATCACGGGTTTCATTTTGTGGCGCATTTGAGGTATGGTTAGCTATATTTAAGACATTTTTTTTGAGATTAACGTGCATTTTGTGCATAAAAATAAAATTACAACCGGAACTGCATGTGTTATCGAAAGGGATGAATATCGTCGTTCGATATGGGAGCATCCAACGGTGCAGACGTACGATCCGTGGGGTTTGGGTTCTGGCCAATCAGAAAGCACGACTCGGATCGTGGGCGGGGTGGCGGGGTTTGGTCGGCACACGACTTTCATCAACGAACCATGTGCTATTCGCAAACCAGATTGCATATTTTTGTTCACACATACTGTAGTGAGATCAATTGAGTGTGCTATCTCTATGATATAATAATAACATAAAACAGTTTATATTCATTGCCTGAGCTGATAGCATATCAAGGTCAACATATTAACGGTTCTTACATCAACAGAAAACCGGGCGTAACTCACAAATCCAGTACATGCGACAGTTCTAAATTGAACGAATTAAGTTGCAGGGTAGGCATAAATTCCCATGCACATGGGGGAACTGGGATCATTAAGTTGACCCCGAATGAACTTGGGGTTTTTGTGATTTTACGCTGCTCTGTTACATGGGTGCGTGATCCCTTGGCAGGCAACTCATCAAATTCATCGTACTCATCCTCATCGGCAAGATCATCGACACTCAGTACCCTTCTCTTCCCATGCATCGCTAAATGGCCGTTCTTATGCAAGGGGTCTTCCACAAAGAAAATTTGGGTAGCATCGCTCGCAAGAATGAATGGGTCTGCGTGATATGCCATCATTGTCCTGTTAACACAGGTCTTCCTGTACTCATCAATCATTACCTGACCAAGAGGGATCCATGCGCACCTGAATAATGCCACCTTAACTTTCACATACTCAAGATCCCAAATCTCTATGATGGTTCCATAGTATACCCTTCTATCAGCTTCATTTATAGTCATGCATTCTATTCGAATAGAGCTGTTCTGATACAAGGTCTTCTTATCACGTTTCTCAGTGTAGAACGTGTATCCATTTATGTCATATGCTTGGTACGTCAACACCGTAGATGATGGCTTTTGTGCCAACCACGTAGCAATGTCATCGATGGATCCTTGTGCCAAACGATTCTTTAGCCATTCGGCGTAGTTCTTAGTGTGCTCCTTTATCTCCACATCTGATGAAGGCACCATTGGTAAGAAGCTTTTCATATCTCCGCCAAGTGTTCTTCGGCATAAACGTTGAGAACTGGGCTATTAAGCAGTACCGTGAAATGGGCTTTCTCTGCCAATTGTCCGGGTGCAGCCATTTGCGTGCCAGCAAGGACCGGCTTACCTTTCAGCCTTCCCTTGAGGCGAGAGAGCGGAAAACCAATAGGTCCTTGTTTCATGTATTCGGTGCAAAACTCAACCACCTCCTCCGCGGTATAACCTTGTAAGATGCTTGCCTCTGGATGGTTTCGGTTCCGACAAAAGCACTTCAGTATTCCCATGAACCGCTCGAAGGGATACATGTTGCGAAGAAACACAGGACCACAATACTTTATCTCATTGACAAGGTGCACAGTGAGGTGGACCATGACATCAAAGAATGACGGTGGGAAAAATATCTGTAGGTTGGACAATATTCTTGCAATATCATCTTGCATAAGATCCAACTCTTCAGGATCTACAACTTTCTGCCATAGTTGGTTGAAGAAATCATAGAGGTAAATGAGTGTGTTTCTTATATCTTTGTCCATCAGATTCCTGATGGCCACCGGGAGGATTTGTGTCAACATTACGTGGCAATCATGTGACTTCATGTGTCCCAACTTCATTTTACCTGAGCTCACATCCACGAGACTTTTGATGTTTGCGTAGTAGGAAGAGGGTGTCTTAATTGACAACAAATAGGTGAAGAACTGTGTTGCTTCTTTTGTACTGAAATTGTAACTCTGGCAAGCTTTGATGAATTTGTCATCATCTTCTGCTTGACTCTTCCGTTGTGATTGATCAGCAAGCATATCGAGCCGTGAACCGTCACCATCCTTTCTTTTACCTTTAATCTTGAGCAGAGTACCAAGGATGCTTTCACATACGCTCTTCTCTACGTGCGTGACATCGATGCAGTGACGTACACGTAGAATCTCCCAGTAAGGTAATTTCCAGAACATCGATTTCTTCTTAAACACTTGATCCTTGGGTGTTTGTTTCACCATCAAAGGATGGTTCTTGCCAAGCACAACATTAAGTTTTTTAGCCATGTTGTGGACCACCTCCCCGTCATAGGGTCTTGGGCCCGCACCTGCGTCTGATGTACCATCAAATTCAGCTGTCATCTTTCGGTATGGGTGATTTTTCCATAAGAACCTACGATGACGCAAATACATTGTTTTGCACGAGTTGGGAATTCTTCTGCTAGCTGTCCTATCCATGCTTGTGACACACCCTACATCTCCCCTTGTTTTCTACCCCGATATATTGAATGGTGTGAATCATCATCGCATGTAGATCAAAAATCTCCTTTTCTGTAAGCATCATAACATTTTACAGCAGGCGCATCTATCCACACTATCAGCAGTTCTTCTACCAGTAGCTAAAAGTAAATGACGATGTCATTTCTAGGTTGCTTCAGGCCTTGGATAATCATTGACATCATAATATATTTTTTCTTCATACACAATCAAGGAGCTAGGTTATATATGCACAGAAGCACTGGCCATGTGTTGTGATTGGTGCTCATATCGCCAAAAGGATTCATCCCATCACTACACTCCCCGAGCCTTATACTTCTAGGATCCTTGGCAAATTTTTCTAACTTTTTGTCGATTAATTCCCACTGAGCCCCATCTTTCGGGTGCCTCATAAACCTATCCGCAATTCGCTCTCCATGATGCCACAACAACCTCTTTGCCTCTCTAGGGTTTGCAAACAAATGCCTCAACCTTGGAATTAAAGGCAAGTACAAAGCAACCTTGAACGGGATTCCTGTCTTGATCTCGTCGTCCAATTTGTACTTGTCCTTTGCTCTCCTACGCTTGTATCATGCATGCTTGTATGTACGAGATGCACACAAATTTTTGTGCTCACCACAATACAATATACAATCATTCACACAAGCGTGTATCTTCTGTACTTGAAGTTCCAATGGGCAAACAATTTTCTTCGCTTCATTCATGCTTATGGGGAGCACATTATCTTCCGGAAGTTTTTCTTTGAGAAGACCTAACATCTCTGTGAAGCCCTTGTTTGATAGACCGTTTGCTGCTTTAAATCTGGGAAGCGCCTGGGTGGCACTCAACCTGGAATATTTCTTTTTGCAACCTGGATACAATTCTTTCTTGGAGTCCGCATCAATGGTTGGCAAATCCTTGTACCCAATCATATCCTTTTCTGGTCCCTCGAAATCTGCAATCATAGCAGCAAAATCTGGCATATCAAGATCGCCGTCATCTGTCTCGGCATCTTGGCTTTGCAGTGGGCGTTTCGGCTTTCCGGTGGTCCATTGGTAGCTTGAAGTCTCTGCACCGATGTTAGATTCAACATACATGTGACACTGATCGGGGTTTGGCATCTCGCTGCCCTGGGTATCTTCATCCATGACCTCCTCTTCATAGTGTCTGGTCCAACGTGTATATCCATCCATGAATCCCCTAGAGACTAAGTACATCTGGACATCTGCAACTTCATGTGACTCCGTATTGGCACAATCAGTACATGGACACATGATGTAATCCGCATCACCAATTCTCCTCTTTGTAATTTCAAGCAAATTCATTAACTCTGTCACACCACTGATAAAATGGGTGGTTTTCCGATTCTTCATTCATCGAGATCGTTCCATCTGCAGCACATGAATGCTAATTAAAAACAAAACAACAACATTAATACACGGATTAACTACTGCCCAAAGATGCGTGCATAAATCACAAGGTTTTATTTTAATAATTACTGAGGGCGCTCCATGTTGTTATCCAGACATGCAATGACAAAAATTAATGGCCAGTCAATTTACATGCAGAGTACTAGTACAACACTACACTTAGGAATTGAATACCTTTATTAAGCCACTCAAAAAAGAAGACAGTAATTAATTAGCCACGCGGCGAACTCCAACGAACAGACAGACAAGCGCAATGCGGCGGCATGCCCAGACAGCAGGGTCGAGGAGCAAAGCTTAGTGTGGCTGCCGCCTGAAGTTTGACCTCCTTTATCCCACCATCGACCACGATGGATATGCTCGAATCACGCCGCCGCCGACCTCGATGGTTGAGCTCCTCCTATCTCCCGCCGCAGACCGAGGATTGACCTCCAATGATGCCGCCATCGCCCACCGACCGAGTATTGACATCTTCTCCAGTAGCCACTGCCTAGGCCGCCACTGCCATCTCTATATGTAGAGCGGTTGTTTTTTGTGACGGATATCCGCAGAGCGGCTGTTTACACAGTATCTGATCGTAACTCAATTATATGGATAGGGTAGTACATCACATACAGTTATGTAGCGTCTACCGTGTCTAACCTACGTTGTCTTCTCACACGGTTTGGTGCGGAAATCATGTGTGACGTTGTAATACCTAACACAAACGACATGTATAAACAGTGTGCCGTATACAACATATATCTAGTGCCATTAGTAGTTCCCGACCGTTAGCTTATCTCCATAGTTTCCCCATTTCCCCCAAATCCCTCCATAGCCTCTAAATTCCCTCGCGTGGCGCTGACATTGGGGGAATGCAAACAAGTGGTGCTGATGGTTTCGGTGTGGCTGCTCCTGGCCGTATCGCCGCCACGACGGCGGTCACCGCTAAGCACTTGCTTAAGGTCATCAGAAGGCAGGTGTACTACGGATCCGGATCGTCCTGTCAGGTTCCAATCTATCCCGATCTTTTTTAGCACGTCCAAAGTATAGCTCCTTGCTGAATCCGTCCTGAATGACCCCCCCAGGGAAATCGATCTGCCACCAGATCCAGAGCTTGACTCCAGACTCCCGCAACACGAGTTCGACTCCGAGTTTTGCGCCACCGAGAAGTACCAAAAGCTAAGTTGTGTACACGGGCACACTGCCGCTCGACGTGTATGCACTGAGGGATTCAACATTGGCAGGCGGTTTCTTAGTTGCCCCTTAGAGGTTAGTGTTAATTAAGTTCATCATTTTACTTCAGTTAATGCCACCGCTCATCCAGAATACTATTTAACATTGGCAGGGATATGAGGCTTGTGCCTTTGTTAACTGGCTGGATGAAGAATGGCATGGCAGGGCTCAGAGTGTTATCACCTAGCTCGCAGAAGATAATGTAAAGCTGAAGAAGAAACCGGTTGGTCTGGAATGTACAATCAGTACGATGAAGCAAGAAAGAATCTATCATAGGCAATAGATGAAAGCAAGAGACAAGAAGGACCTAGCATGTGTAGTTGTGGTTGTCCCATTAGCCATGTTCTATGCGCTGTTTGCAATGATGAATAGGGGTTTTGTTTGATAGTACTGCTAAAGCACATCTAGATGTGCTCTAAGTAATGCACATCTAGGTCCTATGCCATTGGTGTTACGCGAAGATTCGTGCAGATATTTTTCTTTGTCTTTTTTCTTTTCCTTTCTAGTTTGATTATTACTGGCTTTATGTAATGCCCAGGATGGGACTATACCTCCTACGTGTCGAGGCACGACTTAAAGGTATAAGCCCATCCTAGAATGATCTCAAGTTTGGTATCTTTGCACGACTCATGTAAAAGAGGGATTAAATTGCAAAAGGAGATAGTTGGCTTGCTCTCGCCACTTCACACAATACATTACATGAGCAAATGATCATTCAAAACATCACAACCCGACTACGGGTGAAGATCCAAAGAAAGATACCAAAACAACATAAAGTCATAGGCCTAGATCGAATCCTAGTAGAAACCACTACTGAACATCGAAACGTCACAAGCATACGGCCAAACTCTTCATCGAGCTCCCGGTGAAGAACTTGAACCAGCTCCTGCATCAAACTCGGCTGAACCTGCATCTGGTGTGGTGAAGTAACTGTGAGCCACAGAGGACTCAGCAATCCCATTCCCGGGTAACATGACTATTTAAGCCTTGTGTGTGGATAAGGCTGAAGAAAGAACAAGAGGTGAAGGAACAACAAGAGTCTGCAGCAGCAACTAGCACTAACTTACGTAATAGAGAGCGAGAAGAGAAGTGCCTCGGTCGAGAGATGATCACGAAGTGATCCTAACTAAAACACGTCAAACATAACCCCACCGTGTTCATCTCCCGAAAGCCCTTTCGGAAAATGACAGTCACGGTACGCACGCTGGTAGTGTATTGGAACATGGTGTCAAGTTTTCTACAACCGGATATTAACAAGCTCCCATCTGCCACATAACCGCGGGCACGGCTTTCTAAAGTTCAAACCCTGCAGGGGTGTTCCAACTTGGCCCATGACAAGCCCACGATCCGCGGAGTCGCAACTCCAAAAGTGGGAAGACCCGAGTATTCTCGGAATCCCATGCTCAAGATACTCCGAACTAAGGTAAGGCTAATCCAGCAAATCCTCCCGGCGAGTCGACACCCTGATAGGTAGCCGCGCGTATCTAGTCTCAGGACACGACCGGATGGGCGATTCTACAGGTTTTTACCAAACCTCGAGTTTCCTCGTGGTGGCCCCGCAGAACCCCCGTTTTGGACCAACACTCATGTGGAGCATTGGCGCCGGGTTGTTGAATTAAAATAAAAGGGATAGCTAGTCCCTATGCAAGTTTTATTATTAGTTATTAGGCGAATAGTACCAAATGTTGGGACTTGCTGGAAAAGACTTAGCACTTAGCGGTTTATCAAGGGGGTCCCATACACCCCAACCGTGTTAGGAACGCATAATCAAGGAACATAACACCGGTTTATACGGTTCCTAACGGCATGAGTGGAACAAATCACCAAGCAAAAGGCTTAGCCTTCCACCCTTGCCAATATATAGATGATTTCATTTTAAGCATTTATATAGTGTGATATAACCCAACAACTTCAACATGAAGCAAGCATCTTCAATCTTCACCTGCAACTAGCAATGCTATAAGAGGGGCTGAGCAAAGCGTACTTAGCCATTCAACGGTTTGCATAGGTAGGGTGGTTAAACAAGTTCATGGTTACAATAGGAGGCTGACAGGAAAACATGGGCATCGAGGCAAAACTATAGATCGAGACTTCTAGCAATAGGCAAAGATAGTAATGGTATCCGGGTTCGATCATCTTGCCTGGAATTCCACAAGGGAGAAGAACGGATCCATGAAGTAGACGGAGCAACATAGACGAGCGAAACCTCACAACTCCGGAACGAAACCGAAGCTATCAAGAGAAGCAAACCGGAAAGAAGCAAACAACACGGTAAACACACAAGCATAAACATGGCATACGATGCACATTCAAGTATGATGCATGTCCGGTTTAAATATGCATGGCATGGCAAAGTGCACAAACAAAACTACAAGTTAAGTGGAGCTCAATATGCAACGAGTTGCATATTGACGAAACACCACATTTAATTATTTAGTTGACTCTCATTATTTACAAGACAAGATTAAATGTTTTTAACATGGCAAGAGGTGAAGCATAAAGAAACTACACTATTTAGACATTTTAAATGGGACCGGAAATAACAACAACAAATTCCAGAAAATCCCCATGAGCATGTTTAGTAATCTTAAACAATCAACAATTCACACACTTTATTGTTGTTAACATGATGCGGATGACATGATCAAGTTTTATGCAATTATTAATTAAAGGTTAATATGAAGAGATAAGAAGATGATAAGGAGTATTTGTCACCGTGGTGGAAGGAAAGGGTGCCACGGCAACGATCCAAAAATGATGCAACGGCAACATATCGGTGCCGGTAACTCGTTGAGAGTCCGGTGCAAAAGGAAAGATGGCGTGAGCGGGTCAACGAGATGAAAGGTGGGGCGATCCCGTCACCGGGTTCCCACGGGTCGGCGACGAGGCAACCGAGGAACATGACAAACGGACGAAACGGCACAGAGCACACACGGGAGACATTTCATACAACACAACAAGCATTCCACGAGTCATCCACGGGGTCGTCTCATTATACCTTTGAAGCATGCGTTTCGGGGCGGTTCGAGACGTAGAGGAAGAAGACGTCCACGTTCGGAGAGGAAGTAGCCGTTCCGTAGAGGGAAGTAGTTGTACTCGCGGTCTTCGGCGACGGTAGTCGTTCGGGCGTCGAGTTCGTAGATGTACTAGCGGTCTCGGCGAGGGTAGTGGTACACGGCGACGGTAGTCGTTCATGGAGCTCGGATAGGTACTCGCTGACGGGGTATTTGTCGAATCCACGTAGATAAACTTGAAGATCCGAAGATGTTCACGGTTGTAGTGGTACTTGATGGTCATCTTGTAGCCGTTCGGTCGACGTACACGAGGGTCTCTGTCAAAACAGCAGCACAACAACACAACAAAGAAAAACAAAAACAACACGGGAGGGCGACGAGGCCAGAGGCTTGGCGCTGCTGCCTGGCGACGGAGGAAGGCCGCGGCGCACGAGGCCATGGCAGCAGCACAGCGAGGCGCTGCGGGAACGGCCGGCGAAGAGGAGGCAGCAGGCCTCGGGCGCGGACGTGGAGCACGGAGGGCGCGGACTCGGCCTGGGGCTGGTCGGGGCCGAGGACCTGGCCTTGGACGCCGGTGCTGCAGCTGCTGGTGGTCGACGGGATGGAGCCCCGGGGCGCGCAGGAGTGCGGTGGGTCGAGCGCCATGGAGATGGAGGGGCGCGCAGGGAGGCGGCGTTCCTGGCCTTGGGGCGCGGAGGGGCGCCAAGCATCGAAGGGAGGAGGAGGCTCGGGCGTCGTCCTGGGGCGACGGAGGCGGAGGCAGAGGGACTGCGGGCGCTGGAGGGGGGCCAGCTCGCGGGGCGACGGGGATCCCGCAAGGGCGACGGGGAGGCCGGCGGCTGCTCCTTCGAGGAGGAAGGAGGGTCCGAGGGGTGAGGATCGAGGGACTCGAGCTGTGGCGCTGGGAGGGAATCGGAGGAGCGAAGCTGGGGATCGGGATGAAGGGAACGAGGGATGTTGGGCCAGGAGGCTGGCTAGGCCTTGGGCCAGGAGGGAGGAGGAGACTTGGAGGGAGTCGGGCCGAAGGACTGGGCCTGAGGGATGGCCTGGACTGGGCTCTTTCCTTCTGAAGCTGGGCTGCTCTCCTCTATTTAATCTTTAGCAGAAAAGAAAAAAATAGAGATAGTTCAAAATATTAAGAAAAAGGCCACGAACAAGAAATAAAATATGGAACAATTTTGAAAGGCTTTATGGAATAATTCCAACCCCACAGAAATAGTTCCAACAAAAAGGGAAGTGCAAACTAAAAATAAATAGCTTGCCTTAAAGGAGTTCAAAAGGAGTCTAGATTTTAGGAGGAGCCTCGATAATTGGGAAAAGAATATAGGGAAGGTTTTTGATGGTGAAACTTGAATTAAGAGGCATGGAGAATATTTGCAAGTGTGTTGGTTAATTCCAAACAATGGAATAATTATTTATAATAGCTCCATAATATTTGGAGGATATGTTATAAAGAGAAGTCACCTTTCCCTCGATTCAAATGGACCAAAGGTCCACACAATTTATTTAGGTTGAGATGCAAAATAAATATGACATGATGGCATGATGACATGATGCAATGCAAAATAAAATAACACAAGCACAAAGAAACACACGGGCAACCTGGAACATCTGGAATCTTTTGGAATCTTCTGGGACGTCGGTCTTCGGGCGTCACAACTCTCCCACACTAACAGAGGATCTCGACCCGAGATCCTAGAGATAGCACCGGGTAAAAAAACGAAAGAGGAAGAGGTAAAACAAAGTTGCTTCTTTGACAAACGAGTGAAAACCAAAGAACCTTGAGAGGTTGAACAATCTTGAAAGAAAGAATACAACAGAGGTGAACGAAGTTGAGAGCACTCCGTTGGAAAGAGTAACAAGGAATATTATGAGAACCTTGTAGGTTGAAAGACATGAAACAAGAGCTCACGGACGGAAAGAATATGAAACCGCAATGGTATGGCCAAGGAATAAGAATGACAAAATTTGGACAGCACTCCGTCTGTAAATGGAAGGAATTAACATGAACTTGAGAAGATGGATGATACTTGATGAAAACAACAGCATATTGCCTTCGGAACAAATAAAGGAATGGCACAAGGGGTAAGAAAGAATTCAGACAGCACTCCGATTGAAAAGAGATGAAAAGCTAGATAAGATGACGGAACTTGAATGAAGAATACAACACTACGGTTAAATGATAAGCAAGGGAAAGAACATGATCTTGATAAAAACGAGATGATGGTCAAAGAGAGCAATAACACAAAGCCTCCGGAATGAAGGAATAGCATAGATCGTTGGAAAAAAAGAACGGAGAAGAAAAAAGACAACTTCTCCCACGAATGAATTAGGAAATCCTCCTTACAAAGAAGGGTTGAACGGATTTGTTGGAATAATCAACAACGAAACGAATAAGCTCGAAGTGGGCTTATGGAATACATCTCAAAACTAAGAGGTGACAATCAGCCACTGACGGAAACATTTAATTGGATTGATCAACAAGGAGATGAAAAAAAACTTATTTCACCGGAATGATAATGAAGAACTTGGGTCATTTATAAGCACCATAATTAGCAACAATTCTTAGAGAAAGCTTTTAGGTGAATTATAACCCAAGATGACTCCAACGAATAATTAAAGGGTTGAAAGATCTCCTGAACAAGGAAAATGAATGGTTTAAGTATCTCATTCTTGACAACTCGTGAATCATGAAACATGAAGGAATTGTCAAAATGACATAACACCATCTCAAAAGATAAGGGGGAAAGAATTGCACTTGGAAAGCATGATGAAGAATGCTTGAGCTCCAACAAGAATCTTGATGAAGACTTCAAGGATGAATTAAAACATGATGAACCACCATGAAGAACTCCGGTAAAGAAAGCATGAGAAGTGAAAGATGAAAAGAATAAAATTCAAGGCATGCGATGAATTAGATGTAGCTTTGAAATGATATTATTGAAATAACTTGGAGCTCCGGAAAACAAGATGAACAACTTAGAACCGAGAATATGATATTATGAGCAAGCTCCGGAAAAAGAGATTTAATCACCTTGAAGGAATAAGAATAAGAATTATGTCATGCATATCCTTCTCCAATTTAAATTGATGACAACCAAAGGATTTGGCATACTACTTATTCTCGTTGGAAAGAATTAAGAGAGATCTCGCACAACCTCGGATAAATCTTCAACAAAGCACCGGTAGGATTGTGAAAATAACAACTGAATTAAAATGATAACAACGAAAGAGTAATCTTGAACGAGCCACCGTAAGAATAGGGAGACGAACGAAGAGACATCAATGAAGAATATTTGGAGGACGAAGTTGAAAACTGAGAACGAAAAAATCTTCTGAAATGATGGCCTTCGGAGGATCACAATGGAAAAGAATTCATGAAATGCTTCTGATGGGTAAAAAGAATTCCTCACAAACGGAACAATAATGAGGATGGCATGAAGCTAGAACCACGAATCTTCAAGAGAACGGGCCAAGATTTAAGAGAAACACTTCTCCGGTCTCCAAATGTTGGGAATGAAGACGAGAAATGCCATATAGAATTTCGAGATACTCCGGACGAATGTCAAGAGGAAGGTGGAGCTAAAGATGGAAATAATTGAAAACAAGCTTGGAGAAGGCATGTGACTGATGGAAATCATTCTTACGTCACACTTTGAAAAGAATTTGAGTATAACTCCAGAAAAATAGAAGAGTCGGGTAAGATCCTGGAAAAAGACTTGTGGGTTAGGGCCCACTCAAAAGAAATCACCGTTGGAAAAGATTGCTTAAGAGATATTGCACCAGTTGAATTAAATGGCTTGAATAAGATAACAATGCTCAAAATAATTTGAACGGATTAAGAATGGAATTATGAATCTTCAGCACTCCGGATATGAATAGCAAAAGGAGAATGATTAATTGGTGCACCGGAATAAGAAAGCATTGTGAAATGAGGAAAAGGATAAGATCAACACCGAAATCTTGAATTACATCCACCGGCAGAATTTGAGAACAAAAGAATGATGAACTTGAAGCTCTTGAGCATCTTCACGATAAAGCACCGGATAAGAACATTGAAGGAAGAATGAAGAAATATCACATGAATAAAATGGATACTTCATCTGATAATTTCTTGCTCCGAGAAGAAGAAGGGTGGGAGGGTGGGGAAAACAAAGACAACATGAGATGATTGAAACAAGCAATCGTCAGATTTCTCAATGGCGTCCGTATGGAATAACTTGAAGAGAAGGCACACCGATCGAAAAGGATTAACATGAAGATCTTTTGATTAAGAAGGACTAGCACTCCCATAGAAATATGAGAACACCGATTAGGAAGGGTATGGAATCAACATTTGACATCAAAGCAACTCGAATACCAGAATCAAGACAAGAACAAAGGATAGTTATGCAACATGATCTTCACAATATCATTGGAACAGAGAATTGAACGAATGAGTTCCGCAGGTACATCAACTTGTCGAGAAGCCACTTGGAGAACAAAAAGTAAATAAAAAAGGAACAAGGAACAGATAGAACAAATACAAGATAGAAGCTTCGTTCGACATCTTCGTGCTGAAAGCTCATGGAACGTGTTACAAAAGGGTTTTGCAATCCCCGGATCAGCATAGCCAAGGACCCTTTAAGATGCAACTCCCGATCGGAACAAGCCCATAAAACCACTTCACTCAATGTAGAACCCCAAACTTCATATCATGCATCCGTTGGAAGAATGCCTAGAACTACTAGATGAACCCACCTATTAATTTCCGAAAGTTTCCAGTTATGCAATCAGGTGTTGGGGATACAGGGGAAGCACCGCGCAATCAACTCTAAACCTACATCCAGCTGTATCCATCCTTCAACACATAACCAGTTGTTCTCGGAAACCGTTTACCTCGGACCTTCGAAACACATCCACTATACAAGCTATGGCAATACTCCCGAACTACCTCCCTAGTACTGGGTGATGTCGGGGTTATCTTGCCACTAACCGCATAGGAGAGTTTTCGATGTCGGCCGTCTTAAGTATTCTAGTATTGCCGCGATGGATTTGTGATGACAACACCTCGGAGCTCAACTCCCCGGGACACTGCCACAACCCCTAATGACAGGAGGCATCGAGAACAATGTTCTCGTCACAAAGACATCGGAACAATCCAAACAATACTCGCGAGATCCTAAAAAAAAATTTGGTGCATTTTTTGAAAGTAGAAGAGGCAAGAGTAGTCGTCAGGAGTCCTCACCAGAATGAAAGGGGATGAGGAGCAAAGAAATCCTACTCTCCGATATAAATATAGGACTCAAAATATTTTCCAGTGTGTGCCTAGACTCAACCGTCAACGATTCGATCAATCAGTGGGGGCTTCTAGGTCGGAGAAGGCTCTGATACCAACTTGTAATGCCCAGCATGGGACTATACCTCCTACGTGTCGAGGCACGACTTAAAGGTATAAGCCCATCCTAGAATGATCTCAAGTTTGGTATCTTTGCACGACTCATGTAAAAGAGGGATTAAATTGCAAAAGGAGATAGTTGACTTACTCTCGCCACTTCACACAATACATTACATGAGCAAATCATCATTCAAAACATCACAACCCGACTACGGGCGAAGATCCAAAGAAAGATACCAAAACAACATAAAGCCACAGGCCTAGATCGAATCCTAGTAGAAACCACTACTGAACATCGAAACGTCACAAGCATACGGCCAAACTCTTCATCGAGCTCCCGGTGAAGAACTTGAACCAGCTCCTGCATCAAACTCGGCTGAACCTGCATCTGGTGTGGTGAAGTAACTGTGAGCCACATAGGACTCAGCAATCCCGTTCCCGGGTAACATGACTATTTAAGCCTTGGGTGTGGATAAGGCTGAAGAAAGAACAAGAGGTGAAGGAACAACAAGAGTCTGCAGCAGCAACTAGCACTAACTTACGTAATAGAGAGCGAGAAGAGAAGTGCATCGGTCGAGAGATGATCACGAAGTGATCCTAACTAAAACACGTCAAACATAACCCCACCGTGTTCATCTCCCGAAAGCCCTTACGGAAAATGACAGTCACGGTACGCACGCTGGTAGTGTATTGGAACATGGTGTCAAGTTTTCTACAACCGGATATTAACAAGCTCCCATCTGCCACATAACCGCGGGCATGGCTTTCGAAAGTTCAAACCCTGCAGGGGTGTTCCAACTTGGCCCATGACAAGCCCACGATCCGCGGAGTCGCAACTCCAAAAGTGGGAAGACCCGAGTATTCTCGGAATCCCGTGCTCAAGATACTCCGAACTAAGGTAAGGCTAATCCAGCAAATCCTCCCGGCGTGTCGACACCCTGATAGGTAGCCGCGCGTATCTAGTCTCAGGACACGACCGGATGGGCGATTCTACAGGTTTTTACCAAACCTCGAGTTTCCTCGTGGTGGCCCTGCAGAACCCCCGTTTCGGACCAACACTCATGTGGAGCACTGGCCCGGGGTTGTTGAATTAAAATAAAAGGGATAGCTAGTCCCTATGCAAGTTTTATTATTAGTTATTAGGCGAATAGTACCAAATGTTGGGACTTGCTGGAAAAGACTTAGCACTTAGCGGTTTATCAAGGGGGTCCCATACACCCCAACCGTGTTAGGAACGCATAATCAAGGAACATAACACCGGTTTATACGGTTCCTAACGGCATGAGTGGAACAAATCACCAAGCAAAAGGCTTAGCCTTCCACCCTTGCCAATATATAGATGATTTCATTTTAAGCATTTATATAGTGTGATATAACCCAACAACTTCAACATGAAGCAAGCATCTTCAATCTTCACCTGCAACTAGCAATGCTATAAGAGGGGCTGAGCGAAGCGTACTTAGCCATTCAACGGTTTGCATAGGTAGGGTGGTTAAACAGGTTCATGGTTACAATAGGAGGCTGAAAGGAAAACATGGGCATCGAGGCAAAACTATAGATCGAGACTTCTAGCAATAGGCAAAGATAGTAATGGTATCCGGGTTCGGTCATCTTGCCTGGAATTCCACAAGGGAGAAGAACCGATCCATGAAGTAGACGGAGCAACATAGACGAGCGAAACCTCACAACTCCGGAACGAAACCGAAGCTATCAAGAGAAGCAAACCGGAAAGAAGCAAACAACACGGTAAACACACAAGCATAAACATGGCATACGATGCACATTCAAGTATGATGCATGTCCGGTTTAAATGTGCATGGCATGGCAAAGTGCACAAACAAAACTACAAGTTAAGTGGAGCTCAATATGCAACGAGTTGCATATTGACGAAACACCACATTTAATTATTTAGTTGACTCTCATTATTTACAAGACAAGATTAAATGTTTTTAACATGGCAAGAGGTGAAGCATAAAGAAACTACACTATTTAGACATTTTAAATGGGGCCGGAAATAACAACAACAAATTCCGGAAAATCCCCATGAGCATGTTTAGTAATCTTAAACAATCAACAATTCACACACTTTATTGTTGTTAACATGATGCGGATGACATGATCAAGTTTTATGCAATTATTAATTAAAGGTTAATATGAAGAGATAAGAAGATGATAAGGAGTATTTGTCACCGTGGTGGAAGGAAAGGGTGCCACGGCAACGATCCGAAAATGATGCAACGGCAACATATCGGTGCCGGTAACTCGTTGAGAGTCCGGTGCAAAAGGAAAGATGGCGTGAGCGGGTCAACGAGATGAAAGGTGGGGCGATCCCGTCACCGGGTTCCCACGGGTCGGCGACGAGGCAACCGAGGAACATGACAAACGGACGAAACGGCACGGAGCACACACGGGAGACATTTCATACAACACAACAAGCATTCAACGAGTCATCCACGGGGTCGTCTCGATATACCTATGAAGCGTGCGTTTCGGGGCGGTTCGAGACGTAGAGGAAGAAGGCGTCCACGTTCGGAGAGGAAGTAGCCGTTCCGTAGAGGGAAGTAGTTGTACTCGTGGTCTTCGGCGATGGTAGTCGTTCGGGCGTCGAGTTCGTAGATGTACTAGCGGTCTCGGCGAGGGTAGTGGTACACGGCGACGGTAGTCGTTCACGGAGCTCGGAGAGGTACTCGCCGGCGGGGTACTTGTCGAATCCACGTAGATGAACTTGAAGATCCGAAGATGTTCACGGTTGTAGTGGTACTTGATGGTCATCTTGTAGCCGTTCGGTCGACGTACACGAGGATCTCTGTCAAAACAGCAGCACAGCAACACAACAAAGAAAAACAAAAACAACACGGGAGGGCGACGAGGCCAGAGGCTTGGCGCTGCTGCCTGGTGACGGAGGAAGGCCACGGCGCACGAGGCCATGGCAGCAGCACGGCGAGGCGCTGCGGGAACGGCCGGCGAAGAGGAGGCAGCAGGCCTCGGGCGCGGACGTGGAGCACGGAGGGCGCGGACTCGGCCTGGGGCTGGTCGGGGCCGAGGACCTGGCCTTGGACGCCGGCGCTGCAGCTGCTGGTGGTCGACGGGATGGAGCCCCGGGGCGCGCAGGAGTGCGGCGGGTCGAGCGCCATGGAGATGGAGGGGCGCGCAGGGAGGCGGTGCTCCTGGCCTTGGGGCGCGGAGGGGCGCCAAGCATCGAAGGGAGGAGGAGGCTCGGGCGTCGTCCTGGGGCGACGGAGGCGGAGGCAGAGGGACTGCGGGCGCTGGATTGGGGCCAGCTCGCGGGGCGACGGGGATCCCGCAAGGGCGACGGGGAGGCCGGCGGCTGCTCCTTCGAGGAGGAAGGAGGGTCCGAGGGGTGAGGATCGAGGGACTCGAGCTGTGGCGCTGGGAGGGAATCGGAGGAGCGAAGCTGGGGATCGGGATGAAGGGAACGAGGGATGTTGGGCCAGGAGGCTGGCTAGGCCTTGGGCCAGGAGGGAGGAGGAGACTTGGAGGGAATCGGGCCGAAGGACTGGGCCTGAGGGATGGCCTGGACTGGGCTCTTTCCTTCTGAAGCTGGGCTGCTCTCCTCTATTTAATCTTTAGCAGAAAAGAAAAAAAATAGAGTTAGTTCAAAATATTAAGAAAAAGGCCACGAACAAGAAATAAAATATGGAACAATTTTGAAAGGCTTTATGGAATAATTCCAACCCCACAAAAATAGTTCCAACAAAAAGGGAAGTGCAAACTAAAAATAAATAGCTTGCCTTAAAGGAGTTCAAAAGGAGTCTAGATTTTAGGAGGAGCCTCGATAATTGGGAAAAGAATATAGGGAAGGTTTTTGATGGTGAAACTTGAATTAAGAGGCATGGAGAATATTTGCAAGTGTGTTGGTTAATTCCAAACAACGGAATAATTATTTATAATAGCTCCATAATATTTGGAGGATATGTTATAAAGAGAAGTCACCTTTCCCTCGATTTAAATGGACCGAAGGTCCACACAATTTATTTAGGTTGAGATGCAAAATAAATATGACATGATGGCATGATGACATGATGCAATGCAAAATAAAATAACACAAGCACAAAGAAACACACGGGCAACCCGGAACATCTGGAATCTTCGGGAATCTTCTGGGACATCGGTCTTCAGGCGTCACACTTTATCAGTGGCAAGAAGCATCCTTGCCAAGACGATGTCGCGGGGCCATCCAACAACAACAACAAGAAGAAGAAGGACCAAATTAAGAAGATAGTATATATCTGTATTGATGCTGTCAATCTCATCGTAGACGGTTAGTAATATGTATTCGATAGAGATCTTCTACATTATCACCCACATGTTGGTTTGTTGAACTGTGTGCCCTGACGAGCACACAATTCACAAAAAAAGACCATATGGGTTGTCTATAGTGATCGCACACAATTCTGATTACCGACCTGTTTGCCGGGTATCACACACATCTTGTTACGTTGAATCGTTTGTGTTCACCTCAATCAGCGCAAACGGTTCATCAAAGTGAACTGTATGTCGTATATCGCACACACCTAGATCTGGTTTACCGTTTCTATTGTTTTATCTCATCGCAGATAGTTCGTACAGATCAATCGTATGCCCCTCATCGCACACACAACTAAAATGTGAACCGTGTTTGATGTATCATTCATCGCAAACGTTTTGCATCTTTTTTTATGGTTTTTACATCACCGTTTGTGATTAATGCATCGCACATAGTTTCGTCAAAGGGTCTCTCATCGTAGTGTCGCATTAGCAGCAACCTGCAGTAGTGTGAGTGTCGTGTTTAAATTTGGAATTATTGGTTCGTTTGGCATTTTTATGCATTAATTGATTTTCTAGGCATTTAATGTGCATAATTCAAATTTGAACTACAAGTACATGCTCCAGTGCACCAAAGTTTGTTGAAAAAACACATGTGTGTCTTTGGGTGAATTTATAGGTCCCATGCAAGAAATGGGAATGAAATTCAAACATCTGGGTGTCGTGGCTTGGCCGGGAACATTGAGAAACTTGGTTTTCAAATTCCTGGAAATTTAAAACTCGCCTAAAAAACATGAAACTTGGCATGGTGTCATTTCATGGCACCAACATGTTGTGGTTAAAAATATGGCCACATTTGGACAACTTTTTGGTATAAGCTTCTTGTAAACCGGAGCTTCTCTCGAGAAGACTCGTGGTTCCCGAGGGGGGAGGTGTCACCTTTGCATGCGAAATGATAAACGCTGCCCCCCCCCTCCCATGATTTTTTACAAAGGCAACAAAGAACTATATGAGTGTCGTGTTAAAATTTGGAATTATTCCGGTTTCATTTGGACTTCCTTATACATTAATTGAATTTATGGTCATTTAACGTGCATAATTCGAATTAGAACTACAAGCACATGCTCCAGTGCACCAAAGTTGGTTGAAAAATCACATGTGTGTCCTTGGGTGAGTTTCTAGGTCCCATGCACGAAATAGGAATGAAATTAAAACATCTGAGCGTCGTGGCTCGGCCGGAAAGATTGAGAAACTTGGTATTTTAATTCTTGTAAATCCAAAACACGTCTGAAAATCATGAAACTTGGCATGGTGTCATGCCAATGCACCAACATGTTGTGGAATTTTTTTTGGCCGAATTGGGACAAGCTTTGATACAAGCTTCTTCAAACCGGAGCTTCTCTCAAGAAGGCACGTGGTTCCGAGAGGGGACGTGTCAGCTCCGTGTGTGAAATGACATACGTACACTACCTTCTCCCACCTTAATTTTTTTACACATGCAGATTAGACCAAATAGAAATATCGTGCTAAATTTTGGAATTATTTCGGGTTCATTTGGCCTTTCTTATATATCAATTGAATTTCTGGTCATTTGATGTGCATATTTCAAATTTGAACTACAAGCACATGCTCCAATGCACCAAAGTTGGTTTAAAAATCACATGTGTGTCTTTGGGTGAATTTC
This sequence comes from Secale cereale, assembly GCA_902687465.1. Lineage (NCBI taxonomy): Eukaryota > Viridiplantae > Streptophyta > Magnoliopsida > Poales > Poaceae > Secale > Secale cereale. The sequence continues at coordinate 480,266,977 of LR738711.1, forward strand.
TAGGTCCCATGCAAGAAATGGGAATGAAATTCAAACATATGGGCGTCGTGGCTTGGCCAGAAAGATTGGGAAACTTGGTTTTTTAATTCCTGTAAATCCAAAACACGCCTGAATTTCATGAAACTTTTCATGGTGTCATGACATGGCACCAACATGCTGTGGTAATTTTTTTGGCCGAATTGGGCCAAGCTTTCGTGTAAGCTTCTTGCAAACCAGAGCTTCTCTCAAGAAGGCTCGTGGTTCCGAGAGGGAACATGTCACCTCCGTGTGCGAAATGACATACACTGCCTTCTCCCGCCTTATTTTTTTACGCAGGTAGATTAGACCAAATAGAAGTATTGTGCTAAATTTTGGAATTATTCCATGTTCGTTTTGCCTTTTTTATACATTAATTGAATTTCTGGGCATTTAATGTGCATAATTCAAATTTGAGCTACAAGCACATGCTCCAGTGCCCCAAAGTTGGTTCAAAAATCAATGTGTGTCCTTGGGTGAATTTGTAGGTCCCATGCAAGAAATGGGAATGGAATTCAAACATCTAGGCATCGTGCCTCGGCTGGAAATATTGAGAAACTTGGTTTCTCAATTCCTGTAAATCCAAAACACGCCTGAAAATCATGAAACTTGGCATTGTGTCATGACATGGCACTAACATGCTGTGATAAACTCTTTGGCCGAATTTTGACAAGCTTTGGTATAAGCTTCTTGCAAACAGAAGATTCTCTCAAGAACACTCATGGTTCCGAGAGGGAACTTGTGTCACCACCGTGTGCGAAACGACATACACTGCCTTCTCCCGCCTTTTTTTTACACAAGCACCGAGTGGCGTGCTAAATTTTGGAATTAGTCCTGGTTCGTTTGGCCTTTTTATACATTAATTCATTTCCAGGCATTTAATGCACATAATTCAAATATGAAGTACAAGCGCATGCTCCAGTGCGCAGAAGTTAGTTGGAAAATCATTTATGTGTACTTGGGCGAACTTCTAGGTCCCATGGAAGAAGTGGGAATGGAATTCAAACATCTGGGCACCTTGGCTCAGCCAGAAAACATCAGGAAACTTGGTTTTAAAATTCCCGTCAGTGCAAAACTCGCTTGAAAATCATGAAACTTTGCATGGTGTCATGACATGGCACTAACATGTTGTGGTAATTTTTCTGTCTGATTTGCAAAGGCGCACACATTAACAATCAACAAAGTCATTTTGGAACAAGTGTTGTCAAATTACAAATCGGAAACACAAGTATTATTGAAACCATGGGCGTTCTACCTACCAATTCCGTGCCACCACGCGGCCCCTTTTTTATTGGTTAGGAGGTGTCGTGCGGGGTACTCGTCGGGAGGAGAGCCCTTTGACCTCTATCCGCCACCCACCTCCCTCCCAATGCTTCCATTAATCATGCTCGAGCCCTTGTTTCATGGCGTGGCTATGTCTCACTGACTGAGATTTAAGAGAGAGAAAAGAAAATCTAAAAAGAAAGTTTTGCACGGATCTTGATGTAAGATCCGACGGACCTATATAGCGTCCACTGTGACTTATAGCAAGACTGATGGATATAAGGACGATGATAGTTGATAATAATTGTCTTACATATTTAGGAAGATAATTTAAAAAGCCACATGCGGCAATGCCTGAAATACACAAGGGCTAAAGAAGAAGGAACTACTCTCTGCGGCGAGCGGTGATAAGCTCTTTCTTGTCCTCAACATGCTGCTTGAGAGCATCCACGTATTCCTCTAGCAGCCTTCGACACTCGATGCGGAGCATGTCATTCTCATCCACAAGTTTCTTGACGGTGACGCCGATCCTCTTCAACAAGGCAGTGATCTCATCCTGCTCGACCATGAGCTTCGCATTTCCCTCCCTTAGTTGACGGATGACGCCAGTAGCCTGTTCAAACGAGGCTTTCATGTCGTCCTGCAACCTCGCCCAGCCGGAGATCTGATCCATCTGTTTATGGACGAGCGCATTCATGCACCTGTAAGAGTCCTTACCTGCCCGCGAGACATTTTCCCAGGCCGCCGCGGGACCTCCATTCCGCTTCGGCGGCGCGGCGCGACCACTCTGCTGCTACGACAGCAAAATGGGACATGCCGGCTACTTTTGTGGCAAGGCGGGACATCACTCGTGTTTCCTCTTCCATTCTCGCCTCTCCCTGGTGGTAATCTCTCGACAGAACTCACGCTGGCCATGACAGACGCAAGGGAATGATGATGAATGACTTGTTTGTTTTTGCGGATGAGGAGTTGAGGAGGAATGCGCGGTCATCTTGGAGTAGTAGTATTTATAACCGAGTACTAATACACTCCTAAGTGGGAAACCATTTAGGTTTTGATCAGTGTGAACAGGTTTATAATTTGGAATGTGACGGGATGCAGGCTCAAAACTCCTTGAATTTACTTTATTTTTATTCCTTTTTCGAACTCCAACCAAAGTAGATTCGAAGATGAGTCACTTCAATTATCCTTTTAAGTTCTATTCTATCTTCTGTCTTTCCCTATTTCATCTCGAAAAGTTACGCGCTCGCAGTTTGGTCAAGAAAGTTAGACCTAATCCAACAAACAATACAAGGATTAATTACGAATTATGAAAGGATAGATTTCACATATACTTGTCCTTGTATTGTGTCAGTATGAGAATATCCTTCCAAAATTATTTATCCAAACCTATTGATCATTGACTTAGATTTTCCCAAGATTTTGGCTGCTATTCCGAATTACTCTATTATTCTGAAGCCAATGAAAAGTAAGTAGAACCTACAAAAATGGGGTTTTCTACTGATGCCTTGAATAACATATTGCTTACAAATAGACAAAAAAAAAGTAATTATGTTTCGGAACCAGGCAAAACCAGATTGCTGTGCCATAGGAAGGATAGCTATACTAATCTGGTATACTCAAAATACACCTTTGGTACAAAATTGACAATCTCACAAGGATTAAATATTAGTAATTTTCTATTTACTGGTCGATCCCTTCTTTTATGGAATCAATTCCTTTTTTGAATGTACGAAAATTTTGGGAGTTCAGCATGTCTGGAAGCACGGGGGAACGTTCTTTTGCTGATATTATTACTAATATTAGAAACTGGGTTATTCATAGCATTACTATACCTTCCCTATTCATTGCGGGTTGGTTATTTGTCAGTACGAGTTTAGCTTATGACGTGTTTGGAAGTCCTAGGCCTAACGAGTATTTGACGGAAAGCCGACAAGGAATTCCGTTCATAACCGACCGTTTTGATTCTTTAGAACACCTCGATGAATTTAGTAGATCCTTTTAGGAGGCCCTCAATGACCATATATCGAACCTATCCTATTTTTACAGTGCGATTGCTGGCTATTCACGGACTAGCTGTACCTACTATTTTTTTCTTGGGATCAATATCGGCAATGCAATTCATCCAAAGATAAACCAAATTCTAACTATAGAACTATGACACAATCAAACCCGAATGAACAAAATGTTGAATTGAATCGTACCAGTCTATACTGGGGTTTATTACTCATTTTTGTACTTGCTGTTTTATTTTCCAATTACTTCTTCAATTGAGAGAAAGAAAGAGACTAATAAGAATTCTCTTATCCCATTTGGAAGGATACCATCCTTATAACTACCCATGACTATTTTTGTCTCTAGCATGACCAATTGATAAAATGTGGAGGAAAGTAGGGGAAATGGCCGCTACTACTGGAAGAAATCCTCTTTGGCTGATAGGTACCATAGTTGGTATTGATGTGATTGGTTTAGTAGGTGTTTTCTTTTATGGTTCATATTCTGGATTGGGTTCATCTCTATAGTAATCGGAGGGACTAGATTGTAAACATGAAAAAGTAAGAGCTTAGCGGGTCCTTACCCCCCTTTATTTGATTAGAGTGGAAAGGACCCGCGGAATTTTTACACTTGTAACGCGAATTGAATCTATTCGATTCACTCTTATGAAGCAACAAGAAAAAGAGATCACTCAAGGATCCAATATCTTATTCCACGAAGGAAGTATCCTGAAAATCCTAGATTTAGTTTCGAGTAATAAACTAATAAAACCTTAATCAAAACTATTCAACTAGCCTAAAAATAAAAAAAGAACCTTCAATGGAATGGAAGAATTTACTTTTTTTTGCAAAATTTCTGTAAATTTGAAGTTGAACTTAATTAAACAAGCCAAGCAATACTATTTGCTCACAAGCACAAGAAATTTGTCCCCCGCCATATTTTGTTCCCCTCTGTTTGTCCACTACCTCGGCTAAACCTAAGCAAAACAAAAAGAGGTCCAAGAGACAGACCCGAATAAAGAAGAAATAGTAATCTTTGACAAATTAGGAAGAAAAAGGATTCTTATTTTCATTCAAGAAGAATCGACACAAGAAAAAGAAGGGATAGGGGAATATTCAATCGTTCTCGGCACAAGAAAAACAAGGAATAGGGGAATAGGGGAAGGCGTAATGTGGGCACGCATTCTTGGCCGCGTACATGGCGTCTGCACCATAGGGTGCACCGCAATAGGTAATGTTAGCACACATCTCGTTCCAGCAATCGTGCGTGCTCGTTATTACCATCACGCACGCTTATTTTAATTAGAATGTGTGCCTGTCTAGCGCACATACATTGATCTTTATAACTGTTTCTGTTTGTTGTGGCTAATCGCAAAGAGTTCATCCGTGTGAAGCGTATGCTGTCAATCGCAGACACGTTGATTTGATTGACCTTTTTTTTGCCTTGTAACATCCCAAATTTTCAATTAAAATGTTATACATAGATCATACTGAATTGCATATTTTTATTGCATTTGTGCATGGCGATCCTCGAAAATTCTAAGCAACTCAAGGACCTACGGAGAGAGTTGGGAATTCTACCGTTTTCGTATTTGAGTTTTCTCGAATACCGGTACGGGGATCACTGTGGTTCTAATTATTTTTCTCTCCTAAAAGTATTTCGTAATAAAATATACGAGCGGAGACAATATGACTTCTCCAAAATAAAAGAAAGATTGGAAGAAAAATATTAAAATCACTTTTGGACTTTATTCGGATTTTATTAGAGATTTTATTTGCATAGGAAAAATGCGCATTTTTCAAAATTGTATTTAGGTCCGGAAAAAATGTTCACTTTGTCCAAAATTTTATTAGAGGACGGTGAAAATTTATTTCAGAATTTTTCGTCTCCGTTTAGTATTTATTTTTGAGTTTTTCTACATCAAGATAATTTTTTTAAAGTGAGTCGGACCGACTGGGCCGAAGCCCAGCCGCCCCAGCACCGCGCCACCGCTCCTGACTCCGACCGGGAGTCCCGGCCACGCCCGACGCCCGCCGTGGCCGAAGCGGACTCCGCCGCCGGCTGCCCCCTTCCCCAAGCCCCCCTGGCCTTTATAAGCCGACCCCGCCCCCCCCCTTCTCGCCACCCAGCCACCGCCGCCGCCTGCACCAACCCCCGCACCGCAGCCGAGCTCCGCCGCAGCCGACCTCGCCGCCGGTTTTTTTAAAACCGTTCGGGTTTTTTAAGAAACCCTAGATATGTTTTTTTAAATAGATCGATTCGATTTTTTGTTCTTTGGTTTAGTTAGTTAGCGGACGTTCATCCGTACGTTCGTTTTAACGAACGCTGTTCGCACGTTACTCACTGATAGTGAACGTTCGTTCGTTAGCCTGTTCGTCAGTTTTCTTTTTCGGGGCTTTTTTCGCGATTATTTTCGATCGCGATTTCTGCCCTGATCTTGTTTTTAGTTTTTCTTTTCGCTCGAGAGTCGGAATCAGGCGATTCAAAAGCCTAGATCATTGTCTCGACGCCCTTTTTCCGTTTAACCAACTTGAACAAGGTTTTTCTACTGTAAAATTTTACCTTGGACCAATCTAATAATCGGATTTGCTTTCTTTCGCCATTTGAGTTTCGTTGCTCCATTTGATTTGATTCTTTTTGCAAACCGGAGTTCTTAAGTTGAACTTTATGGTTAGATCTTCTTGTTTGGAGTTCTGTCTGTGCATCTTTGATTGTTTGTTTATGTATGCTATTGTTTGCTTGCGATAGAATTCCCGGAGTGCGAAGCGTGCTACTACGAGTCTCTAGGTTTTGTGAATCATCAGCAATGCAAGTAACACTTTGATAATACCCCTTTATTACCCAGTTTTAATGCATTATATAAAACCCTCACACATTGCATGAGTAGGATCTCTTAACTTTTGGGTCTGGGAAGTAGATTGAGGTAAAACCTATTACCTGCATTATTTTCAAACCCTTGGGAGTTACTTCTACGTTATGCTTAGTTTGCCATGCTATGCTAGTAGACGTGGTTTGGGTTTGAGTGAAATCCATGATAGATGTGAGTTGTTAATTAATGGTTCAACTTAAGGTGGCTACTTGAATACACATCTCGGTGGATTGGTTGCAGGGCACCTGAAGAATCTAGTGTTGTCCTAGGAAATCCCGGGGGTACCGTGTGATTATCCTATGGAATGCCACCCAGGCTCAAAGGGATCATAAAACTATTCATGCTAGAAACTTCCGTGTGCAGCCACAATGCCATTATGGGCTCTGGCATAGTATGAGTAAGTTGTGTGAGCTCTTTCAGTGGTGGACTAGCAGATATAGGGGAAAGTAGGTGTACCGGTCCACCCGGGGTAAAGAGTGAATGCTTCTGAAAGACTGTGTCTCAGTCATCCGTTTCTCAAGCACCATGCGGTGTGAGAAATCCAACGGAGGATATCTTGTCTTGTGAGGAAAAGTGCGCAAACCTGAGTGTACAAACTAATCATGATTAGTCGTGTCCCCGGTTATGAACAATCTTGACTATCTGGTACTTGAATTATTGGTTGATCTCATCACTCTAAAATTAATTTGTTGGGTTAATGATGACTACTTTAATTGGGATTGAGTCCGAGGTACCTTCTCAATGATGTTACAACTACCATGATAGTTAAAATAAAAGTTATTCATTTGTTGTTGGGAAAATTGGCTTTACACAAAAACTTTAACCTTAGAGCCTCCACCAGCCTCCACCAGCCAAATATGCATATAGTGTTAGCCTTTATTCTGTTACTTTCTCTACTGTGTTATCTTGCCAGCATATTCCATGTGCTGGCCCGTTTCGGGCTGCAACATGTTACGTTGCAGACTTTTCAGACGAGGAGTAAGACGTGCTAGGTCGTTTGTCATGCACTCAGCTATGCTGTTGGAGTTGATGGACTCACTTATCTTCCAAGCCTTCCGTTGTTATTTTGTTAGATGGCCTTTTGCCATATATTTGTAATAAGTTCTCTTTTGAGACATTCGATGTAATAAGTGTGTGATTGCCACTCTGTTATAAATCCTTCAAGTACTGTGAGTGTCAGCATTACCGATCCAGGGATGACACAGAACAAAGAGACTTCGGTCCATTCGGATCATGGTCGCTACAAGATGGTATCAGAGCACACGCTGAATGTAGGAGACGACAACTAAGATAAACCCTAGGTCACTCTTCTCTACTCATTTTTGACTCCTCTCCATTTTCTACTCTTTAGCATGGTGGACCCAAGGAACAAGTTCACTCAACCAGATGAAGACACACCCTTTGGACGACACTTGAAGGAAGTCACTAGGTACCTGAACATCGGAATACCAAGCTTCACTGGGACCTACACCGCCACTTTACCAGAAGAGGAGCGATGGAGTATTCAAGTTCAAATTCCCGGGAGGACCTTCGCACCATCCACTGAGCCAATAGAGTTTTCTTTTGATGCACCAACCTGGAGTCTAGGCAAGAGTATGGCAGCCCACATTACCATGGGACGTATTGGAGAAGTCTACAAGCAGGATCTGAAGGACACTATCTACCAGATATGTGGACATGTCCATTGCCGCATTCATCCAGGAGTTAAACCAGCACATTCATCGACAGGAGCACCAGATGTGCATAGGGATGATAAATATGAAGAAGGCGCTAACCAGGAACTTGGAGTTAGAAGAGGAACTCAAGTCTACACGTGACAGATACGAGGAGGAGATGACAATACTTGTGGAGAAGAATGATGAGTTGACAAGGAAGCTAGGAGTACTAGGAGGAGAAGAAGAAGAAGAAGAACCCAAGGAGATTCGTTCTGAGGACTACATCATCATCGAAGACACAGACTCAGACCCCAATGATAGTGACGAAGACTATGAAGATGAAGCTGGAGCAGATATCATGGAATCTACCACCGATCAAAATTTCTAGATGACCACCCTATGACTAGTAGTTTTTCCCCTTAAAGTAGAATTTAGAGCACTTTTGTAACGTTAGTTAGAAGCTTTGTAAGCCCTTGCTTGAAATTGATTGGTGTGATATGTTTGTGTTTGTCTCATGTACATATGGGTAATGAATTTTCCCTTAGACCTCATTTCTATTCTAATCTCTTCCCTCTACACCCATCAGATGCCTCCGAGACGTGAGCCCGGATTTCAGTTTCCCCCTGAGCTCACTCAGTTGATCCAGCAGCAAAACACTTTGATGCAACTTCTTGTCCTGAACAATCAGAACAACAACAACCCTCCACCACCACCACCCGTGGACAACTTGACACGTTTCTTAAGGTTGCAACCACCGGTGTTTTCTAGCAGCATTGAACCAATAGTTGCTGATGACTGGCTGCGCAAGATTGGAAGGCATTTGACCACCGCAAACTGCATTGATGCTGAGATGGTGCAATTTTCCGCACATCAGTTGGCTAGACCAGCAGCAGCATGGTGGGAGAATTACACAACCACCTTTCCTGTAGCCAATGTCACTTGGGATCAGTTTCAGCAAGCTTTTCGCACTGCCCATGTATCAACTAAAGCTATGAGCATGAAGAAGCGAGAGTTTCGCAACTTGCGCCAAGGAAATCGTACTGTGGCTCAGTATGTAGATGAGTTTAGTACCTTGTCTCGTTATGCCCCGGATGATGTGGCCACACATGTTGCAAAGCAGGAGAGGTTTATGGAAGGACTGAATGATGAGATGAGCGTACATTTGATGGTGGAAACCATCAACAACTACTAGGAGTTGGTAGATAAGGCTCTTATGATTAAACGAAAGCACCAACAGATTGAGAGTCGCAAGAGGAAGTATGAACAAGGAAGGAATAATTCTAGAGCCCAGCAGAAGCCCCGACTCACCCCGAATTCGGGAGGATACACCCATAACCATGGAGGCCACACCCATAATGGAGGGAGTACTCACAACAACAATGACTCCAAGAATGGGAATGTGAATGGAGCAAACAATAATCAGAACCGCTCTACTCCATCCACACCCGCCAAGAGGGATTTAAGCCATGTTACCTGTTTCAAGTGCGGAAGAATGGACACTACGCCATGGACTTCCTTGAAGCTAAGAATGGGAACAGTAATGGAAGCGCCGGGAAGAAGCCCAACCCGTTCAACAAAGGACAAGTGAACCACGTGACCGTGGAGGAGGTTGAAGAGAAACCAGATGCAGTTGTCGGTAAGTTTTGGTTAAGACATTTACCGCAATAGTTCTTTTCGATACTGGTGCATCGCATTCATACATTTCAAGGGGATTCGTCAATAGACATAAGTTGCCCACCCATGTCCTTAAGACCCCCATGTTAGTAAGTTCTCCAGGAGCAGAGTATATGACGCATCAAGGATGTTTTCAGATGCCATTGACCATTGGACGACATGTTTTCCCCTCAGACCTGATAGTTTTGGAGTCACAAGGATTGGATGTGATACTAGGTATGGATTGGCTATCGATGTATGGAGGGAACATCGACTGTGCCAGTAGGTCTATTTTTCTTACCACCCCAGAGGGAAAAAGGATTAAGTATGTATCTAGGCATTCGCCTAGAAGTACACAAGTACATTCTCTCACGGGAGTTGTTCAGGAGGAAGTGCCCGTAGTAAAGGACTATCCGGATGTATTTCCAGAGAAGCTACCAGTCATGCCACTGGATAGGGATATTGAGTTTTTGATTGAGCTATTACGTGGCACCGGACCAATATCAAAGAGACCGTATCGGATGCCAGCAAATGATCTAGAGGAGATCAAGAAGTAGATTAAGGAGTTATTGGAGAATGGATTTATTCGACGGAATTCATCACCTTGGGGAGCCCTAGTGCTGTTGGTCGAGAAGAAGGATGGATCTTTAAGGATGGTTGTTGATTATCGATCACTGAATGAAGTGACTATTAAGAATAAGTACCCACTGCCGATGATCAATGATTTGTTTGACCAACTCCAAGGAGCTAAAGTATTCTCCAAGATCATCTACGATCAGGATACCACCAGTTGAAGATCCGAGAGAAGGATATACCTAAGACAGTCTTCACCACACGGTATGGGCTATATGAGTATACGGATATGTCATTTGGATTGACTAACGCCCCTGCCTATTTCATGAATATGATGAATAAGGTGTTCATGGAGTTCTTGGATAAGTTTGCCGTGGTATTCATTGATGATATTTTGGTGTACTCGACAGAGAACATCAGTTGTACGCCAATTTTAGCAAATGCGAGTTTTGGCTGAAGGAAGTTGGATTCTTAGGGCATGTTATATCAGGAGAAGGCATAGCAGTGGACCCCGTCAAAGTGCAGGCAGTCACTGAGTGGTTGGCACCCACTTCAGTTGGAGAGATCCGTAGTTTTCTTGGACTCGCGGGATATTACCGGAGATTCATAGAGAATTTCTCTAGGATTGCAAAGCTGATGAAGACATTGTTGAAGAAAGACACAAAGTTTCATTGGACTGAAGAGTGCGGAGAAAGTTTCTAGGAGTTGAAGAAACGGTTGACGACATCCCCAGTGCTGATCTTGCCAGATATACGCAAGGATTTCCAAGTGTATTGTGACGCTTCACGCTTAGGACTTGGCAGAGTACTCATGCAGGATGGAAGAATTGTTTCTTATGCATCTCGTCAACTACGACCGCACGAGTTGAATTATGCCACACATGATTTGGAGCTAGAAGCAGTTGTGCATGCGCTCAAAACTTGGAGACATTTCCTTATTGGGCATCGTTGTGATGTGTACACAGATCACAAGAGTTTGAAGTACATTTTCACTCATAAGGAGCTGAACCTCAAACAGAGGAGATGGTTGGAGCTTATAAAGGATTATGATATGAAGCTGCACTATCACCCCGGAAAGGCCAATGTTGTTACAGATGCTTTGAGCCGGAAGAGTTACGCAAATACCCTGGTGAAGGGAGGATTGCTAGAGGAGTTGGCAGAAGATCTTCGGGAGCTTCGATTGGAGATAGTTCTTAGAAGTTTGGTTACAACATTCGAGGTTTAGTCAACATTGTTGGCAAAGATATGAGAAGCCCAGAAGGATGACAAAGAGATTGTCAAAATCAGGATATGAACCAATCAGGGTAGTAGTGGATCGTTTGACCAAAGTAGCCCACTTTATCCCCATGAAAACCACGTATACCAGTGCGAAGTTGGCCAAGATATACATGACCAGGATTGTATTTTTGCACGGAGTTCCAAGGACCATTGTATCAGATAGAGGAACAGAGTTCACCTCAAAGTTTTGGCATCAATTGCACCAGACTTTGGGAACGAGGCTGGAATTCAGTACACCTTTTCACCCGTAGATAGATGGACAGACCGAGAGAGTTAATCATATTCTGGAGGACATGTTGAGAGCTTGTGCGTTAGATTATGGATCTAGTTGGGATGAGAACTTGCCCTATGCAGAGTTCTCGTACAATAACAGTTACCAGGCCATTCTGATGAGGGCATCGTTCGAAGCATTATACTGAAGGAGATGCCGGACCCTGTTAATGTGGGATGAAGTCGGAGACCGTCAGTTGTTTGGACCAGACCTAATCAAAGAGTCCGAGGAGAAGATTAAGCTCATTCGAGATAGACTGAAGGTAGCTTAGTCCAGGCAGAAAAGTTATGCAGACTCGAAGCGCAAGGAAGTAGTCTATGAAATCGAAGATAGAGCGTACCTGAGAGTATCGCCTCTGCGAGGAGTTAAACGTTTTGGGGTTAAGGGAAAGTTAGCCCCGAGATTTGTGGGACCATACCGTGTTTTGGGACGCATGGGAGAGGTTGCCTACAAGTTGGAGTTACCCGAAGGATTGTCAGGAGTTCACGACGTGTTTCACGTTTCTCAGCTTAAGAAGTGTCATGCAGAGATGGCCGATATTCCTTTAAGAGACACAGTGCCCCTGGAAGTAATTCAGTTGGATAGTGATCTGACCTACGAGGAGAAACCTATCAAGATCCTCGAGTTTTCAAGAAGAGTCACCCGCAGTAAGGTTATCAGGTTTTGCAAAGTTCAGTGGAGTAACCACACCGAGGAAGAAGCCACCTGGGAACAAGAGGACGATCTACGCAAGGACCACCCACACATGTTCTCTAGCCTAACCGAATCTCGAGGGCGAGATTCATTCTAAGGGGGGTAGGTTTGTAACATCCCAAATTTTCAATTTGGAATGTTATACATAGATCATACTGCATTGCATATTTTTATTGCATTTGTGCGTGGCGATCCTCGAAAATTCTAAGCAACTCAAGGACCTACGGAGAGAGTTGGGAATTCTACCGTTTTCGTATTTGAGTTTTCTCGAATACCGGTACGGGGATCACTGTGGTTCTAATTGTTTTTCTCTCCTAAAAGTATTTCTTAATAAAATATACGAGTGGAGACAATATGACTTCTCCAAAATAAAAGAAATATTGGAAGAAAAATATTTGAATCACTTTTGGATTTTATTCGAATTTTATTTGAGATTTTATTTGCATAGGAAAAATGCATGTTTTTCAAAATTGCATTTAGGTCCGGGAAAAATGTTCACTTTGTCCTAAATTTTATTAGAGGACGGTGAAAAGTTATTTCGGAATTTTTCGTCAAAGTTTAGTATTTATTTTTGAATTTTACTGCGTCAGGATAATTTTGTTTTTAAAAAAGTGAGTCGGACCGACTGGGCTGAAGCCCAGCCGCGGCACCGCCCCCGACTCTGACCGGGAGTCCCGACCGTGCCCGACACCCGCTGTGGTCGAGGCGAACTCCATCGCCAGCTGCCCCCTTCCCCAAGCCGCCCCTGGCCTTTATAAGCCGACCCACCCCCCCCCTTCTCGCCACCCAGCCACCGCCGCCGCCTGCGCCGTCCGCCGCGACGCCTCCTATCGCCGCCGCCGCTTGCTGCTGTCACCACCCCGCCACCGCACTTCACCACCATCGCCACCGCCGGAGGTAGCCGCCGCCGACCTCGCCGTCGGTTTTTTTAAAACCGTTCGTTTTTTAAGTAACCCTAGATCTGTTTTTTTAAATAGATCGGTTCGGTTTTTTCTTTCTTCGGTTTAGTTAGTTAGTGGACGTTTGTCCGTACGTTCGTTTTAACGAACGCGGTTCACCCATTAGTCACAGATAGCAAACGTTCGTTCATTAGCCTGTTCGTCAGTTTTATTTTTCAGGGCTTTTCCCGCGATTATTTTTGATCGTGATTTCTGCCCTGATCTTGTTTTTAGTTTTTCTTTTCGCTCGAGAGTCCGTATCAGGCGATTCAAAAGCCCGGATCTTCGTCTCGACGCCCTCTTTCCATTTAACCAACTTGACCAAGGTTTTGCTACTGTAAAATTTGACCTTAGACCAATCTAGTAATCGGATCTGGTTTCTTTCGCCGTTTGAGTTTCGTTGCTTCGTTTGATTTGATTCTTTTTGCAAACCGGAGTTCTTAAGTTGAACTTTCTAGTTAGATATTCTTGTTTGGATTTCTGTCTGTGCATCTTTGCTTGTTTGCTTATGTATGCTATAGTTTGCTTGCGATAGAATTCCCGTAGTGCGAAGCGAGCTACTACGAGTCTCTGGGTTTTGCGAATCATCAGCAAGGCAAGTAACACTTTGATCGTACCCCTTTATTACCTAGTTTTTATGCATTAGATCAAACCCTGACACATTGCATGAGTAGGATCTCTTAACTTGTGGGTCTGGGAAGTAGATTGAGGTAGAACCTATTACCTGCATTATTTTCAAACCCTTGGAAGTTACTTCTACGTTATGCTTAGGTTGCCATGCTATGCTCGTAGACGTGGTTTGGGTTTGAGTGAAATCCATGACAGATGTGAGTTGTCAATTAATGGTTCAACTTAAGGTGGCTACTTGAATACACATCTGGGTGGATTGGTTGCAGGGCACCTGGAGAATCCAGTGTTGTCCTAGGAAATCCCGGTGGTACCGTGTGATTATCCTATGGAATGACACCCAGGCTCAAAGGGATCATAAAACTATTCATGCTAGAAACTTCCGTGTGCAGCCACAATGCCATTATGGGCTCTGGCATAGTACGAGTAAGTTGTGTGAGCTCTTTCAGTGGTGGACTAGCAGATGTAGGGGAAAGTAGGTATACCAGTCCACCCGGGGTAAAGAGTGAATACTTCTGAAAGACTGTGTCTCGGTCATCCGTTTCTCAAACACGATGCAGTGCAAGAAATCCAACGGAGGAGATCGAGTCTGGTGGGGAAAAGTGCGCAAACCTCTGCGGAGTGTACAAACTAATTATGATTAGTCGTGTCCCTGGTTATGGACAATCTTGAGTATCTGGTACTTGAATTATTGGTTGATCTGATCACTCTAAAGTTATTTTGTTGGGTTAATGATGACTACTTTAGTTGGGATTGAGTTGGAGGTACCTTCTCAATGATGTTTCAACTACCATGATAGTTAAAATAAAAGTTATTCCTTTGTTGTAGGGAAAAATTGGCTTTACGCAAAAACTTTAACCTTAGAGCCTCCATCAGCCAAATATGCATATAGTGTTAGCCTTTATTCTGTTACTTGCTCTACTGTGTTATCTTGCCAGCATATAACATGTGCTGACCCGTTTCGGGCTGCAACATGTTATGTTGCAGACTTTTCAGACGAGGAGTAAGACGTGCTAGGTCGTTTGTCATGCAGTTAGCTATGCCATTGGAGTTGATGGACTCACTTATCTTCCAAGCCTTCCGCTGTTATTTTGTTAGATGACCTTATGCCATAGACTTTTGCAATAAGTTCTCTTTTGAGACATTCTATGTAATAAGTGTGTGACTGCCACTCTGTTATAAATCCTTCAAGTACTGTGTGTGTCAGCATTACCGATCCAGGGATGACACAGAATACAGAGACTTCGGTCCATTCGGATCGTGGTCGCTACATGCCTAATTGCAAACAGTTAATCCTTGTGAAGCGTATGCCTGCAATCGCACACACCTTCATCTGGCTCACCGTTTCTGTTGTTCCACCTCATCACAAACAGTTAATCCGAGTGAACTGTATGCCGTATATCGCAATGCCTTAGTCTGGCTGCCCATTTCTGTTCTTCTTCCTCATCGAAAACAGTTAATTGAACTGAACCGTATGCCTCCCATCGCACACGCGACTAAAATCTTAACCGCTTTTGATGAATCCTTCATCGCAAATGTTTTGCATCTTTTTGACGTTTTTTACATCACCGTTTGCGATTAATGCATTGCACACAGTTTCATCAAAGGGTCTCTGATCGTAGTGTTGCGTTAGTAGCATCCTGCAGTAGTGTAAATTGTAGTACTACCAGTGCTAGTAAACATGCCCCAGTCAAGAAAAGAAAAGAACAAACAAGTACTACTACTATAACACACTACAATGAGAAAATAGAATACTTGGGTAGACGGTGCCGGTCCGATCATGGTAGATTGTGTGACTGTGTTGCACATCAGTGGTGACGTGGTTACGAACCTAGGGTAGGGTCACATGCCTGACCAAGATACCCCACCCAAGGTCACTACCCCAGAAGCTCAAAGGACAAACCGATGGCAACAAGAATAGTCGACTGAGATGGCCCGAGAGGACATCCCACTCGACCGTACACCCCTGTCCAGATGACTGAACTTCACTCGACCCTTCCAAGGCAGTCGACCCCTGAAGCTCAAAGGTTCCTTAGGACAGCAACGGTCTGGTATTCACTTCGCTGCAATGAATGCCTTTATTACTCTTTACTTTGGGTGTTATCAGTAACGCCCGCCTTTATGTACATTGAACCCTTGGTAATGTGGAACATGGCTGGGGTCCTAGCACACTATATAAGCCACCCCCTCCTCCAGTACAAAGGTTCGCACCCCCTGTAACTCAAACACCCACATACATTGCAGTCGACCGCCTCAGGGCACCGAGACGTAGGGCTATTACTTCCTCCGAGAAGGGTCTGAACTCGTATACATCTTGCGTACAACCTCGCCATAGCTAGGGCCTTGCCTCTTCTTACGTACCCCCTACTCGTACTGTCAGACTTAGAACCATGACAGTTGGCGCCCACCGTGGGGCAGGGTGTCTTAGCGACTTCTGGTGAGGTTGCAAACTCTTCTCCGACCTCCTTCATCATGGTTTCCGGCGGTGGTCTGGCGTTGGGCCGCGAGATCCGACTTGGCGTGCTCGTCTTCGTCGCTGACGACTCCGCTTGGATCCAGGAGGATCCCCTCGACGTCGAAGCGCTGCCCGTCCGCGGGGCTGCGCACTTCCACGCCAGTGCTTGTGGCGTCCTTCTCCGGCAGCCGTTGTCTCAGTACCAGCCGATTCCTTCATCATCCGTTGTCCCCGTTGAACGCCGTCTTAAGCGATCCGGTCGCTCGTGGCTCCAGCGGTGGGTGAAACACGCGGTGGCTCGCGAGGCTGCGACCCCTCAAGTCACGGCCATCGAGCCCGACGAGTACCTCTACGGGCCGGTTGATCCGTCGGTCGAGCTCACAGATTCGGTTTCCGAGTGCGGGAGCAGCGATCCCGCGGCGAAAGTCGTCATGGTCGACTCACGCCACAGTCTGCCAGGATTCCCTCACGGCGGCGACGGCGGTAGCGGCGACGGTCATTCATTCGACCACTACGGGTACATTCCCCAACCCCTCACTGCCGAGCAGAGGGACGAGCTCTGCCGCCGCAATGAGGATGCACTCTTCACCCCCATCATGGGAGATACTCCAGAGGCTCGGGCCCTGGAAGCCACGCGCTTGGCCACCGTGGCTGAGCATGCGCGTTTGGAAAATATCCAGCGCGCACTCGACGAACGGGCCCGCCGACTGGTCCCCGAGTCTAGTCGACGACTGTTGCAATCATTCCCGCACGAGACTCATGTGTTCCGCACGCCTGTCCAGAACCTTGAAGCCACGGCTCGAATCGCGGAGTCAATTCAACCATCGTAGTCAGAGGCTGGGAGAGGCCTACAGCAGATCCGGGCGTTGCTCCGAACGGCCGAAGAGCAGAACGTGGCTGTTTCTCAGTCGTGCAATAGGATTCACATCATATCGGTGGCTGTAGACATCGTTTGGTCAGCTCATAGTCCAAGATCGCCCCCGAGGCGTGAGGAATGCAGCCCATGTCAAGATCGGCATCTGGGTCGGAATGATGAGCAGTATGACCGTCGACCCGGTCGTCACGGCAGTCGTCGAGTGCCTACGTCTCCTCCGGGAAGCGGATCGTTCTCGCCCAGGCGGCACGAGGGCAGACACTTACGCGACGACGAGCGGAGGATTCCCCCAGATCCCGAAGGCCCGGCTTCGATGCAAGGTCTATCCTTGTGCAGGGGCTGGTCGACCGGAATAGAGCGTTCAGGGAAGAGCAAGGAAGAGACCGTCCGAGTGGAAGCTGAGCGTCCGTCTCTGGACCCGAGTGTTTCAGCAGTGCCATCAGGGCTGCTAAGATCCCCCCGAACTTCTGGTTGGCCGCGGGAGTAAACAAGTTTACCGGTGAGTAAAAACCAGACACCTGGCTCGAGGATTACCGAGTGACTGTGCAAATTGGAGGTGGCAACGACGACGTAGCCATGAAACACCTTCCTCTGATGCTGGGCGGCTCGACTCGGGCGTGGCTTAATCAGTTGGCCCCCGGGAGCATATACAGTTGGGAAGAGCTAGCCCGAGTGTTTATTCGGACCTTGGAATTACCTGCAAACGGCCCGCAGGGCTCGCAGAGCTGCAGCATTGCATACAGAAGCCGAATGAAACCTTAAGGGATTACATACAGAGATGGACCACCTTGCACCACACGGTGGAGAATGTGTCTGAACACCAAGCAGTCTGCGCCTTCAAGGAGGGCGTGCGATACCAAGAACTGAATCTGAAGTTTGGTCAAACGGGAGATATGTCCCTGTCCCGGATGATGGAGATAGATGATGGGTATGCTAACGGCGAAGAAGTCGATCGACTCCGCAGCGGCAAGAAACCAGTCGGACAAGATGATCAGAACTCCAATCGAAAACCCAAGTGCAAGGCCGAGCCAGCCGCTTAGGGCGAAGCTGCAGTTTTCAACCAAGGAAAGGGCAAAGGAAAGCCCAAGGGACCTTGGGTCCCGAAGAAAGTGAAAGATCAAGCTGGGAATGATGTAGTCGACCAGCCGTGTCCTATCCACACGAAGAAAGACGAAGAGGGGAACTTGGTATATCCCAAGCACACCACTCGACAGTGTCGGCTCCTTATCCAGAATTTCCAGAAAGATCAGTCAACTGGGAAGGAAAAGGAATAGGAGGAGACCGAGGACAAAGAAGGGGATGGAGGTTACCCCCAGATCAACTCCACTCTGAGGATTTTCACTGATGTCAAAAGCAAAAGTCGATTGAAAGTGATCAACAGAGAAGTCAACATGGTTGCCCCGGCAACAACCACGTACCTGAAATGGTCCAAGACCCCCATCACATTCGACCAGTCCGATCACCCTACGCACATTGCTACCCCTGGGCGACAGGCGCTGGTGGTCGACCCAGTGGTCGAGGGCACGCGTTTGACCAGGGTCCTGATGGATGGTGCAAGTGGCTTGAATATTCTATATGCTGCAACCCTCCGTGATATGGGCATTCCGATGTCCAAGATGAGCGAAAGCAACATGAGGTTCCACGGGGTCATCCCCGGGAAGAAGGCCGACTCACTTGGCCAAATCGCACTCGGCGTAGTCTTTGGCGACTCGAAGAATTACCGCAAAGAAAAGCTGACGTTTGAAGTGGTGGACTTCAACAGCGCTTATCATGCCATTCTGGGTAGGCCCGCCTACGCCTGATTCATGGCTCGACCGTGTTATGTATACCTCAAGCTAAAGATGCCGGGACCCAACGGCATTATAACCGTCACGGGGAACCGTCAGAAAGAGGAAGAATGCTTCCAGAAAGGCTCGAAGATCACTGATGAGCAGATGGCAACAGTAGAGATGGAGGAGTACTAGAAAACGTGGATCTGAGTGACTTGCTGCGGGCCATGAAGCCCGCTTCCGAGTCAGCTTTTCAGTCGGCTGGGGAGACGAAGCCCGTACACATTTACCCCACCGACCCCAATGCAGCTCCGACCCACATCTCAACTACACTCGACAACAAATAGGAAGAAGTGCTCATCCAGTTCCTCCGTGAGAGCTGGGACATCTTCGCATGGAAACCATCTGACATGCCAGGTGTACCTAGGGGACTGGCTGAGCACCGTTTGCGAGTTGACCCGAAAGTGAAGCCCGTGAAGGAACATCTCCGACGGTCCGCCACGGAGAAGAGAAAGGAGATTGGCGAAGATGTGGCTCGGCTTCTAGCAGCCGAGTTCATCCGCGAGATCTACCACTCCGAGTGGCTCGCCAATGTTTGGACCCGATGAAATCAAGACAGCTTTCATCACCCCGTTTGGGTGTTTCTGTTATGTCACCATGCCTTTCAGTCTCAAGAATGCCGGTGCTACCTTCATGCGCATGATTCAGAAGTGCCCGCTGGAGCAAATCAGTCGGAACGTCGAAGCATACATGGATGACATCATGGTCAAGTCACGCAAAGGTGCCGACCTGTTGACTGACCTCGCTGAGACATTCACAAATTTGAGAAGTTATGATAACAAGCTCAATCCGTCTAAGTGTACGTTTGTAGTTCCGGGCGGCAAGTTACTCGGTTTTCTCGTTTCCGAACCGAGAACCGACGCCAACCCAGAAAAGGTCAGTGCCATCCTCCGGATGAAATGCCCCGAGCGTGTACACGACGTCCAGAAGCTAACTGGTTGCTTGGCCGCATTGAGTCGATTCATTTCTCGTCTCAGTGAGAAGGCATTACCTCTCTACCGACTGATGAAGAAATCAGAAAAGTTTGAGTGGAATTCCGAAGCTCAAGCAGCGTTTGAAGAGCTCAAAGCCCTGCTATCCACCCAGCCGGTGCTTGCTGCCCCAGTCAGCAAAGAGCCTCTCTTACTATACATTGTAGCCACCAGACAAGTTGTCAGCACTGTACTCACGGTCGAGCAAGAAGAGGAAGGCAAGGCCTACAAAGTCCAACGCCCAATCTATTACATATCCGAAGTATTGACTCCCTCCAAGAAAATATACCCGCATTACCAGAAGCTTGTGTACGGGATCTACTTGACCGCAAAGAAAGTTGCCCATTACTTCTCGGATCATACAATCTCAGTCGTCATCGACGCCCCACTATCAGAAATCCTGAACAACCGAGATGCAACCGGTCGAGTGGCAAAATGGGCGATTGAACTCCTTCCGCTAGATATCAAGTTTGAAGCGAAGAAAGCTATCAAGTCTCAGGCAATAGCAGATTTTGTGGCCGAATGGATCGAACAAGAGTTGCCGATTCAGGTTCAGTTGGACCACTGGACTATGTTCTTTGATGGATCCAAGATGTTGAACGGATCCGGTGCAGGCGTGGTCCTGGTATCTCCCAGAGGCGACAAGCTCAGTTACGTCCTTCAAATCCACTTTGACTCATCAAACAACGAAGCTGAATACGAAGCACTTTTGTACGGATTGCGTATGGCCATCTCACTCGGCGTCCGTCGCGTGATGGTCTACGGCGATCCAGACCTAGTGGTGAATCAGGTGATGAAGGAGTGGGAAGTCAGAAGCCCGGCAATGACCGATTATTGCAGTGCAGTGCGAAAGCTTGAAAAGAAGCTCAAAGGTTTAGAGCTCCATCACGTACCCAGAGCCAAGAATCAGCTTGCTGACGATCTCGCGAAAATTGGGTCGACTCGAAAGCCTATACCCAAGAACGTATTTCTGGAGCATCTGCACACACCTTCAGTCAAAGAAGACCCCTTCACGGAGGAACCCCCGCAGCCAGTCAGTGCGTCCGATCCGACCGAAGTCGAAGTACCTGCAGTGGTCGACCTAATCATGGAGGTTTTGGTGATAACGCCCGACTGGACTGTACCTTACTTAGCATACTTGCTCAGGCAAGAACTCCCGGAGGATGAAGAAGAAGCGCGCCAGATTTTCCGTCGATCCAAGGCTTTTACCGTCATTCAGGGTCAGCTCTACAGGGAGAGTGTCACAGGAGTCGCTTAGTGTTGCATCACCCCAGAGGAGGGTCGACTGATTCTGAATGAGATTCACTCGGGAACTTGTGGCCACCACGCTTCCTCTCGGACTATAGTGGCCAAGGCGTACCGAGCTGGACTTTATTGGCCCCGAGCCAACGAGATGGCTAAAGATATCGTGGACAAGTGCGAAGGCTGCCAGTTGTACTCCAACATGTCTCATAAGCCGGCATCTGCTTTGAAGACGATTCCGTTGGTTTGGCCTTTTGCCGTTTGGGGGTTGGACATGGTCGGCCCCTTCAAAACTGGCAGAAGTGGATTCACTCACCTGCTCGTGGCAGTCGACAAGTTCACCAAGTGGATTGAGGCCAAGCCCATCAAGAACCTCGGGTCAAGCACCGCCACGATCTTCATCAGGGAACTGATATTCAGATATGGAGTCCCCCACAGCATCATCACGGATAATGGCTCCAACTTTGACTCGGATGAATTCAGAGCTTTCTGTTCCTCTCAAGGAACACGAGTCGACTACACCTCCGTAGCACATCCGCAGTTGAATGGACAAGCAGAAAGAGCGAACGGTTTGATGCTCCAAGGTGTGAAGCCACGGCTCATGCGTGACCTCAAGCATGCCACCAGAGCTTGGGTGACCGAACTGCTTTCTGTCTTATGGGGTCTGAGGACAGCTCCAAACCGGTCGATTGACTGTACCCCTTTCTTCATGGTCTATGGAGCAGAAGCCGTGCTGCCGAGCGATTTGTTGCACAATGCCCCCCGACTGGAACTCTTCTCCGAAGTCGAAGCAGAGCAAGCCCGTCAGGATGCAGTCGACCTCTTGGAGGATGTCGTGGATTTAGCATGGCAGATGTCCGGGTTAACAGACTTAGGTGTGAGGCCATCGCTCGGGTTAGCTTAAAGGGGTTAAAGCGGACGAAGGACACAGGGATTTTTATACTAGTTCGGCCCCTTCAATGAAGGTAAAAGCCTACGTCTAGTTTGGTGTGGTATTGCTTGGGCTTCGATGACCAGGGAGCGAATCCGCTTACCTGTGTCTCGAGCTGTTGTTTCTTCTTCTTGAACCGTCGCCGGGTCGTCCCTTTATATAGGAGGCGACGCCCGGTCCAGTTTACAGAGTCCCGAGGCCGGCTCATAAACGTGTCCGCCTCGGTCTCTACTCTTTCTATCTTACATCCCAAGTTACATGGTACGACAGTTTACAGACCATGAGCCTTATACATGGGCCCTAAACCTCTATGGGCTATGACTTCTTGTTATATATTCTACTGGGCTTCTAATAATACAACCTTGTCAGTGTAATCTGGACCCTCCTGGCCGGGTTATACCTGCTAGTAATATCCCTGACATTATGCCCCAGATTGATTTGAACTTGTTCATGTCAGTCTTCCAAGTCTTGTACGGATTTCCTTTCTGCAACTTGTTTGCTTCATAAACTGGCCATGACGTCATCTCCTGAAAATCACTTCAATCTGTCGTGACATCATCTGCGCATTTAACGCCCGCATCGGTTTGTTACATTTCTTTATTGCCGCACCGAAGATCGAGGCGACAACTCAATCTTTATCCTATTTCTGGCCTCCTCGATTCCCGCGCTTGCCGTTTTATCCCCTTGGCCTATAAATACAGCCAAGGCCCATCTCTTTTCCCCTCCTACTTCTTCTTCCTTCGTCTCCAGCGCCCGAGCTTCCGCCGCCGTCCTTCGCACTCGCCATCGTCAGCAAGTCCGTCCGCTGCATCAACCTGAACGCGACCAGAAACTCACCGCTTTTCCTTCGCTTCCTCAGGTACGCTTCCTTCTTCCCCATAGATATCACTTTTTAGGGTTTCTTCTGTAGCCTCGCCGCGAACTCTCGTTCTTTGCAGTTCATCTCTGTAGATTGATTTTAGCTCTGCATGCAAGACTTGTTAGGTCCTTCCGCGTTCGTATGCTTCCGCTCCATCATCATAACCTTAGTTCCTCTAACATTGCTAGCTTAAATTGAATCTGTAGAGAACTTTTACCGCCTTCACTGAATATGACTGCAATTGTTCTGTCTTTTTTCCTACGATGTAGATCCATATTTTATCTCTACTTCATGTAAAAGCTGTTTTCCATACTTTAGATCTGTAGCTTGTCCGCTTATACCACCGGTTTAGTCATAACTCGCGATTCATATGCTTGTCCCGACGGTTTAGATTTTTCAGCCTTCTTCCATAATTGACAGTTTAACCTTCCCTTTCTGTTGCCATAAACCGGTAGTTGTCTCGTTCATACGTGCTTCCGGGTTAGTAGATACCATTAGTCCCTTGTTTAAACCGACAATTGAGTCCATACTTTCATAGAATGCACCGGTTTATATCTAGCAATTCGTAAACCAGATCTTGTATTATATTTCCCAGTGCTCCTTTGGAGAAAATGGCTTCCATAGCAAAACAATTTGTTGCCTGCAACTGGGTTCCGTCCCGGATTACGGAAGACGATTTAGTAGAGGCAGCATTAATCGGCGTCTTGGGCCCCAAAGAAGTTCTGCACTGGCGGGCCCCTGGAAATGAGTGTCCTCCTGAGCCTAAAGAGGGAGAAATCATAGTCTTCTATGATCATCTGGCCCGGGGGTTTAGCCCTCCCGGTTTAAAGTTCTTCCATGATGTGTTAGCCGCTTTTCAACTCCACCCACAGGATATAGGCCCAAATTATGTATCGAACATCTGCAACTTCCAAGTCTTCTCGGAAGCATACCTTCAAGAGGAGCCATCAGTGGATCTGTTCCGGGATTTTTTTCCATCTGAACCGTCGGACTGAGTTTTTTGATGGGCCTCATCGGGAGCTCGGCGGTGTGAGCATCCAGAAAAGGAAGGACGTCAGTTTTCCTCACGCCACTCTTCACAGCCACCCTAAGTATTGGAACCAGACATGGTTCTACTGTGAAGACACTTCACCTGAAGGAGAAAACCCACTGTCGGGTTACCGCGCTTACCGTCTGGCATCAACCCATCCTTTGCCGCAGCGTCTAAGTGCCCAAGACCGGGCTCGATATGCCCCTCAACTTTCCAAGCTTAGGGCCTTCGTGGCGAACGGTTTAACCGGTGTGGACTTTGTTCGATGCTGGTTATCTTGGAGCATTCTTCCCTTAAGCCGGCGTTCAAGCCTGATGTGCAAATATACCGATAAGCCAGAAGATCCTCAATGCCACACAAAAATAGTACTTCCTAACAATGAAGTTACTAAGTCTGCAAAAAAAAAATGCTGAACATCCCTCTGGAGGATTGCAGCCGGACCGGTTTAGCTACATTCTGCCTAACCAACAAACCGCCATCGGTAAAGCTCTTCCGACCCTTTCTTTTCATCTTAATCTGTTTATATTAGTTGTCTTCACCTTGTTATTATTCCTTTGCACATGCCAACGATCCTTTCTGGAAGAGGAAATCTCAGGATAAACCGGCCAAGCAATCACGCAAGAAAACCTTTGCTGTCAAGAAGAAAAAAGCTGCTGCCGCTTCCGGTTCAAACCCTGAAGAGGATGATCCGGCTTTTGAGGTACTAATTAACCCTTATGTCTTTTGATCTTTCTTTGTATGAATTTATGTTAATAATGCCGTTCCTCAGGATCTAGCGGAGGGAAGTAAAGCGGAGGGAGTTGAGGTAATTTCTCTCTCATCTGATTCAGAACCGTTGCCACCCAAGGTCCGCCGGGTATCCCGGAAATATCCATTTTCTCATCCTTATGCTCAATTGGATCCCAACTTTCTTTTGAAGAAACAACAGCATGAAGCTCGCCGGACCACGCGCCATAGCGGCCATGTGGTTGAGTCGTCCAGAATACCCCTTACGCCGGCTCGCAGACGCCGCTCAGAGGTTTTGCTCACTCCAACCCGTCTTCATCCCAAAGCGGGGCTTATACGTAAACCACTTAAACCGTCTGATCCCAACTATCAGGAGGCTCCTTTGTCTTCTTCCGGTGAGTCGACCGCTACGCAAATGCCAGTGCTCAAGACCGTTCCTGGGTAAGTCCTTCTTTCAAACGTCTGGTTTATCTTCCTGTTTTAACTTTGTGATTCTCATTGTTATTTTGACCCTTATCAGAATGCCCAAGCCTAGCAAAAAGGCAAAAGCAAATAAACCGGCTGCTGATACCACTACTGCTGAACCGGCCGAGGACCCTGAGGCGGCCATCCCTCCAGAGGACAATGTTGAAGTTCAGTTCGATGATCCCGCTCCTATGGACCATGAAGATGTTGCTGCTCCGGGAGGCGATGACATGGAAAACATGGCTGAACCGGCAAGCCCTGTCTGGGTTAGTCCTCCTCGGGTTAGCCCGGTGCACACTGCGGATCCTCTCCAGGCAACCACTGCCTCAGCAACAGATGTTGAAATAACCGAGTTAGGCTTCACTGCTCCCATAGAGCCTGTTATCTTAGCTAAGCATACTGCCAAGGACGAAAAACTTCAACAAGATAAAGGCAAGTGGAGCACAGACTTGGCAAGCTATGCTCAGCTGAGTACCCAGGAACTCCATTCTGGGTTCTTGAACCGGCTCTTCACCAGTCGTGACTACGAAGCCGGCTTAGTCAACATGATGAAGGATAAATATGAGGTGACTTTCTTTCCTTTTGCTTTCCGTTTCTACTTTGTACTTTGCAATCCTACCTTTAGGCCATAGTAGCCCCCAAGTGCCGGTTCGGCTTAATCGTAGGTGAACTGGGACTTTACTTATGTCTGAGAATGAATGTACATTAGCCCCCAAATGCCAAGGTCATAACTTGTTTATGTGCTTGGGACTTGTCCTAAAAATTTTGCTTTCCTTACTTCAATTGTACATTAGCCCGCAAGTGTCAAGTGCATAACCTGTTATGTGCTTGAGACTTTGAATAATCTATCCTCCTCACACGTTTGCTTTTCTTGCAGGCTAATTTGAACCGGAGAGCTTCGGAGGTGACTGAGCTCCGGAATAGCCTGGCCTTCCATGAGATTGCTTCAACCAAAGCTAAGGAAGAACTTGTCCTTGCTTTGACTAATATGGAAAAATTGAAGAAAGATATAGAAGCGGAGCGGTCCACATGGGAGGTGCAGACGGACGCTCTAGAAAAAAGAGCAAAGGATGCTGAAGCTGCTCTCAATCCGGTTACGCAGGAACTATCCGGGTTGAAACAGCAAATAGAGAACATGACTTCTACTATCTTCGGTGAGTATCTATCTTTTTATATTTGTATCCTTGCAATCTTTGTTCCGCTCCGGTTTAACTCACCAATTGCATACAGGGAGACGCATAACTCATCTTGGAGACGATGTCCGGAAGAAGCTCAAGGCTCCTTATACCCTGGTGGAGCAGCTCTATTCCGGCGCTCAAAGGGCTATCAGTGCCATGTCGCATAATAAACCGGCGCCGACCACCATCCAAGCTACCCTGGAGAAGCTGTCTGTCCTACCTGTGCGTCTTGTTGAGGTGAAGAAGTCTGCTGCATGAGCTGGTTCTCTCCTGGCGTTAACCCGGGCCAAGGCATGGGTCCCTGATTTTGATCCGGCGGAGGCCATGAACGGCTATCCCAGTATGAAGGAGGACGGATCGGCCTTTTCTGTTGAAGATCTCCGTGCGTTGACCAAGGACATCCACCCTCTTGCCAGTAAGCTTGCTGATGAAGCAAATTTGATAAGGTATCATCCTGCTTACGATCTAGAAAATTCGCGGGTGGAGCGGCCGGTTTACGACACTGAAAATCTGATCCCACCAGTTCATAACCACACTTTCACTCCAGATATTGACCCTTCAGATCTTATCAATGATGAAGTGTATTTCCGTGCTCTCTCCAAGATTGACTGGAGCACTCCTGATTTCCGGCCATTGCCTAAAATCGATCAAGACCCGGAACAAGCTGACCCTCAGCCTTCGCAGCGTGAAGAGTAGTCATAAACCATCCGGTTTAACTTTTAGGTGTTGAGTACTTTGCAAAAAACTTTGATCCATTCGGGCCTGCGAGTGCCTCGTAATAGAATAGTTGAGATACTGCCTTTGTCCCACTCTCATGGTATTTATTTTGTTTGGCACTCCCTATTTACCATCTGTTTGCAATGCTTGATTAGCTTATATTACCTGTGCCTGCATGAACAAAGCTAAAAGATGTCCTGGCGGTTTACCACCAGATGGATTATACTGCTCTGATATATATATCAAAGGAATAGCTTTTGAACACAAACATATACCATACCTCTGATTAAGTGTGCTTATCGACCTTAACCCGGTAGGAATAATTGAAAGTGCAGGCGCTGATGAGGCCCTTGTCTCTCTTGTTGGTTTACCATAATAGCTGATCCGGGTTAGCATGAACGCCGGTTTAACTCTCGCTGGTGTTCATGACCCAGACTTTAACTTTGTAGATATATGGTCAACCTTGTAGTTGTTCAGTCTCGCATCAATGGACTTGGTTTAAAAAACTAATGATCATGATGACCAAGATTTGTGAAATCATAAAAAAATAGAAATAAGGTTTTTTGCGCAAATAAGACCATGTAGTCGAGGCTTTTTACGAGCTGCCAGGCTCCAAATTCGAGGCTTTTTATAAGCTGCCAGGCTACTGTCATTAACCATTTTAGCAAAGCCTGTCAAGATGCTTCACAATCCTTAACCAAATCATCGATGACAAGCTACCCAATGTTTCAAAATCTCGTACAGATTTTGTCTTTAGGTAATCAACTCGATGATCGTCAATTTAACGTGGCCAAGTTCAGGGTCCCGAAGGAGTAACTTGTGGCAGGTTCGACGGGTCATACCACGTTTACCTGGACGGCGTGATTTACTTGAGGCAGGCAGGTTAATCCGGGGTTTTAGGTGCATGCACCGGGCTTCCAAGCCATGTTCACTACAAGGGTATTCAACTCTCTGCGAGCCTCCCGGTAGTGTGTGAGCCGTTTTGCTCGTCGGGGTATATGTTTGAGCTGGGTTAGGCACCAACACTCTCTTTTACCCCTCATCATCATGTGGAAATTGCCGAAACAACCAGAGCAGTGCTCTTATGATGGGCTTCATACCGCCGCCGGCTCAAGAGGCCATGGGAAACTCCCTTGCCCACGGAAGCCCCCATGTGATTCTTGTTTGTATATAGAATATGGCTGATTCCTTGATTTATCAAGGGCGCCGGTTTAGGAGGCCATGGTAAGCTTCTGTAAAAAGCTCCCATGTGATACTCCTTTGAAGAACACGGCTGATTCCTTGATTCTGTCAAGGGCGCCGGTTTAAGAGGCCATGGAAGGTTTCTTTCGAAGCCCCCATGTGACTCTTGTGCATTAAAGACACAGCCGATTCCCTGATTCTATCAGGGGCGCCGGTTTAAGAGGCCATGGAAGGTTTCTTTCGAAGCCCCCATGTGATACTCTTTTGCGAAGTAGATGGCTGATTCCCCGGTGTTCCGGGGGCGCCGGTTTATTTTATTATAATATATACATTGTACATAAAGCGGAGCCAATGGCTCAAGTATAGTAAGGTCGAAGAAGAGCGATGTTCCACGGCCGCTTGGTCTCCTCCTCTGCCGTACGCGAGTCCTTATGTTCTCGAACATTGACAAGGTAGTATGATCCATTGTGTAGGTTTTTGCTGACCACAAAGGGTCCTTCCCAAGCCCCTGATAGCTTGTGCATATCTGTCTGGTCTTGGATGAGCCGGAGCACCAGATCTCCCTTCTGGAACGTTTTGGTCTTAACCCGACGGCTGTGGTACCGGCGTAGATCTTGTTGATAAATCGCTGATCGCACTGCTGCCGTGTCCCGTTCCTCGTCTAGCCGGTCCAAGCTGTCTTGCCTCGCTTGTTCAATATCCGCTTCAACATAGGCCGCCACACGTGGTGAATCATGCCGAATATCACTAGGAAGGACCGCTTCAGCGCCGTACACCATGAAAAAGGCGTGTACCCTGTAGATCTGTTAGGTGTAGTGTTGATGCTCCATAGGACAGAAGGCAACTCCTCTACCCAACAACTTGGTGTTCATTGTAAAGGAACCATAAGCCGGGGCTTGATGCCTCTCAGGATCTCTTGGTTGGCTCTCTCGGCTTGGCCATTGAATTGGGGGTGAGCTATCGATGATACATCAAGGCGAATATGTTCTCTTTGACAGAACTCTTCCATCTCTCCTTTAGATAGGTTGGTGCCATTATGAGTTATAATGCTGTGTGGAAAGCCAAACCGGAAAATTACCTTTTTGATGAATTTAATTGCTGTTGCCGCATCACACTTACTGACAGGCTCTGCCTCAACCCTCTTTGTAAACTTGTCCACTGCTACAAACAGGTGAGTTTTCTGATCTTGGGATCTTTTAAAGGGTCCAACCATATCAAGCCCCAAGTCACAAACGGCCAAGTAATTGGAATCATCCGTAGCTCCTGCACCGGTACATGAGCACGCCGTGAAAATTTCTGGCAAGCATCACATTTTCTGACCAAGTCCTCTGCATCGGCGTGAGCCGTCAACCAGTAGAACCCATGACGCAAAGCTTTAGCTACCAAGGACTTTGAACCGGTGTGATGACCACAATCTCCTTCATGAATCTCTCGAAGAATATCACAGCCTTCCTCTGATGATACGCACCGCTGAAACGCCCCAGAAATGCTGCGGTGATAAAGCTCTCCATTGACGATAGTCATAGACTTAGATCACCGGATTATCTGCCGGGCCTCAACTTCGTCTTCTGGCAGCTCACCTCGGCTCATATATGCCAAATAAGGGAGTGTCCAATCCGGAATAACGTGAAGAGCCGCAACTAACTGTGCTTCCGGATCAGGAATAGCCAAGTCCTCCTCTGAAAGTAATTGTACCGACGGATTATGCAATTCATCCAAGAAAGTATTAGGTGGAACCGGTTTACGCTGAGAGCCCAGCCGACTTAATGCATCGGCCGCTTCATTTTTTCGCCGGTCTATGTGGTCCACCTGATATCCCTTGAAGTATCCTGCGATAGCATCCACTTCTCGTCGGTAGGCCGCCATGAGCGGATCCTTAGAATCCCACTTATCGGACACTTGCTGCGCCACTACATCTGAGTCACCAAAGCACTTAACCCGGCTCAAGTTCATCTCCTTGGCCATCCGCAAACCGTGGAGGAGAGCTTCATACTCAGTAGCATTGTTAGTATAAGGAAACATTAAACGAAGGACGTAACAGAACTTATCACCTCGCGGGGAAGTTAACACGACTCCAGCCCCCGAGCCCTCCAATTGCCTTGAACCGTCAAAGTGAATAGTCCAATATGTATGATCCGGCTTCTCCTCAGGTGTTTGCAATTCTGTCCAATCATTAATGAAATCCACTAGTGCTTGGGACTTTATAGCAGTACGGGGCACATATTTTAATCCGTGTGGGCTAAGCTCAATGGCCCACTTCACCACTCTGCGAGTGGCTTCTCTGTTCTGGATTATATCCCCCAACGGAGCTGAACTGACAATAGTGATTGGGTGGCCCTGGAAGTAATGCTTCAACTTTTGGTTTGCCATGAACACACCATATACCAATTTCTGCCAGTGTGGATATCTTTGCTTCGACTCAATGAGGACCTCACTGATGTAGTAAACCGGACGTTGAACCGGATATTCCTTGCCTGCCTCCTTGCGCTCTACCACAATGGCCACACTAACTGCACGGGCATTGGCGGCCACGTACAGTAACAATGGCTCCTTGTCAACCGGGGCAGCAAGGACTGGTGGTTCTGCCAATTGCCGCTTCGGATCCTCGAACGCGGCGTTTGCAGCATCACTCGAGACAAAACGGTCCGTCTTTTTCATCATCTGGTAAAGCGGGATTGCCTTTTCTCCTAAACGGCTGATGAAACGACTCAACGCTGCAATCCGGCCCGCCACGCGCTGGACATCATTGATGCACGCCGGTTTAGCCAAGGATGTGATTGCCTTGATCTTCTCCGGATTAGCTTCAATCCCTCTGTTTGACACTAAGAATCCAAGGAGCTTGCCTGCCGGGACACCAAAAACACACTTCTCCGGATTGAGCATCATCTTGTAAACCCGGAGGTTGTCAAAGGTTTCCTTTAAATCCTCTATCATTGTCTCCTCCTTTCTGGATTTCACCACAATGTCATCAACATATGCATGGACATTTCTTCCAATCTGCCCTTGTAGGCAGCACAACGCTGATAAGTTGCTTGAGCACTCTTGAGCCCAAAAGGTATGGATACATAGCAAAAGGCTCCAAAGGGAGTTATGAAAGCTGTCTTCTCCTAGTCCTTAACTGCCATCTTGATCTGATGGTAACCTGAATATGCATCCAAAAAACTTAGCCGCTCACATCCCGCCGTATCATCGATAATCTGATCAATACGGGGGAGAGCAAAAGGATCAGTTGGGCAAGCCTTGTTCCAGTCTATGTAATCAACACACATCCTCCAGGTACCGTTTTTGTTAAGTACCAGCACTGGATTAGCCAACCACTCTGTATGAAACACCTCAACTATGAAACCTGCGGCCAGGAGCCTAGCCACCTCTTCTCCTATAGCCTTGCACCTCTCCTCATTGAAGCGGCGCAAATACTGCTTGACCGGTTTAAACTTCATATCAATATTAAGATTGTGCTCAGCGAGTTCCCTCGGTATACCTGGCATGTTAGAAGGCTTCCATGCAAAGATATCCCGGTTCTCACGGATGAACTCGATGAGCGCGCTTTCCTATTTGGGGTCTAGGTTAGCGCTGATAGTGAACTGCTTGGATGAATCGCCTTGAACAAAGTCAACCTGTTTGGTTTCCTCTACCGATTTAAACTTCAACGCCGGATCATGCTCTGTAGTTGGCTTCTTCAATGGGGACATATCTGCCGGATCAACATTGTCCTTATAAAACTTTAGCTCTTCCGTAGCGCAAACTGCCTCAGCATATGCTGCGTCTCCTTCCTCGCATTCCAATGCGATCTTGCGGCTCCTGTGAACCATGATGGTTCCTTTGTGACCCGGCATCTTGAGCTGCAGATAAGCATAACATGGTCTAGCCATGAACTTGGCATAAACCGGTCTCCCAAACAGAGCATGATATGGGCTCCAGATCTTTACAACCTCAAAGGTCACCGTCTCCGATCTAGAGTCCTGCTCATCCCGAAAGGTAACTTCCAGATCGATTTTTCCAACTGGGTAAGCCGATTTACCAGGCACCACTCCATGGAACACTATGTTGGACTGCCGGAGCTTCTTATCTGTCAACCCCATACGTCGAAAAGTCTCATAGTATAGGATATTGATGCTGCTGCCTCCATCCATAAGCACCTTTGTGAACTTATAGCCACCCACCTGCGGAGCCACCACCAAGGCTAGCTGACCCGGATTATCAACCCGTGGCGGGTGATCCTCTCTGCTCCATACAATGGGTTGCTCAAACCAACGTAAAAAACGTGGTATCGCCGGTTCAACTGCGTGTACTGCTCGCTTCAGAACCTTTTGATCCCGTTTGCACAAACTTGTGGTGAAAACATGATATTGCCCACTTCTTAGCTCCTTCGGATTATTCTTGTATCCGGATTGCTGTTGCTGCTGACGCTGTTGATTGCCTTGGTTGTGGTATCCACCCTGACCATGATGCTGGTTATGTTGATGCTGATTGTTGCCATTGTGGTTATTATTACCACCGTGATATCCTGGTCCGGATCCACCACCCTGGTAACCCGGACCCTGAAAACCAGGACCTGACCCGCCAGGGGGCCCATGGTTATACTTGGCCTGTTTCATAAACTCTTGCATAATAAAACAGTCTTTCCAGAGATGCGTAGCCGGGTTTTCCTCTGTAACGTGCTTTGGACAATGCACGCTCAACTGGCGGTCTAGATTAATGGGTGGCCTCCCGTTGCGTGGGGGCGGTCTACCCTTGCGGCGTTGCCCGTTGTCTTGAACGTTGGTGTTGGCCACAAAATCTGAGTTGCCCACCGCTTTACGCTTGCCATTGTACCCTGTACCCGCCGGATTGGTCTGCGCCGGTTTACCATTTTTGCTCGCCTTCCCGGATTTGTCTCCATCTGCGTCTGGGTACTTGGTGTTAGCAGAGTCTCCATACTTTACCAAAGCGCTCATGAGCGTTCCCATGTCGTTGCAATCGCGCTTGAGCTGTCCCAGTTTCAGCCTCAAAGATTCGAACCGACAATTGTTTTCCAAGGTCACTATCGCCGTACTTGGGTTGATGCTATTGGAGGAGTGCAGGATTTCGGATACTCGCCGCACCCAACTGCTTGTGGTCTCTTGCTCTCCTTGAACACATGCTGCCAAGTCAACCATGGACATCGGCTGTTTGCACGTGTCTTTGAAATTACTGATAAACCGGCGACGCAACTCCCCCATGATCCGATGGAGTTAGGTGGTAAACCCTTTAGCCATGTCCGGGCCGTGTCCTCAAGCATCATTGTCGAGTATTTGGCACACGCAGCTTCGTCCACATCAAGCATCTCCATAGCCATCTCATAACTTTCAACCAACGCCTCCGGAGCCAGATCTGCTGTGTAGTTGGGTACCTTGCGCAGGCCTTTGAAGTCTTTGGGTAATTTCACATTGCGTAAAGCGGGGATGAGACACTACACCCCAAAGGAACTGGACATGATTCCTGTTTCCGTGGTGGTGGGGTGAACCGGCGTCGCTTGACGGGTGTCGTTGCGGGCAGTATGTCTAGCCTGGTCCACCACCTCTGGGTCATGTGCTCATGCTCCTGCCAGATTATCCTGCCTCTGTCGGTGCCGTCTCCGCGCGCTGCTAGATACAGCCGGTTCATCCAGGTGCCTCGTGTAACTCCGGCTTGGGCGGGGGGTTGATTGAATCCTCTCCCAGCTATAGGAATTAGCTTGCTGCTGTGTTAACGCCGTGTCCAGCAACTTCTTAGCCCGTCGCGCCTCCATTGCTATGGGGGACGTCCCTTCAATGGGAAGAGCGGCCAGCCGTGAAGCGGCGGCGACAATGTTGTCCAACGGGTTAGAATAATGACCGGGAGGGGTGGGTACGTGCTGTGTCGGCATAACTTGGTGATTTAGCTCCGTGGCTGGCGGTTGAACCGACGTGCCTGTCCCCGGGGCTCCTCCCCGGTTTACCTCCGGACGGTTACTGGTTCCTCCTCCTGGTGTGCTGAAGAGATTCCTTGCCTCGTAAACCGGCGGCAAACGAGATTGTTGTCTTCTGTACATGACCTCCTGCGAGGCGTTCTGATCCAGCCTGAGCCGGAAGGCTTGGGAATCTAGCTCTGCCTGTCTTGTAGCCATCCTGGCTTTCTCCGCATCCAGATCCAGCTTAGCTTGCTCAATCCAGCTCTTCAGCTGAGCGATCTCCGCATCATGCTGCGCCTTATCGGTCGGGGCTACTTCTGCTGTTGCGAGCACCGTCAAGGTGCCGACTAAGGTGGATAGGACGTGAGAGGGCGACGGGGGAAGGTTACCAGCCCCGGCTCCCGCTGCCTCTGAGGTTAACGCCCCAGTCATCGAGGGCTGCTGCGTAGGTTGTGATCAGGCCATGAAAACAACAATCATGTTCGGTGGATCAAAGGGGTCCGGAATACTATCGCCATCGGACACACCCTCGGACCGGCCGTCCTGCAACAGATACAAAGATTCGGTCTCTCCGGACGAAGATTCATTGTCGGAATAGACAACTGTCTCGCCACCACAATCCGATCCGTCCTCGGCTTGTACTCCATGCACTGCTCCAATGAAAACATGCTTCATGGCGGGCTGAATCCGGGCCGATCTCGCACGCTGAGCCGGCTCGACGATGTTGGGAAAGATGTCCGACTCAGGTCCCGGTTCGCCGATCTTGCCGATGAAGACGTGGATGCCGCCGAAGGGGACCCGGTACCCGTATTCGATTGAATCGGCCTCGGGGCCCCATCCTGCATCGTCGATGTAGATCCGGCCGCGACGACTCTTGGTCATCCGGCCCACTGCGTAACCCTTGAGCCCTTCAAAGCTGCCCTTCAAGAACTCGAAACCATCGTGCGATAGCCCCACGATGGGCGCCAACTGTCGTGGATTTAGCACGGCAGATGTCCGGGTTAACGGACTTAGGTGTGAGGCCAGCGCTCGGGTTAGCTTAAAGGGGTTAAAGCGGACGAAGGACACAGGGATTTTTATACTAGTTCGGCCCCTTCGATGAAGGTAAAAGCCTACGTCTAGTTTGGTGTGGTATTGCTTGGGCTTCGATGACCAGGGAGCGAATCCGCTTGCCTGTGTCTCGAGCTGTTGTTTCTTCTTCTTGAACCGTCGCTGGGTTGCCCCTTTATATAGGAGGCGACGCCCGGTCCGGTTTA
Organism: Secale cereale; assembly: GCA_902687465.1. Classification (NCBI taxonomy): domain Eukaryota; kingdom Viridiplantae; phylum Streptophyta; class Magnoliopsida; order Poales; family Poaceae; genus Secale; species Secale cereale. The sequence goes on from LR738711.1 coordinate 480,302,411, forward strand.
CAGAGTCCCGAGGCTGGCTCATAAACGTGTCCGCCTCGGTCTCTACTCTTTCTATCTTACATCCCAAGTTACATGGTACGACGGTTTACAGACCATGGGCCACATACATGGGCCCTAAACCTCTATGGGCTGTGACCTCTTGTTTTATATTCTACTGGGCTTCTAATAATACAACCTTGTCAGTGTAATCCGGACCCTCCTGGCCGGTTTATACCCGCTAGTAATATCCCTGACAGAGGAGGAAAGTGAGATGGCTTTGATCCGGTCGACCATCTATCAACAAGACCTGCGTCGATTCCATGCTTGCAATGTCCGAAGTCGAGCATTCCTGGAAGGAGACCTGGTTCTTCGAGTGCATCAGAAATGACCGCACAAGCTCGCCCCGGCTTGGGAAGGCCCCTTCATCGTCACCAAAGTACTGCACAATGGAGCGTATCACCTCTACAACGTCGCCAAGAAGAGAGATGAACCTTGTTCGTGGAACGTGGACCTGCTCCGCCACTTCTATACTTAAAGCGCTCGAACAGTCGAGTTATAATAAAGATTTTCTAGTTTGTTTCAAAGACAAGTTCGCAACAATTCCTTAATGATTGTTGGTTTCTAAGAAGCTGGTCTTCAAAATCCCCTAGTGGGTGCTTAACCGCGAACCCGATTCGCCTAAGTTAGAAAAATTACTCCAAGTGAAGAGCAACCCTCTCACTCGGGGCTTAGCCGCGAACCCGATTCGCCTAAGTTACAAAAACTACTCCGGGTGAAGAGCAACCCTCTCACTCAGAGGCTTAGCTGTGAACCTGTAATTGCCTAAGTTACAAAAACTACTCCTAGTGAAGAGCAACCCTCTCAATTGGAGGCTTAGCTGCGGTCCTCCGAGCTACGCCATAAGTACAACGTGGCTCTATCCTCCGTGCTCCGCCACAAGTACAACGTAGCCCGTAATCGCCTAAGTTACAGAAACTACTCCGAGTGAAGAGCAACCCTCTCACTCGATGGCTTAGCCGCGAACCCGATTCG
>LR738711.1:480303811-480317672 GCA_902687465.1 Secale cereale
TAAGTTACAAAATCTACTACGAGTGAAGAGCAACCCTCTCACTCGGGGGCTTAGCTACGGTCCTCCGAGCTACGCTATAAGTACAACGTGGTTCTGTCCTCCGAGCTTCGCCACAAGTACAACGTAGCTCGTAATGGCCTAAGTTACAGAAACTACTCCGAGTGAAGAGCAACCCTCTCACTCGGGGGCTTAGCTGAGGTCCTCCAAGCTATGCCATTAGTACAACGTGGCTCTGTCTTCCGAGCTCCGCCACAAATACAACATATCTCGTAATCGCCTAAGTTACAAAAGCTACTCCGAGTGAAAGACCAACCCTCTCACTCGGAGGCTTAGCTGCGATATCGTAATCGCCTAAGTTACAATAACCACTCCGAGTGAAGAGCAACCCTCTCACTCGGGGGCTTAGCTGCGGTCCTTCGAGCTCCGCCACAAGTACGACGTCACCAACAAGTGGTTCGAACCATCGGAGCCAAGCCACAGAGATGGTGTCGACTCAAAATCCAAAATACCAGAAAGAGTTGGGAGCAAAACAAGCAAATGCAAAAGGAATCAAATTCAGACAAGGACCCGCATGATTCGGGCAAGAGTACTTGGGTAACGGGCCCACGAGAGTTTAACGGTTACAGGATCACTCGGCATTCCGAGACAAATTAAATTGAAGTATCAAAGTTTATTCACTCCTCAGGAGGAGGTGGGTTCGCAGGCGCGACGAACTCATCCATGTCGATCCCGTCGGCAATGCGAGTTGCACTTCCAAGAAAGTCTCCATAAACGACTGGAACTAGAGCTCCTTCGTGTTGGCGACCTTGAGTGCAGCCAGCCTCTTCTCCTTCACCTCCTTATAGTGCACCCGGACCAGAGACAACGCTATGTTGGCTCCGTAGCAAGCAGATGACTTCTTCCACTCCTGCACTCGATCAGGGATCTCATTAAGTCGAGTCATCAGGGACTCGAGATCGTTCTCTTGCACGGCTCCCCTCCAGAGTGCGGCGTCGATCCGGGACATCACTGCTTTCAATCGACCAAGATAGTCTATGGCGCTGGTAAGGCGTGACTCTAACCTCAAAATGTTCATGGCAGCTTCATCCTTGACAATAGAGTTGGCGGGGTGCAGACCAGGCTCGACCCTCCGGGTCTCCTCATCGAAGTTGCGGCAGAATTCTGCACAAGGGAGAACGCGTCGAATCAGCAAGCGGGTTACAAGTCGACCACCTTGACCCGGACCAGAGCAAAAGAGGCATACCTTCAAGCACGAGATACCACTTCTTAGTGAGTCCGCACAGATAGGCTTCTAGGTCGTTCTTCTTCTGAAAGAGGCACTCGTACTTCTCATTCAGGGCGTTCTTAGCACCCTTCAGTCGAGTCACTTCCTGGTTGGCCGCGTCGAGGGGGCTCTTCAGCCTGGTGATCTCTGCTTCAAGCATGCCGACTGAAGCCAGCTTCTGCTCCGCCAGTTCGGTCTTCTCCCGCGCTCTCTGCTGCTCCGCCACAAGAGATGTCACTAGACAGATGAACACGAGGATACACACGGCATATTTATCGAAGGTCAGTCGACGAGTTGCTCGTGTTAATTACCAACCGCTTCGTCCTGAGTCTTCTTTAGGTGGTCCCGAGACAGCTGCAAGTCAAGATTGAGCTAGACCTGCTTCTTCTCGAGATCCGCAAATTTGGCCTCGAACTCACAAGATCTCTGCATCAATACAACAAATCGGAATTCTAAGGCAACAGTCGAGTCAAACACTCAACCGCAGTCTGGGGGACTACACCCAGTGGGTGCACTGAGCGTGCCCCCACTGGTTCTCACTCGGCCAAGATCAGTCTGACCAGAGTTCAAAAAAAGAAGAAGGAAAAGTTCTATTGTCAGACCATGGCCGACTACCGGCAGTCGACCACTGTCTCGGGGACTAAACCCAGTGGGTGCACTGTGTAATGCCCAGGATGGGACTATACCTCCTACGTGTCGAGGCACGACTTAAAGGTATAAGCCCATTCTGGAATGATCTCAAGTTCGGTATCTTTGCACAACTCATGTAAAAATAGGGATGAAATTGCAAAAGGATAGTTGGCTTACACTTGCCACGTCACACAATACATTACATAGCAAATCATCATCCAAATAACATCACAACCCGACTACGGGCGAAGATCCAAAAGAAAGATACCAAATACATAAAGCCACATGTCCGAATCACCCCTAGTAGAAACCACTACTGATCATCGGGATAGTGCACATAGTTTCGACTACGTTCTTCATCGTACTCCCAGTACAGCTCCTTGCCGTCACCTGAGTAGTTCACCATAGTACCTGCATCTGGTGTGGTGTAGAATCTGTGAGCCACGGAGGACTCAGCAATCTCATTCCCGGGTAGCAGAACTATCTAAGCCTTGGGTGTGGAACAAGGCTGAAGAAGATAAAAGGTTGCAGCTGCACTAGCACTAGCTTACGTGTTAAGAGCAAGAAGAGAAGTGCCACGAGCGACAAAGTGATCACGATGTGATCCTATCTAAGCACGACAAACATAACCCCACCATGTTCACTTCCCGAACCCCTTTCGGAAAATGACCATCACGGTTACTCACGCTGGTAGTGTATTCTGAACATGGTGTCAAGTTTTCTACAACCGGATATTAACAAATTCCCATCTGCCACATAACCGCGGGCACGACTTTTGAAAGTTCAAAACCCTGCAGGGGTGTTCCAACTTGGCTCATTACAAGCCCACGATCCGTGGTGTCGCAACTCCAAGGTGGGAAGGCCCGAGTATTCTCGGAATCCCGTGCTCAAGATACTCCGACTAAGGTAGGACTAATCCAGCAAATCCTCCCAGCGTGCCAACACCCTGACAGTAGCCGCGCGTATCTAGTCTCAGGCCACGACCGGATGGGCGATCCTACAGGTAAAACCAATCCTCGAGTTTCCTCGTGGTGGCCCCGCATAACCCCCAGTTTGGACCAACACTCATGTGGAGCACTGGCCCGGGTTGTTGATTAAGAACTCGGGTTTGCAAAGCCCTATGCAGGTTTTAGTTGTTAGGCAAATGGAGTACCAATGTTGGGACTTGCTGGAAAAGACTTAGCGCTAAGCGGTTTATCGAGGGGGTCCCATAACCCCAACCGTGTGAGGAACACATAATCAAGGAACATAACACCGGTTTATACGGTTCCTAGGGCGGCATGAGTGGAACAAATCACCAAGCAAGAGGCTTAGCCTTCCACCCATTACCAATATATAGATGATTTAGTTTAAGAATTAATATAGTGTGATATCCCAACAAACTTCAACATGAAGCAAGAATTTTCAAATCTTCTCCTGCAACTAGCAATGCTATAAGAGGGGCTGAACGAAGCTTACTTAGCCAAACAAAGGTTTGCTAGGTTGGGTGGTTAGACAGATTCATGGTTACAATAGGAGGCTTACAAACAAACATGGGCATCGAGGCAATAAGCTAAAGAGCGAGACTTCTAGCAATAGACGAAGATAGTAATGATATCTGGATCAGGTCATCTTGCCTGTCGAGTCGTCGATGGGATCGTAAGACGGCTCCTCGTTCTCAACCTCGGTAGTTACCTCGTTCTCGTACTCGGTCTCGGCTTCCGGCTCTACTCAACACAAGAACACACGAGGCACGAAATCAAACAAGGTGCAATGCGCAAACTACAGCATGCAAGACAGATCTATATAGGATGCAAAACATGACAAGGTAGGAAGCACAGAGAAGCAACATAAGAACAACAAGTTTAAATGAGGCCGGAAACTACTTAAGACAAATCCGATAAGTCCTCATATGCATAATTTGAAATTAGTTCAGATCTGAACAAACCTTAAGTTAAAGTTGTTAAACAGAAAGTTAACATGCACCATGATGATCTACACGAAATTCTAGTCAAGTTTCATATAAAATTTGTTTAGAACGGAGCTACGGTCTAGAAGATATGATCAAAACAAGATAAGCATGGCAACGGTGCAAGATGCACCCAAACATCAAGCAAACATACTCCAAACATGTAAACAAGAAGATATTATGAATCTACATGCAAAACCACACAAGTTTCATGTAGGGCACGCTCAAAGCGGAGCAACGGACTAAAAGATACACCCGAAACAAGAAACAATGCAAAGCTGAAATTAACAGCCACATAGCAACTTGGAAGCAAGATATATAAACTCTACAGCACTCAAACATGGTGACAAGAAGCGTGGACATGAAGTAGACATATCCTACAGCAAACAACTCCATTGGAGCAACTCCATAGGAGGCATGGATCAATAGCAACAAGCTACAACATTTTGATCATGACAATAAAAACCTGACAGCAATATTTTATAGCAACTTGGGAGCAAGAATTAAACATGCTACAGCAACCCAAATGAGCATGTGAGGGCATGGATGGATATAAAACAACATATACAACAAAGAATTATCAATGGCCACCCCAAAACTAACATGGATTTGCCTAGGGCATGAAGCAAACATAGCATCAGGATATGACAGATTCCAGACTTGGTGAAATTTCACTGTGTTAAAACAGTAACATTATCCTGGCATGTTTGCAAGCATGTTTAAGTCATCTTAAAGCATAACATGGCAAATGGTTTGCACCACAGCAAAGAACACATGACGGAGAACCTAAAACATATGGGCATGTGACATGGGGATAAACACATCAATACCAACGAGCTCCTCAACTAGGCATCTCGTAACAAGTTACAAAACCTAACAGCCACTTGCACTTTTGCAACAGATATAAACATGGCAATATGAACTCTAACATGCATGCTATAGCAACCAACATGTAGAGCATCTCATGATGAACATTTTGACATATCATTTGCTTCATTTGGATAAACATGCACCAAGTTATCACATCTCAAACATGGCATGAAAATAACAAGTAGCAGCAGTTTATATCAAGTAGCACTCTTGTCACGAAGATTAAGACATCTAGATGGTCTCAAACAAGCATGACACAATGGAACAAAACGTAGTACATATCACCACGATCATTTTGACATATCATATGCACAAATCGGACAAGCACAGTAAAAGTTACAGCCAATACAAAAATGCATCAGACAACAAAAACAACAAAAGACTTAGGAAAAAAACAACCTCAGAGGTCAACGCGGGTTGCGGGCCGGGTCAACGGTGGATCGGGCGAAGCGGGTCCGCGGGCGAACGGGTGGGGCCCGTTAGGGTTTCGAACCCGGGGCGGCTCGGGCTGGATCGGGATCGGCCTCCCGATCGAGATCGGCGACGCCGCGGGATCGGCGAAGCGGGGCCGGCGGCGGCTGGAGCCCTAGCCTTCGGCGACGAGCTCGCCTCCGGCGAGGGCGAGGGCCGGCGGGAGCGCGGAACGGCGGCGGTGGTTGGGCCCGGAGCGGCGACCGATGCGGCGGCGGCCGGAGCTCTCGGAGCTCGGGGCGGCGGTGGCTGAGGTCGGGCGGCGGAGCGGCGAGGTCGTGGCGGTGGAGGACGGCGGCGCTCCGACGAGCTGCTGGCTGCGGGGTCGCGGAGAAGGACGCGCGGGAGCGCGGCCCGGTTCGGCGGCGGCGGCGGGCCCGCGTCGGGCCGCGCGGGCCGGCGCGGTGGAACGGTGGCGGTGCCACATGTCAGGTATGGACTGGAGCGGAGGTCGCTGGACACGTCCGGCGGCGTACGGACGTGTCCGGCGCGGCGAGGGAGGAGTGGAGCTAGGGTTTTTTGGACGAAAATGGCATGGGGGACGTTTTTATAGGCACAAGGAGCTAGGAGAGTCCAAATGGGGAGCGGTTTTCGGCCACGCGATCACAAATCGACGACCGAGATGATGGGAGTGGTTGTGCTGGGTTGGTGGGCTGTTGTGGAGGGGGTCTTGGGCCTCAAAGAAGAGGCTCTTTTAGCCCACTAGGTTAACCGTTGGAGTACCAAACGAACTCCAAACGCGACGAAACTTGACAGGCGGCCTACACGTACCAAAACAACATCGCATGACAAGTCTCACGTCAATCCGGAAACGTTACACGGCCAAACACGAAAGAAGCACTCGGGGTTGTCACGGGCACGTGTGAGAGCGTCGGAACTCGAAACGGACAACGGGAAGAGACGAGTGAGACCGGATGCAAGTGACAACACAAACGCAATGCACATGACAACATGACATGGATGAAATGCAGACACGCACACAACAAAACGACGAAACCCGAAAAGAAGAAGAACCCGGAAAGGAATTGATGAATCCAAAGTTTATATATTGCCATATAGGGAAAGTGTTACATCCGGGGCATTACACACTGTGCGTGCCCCCACTGGTTCTCACTCGGCCAAGATCAGTCTGACCAGAGTTAAAAAAAATACGGAACAAACAAGACACATTCTAAAGACCATAGTCGACTGACTTCAGTCGACCATGGCCTCGAGGACTACACCCACTAGGCGCACTGAGCGTGCCCCCACTGGTACTATCGGTAGGCCTACAAAAGCTAAAAGCTGCAAGGGACGGCACCCAGTGGGTGTGGGTACACCCAGTGGGTGTGGGTGTGGCATCATCTCACGAACAAGACAGTAAATTTCTCAAACTGAAGACTACACCAATACCGCAAATCAGTCGGAAGAGACGAACCTGGACATTGGTCCGAATAGCTGAGCTAGCGTTGTAAGTAGCCATGCTAGCCTCGTACGCCGCCTTCATCCTCTCCATCACCAGCCCCGCCTGACGAACGACTTCTTGGGCCGCGCCCACAGGGTCCTCCGGGACGTGATGGGTGGAGAAGAAAACGGACGGCGGAGCAGGCGCTGGGTCGATGGCTGGACCAGTCGATGAAGAGGGGCGGATAGTCGACACAGGACGGCAAAGGAGACCGTGGCCCGGGCCACGTCCCCCTGTTGCTGGGCCTAAGAGCCAGAAGGTCCCTTCCGGCTCTTCTTTCCCGTGCGAGGTCGTGTCACTCCCGCGCGCTCCTCGTCGTCGTTGTCATCGTCATCTAGGAGCTCTATGACATGGCGTGGCGCTTCAAAAAGACATCCACGAAGTTCTGTCGACCGTTAATTCAAACAGACAAAAAGCAAAGTACAATATATAACCCGCACCTGCGCGAGACGTAGCAGCATCAGCAGTCTCCTCATCATCTCGACCCTTGTCGATATCCATTGAGGTCGCAGAAGCAGCAGCACTGAAGGTTTCCTTGAAATTGAGTCGACGAAGACAATGTTGACCTCCGAAGAGCAGGGAGAAATAAGGCAGAACAACACTTATGTAGAGGCAATCGAGATGTCCACCTTGATCTTGGGCAGGGCCTTCCGAGGCTTGACGGCGGCAACCTTAGGCTGCTTGGGCGCCTTTACAGTCGGATCGGGAGTGGTCGTGTGAGCCCGCTTCTGCACTTGGGAGCTGGAGGAGCCCGCCCTGGAACGCACAACCTCTGGGTCATGCTTCTCCTTGGAGCGCTTTTCGCTATGGGGAGGTGACCCGACCTCCTCGCCGCTGCTGGAGTCCTCGCTCTCCTCTCCGGTCTCCTCATCAGACTTCCACTCGGAAGCCTCGCCCGCACCCTCTTCGCCCTCCTGGACCTGATCCCCGTTGGGCACCGAGTACATTTCAGTATAGATATGTAGAAAAGAAGATTAATCGAACATCAGTCGGATTCATCAAACAACCGCAAATAAGAAACAAAAAACCACTCGGAAGTCAAGGCCAGACCTTGTCAGGTAGATCGTCGGCGTCGAATGGAAGAACTCTTCCAAGCCCCCTAGGGTTGTCCTTGTTTCCTGTGATACATTTCAAACAATGTGCCACCGTCTTCGCTGAGGCCTCCTCCGGGTGGACCTGAGACGAGTCGTCGACGCCAGAATACAGCCACATCGGGTGGTCTCGAGCTTGGAGAGGCTGGATCCTCCGCATAAGGTACACCTCAAGAAGATCCAACCCTGTAACCCCATCGCGGACCAACTGGACGACACGCTCCACCAGCATGTCTACCTCCACCCTCTCGGTCCGACTCACAACCAACGACGGTGGCTGGCTAGCTCGACTAAGGGAAAAGGGAGGAAGCCCACTCGACTGACCAGGAGTCGGAGTGTCCCTACAGTAGAACCAAGTCGACTGTCAGCCCCGAACCGACTCTGGGAGGATCATAGCAGGAAAGGCGCTCCTATTTCGAAGCTGGATACCCAGCCCGCCGCACACATGGATGGCATGCGTCTATTCGTCGCTCGGATTCGCTTTCTTGATGGTTTGCGAATGACAAGTGAAGATGTGTTTGAACAAACCCAAGTGCGGTCGATAGCCGAGGAAGTTCTCACACATCGAGACAAATGCAGCCAAGAAAGCGATGGAGTTGGGCGTGAACTAGTGCAGCTGGGCACCATAAAAAGTTAAGAAGGCGCGGAAGAAACGGTGTGGGGGCATGGAGAAACCTCGGTCGACGTGGGTCGCGAGGAGAACGCACTCGCGCTCCCGTGGCTGAGGCTCGAGCTCGCCTCCCGGCACCCGCCAGGAGCCGCGGGCGACCAAGCCCTCCTCCTCCAGCTCCTCCATGTCCTCCGCCGTAATGGTGGACCTGATCCAGTCCCCCTGGATCCAGCCAGGTGGGAGCCCGGACCTCGACGACGACCCCCCATGGCCCGACCGCTTCGCTTTCCCCGTCGTCGCCTTCTTCGAGCGCTCCAGCGCCGCGGTCTTTTCCTTGCCCCTAGGCGAGCGAGCCGGCGTTGGCCAAGGAGAAGGAGAAAGAAGTAGAGGCGCATCGGAGCAACGGAGACGAGGAAACCGAGAATGGGCGCACAGTGCCCTCGCCTCGGCCGCGGCGTGCATTTATAGCCCAACGGTCGAGTGGCTGACTGGTGGCCCCGAGCAATCCCGTCAAATCCCGCAACAGGCGCACACGCGATACGTGGCGAAAAAGGCGGTGCGAGGATCGAGGTGTCTCAGGCGTATCCAATTCGATTACCGCGGCACGACCCGTCCCGCGCGCTTCCCCAAGTTTCGAAATCCCGCAAAATCTGGAGACCAGAGAGCAACCGATCCCGCCGAAAACTTGTGAGCCACGCGCAAAGTTCAGTCGATGGTCAAGACAACAAGCACACTCGACGGTTCTGGAATCGATTAAGACGACCAAGACGAGGTGGAAAAGTCGGCCTGGTTCACAAGTTTGGAGAAGATTACCCCAAGGACATCGAACCTGAGCCAGGGCCCACTTCAGCACTCTCTTCTGCTCAAAGCCTCAATCCATTCCGGGGCTACTGACGAGGTTACGGACCTAGGGTAGGGTCACAGGCCTGACCAAGATACCCCACCCAAGGTCACTACCCCAGAAGCTCTAAGGACAAACCGATGGCAACAGGAACAGTCGACTTAAACGGCCCAAGAGGACATCCCACTCGACCGTACACCCCCGTCCAGACGACTGAACTTCACTCGACCCTTCCAAGGCAGTCGATCCCTGAAGGTCAAAGGTTTCTTAGGACAGCAACGGTCTAGTATTCACTCCACTGCAATGAATGCCTTTATTACTCTTTACTGCGGGCGTTATCAGTAACGCCCGCCTTTATGTACATTGAACTCTTGGTAACGTGGAGCATGGCTGGGGTCCTGGCACACTATATAAGCCACCCCTCTCCTCCAGTACAAGGGTTCGCACCCCCTGTAACTCAAACACCCACATACATTCCAGTCGACCGCCTCCGGGCACCAAGACGTAGGGCTTTTACTTCCTCCGAGAAGGGCCTGAACTCGTATACATCTTGCGTACAACCTCGCCATAGCTAGGGACTTGCCTCCTCTTACGTACCCCCTACTCGTACTGTCAGACTTAGAACCACGACAAGTGGTACCATGGGTAACGACTACTATGATAGTTGATCCCAACCTGCCAAGGTCAGATACAAGGTTCCAGGTTAGACCGAATTGCGGACAAATGCACATCCAGGATTAGCGATCTTATTTTGATCGGGGGATGACTAGTCCCTGTAAAATAATGGAGTAACTTTACGATGGCAACCAGATGAAACAAGTCCCTTGGTTTGTCACCGCGAAGATGCGGCCTACATGGCACACGGCGTCTTCGAACGTGTAGGGGTACAAATCTGCCACGGCCAACATGTGCCAGCCTCTGCTGTTACTGCCTTTTATATTGATGGCAATCCTTACGTCGAACTCCGCGATGAGATAGTAATCACGTAGTTGTGTCACTTTGTCGGCGGGTCACAATTCCTATCTTATTCAATCTCATGTAGGGATCATCATACGTATTCAAACCCAGCCAGTCCGGAAGGCCGATCCCAATGGTGAAGGGGTCTACGAGAACGGCCGCACTGCTGTGGATGTTGTGCAAAATGATGGTGGTATTTAGCCGGAGGAAAAAATGCCATTTTGGAGCTAAACCTAGGTTATTATGCCATTTTTACCCCAAGTGAGCTAATTATGTCATAAATGAACTAGCCAAGCTAAGTATAGGTTATTATTGAGCTATTATAGATAGTTATGCCATTTTTTAGCTAACTAAGCATATCAAGCCATTTTGGATGAAAAAATGCTAAGTATAGGTCATTTTATAACTATCCTAGGTAAAATATGTCATTTTGGAACCAAGTAAGGTTATTATGTCATTTTCGAGGAGAATAAGCTAAGTATAGGTCATTTTGGAGATAAACCTAGGTTATTATGCCATTTTTTACCCAAGTGAGCTAATTATGTCATAAATGAACTAGCGAAGCTAATTAAAGATCATTATTGAGCTATCCTAGGTAGTTATGCCATTTTTTATCTAACTAAGCATATCAAGTAATTTTGGAGGAAAAATGCTAAGTATAGGTCATTTTATAGCTATCCTAGGTAAAACATGTCATTTTGGAGCTAAGTAAGGTTATTATGTCATTTTCGAGGAAAATAAGCTAAGTATAGGTCATTTTGTAGCTAAGTAGGTCATTTCTTAAGCTAAGTATTCATTTGTTAAGAGAACACTTGGGAAAACTTACCATCATCACGGAGGTGAAGGACTGGTTGGTTTGCGCCAGTGCTAGACGGAGAAGGACCGGTCGGGGTTGCGGCAGTGCTACACGGAGAAGGATCGGTCGATGCGTGTCGGGAGGCATGCTGCACCAAAGGTCATTTGCAATGTCCCGTTAGCATGATGCAACTGAAATGTGAATACTAGTAACTAATGACCATTCAACTGAAACTCACCGTGTCCGCTATACAATTCTGGGGCATCAGCGGAGGGGTGTGACCATTGTTCTCGCACACGGTCCGCACATTTTTTTTTCACGAGTTAGTCATATTAGTTAGTAACGAAACGAACATTACATGCATGATTTGGCTAATATGTAGGAGAAACTTACCACGAGGAGCTCGTATAGGGCGCGGTGACCCGCGTCGTTCCAGTTCCTCTCCGCCTCCAACAGACCAGCCATCCTCTCCTCCAACTCCCTCTCCCTCCGCGCTGCCTGCCTGTTTGTATCTGCCAGAAGCTCCTGGGCCCTAACCTCGATGGCGAGCTCCATTGGCCGTGGACGAGGACTCATCTCAGGAAGAGAGCTCGTCTAGCGCTTCTTGATCTCTCGGGGAGTTCTAGCACAATGTATCAGTCCATCCCTAATGGTTGCCGAGCCATGTTTCCTCCCATCACCAGACAGCATCACGAGCTCTAGATCAAAAGCACTCGGGCTCGGGTTGAAGTCATCCCCTTTCATCGCCTTCCCAAAGTCTCTGTACCTCACGAGCTTGTTGTGGGAGGAGATGCTGGTGAAGCTCTCTGGGTGATCGAGGTTAGACTTAGAGAATGCCTTGGCCTTCTTGTACGGGGCAGTATGGGCCATGACATAGAGGTCATACAGCAGTGGCACCTCCTTCTTGTTGTGATACGCCTAAAATAGAGGAACAACATATTAGTTAAGGGGTCAAGCTAGCATGGAGAATGAAATTGCATGAACCACATACCCAGTAATCCCCGTACTCAAACAGGTTGGACCTCCCTTGATGGTGTGGCACACCTTGCATTTGGGCATGCTTATCATTGGCCTTGCTATGGACGGCTAGCCATTGGGGAGAGCACCACTCATCGACCAATACCTCCCAACAGTCCATCCTATCTGCACCATCTCAGGGGCACCTAAGTTAGGCAAAGAGAAATTTCAGCGCTACGCCTACGAATGAAATCAAGGAAACTAAGTACAAGGCCTTAAGAATAGGTAATTACCTTCATGTACTTGTCCTTACTCAGATACTTGGTGCGACACTTCTTCTTGGCCCTCCTAATGTTAGTTGAGGCGTAGTAGTCTCGTACAGCCTGCACCCGAGCCTCGTGTCGTAAGTTCTGAAGTAGGCGCTTGCACTCGGCTTTGACAACAATAGCCGCGTCCGCCTCGTGTTCCTCAAGATACCTGTAGAAGGTCTGCAATCGAACAAGACAACACTGATTAGTAAAATCACTTGGTACTATTATTTTTAATTCTGTAAAGGATAAATTACCAAAAACCTCCACCTCACAATGTCGGCCACCGTTTCTCAGAAGACACCGTCAACCCTCTTCTCCGGTGGTGCCGGGGCAGCCTCGTACAACTCCCAGCTCGGCGCTAGAAACCTCAACCTCATCGGGCAACGTGACCCACCCCAGGAAGTGGTGCTGGCAAAGCACACAAAGGACCTGGTTGGGTCTGCGGAACCCAGGGGCGTGTTTCCAACCCCTGCAGTATGACAAGGCAAACACATTAGATATTAATTTGAAGAAACATGAAGGACAAAGGTACAAAAAGAGTAAATGCCCTTACTTCTCCCTGTTAGGCTCAATCAACCACCTATGATCACGGGCCGCCGGCACGGCCGGGAGCTTCGTACCACCACGCTGGTAGACCTACTTGCCCCCCTCAACCAGCTCGCCCTCGCTATAGCTATCGTCAGAAAAGTTGTCCTCGCCACGAGAGTCTAGGACCGGAGTCTCATGGGACGAAGACTCTGGGGCCCGAGTCTCGTGGGACGAAGACTCTGGGGCCCTATTCTCGTGGGACGAAGACTCTGGGGCCCGAGTATCATGGGAAGAAGGCTCGGCGACCCAAGGCTCATGGACCAGAGTCCGAGACAGGTCCAAGACAGATGGGTCCACCTGAGACGGAGCACTCCGGTGGTCCATAGAATCAACTGGGAGTGGCGGAGAGGAAGGCGCAGCAGCCTTCCTAGCTTTCCCACCGCCACGTCCACCTCTAGCTGCACCCCTCTTCGTCTTCCCCTGGCCAAACAAGAAGCACCCGCCGGTGTCTGCATGTTGTCTACCAACACTCTCCGAAGGTGCTGGGGGTGCAATAATAGCACCCCTCCCAGCACACACCGCGAAAGGAGGCTCGGAGCGCTCTCGACCCACGCCCATCATCTGTCAACACATGCAATAACAAAGAGTAAACGAAATTAGTACAACTTAAACATAATAAAATATTTAAGTGTGTATCATCATCATGAACATAATAAAAAAATTGAATACCTAATAACTAGAACTAATTGAATAATAGCATCGAGGTGCTGTGTCAGGTCGGGGGTGCCGTGTTGGGGTCTCGGGGTGTCGTGTGGGGGTGTCGGTGGTGTCGTGTCGTGGTGCTGTGTCGGGGTCGGGGGTGCCGTGCCGGGGTCGGGGTGTTGTGCCGGGGTCACGGTGTCGGGGTGTCATGTTGGGGTCGGGGTGTCGAGGTCAGGGGGTCGTGGTGTCGTGGTCGGGACGGCAAATCCTCGACCCTCGACCCCTCGGCGACCCTCGACCCCTCGACTCCTTTTCCCCTTTTCCCCTCGACCCCTCGACACCTCGATCCTTGACCCCTAGACCCTCGACTCATTTTCCCCTCGATCCTTGACCCCTCGACCCCTTTTCCCCTCGACCCTCAACCCCTCAACACCTCGATCC
>LR738711.1:480318827-480355097 GCA_902687465.1 Secale cereale
GGGCGCCGGAGTGCCGGGGCATCGGGGGGTCAGGGGCATCGGGGGCGCAGGGCGGTGGGAGGTCGAGGCGTCGGGGGTGGTGGGAGCGGTGGGGGTCGGGGGCGGCGGGGTCGGGGTCGGGGGTGGCGGGGGCGATGGGGGTCGGCGGCGGGGCCGGCGGGCACGGGGACGGCGGGCACGGGGGTGGCGCGGGTGAGGTGAGGGAGAGAGAGAGGTGAGAGAGAGGGGTGGGACGCGGGCCCGACCGTCTTCTAGTTAGGTTTAATTTCTTTGCCGTCTGCTAGCGGACGGCAATGAAGCTTTGCCGTCGGTTAGCAGACGGCAAAGAAAGTGGCCGTTAGGTGGTTCTCGTGAGTGGCCCACCCTCCCTCTTTGCCGTCTGCTAGCAGACGACAAAGCTTCTATGCCGTCTGCTAGCAGACAGCAAAGAGCCGGCTAACGACAAACATGGGCTTTGCCGTCAGCTCTTTCTTTGTCGTCAGCATTTTTTTAAGCTGATGGCAAAGACCTAATTTGCCGTCAGCTAGAAGATGGCAAAGAGTTGGCTGACGGCAAAGATCTTGATTCCAGTAGTGAGGTATGCAAGTCAATCTTAGTTGGCAACAACCCAGACCTATATATAAGACGGTGGGCAGCAGAGAAATTACGGGATGGAGCAACTAAGTATGTAATATATTTAGAATATACACTGCATGATCAAACTCCAAGACTGACCTGCTCATCGGACAAAATCCAACTACCTCTCAGCGTCGGCGACTCTAGAGAAGTCAACACTCTTCGATAAATTGTCCCAAGCATGGCCTCTTCCCAAGCTTGTTTACGCACCGTCTTAAAATAGTTGGTGCAGGAAGCACTGAGTCTTGCGGCGGTAAGGACGTTGGAGCGGTGTGCGATTTCTCCCAGAGGATCGTTGTCCAGGGTCTCCCAACCTCGACGGGGACGAGAACCGCCTGGCGTATCCATGGTAGCACTGAGAAGCTGCCTTCATCCCTTCACGAGGAGGAGAACGTGCGAGGAGGAGACAAGAGAATAACCGCAGGGCCAAGTCCCTTCGTTAACGAAGTTATGCGGGAACGCATAGTGGTAGCGCGATGGTGCGGTTAATGTTTAGTACTAGTACGTAGTACTGTAGCAATAGTACTTATGTATTCTATACTTCTATAGTACACCCGTTTTGAACTATTGAATCTCAAGGCCAAGGAGCTATAGTTGCGAGTGGAGGGTACTACTATTCTCTCAAACCATCGATGTACTATCAGTGCAGGGAAAGTACACCTATGTACTCTCCGTGCTCTATTCAAGCACGTAGCTTGCCTACTCAGAAGACGTGGGTCCTCTGACTTAGCAATCCCTGCCATACCATACCTTTGAGTCACTAATAGGTGGGACCAATGCTCTTTGGGACCCATGTTTCAGTGACTCAAAGGTAGGCCAGCGCACTACGGGGGCAGAACATTTGAGTTCTTTGATACAGTGAAACTAGGCTTTTCGCTTCCATTTGTGGAGGTGTAATGGATCTTGTCGAACTTTCTTTGTTGGTCCTTCCTTCTTTATTAATGAGATGAGGCAAAGCTTTTGCATCTGTTTCAAAACAAAAAAATCGCGTCAAGAGGAAGTTTTTTTAGAGTGCAGAGCCGATAATGGAGCGAAGTCCATGCGTGCAACGCCACAAGCTACAGAGTAGTACTAGTAATGTTCGTCCAGAGCCATATTGCACAGTTCTCAATGCCCGTGCGAGGCTTTTTCGGCTCCTCAGGCTTAATTGGGAGTAGCTGATGAGGAAGCAGCAAGCGAGGTGCGGCTAGAGCGAGCACGTAGGTGACAAACGTTGCATGGTGTGAATTGATATATAGGAGTACTACTACTTTATTTATATATATGTAGTACTACTACTCTACTACGTGAGCCACGAGATCATGGGAGGGAAACCCTGTTCACATGGCTGGGCTATCCAGTGCACCCAGAATATGGTCCGACACGTCCGTTCAACTTCAAAATTCAAACTACTAGTCTACCAGTGTACTGCTCCTACAATATTGGCTCGCAGTGATGTTAATATATTTTCTTAAAGGCCGTCGTGCATTCGTCCAAGATCGAACCCACAAAACGAGCTATACACTCAACCTAGAAGTGCCTTTTGTCGCTAGTATATTGTTCCTTACAAGATACCACTACCAAGAAACTACCACTTTCCAACCAGCTATACCAAGAAACCACTCACTGCTACGCGTTGGTGATGGGCCTCAAACCCCTCGTTGGTTACCCCAAGTGGAAGGTGTAAGATGTAGTAAGTAGAAGTGTTTTCCCTTAGCAAAGATGCCAAGGATCGAATCCCCAGAGACTCCTAGGTTAAACAAGTAGGTGTCAACTGCTAACGGCGCAATTAGCAATCAACATGGACCTGCACACAGATACAAATAACTTTGCTCCCAACGAGTACAGAGAGGTTGTCAATCCCTCCAGCCTTGTAGTTCACAAAGGGTTAGAAGCAATGATAGTAGTGATAGATAGTGTTTTGCAATAGTAAGTAATAACGAAAAGTAAATAGCGGGTGTGATCAATGATGGTAATATGGACCGGAGTCTCATGATGTTCACTAGTGATGTCTCTCTCCCAAAAGACGATAAAATAGCTATGTGAGGTAAACGAATTACAGCTGGGCAATTGACAAGACCACGAACGCACACCAATGTTGACTACATTGCAAGAAAGGTTGAGGTTCAAAGCATGGGCGGTACGCCAAAGTAAGTAGACCGAAATCCATCAATGCCTACTACTAATCATCCACCTAGAGATATCTATCCAGAACATCTCGCTGGTATTAAGTTGCGAGTCCCACCCATAGTGTAAACTCAATGCAACAGACAACTGCATTAAAAGAACTTTGCGTAAAGTAAACAATCCTTGCACCCGCGGGCACAAGCACCGTTGTTTTCCCCCTTGTGGCAACAGCACATCCCCTAGACTCATGTTTCTGTCACTCAAGCTAGTCATCGAGGGGCATGAACCCACAATCAAGCATAACGTTCCCTCTTGGAGTCACTACCTACTACTCAGGCAAAGCAATAAATAACAACGGAGAACATGCAAGAATTACTTATGAACATAAATATAAAAGAGGTGAATCAAATATATTACTCAAGATCAATCTGAACATAATCTCATAATCCATCGGATCCCAGCAAACTCAACATAGCAACAGCATAAGGATTACATAGGTGCCTCGATCATGTAGGGCAGCTCACGAGGACTAATTAGTGAAGCACAAGAACGAGAGGAGAACATCACATAGCTACTGGTCATGGACTCATGGTCCAAGGGAGACTACTCACGAGTCATCCGGGAGGCGTCCATGGTGGTGGAGAAGCTCCCGGTGGTGATCCTCCCCTCCGGCAGGGTGCCGGGAAGAGTTCTCCTGGTGCTCCCGATCTTGGAAGCGGCGGCGGCGGCGGAACAGAGATGGGATCGCGAAAAGAGTTTCTCCTCTGAGGGTTTCGGAGGACCCTCTAAATATATGCCAAAGGGGGGCACCGGACGGGCTTCGGGGGGCCCAGGCACCCCCCCGGCGCGGCCCAGGGGGGGCGCGCCGCCAGGGCGCTTGGAGCCCTGGTGGCCCCCCAGGCTACCCTTCGGACGCAGTGTTGTTTCCGGAACTCTGATTTTTTATATAATTTTTCTGGATTTTTCTGGGCAGTTCTCGAAACGTGAAAACCTGAAATACAAAAACAGCCGAAAACAGAAACTGGCACTGGGGTGCACTGGATTAGTAAGTTAGTCCAAATATGATCAAAAGTGTATGGAAGTGTATGAATATCATAGCAATATCACCCAAAAGTGGCATGGAACAAGCAGAAATTATAGATACGTTTTGGACGTATCAACATCCCCAAGCTTAATTCCTGCTCGTCCTCGAGTAGGTAAATGATAACAAGAATAATTTCTGTGGTGACATGCTATTAACCATATAGGACTTTTTATAGTCATATGACAAAAGCTTACTGAGACAATGAATCTATAGTAATTAAGTTGCCTCGTGAGAAAATCACAAATGACTGAAAGTTTTACAACATGAAACTGAAACATCAAAAAGATTTGCAATGAACATGATGTCAAATATGATAAAGTAATATCTAGCTTGCCCCCTTTAGTGATGCAAAACATAAATGCAGGGGCACCTTCAAGGTTTAAGTGATGACTAGATACAATGATTTCAGAATAAACGATATCACTATCATGCAAAAGACAATGGTACTTTGGGACAATGCACATTACACTCAGAATGACAATCATGCTCTCAGTAGTTGGTGCTTTAACATAAAAGTAAAAGAATGGTTATGTGCTAGAGCTTTTTATTTTGAAAACATGGAAGCAATTTTGTCAACGGTAGTAGTACTTCATATGTGTCATGCATAAGACATCCTATAAGTTGCAAGCCTCATGCATCGAATACCAATAGTGCTCGTACCTTGTCCTAATTAGCTCGGATTTCCATGGGTTATCATTGCATTACATATGTTTCAACCAAGTGTCACAAAGGGGTACCTCTATGCCACCTGTACAAAGGTCGAAGGAGATAAATCGCATTTGATTTCTCGTTTTTGATAGATCTCAACTTGAGGACATCCATACCGGGACAATATAGAAAATAGATGATGGACTCCTCTTTAATGCATAAGCATGTTCTCATAAGAGATTGAGGATCAACGTCCAAGCTAAAACTTCCACCATGATACATGGCTTTGGTTGTCGGCCCAATGTTCTTCTCTAACAATATGCATATTCATTCAACCCACGGCAAATCACCCTTACTTCAGACAAGACGAACATGCATAGCAACTCACATGATATTCAACAAAAGTGTGACAGTTGATGGCGTCCCCAGAAACATGGTTACCGCTCAGCAAGCAACTTATAAGAAATAAGATACATAGGCAACATATTCTTTACCACAATAGTTTTTAAGCTACTTTCCCATGAGCTATGTATTGCAAAGTTAGTTTGCTTAGTACAGGTGGAGGTTAGCAAAAATACTGGGAGCGACCAACTAAGAGAGCAATGACGGTCATAATCATGCAGAGCGACAAAGCAATATTGAATCAGGCATGGTAGTTATATCGCTACTCAGAAATAAAAGATCATCAAGGCTTGACAGACTTTCTTTACAGTCTTAAATATGCGTGAGCATACGCCAAGTCAATCAAAATAAATTCTCGAAGGAAGATATTACTAAACCATACCATATCATAGGCAAACAAATCAAGTTGGTACTCCAATAACACATTGGGAACCCCCAGCTATTTGAGATTAACCATAAGAAAACCTGAACTACTAAGCACCATTATGCAAGTAGCATCTTTATCATAGACACATTAACCAATGCAACGGAAGCAAACTCTCTTAATAAGGTGAGCATGATAATTAAAGAGAGTTCAAGCAACCAACTAAACAAAAGCTCTTTGAAAAGATAAGCATGGATACTAAGAGCAGAGCATGATAGTAGCTATTAAAAGACAAAGAACACACACAGCATAGATAGACATGAAAATTCTATGTTATGTTCTAGGTAGGAGTGGAGCGTGTTTCTCTCCCACATAAAGGAATGCTGAGTTCTGACTCGTTATGAAAAATTAAAAAGAAAACTAAAAGCAAGACGCTCCAAGCATAGCACATAACACATGAAGTGATAAAAATATAGCGGAACGAAAGACGAACTGATAATGTTGATGGAGAAGGGGATGCACGGGGGCATCCCCAAGCTTAGATGCTTGAGTCTCCTTGAATATTTCTTGGGGGTGCACGGGGGCATCCCCAAGCTTGAGCGCTTGACACTCCTGAATCTTTTTTATCATCTTCCCTCGCACACTTGAAAACTCCCTTCATACATAACTCATCATAATCTGATTAGCGAGGTTAGTACCCTTAATAAAATAATTATACCTTGCTGGAAATAAGGATATTCTTGAAGTTCTACTGTTTCTCAAGATTGCCAAAAGGTTTTTGCAAAGAAAAAGCAAGTTCTTGATTTGCAAAGTGAAGGAAAGGCAAAACAGGACAGAATCTGTGAAAAACAGAATAGCAGGTAGTAATTGATCTGTTCGGGATACTTCTGCAACTCAAATCAAAAAACTCAGAACAGACGCACGAAAGACAATTATATAGAGAACGCTGTCAAAGCAATTCAGACCAAAAAGATGATCTGGTGATTTTATACGAATTTTTCTATCCAAGGACAGAATCTGTTTCCTGGACAGCACCTCACAACTTTTGAACTTTCTAGCAATCAGAGGCTATACTTGGCACAAATATGAAAAGCAAAGATACAATGATGATGCTACAGCAGTAAACAACATCAAGACACAACAAAAGCAAAAAAATTATTGATGTGGGCTGCCTCCCAAAAGCGCTTTCTTTTATGCCTTTAAGCTAGGCATAATGCATAGAGATCAAGTTTTATCAAGAGTAAAAGAATAGCTAGCCCGTACAACGGACTCAAAAGGTAACTTGATCTTCTTTCGAGGGAAGTGTTCCATCCCTTTCTTGAGAGGAAACTGAAATTTTATATTACCCTCTTTCATGTCAATGATAGCACCAACGGTGCGCAAAAAGGGACGTCCCAAAATAATTGGACATGAAGGGTCACATTCAATATCCATAATAGTGAAATCAACGGGCACATAATTATCATTAACAACAATAAGAACATCGTCGATCCTCCCCAAAGGTTTCTTTATGGAAGAATCAACGAGACGAACACCAAAAGAACAAGAATCATAAGGTTTCAATTTAAGCATATCATATATTCTTTTGGGCATAACAGAGGTACTAGCACCAACATCACATAATGCATAACAAGAGAAGTCATTCAAATTAATTTTTATCATAGGATCCCAACCATCTTCTAGCTTTCTAGGTATGGAGGCTTCTACTCTAAGTTTCTCCTCCCTAGCTTTGATGAGAGCATTAGTGATATGCTCTGTGAAGGCAAGGTTAAGCGTGCTAGTGCGGGGGTCTCTAGACATCTTGTGAAGGAAATCAATAACTTCGGTAAGAGTGCAATTATCAAAATCAAGGTCACGAGCATCAAGTAATGTGGTAGTGGTGTCCTTTAGGTTCACTTGTTTGGTAGCTTCTATAGTCATAGCATCACCATTAATAGGTCCATTGGGACCAGGAGTACATTGGGTGCTAAGAGTGTGAACATCCTCAACAACTTGGATAGTAGCAACAGTGTGGTGGGTAGGAAGGCTCTTAATTCTCTCTTCTTCCTCCCTCTCTCCAGCCCATCTTTCTTTAAGTTTAGCCATCATCCTAATGTTTTCATTAATTTGCACTTGAATAGCATTTATAGGAGTGACTTCCCTCTCCTCAAGAGGAGAAGTTTTAATTTTTAGCAATTTTACCTCATTGGCTAAGTGGTCGACCTTAAAAGAAAGATCATCTAGTTTATGTAGTTTCTCTTCTACATTCTTATTAAAGGCTTTTTGGGTAGTGATGAAATCTCTAAGCATAGTCTCTAGTTCAGTAGTGGAGTTCTTGGTACTAGAATAAGCATTATTGTTCCCATAAGAGTTAGAGGGGAACGGTCTAGGATTGCTACCAAAATTACTCCTATAAGCATTGTTGTTAAAATTGTTTCTAGAGATAAAGTTCACATCTACTTGTTCTTGAGAAATCAAAGAATTTAAAGGAACATCACGAGGATCAACTATAGATTGCTTCGAAAGTAGAGACATGATCAAGTCAACTTTTTCATTAAGGGAGGAAATCTCCTCGACAGAGTTTACCTTCCTACCTGTTGGAGCGCGTTCGGTGTGCCATTGGGAATAGTTGGTCATCATCTCATCGAGAAGCTTTGTGGCAGCACCAAGTGTAGTTGACATAAAAGTTCCTCCCGCGGCTGAATCTAACAAGTTCCGCGAGGTAAAGTTCAAGCCTGCATAAAAGGTTTGGATAACCATCCAAGTAGTCAAACCGTGAGTAGGGCAGTTCTTGATAAGAGATTTCATACGTTCCCAAGCTTGGGCAACGTGTTCATTATCCAATTGTTTAAAATTCATTATGTTACTTCTAAGTTGGATAATTTTAGCAGGTGGATAATATTTTCCAATAAAAGCATCTTTGCACTTGTCCCAAGAATCTATGCTATTTCTAGGCAAAGACTGAAACCAAATTTTAGCTCCTCCTCTCAAGGAGAAAGGAAAAAGCTTAAGCTTAACAATATTACCATCTATTTCGTGGTACTTTTGCATATCACAAAGTTCAACAAAGTTGTTCAAGTGTAAAGCAGCATCATCTCCAGCACCAGAGAATTGTTCTCTCATGACTAAGTTCAGTAAAGCAGGTTTAATTTCATATGAAGGTGCTGAAGTGGCAGGTGTAGTGATAGGTGTGCTGATAAAGTCATCGTTGTTGTGACTAGTGAAGTCACACAACTTGGTGTTCTCGGTGGAACCCATAGTAGCAAGCAAGCAAGATAACTATTTTTGTGATTTTCGATAAAAGGTACTGAAAGCAAAAACTGAAATGTAAACTAACAAGACAAAAAAGCAAAGGTAAAAGATAGCATGCAACTCCCCTATCCTGAAGAGTGGAGTCCCCGGCAACGGCGCCAGAAAATACTTCTTGATGGGCCTCGAACCCCTCGTTGGTTACCCCAAGTGGAAGGTGTAAGATGCAGTAAGTAGAAGTGTTTTCCCTTAGCAAAGATGCCAAGGATCGAATCCCCAGAGACTCCTAGGTTCAACAAGTAGGTGTCAACTGCTAACGACGCAATTAGCAATCAACGTGGACCTGCACACATATACAAATAACTTTGCTCCCAACGAGTACAGAGAGGTTGTCAATCCCTCCGGCCTTGTAGTTCACAAAGGGTTAAAAGCAATGATAGTAGTGATAGATAGTGTTTTGCAATAGTAAGTAATAACGAAAAGTAAATAGCGGGTGTGATCAATGATGGTAATATGGACCGGAGTCTCATGATGTTCACTAGTGATGTCTCTCTCCCAAAAGACGATAAAACAGCTATGTGAGGTAAACGAATTACAGCTGGGCAATTGACAGGACCACGAACGCAAACCAATGCTGACTACATTGCAAGAAAGGTTGAGGTTCAAAGCATGGGCGGTACGCCAAAGTAAGTAGACCGAAATGCATCAATGCCTACTACTAATCATCCACCTTGAGATATCTATCCAGAACATCTCGCTGGTATTAAGTTGCGACTCCCACCCATAGTGTAAACTCAATGCAACAGACAACTGCATTAAAAGAACTTTGCGTAAAGTAAACAATCCTTGCACCCGCGGGCACAAGCACCGTTGTTTTCCCCCTTGTGGCAACAGCACATCCCCTAGACTCATGTTTCTGTCACTCAAGCTAGTCATCGAGGGGCATGAACCCACAATCAAGCATAACGTTCCCTCTTGGAGTCACTACCTACTACTCGGCCAAAG
The DNA here is from genome assembly GCA_902687465.1 of Secale cereale. Lineage (NCBI taxonomy): Eukaryota > Viridiplantae > Streptophyta > Magnoliopsida > Poales > Poaceae > Secale > Secale cereale. The sequence continues at coordinate 480,328,280 of LR738711.1, forward strand.
CAATAAATAACAACGGAGAACATGCAAGAATTACTTATGAACATAAATATAAAAGAGGTGAATCAAATATATTGCTCAAGATCAATCTGAACATAATCTCATAATCCATCGGATCCCAGCAAACTCAACATAGCAACAGCATAAGGATTACATAGGTGCCTCGATCATGTAGGGCAGCTCACGAGGACTAATTAGTGAAGCACGAGAACGGGAGGAGAACATCACATAGCTACTGGTCATGGACTCATGGTCCAAGGGAGACTACTCATGAGTCATCCGGGAGGCGTCCATGGTGGTGGAGAAGCTCCCGGTGGTGATCCTCCCCTCCGGCAGGGTGCCGGGAAGAGTTCTCCTGGTGCTCCCGATCTTGGAAGCGGCGGCGGCGGCGGAACAGAGATGGGATCGTGAAAAGAGTTTCTCCTCTGAGGGTTTCGGAGGACCCTCTAAATATATGCCAAAGGGGGGCACCGGACGGGCTTCGGGGGGCCCAGGCGCCCCCCCAGCGCGGCCCAGGGGGGCGCGCCGACAGGGCGCCTGGAGCCCTGGTGGCCCCCCCAAGGCTGCCCTTCAGACGCAGTGTTGTTTCCGGAACGCTGATTTTTTATATAATTTTTCTGGATTTTTTGGGCAGTTCTCGAAACGTGAAAACCTGAAATACAAAAACAGCCGAAAACAGAAACTGGCACTGGGGTGCACTGGATTAGTAAGTTAGTCCAAATATGATCAAAAGTGTATGGAAGTGTATGAATATCATAGCAATATTACCCAAAAGTGGCATGGAACAAGCAGAAATTATAGATACGTTTTGGACGTATCAGTTGGTGCTATACAAATGGTTTTTAACCCCTTTCCGCAACGGTGTTCGGAACCGTCGCCAAGTTAGTGACTGCGATAGGGGGGTCCTTCCCACACGACCTAGAAACCGTCGGGGATATGCCCTCCTGGCACACACGCTCAGCAAAATGAGGTCGTGTGCGACCGGGGAGCGCTCAAATATGGTTATACGTACAGTAGTGCTCAAAAAATACAATTATACAAGAGAAATCGTTTCCGGACATAACTACATCCTACACAGCCAGTCCCCGCTGAAATTTCCGTTCCTATGTACATCCCACACAGTTGCTCCAAGGAAAACGTTTTGGTTCGCAGGTACATCACACACAATTTTCCCCGTTAAATCGTTTGTGATAGCGTTGCCATTCCACACGAAATTAATAATTTTATCGTTTGCGTTATTGAATGCATCACACACGATGCGTAGAAAAAACTGTGTGGCAAAGGCTATCCATCACACATAGTTTTTATGTGGTAAACGTTTTCGCCAGGTGGCCTAACGTAAATAGTTTTCAAGAGGATGTCGTGTGTGATTGTGTGTGCAGTGGAGATTGATCGCACACGTAGCGGATCCTACAAACGTCTCTGATCTCCACGTCTATCACAGACGTTTCACTTTCGCAAATCGTGTGCAGTGTAATCCCTTATTTAAAAATCACATGTTTTGTATTTGAAAGTAGGCAATCACTTATTTCATATCACCCATGTTTATTACAAATATAAGTTCAACCATGAATGCATAATTCGATGCACATGTATATACTAAATAACTACAGAAGCACCAAGTAAAGAATGATGAACCACAGTTGTAATAAAGACTGTAAGAGAGAGGCAAAACACATTCTAGCTGCTGGAGATAGTGAAGCGGAATGCCCACATTATGCCCTCCTCCATGTGTAATGCGTGCACGACTCTAGGCCAACTCCTTGTGATGGTTGCCCGTCCATCCTTCACTGTCTTCATTATAACTTCTCGATGCTCAGTATAGTCTGGATGAAATACTTTAACCTTCATTGCGTGTCCACCAATCATGTACTTTGCGAGGTAATGTTGAGTAAACTGCTTCGAGAACCACTACGAATGAAAAATATCCAGACATTGTTGTCTAACAACTCATTATGGGCAGTACAAAGAGAAGGCATCAGAGTTTGTAGTTACCATCCTACAGCTCACTGTTGTGTTGGGTAGAGCATAAACAAATAATTTGCTTGCCACCGTTCATATCTTTTTGCTAATAATCCTTATCAGTTTCCTCACTTGATGCTTGTTCATGAATATCTCATTGCCCCATACGCAAAAAGTGTCGATGCGTGGATCCTTGCCAAGGGCATATGTACCTACAAGCAACAACTCAATATTAGAAGCTAACAAGTGTCCAGGACTGGATTTATATGCACTACATTATGGAATGACGGGGGGAGTACAAGCCGAGGGATGAAGCTAACATTGGCGGAAAATGGTGGCCACTCCCGTTGTTGTAATGCATAAGTAGTGGAAAGGCTTGATAAGTACAACAACCTTAACATCAAACAAATATAGCAAAGGTAAACAACATCATCTCCAAATGATAGCTTGAATGTGTTGGTTTCGGCATGGTGTTAAAGCAGATATAAAATGGAAGGCAATGTTGCCGACAGCAGGCTTAACAGTAATCCAATATTGCAATTCTAATTGGTATTTGTTGAAATGAATAGAACATAGGTAATGCATAAACTTCACACTGGATAAATGTGTAAAATTGAAATAAAGGGCATGTGTTAACTACACCAGGCATAACTGGAACCAAATATAGCCGTTCAAACTAGTTTGGTTGAAGTGAGCATTTGTCTAGTTTGGTTGAAGTGAACCAAACTAGACAAATGCTCACTTCAACCAAACTAAGAACCAAATATAAACAAGGCATTTGCTCGATAACTGGAAAATGCTCACTCCAACCAACCTAGCAACCAAATACAGATAAACGAGGCATCTACTCACAATAAACAACAAAATATAGCCATTCATGAAATTGGAGTGGACAATTCATACTTAAACATCACATAGCCCTATTAAATAATACATTTTTGCATAACTGAAATAATAAAACATGGCACAGTTAAAGCACCGCACAACAATTGCTACTACAACAAAGGGTGCGGGTTGGCTAGCTAGAAAAGGCAAGATTTGCTAATAGGATGTTGCCTCACATTTCATGGATGGGATCCTTCTAGTTGGAAGAGCACAAACCCATGGTGCGCTCTCTGATGTCACAGATGGGTTGTTTCACCATGGTAGAACCTTTGTGGGTGCCCTCCTCATGGTCGTGGTCGTGGTCAATGAGATCTGACTTGGTAATTGAGGATCCCAAGCCACCGTCGTAGAAAGTGTCCTTAAGAAATGACAAAATGGGCAGGACGGCGTGTAGGATCGCAAATCGTGACCGCTTGGCGGAGCAGATCAACGGCAGGGCCGTCAAAGAGATTGACGGCGGTTGAACTAGAGGGGTTGGGGATGGACCACTTAACCTGTGACATGGCCCGCGTGAAGCCATTGCTGTCAAGGAGTTTGATGTCGTAGCTGGCTTTCCCAAGATACGGTAATACGCTAGCTCGCTGACATGAAGCCTTTGGCATGGAAACATATTCAAGGCCTTCGCCGGCTTCTGCGGAGACGTGTTGCTCCGGGATCGACAAGTCGAGGAAAACGGCGGCCACATCGCCAATGTCCACCGGAGAGGCCATGATAAACCTCTTCTTGGCAGAACGCTCGTCGGGCTCCCCAGGATACGTGGTCGAGCTTAGGCTGTGACATTCTGGAGTAGGGGATGTGGATCTGGGGGGAGGGACACCGCATGCCTCATCTAAAAACTCATGGGAGTGGGGCGACGGCATGGGAATCGCTGGGTAACCTGAACTTTATTATCTAATCTAGGAGGAACGGGCAGACCGGTAGGGGTTGCCGGCGGCGCCGCCGGTGGCCTTGAACTAGGGTTCGAGGGGGGAGGTGGTCGGGTGGGGGTGTTTGAATATACGCCATGGCTACTGGAAATTTTAGTAATGGTGGGTGGAGATGGTGGTGGACGAGGAAGGGCGACGGTTCAAATGCCTCGGCTACTGCAAATTTACTACGAGGTTTGTGCTGGAGGAGTGTGGGCGACAGTTGAAGTACGGATGCATATCTCTCAAACTTGCACAGGTGGTGATTTTACAGCGCACTTCCACAGCCTAAAAATTAGCAAAACAAAGATCCCAATGTTTATGTAATCGCCATGACACGGTCATTATAGAGATAAATGAAGCTTGATAGATATGGGCTTGCCAAAGATGCAACTTCCCATCGGGTCACCCATCCTTGGACTACTCCAGCCCGAGCATGCTTAACATCTACGTTCTATTCTACTAGGCTAGCGGATGGGAAGCACCCCTTACTGACAGGAATTTCCTCCTTGCCTTTAAGGCTTTTCACGCTGGTCTCTTTATGGGACCTACTCCCTCCTATCACGCACATTTGTGCTTTTAGAAACTGTGTGCGATATTTACATGGCTGGTGTGTCGCCGCCTAGCCTACAATGAGCACTGACATAGGTAGTGGGAAAACGATGGAGAAGAGGCAGGAAACCGGTGGGAGGCGTGGCAGGAAACGGTAGCGTGTTTAGAAAACGTAGTAGAGAAGGAAGCGTGATCTAGCACGACGCATGCGCACAGTGCTTACCCAATATCTGCATGTGTTGTCGAAAGGGCCGAGGGTTGTCGTTCGATCTGTGAGCATCCAACGGTGCAGACGTACGATTCGTGGGGTCTGGGTCCTGGCCAATCAGAACGCACGACTCAGATTGCGTGCGCAGTGGGGGGAGGGGGGCATCGGCCACGGTTTGGTAGGCACACGGCTTTCGTGAGTGACCCATGTGCTATTTGAAAACATTTTGTGAGAAGAATCTTGGTTTTTAAATCCTAAATCCAAAACTCACCCGAAAATCATGAAACTTGGCATGGTTTCACGACATGGCACATATATGTCGAGGAATTTTTTCGTCCATTTTGGCGCAATTTTTATTACAAGCCTCTTACAAACCGGAGCTTCTCTCAAAGAAGCCTCGTGGTTCTGATAGGGAAACATGCCCCCCTTGTCGGCGGAAGGTAATCACTACCTCTTTTCGCCTTGTATTTTCTTCTACGGGCAACATGGAACGACATGAGATCTGTGCTGAAAGTTAAACTTATTCAGGGTTCGTTTGGCCTTTTTATACACTAATTGAGTTTCCTAGGCATTTAATGTCCATAATTCAAATCTGAACTTCAAATACATGCTCTAGTTCACCAAAATGGCCAGAAAAATTATACATGTGTCCTTGGGTGCATGTTTAGGTCCCATGCCAGGAATGAGAATGAATTAAACCGTACGGGCGTCCTAGCTCGTCCTCAAACATTTGGAATCTCGTTTTTTAATTCCCCGTAAATCCTAAACTCACCATGAAGTCATCAAAGATGGCATGGTGTCACATCATGGCACATATATGTCGTGGTAAAAACAGTGTCCAATTTGGGCCAAGCTTTATTACAAACCTCTTACAAACTGGAGCTTCTCTCAATGAAGCTTCGTGGTTCTGATAGGGAAACTTGTTCCCCTTATGGGCAAAATGTAATCACTACCTCTTTTCGCCTTGTATTTTATTCTACGGGTAACATGGAACGACAAGATATCTGTGCTGAAATTTAAACTTATTCAGGGTTCGTTTGGCCTGTTTATACACTATTGACTTTACTAGGCATGTAATGTCCATAATTCAAATCTGAACTTCAAATACATGCTCCAGTTCACCAAAATGGCTAGAAATATTATACATGTGTCCTTGGGTGCATGTTTAGGTCCCATGCCAGGAATGGGAACGAATTACAACCGTACCGGTGTCTTAGCTCATCCTCAAACATTTGGAATCTCGTTTTTTAAATCCCCATAAATCCTAAACTCGCCAGAAAGTCTTCAAAGGTGGCATGGTGTCACTCCATGGCACATATATGTCGTGGTAAAAATATTGTCCAGTTTGGACCAAGCTTTATTACAAACCTCTTACAAACAGGAGCTTCTCTCAAAGAAGCCCCGTGGTTCTGATAGGGAAATGTGTTCCCCTTGTGGGCGAAATGTAATCACTACCTCATTTCGCCTTGCATTTTATTCTACGGGCAACATGGAAGGACATGATATCCGTGCTGAAATTTAAAATTGTCGAGGGTTCGTTTGGCCTTTTTATACACTAATTGAGTTTCCTAGGCATTTAATGTCCATAATTCAAATCTGAACTTCAAATACATGCCCAAGTTCACCAAAATTTCTAGAAAAATTATACATGTGTCCTTGGGTGCATGTTTAGGTCCCATACCAGGAATGGGAACGAATTACGATCATACCGGCATTTTTATACACTAATTGTCTTTCATCGGCATTTAATGTCCATAATTCAAATCTGAACGACAAATACATGCTCCAGTTCTCCAAAATGGCAAGAAACATTATACATGTGTCCTTGGGTGCATGTTTAGGTCCCATGCCAGGAATGGGAATGAAATACAACCGTACCGGCGTCCTGGCTCATCCTCAAACATTTGGAATCTCGGTTTTTAAATCCCCATAAAAGCAAAACTCACCAGAAAGTCATCAAAGGTGGTATGGTGTCACGTCATGAAACATATATGTCGCGGTAAAAACATTGCCAATTTGGGCCAAGCTTTATTACAAACCTCTTACAAACTAGAGCAATCGCAAGAACCATCATGGTTTCGATAGGGAAACGTGTCCCCTTGTGGGCCAAACAATAATTGCTCCCTCTTCTAGCCTCTTATTTTCTTCTACACGCAACACGAACAACGTGAGGTTCGCGCTAAACTTTGAAATTATTCAGAGTTCGTTTGACATTTTTTATTCATTAATTGAGTTTTCTAGGCAGTTAATGTCCATAATTCCAATCCGACGTACAAATACATGCTCCAGTGCACCAAAATGGCTAGAAAAAACGTACGTGTGTCCTTGGGGTGCATGTTTAGGTTCCATAGAAAAAATGGGAATGAATCAAACATCTCGTCGTCCTGGCTTGGCCACAAAGATTGCGAATCTCGGTTTTTAAATGTCTGTAAATCCAAAACTCACCAGGAAATCATGAAACTTGGCATGGTGTCACTGCATGGTACGTATAATTGTCCAATTTGGGTGAAGATATACTATAAGTCTCTTACAAACCGAAGCTTCTCCCAACCCTCATGGTTCCGGTAGGGAAACATGCCCCTCTTGTGGGCGAAACGATAATCAGTGCCTCTTCTCACCTTGAAATTTGTTTTCTACATGCAACATAAATAACAGGAATGTTGTGCTGAAATTTGAAACTGTTCAGGGTTTGTTTGGCCATTTTATATATTAATTAAGGTTTTTAGGCGATTAATGTAGTCCATAATTTAAATTTGAACTACAAGCACATGCTCCAGTGAAGAAATACATGTGTCCTTGGGTGCATGTTTAGGACTGATTTAAGGAATGGGAATGAATTACAACCTTCTCTTCGTCCCGAAACATTTAGAATATCTGTTTTTCAATCTCAGTAAATCAACAACTCACCCAAAAAACAAGAAACTTGGCATGGTTTCATGACATGGCACATATATGTCGTGGTTAAAAAATTGTCCAGTTTGAGACAAGTTTCACACATTAATAGCCAACGAAGTCCTTTTTGAAGCAAATAGCAGACGCGTTAATATCACGAACGGTTGTATTATATGAACCGTGCGAAATTGTAACCATACTCGGTGGCGTGCGTGTAGCTATTTCATTAGACGAGACGAGTGCGAGAAGTCCACCGTGCAGGCTCGACGGGGCGTGTGCGAGAAGTCCGCCGCTCAGGCTCGACGGGACGCGTGCACCATGTCCACCTCACAGGCTCGACAGGACACGTGCGAGCAGCATGGCCGCCCATGCTTACCAGGAAGCGAGCTCTTTGACCTCCATGCACCAGCCGCCTCCCGCCTCGCTCACAACTTCGCCATTAATGAGATAATTAAAGCACCTAGACAAAGGGTGTTTGCTTGTGATCCTCTGGCAACATTTGCTTTGTTCATGTTTTCAACTCGTATTCCGGCCTAATTTAAATTTTCCACCTAGGACAATGGATAATACGACGACAAATAAATGGCAACGGATAATATGATGACAAATTTACAATGGCGCAAATAATATTTGACTTACATATTCAGGATAATTTAAAATGCCACATGCGGCAAAGCCCGGAAGACACGGGGGCAAGAGAAGAAGGAAATCGCAGACAATGGTCTGGGTCGCTACTCTCTCTACTCGTCGATGGATCACCGGGCAATGACATCCACCAGCTCCTTCATCAATTCCTCACGACTTTCCTTGAAACCAGCCACAGATTCCTCCACCTCCTACGCGCGCTCTATCCGGAGCTTCCTCAAGTCACCCATCAGTTCCTCGATGACCATTGTCAGTGTCATCCCCGAGGCACTGCTCTGCTCATGCAGCATCTTCCAGCCGGCGGCCTCCTCCTACTTCTCGGCGAGCGCCTTGAGGAGCTTCGCATTTTCGCCCATGACTTGCTCGATGAGGTCATTCACCTTGTCAATCGAGGCATCGCTGATCTCGAGCAGCTTCATCAAGCCTTCGACTACCTCCTGCTACTTAATGAGGCCAGCGAGAATGTCATCATCGCCGGCCAAGGACTTCAGCAATGCTAGCTCGTCGTGATCGCCGACGCGGTGAGTGCACTTGTGAGAGCCCTCGCGTGCCCGTGAGAGCTTGTTCGAGGGCTCCGCGGCGCGCCGGGCCATCTCTGCTGCAGCTGCCGCTTCACGGCAGGACATCTCTAGTGCTTCCACGGCCTTGGTCTTTTCTCCCTGGTTATATGTCCAGCCGAAACTCCTCCTACCTATCATGGCGGAACGACTTGACAGGAAAGACCAGTTTTGTTGGTGATGAGGAGAGGAAGTGTGAAGTAATGTTTGAGTGTGTAATTTTTATAGCCCGGTACTAAGTGTGAACACATATTAGTTTGATAGGTGTGAACAGATTTTCAATTACTTATTGCGTTGTAATCTGCAATGTGACGAGAAACAAGGTCAAAATTTATTGATGGTTCTGGGCCTACAAAGCCGGTCTGTTGTTCTGGCTCATTGCAAACAGTTCTTTTGGATCAACTGTATGCCATGCATCGGAAGCCCGAAACGTGGGCCCGGGTTCTCGGATGTACGTTTACGTGTCTGCACACTATCACACACGGTCAAGATATCACCATCGTGTCCTGTGGATGCACCGTCGCGCCTCCCACGGGGTGCCAGAAGGTTGACCACGTGGTTGTTCACCGTTGAGGTGGCCACGGCGTGCTCTGCTCGCGTCCATCCGCAAATTTTGCTCACCATTGAGGCGGCCGCGGCGTGCTCCTCTCTGGCATCCCTACGCGTGCTCTGCTCACCGTTGAGGCAAATTTACAATGGCAACAGTTAATAATTGTATTACATATTCAGGATAATTTAAAATGCCACATGCGGCAAGGCCCAGAACACTCATGACCTACATATTCATACAATTAAAATAAAATATAGGCTGAAAGGCTGAGTTGGAGGCCTTCCGACGACAGTCTTCTCGGACTCCATGATCAGCATAGCACCCTTGCGGCCGTTCCCTCCAATTGTCGCGACCCGCCTCCGCCTACGGAGCTGCTGGCGCTGGGAGGCTCTTGGGCCAGCTGGGCCTCTTCCAGAAGAGCGAGACAGTGTGTGATCGCGTGCATGATATCTCCGCGGAACCGCTCCATTTCCATGTCTCTGGCCTGGTAAATTCTGTGCATCACCTGCATCCTCAAGATATCACGTTTGCGATGTTCTACTTCGTCGGGGATGTCACCTCCGCCAAGGATGTGGTCGAGCCTGGCCACCACATCATCGGGATCGAGGTTGACACGGCCGCCGCGGGCAATGATGAAGCTGCAGGCTGCCTGTGTCTTGACTGAATCGCAGAGGTCCTCTGCCCATTCCTTGCGAGGCATCAGGCTCTCGAAGAGGACTGGTGACGGCGGCTCTTTGGGTGGGTCATCGATCATGCCGCCGAGAAGCTCTGGATCTTTTGCACAGTGGATGGCAAACTGTTCATCACACCTCCTCTACAATATGTCGATTGTGCACCCAAGGACTGTCACGCTGATATCGCTGCCGATGGGCCATGGTGCCTGCACCCACCGATGAAGCTCTTGCTACCTGACCTCCTCTTGCTCGTTCTCCTCGCCGAAGATGTAACGTAGGTAGGGTCGACATCAAATCTTTGGTCATTTCCTGGCATGCTTGGAATAACTAATGGTAGATGGGTGAAGACTAGATCTGCGTAGAGTTTCGTGATGGTGCGTTGCCGCTTGGGTTATATGCAGCAAGCAATTAGCTGGTGGCGGGAGTTCGATGAGGGAAGAGGCGTGGATTTTATAATTCACCCATGTGGAGCGCAGGAAGCATTCGCTGGTGCACGGGAAGACTAAGTGGACCACACACACAACCCAAATGTCGTATGCGGTGCCACATGTTATTTATCACACACGTGTTAACATAAGGAAACAAATGTGGAACTTACTAAGCATCACACACGAGTACTCGCAGACACATCATTTGCAATATTCCTAGCCACCGCAAGCAACTAGTTGTAAAATATAGGGTCTAGTATATTGTACATGTACACATATTTTTATACGTATATAACTGTATTGTGATCATCTATATATTGAGACGTGAGGCTGGATGTCAACCACCCACGCAAAACCCTAAACCATGTGTTTAACTTGGTATCAGCCAGGTCGGGACGCCGCCGCACGTCCCTCACGCCGCCGCCCGATCCCATCTTCCGCGTCGCCGCCGCTGCTTGCTAGCTAGCTACGCGCATACGCGGGAATCCATCCAGCTGCTTGTTAGCGAGCTAGCTAGCTTTGCCCGTGTGCTGCCGCCGCGCGCTGCTTCCTACGCGCCGCCGCCGCGAGTTCCTCAGCCGCGCCGCGTGACGTTCTCCTCCATGCCGCCGCTGCAATGTCGTCCTCCGCCCTATCCGTCGCCCAAACCGCGGGTCCAATCGTCTCCTCACCCATCGCCAGGATCCCCGCCGCGCTCGTCGTCCCGTCGATCTCCGTCCGCCTCGGTCGCCACAACTTCATGCTTTGGGGGGGCATCGCCAGCGCCGTTCTTGCCGGTGCCAACCTCCACGGACACCTCGATGGCTCCATGGCGGCACCAGCCAAAACACTCATCGTCAGCACCGGCGACGCTGCTACCATTGTCACCAACCCGGAGTACCACCAATGGTGGGTTTAAGATCAGCGCGTCAAGGGGCTTCTTCTCACCTCCATGGATGAGGATATCGCATGCAAACTCATTTTCTGCGAGTCGGCCCATGCGGTGTGGACAGCCGTCGCCGCCATGTTCGGCGCCCAGAGCCGCGCCAATGTCCGCCACATCCGGCGGCAACTTCAGTCGCTAAGGAAGGATGATATGTCCATCGCGGAATACATGCACAAGATGAAGGCCCTAGCCGACACTATGGCCGCCGCCGGCTCTCCGATCCTCGATGATGAGCTCATCGATCACATCCTCACCGGCCTCGGCTCCGCCTACAACTCCAGTGCCGCCTCCTTCGGCATGAGTAACGCACCCATGCCCTACTCCAGTTTTTATTCATTGGTTCTGTCCTTCGAGGCGCTGCAGGCACAACAGAGTGTGGTGGAGGGGTGGTCTCCCTCCGCGAATGCCGTGACCTATTCGGGTTCGTACGGTGCTGGTGGACGCGCGCCCTACTCTGATCCCTATCCCTCCCAAGGTGGGGGGCGCCCGGCTGAGGCACATGGCAAGCCAGGGCAGAGACGCCAGGGTGGTAATGGCGGCTGTGACCGCAACTCTGGTTATGCAGGCAATGGCCGGCAAGGTGGAGGGGGGAACACCGGCAACAACGGCGGCGGAGGTGGGCGTCGCAGCCATTGGCGTCCCCGGTGTCAAATTTGCAAGAACTGGGGCCATGAAGCCGATGACTGTCGCAAGCGCTATGATCAGGACCACAACTCCCGCTCCGCCAACTCGGCCTCCACCAACACCGTTGACTTTCCTTAGGTGCTGGATACCGGGGCTACGGATCACTTGACTAATGACCTTGAGCGCCTCCAGGTTCACGAGCGCTATGATGGCAAGGATCAGGTTCAGGTGGCCAATGGTGCAGGTTTGTCTATTTCACACATTGGTCATTCCCCTTTACCCGGTTCATCTCATAAACTGCGTAACATCCTTCATGTTCCACACATCAGCCAATATCTGCTCTCTGTTTATGATCTTCTTTGTGATAATGACGTGTTTGTTGAATTTCACCATCGTTTCTTTCTTGGTAAGGACAAAGCAACCAAGCGTGTCATCCTTCATGGTAGAAGTTACGGGGGGTTCTACCCGGCCCCCTTCGCTCGTGCGTCATCTTCATCGTCTCGCCGTGCCTCCTCCGGTGTTCGAGTTTCATCATCACAATGGCACCAACGTCTTGGTCATCCTACAAATAATATGGTCACTTCCATTGTCCGAAGTCATGAACTTCCGTGTTCTAGTTCAAATAATTCGTCATTAGTTTGTGATGTCTGTCAGCGTGCTAAGAGTCATCAACTACCTTATTCTACTTCGTTTCATATCACTACTGTACCTCTTGAATTAATACATTCAGATGTTTGGGGTCCCACTCTTGCTTCGTCAGGAGGGTACAAGTATTATGATAGTTTTATTAATGACTACACGCGCTTCACCTGGATTTATCTGCTTAAACACAAGTCTGATGTTGAGCAAGTTTTCTACAATTTTCAGGCTCATGTTGAACGCCTTCTGGATAATAAAATCAAGGCCGTTCAGTCCGACTGGGGTGGTGAATACCACAAACTCCATCGCTACTTTCAACGCACGAGCATCTCTCATAGAGTGTCATATCCACATACCTCTCAGCAGAACGGTATTGCTGAGCGCAAGCACCGACATTTGGTAAAGACCGGCCTTGCCTTGCTTGCGCACTCCTCTCTTCCACTACGGTTTTGGGATGAGGCTTTCCTTACGACATGTTACCTCATCAACCATATGCCCACTCCGGTTCTAAACAAGAACACACCTATGTTCCGTCTATTTCTTGTTCATCCCAACTACTCCTCCCTTTGAATTTTTGGGTGTGCTTGTTGGCCTAGCCTCCGCAAGTACAATGCTCACAAGCTTGAGTTCCGCTCCAAGATGTGTGTCATCCTTGGCTATAGTCCTTTGCATAAGGGCTATAAGTGTCTTGATCATACCTCCGGTCGGATATACGTCTCTCGTGATGTTGTTTTCGATGAGAATGTGTTTCCTTACTCCCAACCTGGCGTCTCGGTTGATCCTGCTTCTCTTGAACATGCTCTCACTTTTCCCTCAGATGAACTGGTTTCGGATGTCCATGTGCGTAAATATGACTTGTCCTATTTGTCACCTAACTTGGCTTCTGCAGGTGCTATTGTTTTCAGTTCCCCTCAGGTACATGGTGCTGCTCCGCCGCCTCCTGACGAGCCCGACGAGCATGCTCAGGACGTACATGTCACGCCGCCCGAGGCGGGCGTGGCTGCCTCGCCAGATGGCGCTACCACGGATGCGGCTGGGTCTCCACCCTCGCCAGGCACGGCTGGGACGCCGCCCTCGCCAGTCGCACCCTCGCCCGGTGCGTCGCCCGGGATGCCACCTTTGCCTAGGCTGGTCCAGCCCGCCGTCGTCTCTCGGCCCGTGTCGTCTCTTGCTAAGGTCTCCTCAGCCGCGACACCCTTGATCGAGCGTCGCCGCCGTCCTCTCCTACCGGCGCCGCAGCTCCGGTGCATGCTATGATTACACGTCATCGTGATCACACGCGCACAGAGAAGTCCTACACTGATGGCACGGTTCAGAATGATTCTCGTCGCCATGCCTTCTTTGCCACGCCAGTTTCCCATCGTGATGCTCTGGGTGAACCTGCCTGGCGTGCCACCATGTCCGAGGAGTTTGCTTCTCTCCGTCACACTAACACCTAGGTGTTGGTACCTCGGCCACCTGGTGTTAATATTGTGAGCTGCAAGTGGATTTTCAAAACCAAGCATCGTCCGGATGGGACTGTTGATAAGCACAAAGCCCTACTTGTTGCTCGCGGTTTCACTCAACAACATGGGATTGACTATGTAGATACATTTAGCCCGGTGGTGAAGCCTGCCACGGTTCGCTTGGTTCTGTCTCTTGTTGTGTCTCATGGTTGGAGCCTCCCACAGATTGATGTGAGCAATGCCTTTTTACATGGGTTCTTGGCCAAAGATGTGTATATGTCTGCAAACGTCGGCGGTCTATTTATAGTCTCAAGCAGTCGCCCCGTGCCTGGTATGCTCGTTTGAGTCAGCGTCTTTCGCAGCACGGTTTTGTTGCCTCCAGATCAGATGCATCTCTGCTCATCATCTCTCAGGGTGCAATACAGATATACATGCTTGTGTACGTTGATGATATTGTGATTGCTGGCTCTACCCCTGCCGTGGTGGATCGTCTTGTGCAGTCGTTGTCTGCTAGCTTTCCCATCAAAGATTTGGGTCGCCTCAAGTACTTTCTTGGTTTGGAAGTGTCCTTTCATTCAGGGGGCATGGTCTTGACGCAGAAAAAGTATGCTTTGGATCTTCTTCATCACGTCAACATGGAGAACTGCAAGGCCACTTCCACTCCGCGTGCTATGTCCGAGAGTCTCTCACGTCATAGTGGTGCACTAGTGGGTAGAGATGACTCCTTTCGGTATCGTAGTGTGGTTGGAGCACTTCACTATTTGACCCTCACTCGTCCAGATATCTCCTTCGCTGTGAACAAAGTGTGTCAGTTCCTGTCTCAGCCAACGAAGGATCATTGGGAAGCAGTCAAGCGTATTCTGAGATATGTCAAAGGTACACTAGACATGGGACTAAGGATTCATAAGTCGAGGTTTACTGGAGTGAGTATATTCACCGATGCAGACTGGGCAGGCTGTGTTGCTGATAGGCACTCTACTGGTGGTTTTGCTATATTTGTTGGACCCAATCTTGTATCTTGGAGTTCTAAGAAGCAACCCACAGTCTCGAGGTCAAGCACTGAGGCAGAGAATAAGGCATTGGCCAATGGCGCGGCTGAAGCCATTTGGATAGACTCAGTTCTCACAGAACTTGGAGTCCCACGATAGCGCACTCCTATATTGTTCGTGCGCACTCAGTTCTCACAGAACTTAGGGGCAACCTACCTGACAGCGAATCCAGTGTTTCATGCTCGGACTAAACACATTGAGATTGATTTCCATTTTGTGAGAGAACGAGTAGCGGCTTGTGAACTGGAGGTCAGGTTTATTTCTACAGATGATCAGTTAGCGGATGTATTTACCAAACCCGCTACTAGACAGATGCTAGACTATTTCACGACCAATCTGAATCTTGTATGTAGTTCAGATTGAGGGGGCAAGTAAAATATAGGGTCTAGTATATTGTACATGTACACGTATGTAACTGTATTGTGATCATCTATATATTGAGACGTGAGGCTGGATGTCAACCACCCACGCAAAACCCTAAACCCTGTGTTTAACTCTAGTTTGCATTTTTTGTACGAACAGACACACGAACTCACTATAGTAACCGCATGTGTTATAATTTCTCAGCGCAAACAGTTCGTCCGAGTGGGTTGTTTGCTGCGTATAACACACATCTTGTTTACACAAATCGTTTGTGTTCTTTTGGATCATCGCAAACAGTTCATCTATGTGAACGGTATGCCGCATATCACACACATCTTTTTATGTTGATCTGTTTTATTCTCTTCCCTAATCGAAAATATTTCGTCCGAGTGAACCATATGCCGTATATCACACACACCTTGATCTGGCTGAACGTTTCTGTTGCATTTCTTAATAGGACACAGTTCATCGGACCGAACTGTATGCCGTATATCGCACATACATTGATATGGCTGCCCATTTATGTCATTCTGACTCATAGCAAATAGTTCTTCTGGATCAACCATATGCCCCGCATCGCACATGTATCTAAAATCTGAACCATGTTTGATGTCCTCGCCGTCGCAAACGTTTTGCATCTTTTTTGACGGTTGTTTTACATTCTCATTTGGGATTAATGCAACGCACACAGTTTCGTCAAAGGGTCTCTGGTCGTAGTGTCGCGTTAGCAATATCCCGCAGTAGTGACTACTCTACAAAAATTAGCAAAAACTTACGAAAAATTTCTTAATCCATCGCAATAAACTACCAAGTGCCATTATAGGCATATTTAAACCCATGTCTCCCCTTAAGTCAATGCCATCTATTTGACCAGCAAGTTAGGCATTATGACTTGTGGGACCTACATGCTAGTCTGGACAAAAAATCCCGGAGTCACCTCCTACCTCCGGCCCGTCCACCAAGTCATCCTCATCCATGTGAGGCAGCTACCACCGCCGACACAAGGCGAGGTCACAAGCACCTGTGGCGCGGAGCCCATCTTGCGGCAGCCAGGATGCCAGCTCCATGCGGCGCTCGTGGCCGCTAGCTAGCCAACCTAGCACACACCCTACTGGATGCATCCAGAGGTTTGCTAGCTAGGTTGGCACGGCGGTGCGGCGGCTTGCTCGCATGCGCCGTGCTAAGGCCAGCCATATGGCTTGAGTGAAGGCTAGCGTGGCCCCTTGCTCGTGCGTGAGACACGCTTGGGCCAGCCAGCCAACCCATGCGGCCCGTCCGGCAGAGCGGCGGCCAGCTCGCTCATCATCAGCGCCAGCGGTGAACACGCATATGAGCTGTTTGAAGTACTGTTCAGGAAAAATAATGATTGGAGGAGGAAGAAGAGGATAGATGCTCCGATGTGTTTCCCTCGTGTCTTAACAGTGAACACAATGCTCAAACAGACGGTGTTGATTTAAGGTGCCTCGTCAGCACGGACTTGTGGGCCAACCCTGTAGTAAATGGGTTTAAACGAGCCTAATTGGCACTAGGTAGTAATTTCTTGGCATGGATTAAGAATTTTTGGGTATGTTTTTGCTATTTTGTGTACAGTAGTTTCTTCCAAGGGCTGGTTGAAAGTGGTAGTTTTTTGTTAAATACTCTACATAATGTAAGTAGGAGTAAAATTTAAGCTTTGGAAGCCAATAAGCACGAGTAGTTACATAGTGGCTATGTGTATGTAATTCAAACTAAATATCGACCATGAGTGACTAGTCTTGATGGAAAGCTCAAAACTATGGAAATACTAGCAATGTGCATGTGTGTTGCAACATGTCATAAGCAGAATAATACTTATTCACAAACTTGATAGAAAACACTCCAATTATGATATACATATATCACTAAAAATATATGATGTTTCAGTCATAGTACATTCCTTGGGCTTTTTTGATGAAGTGCGAAAGGGATCTGGTTGGCTTCAAGATACCAAGGGGTTTTCTACAAATTCGAGAAGAGAAGTGGGATGTTGTTGCGAAAAGTCAACAACTAACCTCACAGTCGTTAGATGTAGATCAAATGGTCAGAAACGACGGATGGCAAACACACCATCATCACCAACTAAGTCTTTTACAAGAGTATAAGTATGTAGATACAAACGTATTATCGATACTTGTTTCCATAAACTTGGATCCATGTTCTATTGACCGACTGAGCATGTGAGGCCTTAGCATGATGGCTTCCCGACTGTGTAAAATAAAGTTTATCCCGTCGCCGATAAGGAGGGATTGGTGGCGGCGCGCTTTTGGCTCGTTCTAGTCCTCGTAGTCATACTAGGTGGTCTACGGACATGTAGATGTATTATTTTTCACGTCTTATGTTCGTCGTACTGCCACGACTCTTCATGAATAGACGGTAAGTTATTCACGAGAAAACCTTAGTTGAGCATGTGTGCGAGAGAGAGAGACATAGCACGTGTGTGTGATATGGAGAGACTGAGGCAATGGGAAGAGATTCTTTGTTTGTATCTATGTGTGGAGGATAGAGACAAACATGTGCATGTGTCTTTGTGTTGTGTGACGTGGAGACACATAGACATAATTAGAGAGTGAGTGTGCGAGATACACACGCGGACATGGGGAGAGATGTGTGAGTTAGAGAGACGGAGATTTTTGGTGTGCTTGCCAGTTAGATAGAGAGGAGTGTGTGTGTCTTAAAAAGAGGATCTAGATAGATGTGTGTTGTGTGTGTATGTTTGTGTTTCTACGCGCGCGTGTGTGTGAGAGGGAGTGTGTGTATGTGTATAAGAGGGACCACTAATGATGTAAACCTAGTAGGGAAGGGGGAATGGTGTGACATGTGTGTCCAAGAGTGAGAAAGTCATGTGTAGTAGTGCGGTAGCATGGGTGCGGGCAATGCGCATACTATTTGGAAGAGACATTGAGTTTGTGTGGGAGAGGGGTGTGAGACCGAGCAAGGTAGAGAGAGAGAGGAAGAAGGGTTCATTTGTGTGCAGAAATGGCATATATAGATAGGGAGACAAGGTTGATGTTGTTCTAAAGTGGCATGGCCTATGTACGGACACGCAAGGAAAGTGAGTCATCGTGTGCATGATAGAGACTTCATGAGAGATCTAGAATAGATGCTGGAGAGAATAATGTGCGATATTAAGATGATGATATGCTAGGGAGCTATGGAAAGAGTCACAACATATATGTATACAGAAAAGGAGTTGGGTCAGGTCCGCATGTGGGAGAGATGGAAAGAGGAGAGTGGTGCACAAGGAGACAAAGGGTGCTTGTTTTTAGTGGCGTGGTGAGTGAGGTGTGTGTCAATTAATGCAAGAGAGAGATAGAGAGATTGTGGAGATTGTGCGAGAACCACATAACTAGGGAGATAGATGTTTGGGGGCGACATTTTGTGTGTACGAGAAAGATACACTGCTATATTGTGTGTGTGCTTGGGAAAGAGAGATGCCGGGAGACCTAAAGAGTGGGGGAAGAGATGTGTGCATGCTCGAGAGACAAAGTGATAGAGACCTATATTGGGGTCCGGACTTAGAAGAGAGAGGGGGGTCAATGTGCTCCGAGGTTTGTGTCCGGGGAGAGAAAGGCTTGTGGGCGGCGTGGGGACTGGCGGTGGAATTCAGATAAAGAGTGAGGTGTCTATATTTGAGAGATGTAAGCGTAATTGATATATATATATATATATATATATATATATATATATATATATATGGTCAATAGTGTGTGCACTAATGGTTGATCAATTTGTTTCATAGTTTGTATTATGAGATAACGATACTTTTGAACATGTGTGATATACTTTTAAGTACTAGAATTACAAACCTAAGATTGGAATTTTGGAATTCGACTCCATTATTTGTTTTTGTAATTCATTTAAATGTGAGTACATTTTTTAAGCCAGTATTTCGTGATTTCATATTCATATATCAAACCTAGAGATATACACATACGGTCATGTTCAAACCTTATATTATTTGCTTTAGGATAAACTCATTTGAAATTTCATTTGAATTGGAGCATATGATGGTATTTGCTTCCACCAGCCCAATTATCCATATTTGAATTGAATAGACAATCTAAGTTTCAAGTTGAAGACATTGATTTCTGAAACTTGCAATTTTTTTGGAATGCAGAACAAATAAATTCTCGGCCATGATATCATAGTCGGCCGTACAAGAGCAGAACACTTAATTTCAGCCACCAAAAGCTTTCAAACTTCCCGCTCACATCGAAATATCTTGCGCCCGAAATTTTTGCACTGCGATATTCATGTTTTACCCCTGATATATGAACGGAAAAGGGCTGCTTTGGTAGCTCCATTGTTTTCCCCTCTTTGCCCCAAACATTCTACCCCAGAGCCCCTCCCTTCCCCTCCCCGCCCCCTCCCCCACCCCAACCGCCCCCTCCGCCCCCCAAGCCATTGAATCTAGTCCTCTACCATGGCGGTCGACATCACACCCCGCCGAATCTACCTTCCACACCTTGGAACCAACAACTTCCAACTCACCACTTCACCAGAGCCGGTTCGGCGACTGGCTTGTCCACCGCTCCAGATCTCCTTGACTGCCATCATGATCCACCACACCGGGTCTGCTTCACCGGCGCCCTCGTTCACCATAGTGTAGGATCTTTACCGACTCACTCGTTCGCCACATCGATGGCCCTTCATACAAGCTCTCGTCCGCCGCAACAGATCCGCCTCACCGAAAGCATTGTACACCGCACCGAATGTGCTTCGTCGACGCCTTCGTCCACTGCACTAGGCTTGCTCCACAGACGCCATATTCAACTCCACCGGCCCCGCTTTACTAATGTTGCAGCCTCATCAGGTTATTTCGATTTGTACTCCTTCGGTTTTTATCTTATTTATCGTGGTACTGTTCACTTACCACGAATCAGATTTCTTGTACGTCGACAGGCGCCGCAATCGAAGCACTAGAGCCACTTAAGCAATGGTGACAGTCGGCCCAAACTCAACCGCAACACGAGCACCATCGACGATGCTTAGCTTTCACATATGACAACGATGCCCATACGTCGCCGAGAATCAGGTACTATTATCCAACATCCGGGTTTACGTTCACTTTCTTAGCATAAGCACTACACCTTCGAATTTCTCAAGGGCATCATTCAATTTTCCATGAGACACATTGTTTTGCTTGCACCTATAGGTCCATACGTGTGGCAGTGAACATGTTATATTTATGATAATGGTTACAATGCTTTTGTTTTGTCCTAAGTATTACTGTACTTCCTAGATATCACTACGTACTATTTTACTTCTTGCATGCTATATTTATGATAATGGTGTTGTTCTGATGCCACCTGTTGGTTACAATTATTATACTGGACTGCTTATATGTTCTCTATGCTTAATTACACATTAAGAAACTAGCTTGTGGTTCCACTGCTTTTCGTTTGTTTTAACCTACATTTTCTGATGTTAGCTATTACATCACTGCTCTGAGCCACTGTTCATTACTTTTTTGTGCATTCTTCATCTTCCCAAGTTGCATGACTAATTTGATGCTTCTACTCACTATGGAGCTGCCAACCCCATCAAGCAAAATATTTTTTTCTTTTGGGGCTGGAACCTCGAACAAGCATAAATATAGAGTGAAGCACATATATTGTCATGTAAGCACACACCTTTATTTCATTAGTTTAGATTAACCATTGATGATCAATTCGAACTAGTGCATGTGATTAAAATTAGTTTTACTTAAATAGAGGTGGAGGAATAAACTACAACGACTAGATTTGCAACCATGGGATGCTAACCATATCTTCAAAGAACATAGCAACACCGACGAGTCTTCACAACAACATATGCTAAGCCAATTTGTTTTAGTACATGTGAAATGTAATGCCTCTGGGTTACTTTCTTGGCTTGTGCCCTCAACCTGTAATCCTACAAAATTACAAATAGTTGAGTTGTCTACTTTGCTATGTTGCTTGATTCTAATGCTTGTTTGTTACTTGTGAGGCTATGCCTGAGTTGGCCAATATGTCAGCAGTGCCTGATGTACTATCGTAAAGAAATGCATGCCAAATTCATTTGACTCCTTAAATTCTCCTATGAACTTCATCACAAGATTGTCTTCGTAATTTATATGAGTCCACATTGTTTAAGTGTTTTCTCAGAATATTTCAACTACTTATATGTCTGGGAAACTTAAATATAACGGTGGTACATAAACTTTCATCTTACGATTTTAATTTGTTTTTGGCTGATGCTGCTTCGAACCATTTAAATATAGCTTGCCATGCTCGGCAATAATTCGTATGTCATTTACCATGTAAGCTTACTACCTGGATCATGCGATAACTGTCTCTTACTTATGTCCAGTGGAAACATTTCAGGATGCAGCCACTAGGACAGAACGTACAACCCCAAAATCTATTTGTGGAAGCAGTGTGCCATACATGATACCAGATGGTAGCAGTTTCGAAGAAAGACCATTGAAGAGCAGTCAGAGCACATATATTGTAGTTCTTAGGGCTCTACTAGAGGCAGAAAGAGATGGTGTGGCTACCATGAATGAGGTAATCTTGATCTCGAGGCTGGAAATTATGGAATTAGCTGCACGCATTATGCACGCATCATGAGGGGCGACGTCCCGGCGCCTGCAGCCCCGGCTCCAGGAGCGGGGCGGCAGCCTCCGCCTCCCCCACCACCTCCGGCTAGTGGCGCCTTGCGCAACAACGCCTACCCGGACCCGAACGCGGCTTACGTCGCCTTCACCAGCCTCAGCGACGACAAGTGAAGTGAGCGCCTCATCCGGCAGGAAGTAAACACTGTCACCCCGGCCAGGCCAGAATACATGCACTAGTCAGAACGCCCGATCACATGGACGCGGGAGGATCACCCGGTCGTCATGCCTAACCCAGCTGGATACGCCCTCGTCCTCAACCCCACCATTGTCATGCCTCGGCACGGATGCATGTTCTCCCGAGTCCTCATCGACGGCGGCAGCGGCATCAACATCCTCTACCGGGACACCATGACCAAGCTCGGCCTCGAAGCCAAGGACCTAGAGCCGACCATGACCGTCTTCCACGGCATCGTGCCCGGCCACTCCTGCTCTCGATCGGCCGGATCTGGCTCGACATACTATTCAGAAATAGCAGCCATTTCCGACGCGAGCCGATTTGGTTCGAGGTGGTGGACCTGTAGACTGCATACCACAAGCTCCTCGGCCGACCCGCGCTTGCCAAATTGATGGCGTTCCCCCACTACGCCTACCTGAAGATGAAGCTGTCGGGTCCAAAGGGCCTCATAACCATCACCGTTGACTACCACAAGTCTCTGGAGTGCACCCGAGACGGATCCAAGCTGGCCGCGTCGATGGTCATCACCGAGGAGCGGCGCCAGCTCGACCGGATCGTTGCACTCGCTGGCGAGGCAGCAGCCACGCCAGTCCCGGCCTAGGAGCCGGCCAACGAAGCCTCGTTCAAACCCTCCAAGGAAACCAAGAAGGTGAAGCTGAACATAGAAGACCCCAGCTGTAGCAAGTACGTCGTCGTGGTCACTCGCCTCGGTGACAAATAGGAAGGCGAGCTCGTCGACTTCCTCTGTGGGAATCGGGATATCCTTGCATGGTCCCCAAAGGACTTGTTGGGCATCCCGAGGAAGTACGCCGAGCATAAACTTCACGTTCGCAAGGACGCCAAGCCTGTCCGCCAGCCCCTACGATGTTTCTCCGAAGACAAGAGAAGGACCATCGGTGAAGAGATCACCAAGCTTTTGGCGGCCGGCTTCATGATGGAAGTATTTCACCGCGAGTGGCTGGCCAACCCAGTCCTCGTCCTGAAGAAAAACAACACCTGGCGCATGTGTATCAACTACACCAATCTAAGAAAGGCCTGCCCCAAGGATCCATTCGCCCTGCCGCGGAGCAACCAAGTCATCGACTCCACCGCCGGGTGCAAGCTCCTGTCCTTCCTGGATGCTTACTCCGGCTACCATCAGATCAAGCTGGACCCGGACGATGCCCTAAAGACGTCCTTCATCACGCCCTTTGGGGAGTATTGCTACATCACCATGTCGTTCGTCCTGAAGAATGTCGGAGCCACCTTCAGCGGTGCATGCAGAAATGCTTGCTACCGCAGCTCGGCCGCAATATCCACGTCTACGTGGACGACATCATGGTGAAGACCAAGCAGCACCTCACGCTCCTCGACGATCTGAAGGAAACCTTCGCCAACCTACGTGAATACAAGGTCAAGCTCAACACAGAGAAATGTGTTTTCGGCGTCCCAGCCGGAAAGCTACTCGTCTTCCTCGTCTCGGAGCACGGCATTGAGGCAAACCCGGAGAATATCAAGGCCATCGAGCACATGCGAAAGCCAGCTCGGCTGCGTGATGTCCAGAAGTTCATCGGCTGCTTGGCCTCTGTCAACCGGTTCCTTTGCCGGTTGGGCGAGAGGGCCTTGCCCCTATACCAGCTGATAAAGAAGACGACGCCGTACGAATGGAATGACCAAGCGGACGAAGCTTTTCGGGACCTCAAGATTATGCTCTCCACCGCACCCGTCCTGGCCGCCCCAGCCGAGAAGGAGCCGATGTTGATCTACATAGCCGCAACCTCGCACTCGGTCAGCACGGTGCTCATGGTCGAGCTACCAGAAAAGGGCAAGATCCAAGCCGTCCAGTGTCCTGTCTACTACCTGAGCGAGGTGCTCTCCGCATCAAAGCAGAACTACCCGCACTACCAGAAGATGCGCTACGGCATGTACTTCACTGCCAAGAAGCTGAAGCAGTACTTCCCAGAGCACGAGATCACCGTGGTCAGCACGACCCCCCTCGGCGAGATCATCGGGTGCCAAGATGCCTATGGCCGGGTCGCCAAGTGGGCGCTCGAGCTAGCGGGCACACCATCCTCTACTAGCCTCGCACCACGATCAAGTCCCAAGCTCCGGCCGACTTCCTCGTCGACTGGACAGAAACCCAGTACTTGTCGCCGCCTCCAGACTCCACGCACTGGCGCATGCACTTTGACGGCTCAAAAATGCGTCTCGGCTTGGGAGTCGGCATAGTGCTGTCATCCCCAAAGGGCGACCGACTCAAGTACGCACTCCAGATCCACTTCGGCGCCTCCAACACCATCGCTGAGTACGAAGCCCTTGTGCACGGCCTATGGCTAGCCAAGGAACTCGGCATCCGGCGAATCATGTGCTACGGCGATTCGGACCTGGTGATGCAGCAGTGCTCTGGCGAGTGGGACGCGCGCGACCCCAACATGGCAAGCTACCGCTTCCTCGTGTAGAAGCTGGTCGGCTTCTTTGTAGGCTGCGAGTTCCTCCACGTCCCACGAGCGGAAAACGAGGCGGTCGACGCACTCGCCAAGATCGCCTCGTCTCGACAGTCCATTCCGTCCGGTGTCTCCCTCAAGCACCTGCGAAAGCCATCCCTCAAGACGTCTCCGGACTCAGAGTCCATCCACGTTCCAGACGAACCGGGGACTGCTCAGTCTGGCCTGGCGACTGCTCAGTCCGGCCCGGCGACCGTGGAGCCCGGCCCGAGGACTGCTCAACCCGGCCCGGGGACTGCTCAGTTTGGCCCGGGGACTACTGACCTCGGCCCGGCAACGGCAACCCTCAGTCCGGCCGCCCACGCACCCAACCCGGGGACTGCTAGACCCGGCTCGGACGCTGCAGCCCCTGAACCAATCATAATGGCCGTTCTCACCGTGGTGATGGCACCATCTTTGGCCCTGCCCATCAAGGAGTTCCTGGAGAGCGGGACCCTCCCCGTCAACGAAACTGAAGCCCGGCAAGTGCAGCGCCAAGCGTCCACCTACAACATCATCAACAACGAGCTCGTCAAGCGCCGGCGTGTTTCAGCGCTGCGTCGAGCAAGACAAGGGCGTGGACATCCTCCTCGACATACACCAGGGCGAGTGCGGGCACCACGCTGCGTCACGATCCCTGGCGGCCAAGGCTTTCCGCCATGGCTTCTACTGGCCCACGGCCCTCCAAGACTTCGAGTCGCTCCCCCTCAAGTGCGAGGGATGCTAGCGCATCAGCAAACGCACCCACCAACCAACGTCGGCGCTCCGGACCATACTGATCGCCTGGCCTTCTGCGGTCTGGGCGCTCGACATGGTTGGACCTTTCAAAACAGCCCGAGGTGGCATGACGCATTTACTGGTAGCAATTGACAAATTCACCAAGTGGATCGAGGCAAGGCCGATCAAGAAGTTGGAAGGGCCAACAGTCGTCCGATTCATCAAGGACATAACGGTGAGCTACGGCATGCCGAACAACATCATCACGGACAACAGCACCAACTTCGCCAAGGGCGTGCTCGCGAATTACTGCTCCGTCCCTGGCATGCGCCTCGACCTGGCGTCCGTTGCGCACCCACAGTCCAACGGCCAGGTCGAGCAGGCAAACGGCCTCATCCTATCCGGCATCAAGCCACGGCTCGTCGAACCACTCGTCCGCTCACCCGGAAGCTGGCTCAACGAGCTGCCGGCCGTCCTCTGGAGCCTCCGAACAATGCCGAACCGGTCGACCGGGTTTACCACGTTCTTCCTCGTCTACGGAGCAGAAGCCGTCATCCCGACCGACGTCGAGTTCGACTCACCGCGCGTCACGATGTACACTGAGGCCGAAGCCAAAGAAGCCCATGAGGACGGTGTCAACTTACTCGAAGAGGTGCGTCTCCTAGTGCTTAGCCGCAAAGCCATCTACTAGCAAGGCCTCAGGCACTACCACAGCAACAAGATCAAGCCCCTCGCTTTCCGCGAGGGAGACCTCGTCCTCCGACTCGTCCAAAGGCAAGCCGGCCAGCACAAGCTGTCCTCCCCATGGGAGGGCCCCTTCATCATAAGCAAGGGACTATGCGATCGCAACGCCTAGTTCCTCATCGATGCACGCAAGTCAAACAAGCACAAGAGGGACACGGCCGGAGAAGAAACAACTCGGCCCAGGAACGCGGAACTGCTCCGTCAGTTTTACAGTTAGCCGTGTATGTGTATGTATCACTGCTTTTGCGCTCAATTAGAAATTATGGGGTCCCCGAACAATGCTCGGGGCCACCCTTTCCGACCAAGTTACTTGTGTCTCTAGCATTTTATGCTTTACCTACCTCTTCGTCCAAACTCGGCCACCGGTTCGACTCGTTCAACCCGAGGACTCGGGGGCTGGCCGGCTCGGTCCCCACCCGTCACCTCACTTAGCGCCTCATGGCTTGTTGACATCGCTGCGGTCTCCTGGTCCGCCCTAAGCCACCGATCCGGCTTCGGCTGTTGGTCAGCGAGCACGCAAAGGCCAGAGCACCAACACGCCACGAGAACTAAGCCAAGGACCGCTGGGTCACCCAACCCGGCCATGCGACGAACAGTCAAGTCACCACACGGCCGGCTGGTCGTCACCCGGCCACGCCGGATCACCGCCATCCGGCCCAGTGGGTGTTTCTCTCACGCTCAACGTTTCGAACACCTAACTACTCCGCGTTCTCTCCCAAAGGCCAAACCCCTTGTCACGGACTGGAGCCTCGGTCGTCAGAC
>LR738711.1:480355155-480395548 GCA_902687465.1 Secale cereale
AAAACGGCTCGACAAACAAGGAGCGGAGGCGCAGACATCCACGAGCAGCACAACCCAGCGCTGGATCGATCGATCCGGCCCCGCCACTTGTAAACCTCGCAACACGACCGGCTGCTCGTCATCCGGCCACGCCGGATCACTACCAGCCGGCCCAGTGGGTGTTTCGCTCACGCTAAATGTTTTCAACGCCTAACTACTGCGCGTCCTCTCCCAAAGGCCAAACCCCTTATCACGGACCGGAGCCTCGATCGTTAGACTCGCAGGGGGAGGCCCAACGGGGGAGAAGCACAGGAAAACGGCTCGACGAACAAATAAGCAAGAGCACAAACATCCACCATATTCATAGAGACGTTTAAATTCATAAATGTCCCAAGGCCAGAATTCATTACACCCAGTGCATCCAGTGGGTGGGGTGGACCTCCTACCTAACAGAGATATCTACAAAGATTTAAATACAGGGGCTTCAGGAGTCCGCATCCGCACCCGTCGGGCCCGCCGAGGCGCCGGTGTTTTCATCGTCGACACCCGTGTCGTGGTAGCCCGTCTCCTCGGAGCTGCCGTCCGGATCATCCAGGAGCAAGCCGAAGTTGTCAGCAGGCACGACTACACCGTCTTCCGTCCGCTCCGGCGGGAACTCGTCGTGGTAGGAAAACCCGGCGATGTAGCTGGCCCGGGTGGCAATCTCGCTGGCCTGCGCCTGTAGCTGGCTCTCCGAGCCGGCTCGCTGGCCATCAGTGCCTTCAGCGACAAGTCCGGATGCCAAGACATCGCGAACCTGAGCGCCATCTCCGCACCAGCACGGGCGGCGGAAAAGCACTAGGCATGGAGCCAATCCGGCCCCGCCTCAAGCCACCGCGCAAGCCGCGAGAAGCTGGTCGGCACAGCGGAGCCGGTCAAATGGCTGTCGTCATTGTTGTGCCAGCCTCGGAGAGCCACGTCATCTGCATGCCCAAGTCTTGTAGACGAGCCTCGGTGGCGGCCATGATCTCCAGGAAGGTCCATGCCACGTGCGGGTCAGTCCCAGAGCCAACCACGCCCCCCACATCGCATCGGAAGCGGACTGCCTCCTCCGCCAAATCCTGCGTCTCTGGGAAGGCCCTGTCAAAGAAAAGGATCAGAAGAAAGTCGCAATGAAAAGAGAAGCCGGAAACTCAGTCCGGCAAAAGACTCAAGAAATGCACTTACTGGAGAAGGACTCTTCCAGCTGCTGTGCTTCAAGCAACACACCGCGCCGCTCCCAGTCGATGGTACGGTCGCCGTCTTTGACCGCCTCCTCCAGCTGTGCGACCTTGGGAAGGGCCGCCTTCAGCTTGGCATCCTTGTCCGGGACCGCCTTCTCGGCCCCCTCGCGGCGACGGGTCTCCCCTGCGTGGCCTCCTCCGCCACAGCCACCAGCCCCTTCGAGTGCTCCACCTTGGCCTGAAGGTGGCCCTTGTCGTCGGCCAGCTTGCCGCGCTGCTGGTCCGCCTCGGCAAGGGCCTGCTGCGTCTTCGCAACCTTGGCGGTTTCCGTCCGGAGCTGCTCCACCTCAGCCTCAAGGTGGCTCTTGTCGCCCGCCAACTGCTTCTGCAGCTGGCCGGCTTCGTCGAGCGCCTGCCGGGCTCCCATCGCCTCCTGCCTCGCCCACTCCAACGCGGCTACAGAGGAACGACTCAGAGACGAAGCACCCCGAAGACTTGCAAGAGAGAAGGGGAAAAGAAAAGAGAAAATACCCGTCACAACGCGGAGCTCCTCCTCTTGGGCGTCCAGCTGCTCCTTGAGCCGCTCGTGCAGATCAAGGAGCCGGTTGAAGACACCGACCCAATAGGAGTCCAGTTGCTGCGCAACGAAACAACAATCAGGAAAGAAGACAGCAATTTAAAGATTCGGCCCAACTACTACGCAGTTGGCCCAAATCTTTGGGAATACACCCAGTGGGTGCGCTGGCGCACCTCCACTAAAAAGAAACGAGCAACAGTAAGAGAAGACTTACGAGCACAGTGTCCTCCATCTCCTGCGACTGCTCCAACTCGGCCCGGGCGTAGGACTCGACCCTGTCCTTCCGCCCCTGCAGGCGCCGAGTCACGGCGGTCATGGCCGCCTCCTCCTGGGTCGGTGGCCTGAAGAAAACCTCGCCGGCTCTGTGTCGCGGCGGCAGCAGCCCAATGGCCTGGCGGCCCACGGGCTGAAGCACCAAGGCATGCCCACCGCTGGCCGCCTCCCCCACGGCCGCCGTCCTCTGCGGAGCCACCATCGTCGGCGCCCCAAAGACGGCGTCACTGCCCCCTCCACCGACCCCCGCCCACTCGACCGCATCAGCCCATGGCGGGGTCCCGTCCTCGATTACCACAACCTCCCGGCAGAGGTCCATCGTGTTGGCACGGCCGCCCCGGCCGTGCCCCTCCTCCAACGACAGAACGAAAATCGTCATCGCCACCTTCGTTCCGGCCGGCATCTCCGGCCATGCCGGCTGCTTGCCGGCTCGTGCCCTCGCATTCGCGGCCGTGGTCCAAGCTCGGGTCGACGCCGCCTTCAGCACGGCCTCGGCCCGATCCCGGTCTCGCCAGGCCTGGCCCTTCGTGTCGGACGGATCCAAACCAAGGGCCAGATCCGCCCGCCCCTCCTCCTCGCCCAGATCGACGGTGCTGGACCAGCTCGTCCGGAACCTAGCACCAGCGGGGGACGCGGCCTCCGACGCTGCCAACGCCAGCTAGATTGGCGATCCGAAGAATCAGGACAAGTTAGCACAAAGGGAGGCTCAACGGAGCCGCCCGGCTCGGAGCCAAAAAAGAAAAACTTACCCCGGCACCACCAGCACGGGGCGCCTCGACAGCTGGGTGACGCGTCTCCTCTTAGCGGCCGGCTTCGCACCCCCAACCGCGCCCGCGGCACGCTTCGCGGGTGGAGCCGACGGAGGAGCGCTGCCCTTCCCGTGAGGCCGGCCCGCCGCCGGCACCACCTGAGACGACCCGGCTCTAGCAGCGCCGCCACCTCGTCCTCCCGCCACCGTCGCCACCCCCAGGACGACAAGGCCCCGGCCGTACTGCCGCCCCGTCCACCCGGCGTCGCTACATCAACAACTCGCGTCAGAGCCTCCGGCGCCGTCCTGAAACCAAAACACAAAGGAGAAAAGATAGGCGCACCTGCTTGGCGTCCAGCGCCCGCCTCGGCGATTGCTCTCTCCCCTCCGCCATGGGCCTCGGGCTCCTCCGAGGCGGCGTGCACCACCTGCGTGCCCGTCGGATGGCATTCAGAAGCACCTCCCGCGTCGTGTCCGGGCGGATAAGAAGATGAGCGTCGACAAAATATGGAGAGAAGGGACTCACTATCGGTGTCGGGTTCGCGTGGCTATACGGAACCTTGCCGTATTGCCAGTCGTTCGGCAGGTTGGCCTTGGAGATATCATTGACCCGATGCACGGCATGGTCCGCCCTCAGCCGCAGCTTGGACATGCGGTCGGGGTCGTTAAGGCCTTTCATCTCACCAATGAGATAAATGCGCTGCTGTAGCGGCAGCACCCGTCACGCGATGAAGGCAGTGATGAGGTCGCTGCCTTCGAGGCCTTCCCGCTCCTTCATCACCACCACCCGCTCGCACAGGTTGAGCACCGCCTGTGACGGCCGCTTGGGGTAGTACGACCAGTTCCGCTTCTCCCGCGGCAGCATGTTGGCGAACGGCGGTAGATTGATGCGGTCCGCGGCACGGTTGCGGACGTAGAAGAAGGAATGTTGCCACTTCTTGGCAGAATCCTCCAGTGGCACCTTGGGGCGCTCGTCCCCCGGCCGCCTGCAGATGACGGCGGCTCCGCACTCCGGCATCTCCCCGGCCTTCAGCCCCTGCTGCTTCAGGGCGAAGAGGCACGCGAGGAGATCGATGGAGGGCTCGACTCCGAGGTACACCTCGCAGAGCGTGACGAAGCCGGAGAGCTGCACGATGGCGCCGGCTCCAAGATGGTGGGGCTGGAGCCCGTAGAACTCCAGGAACTCGCGGAAGAAGTGGCTCGCAGGCAGCCCAAACCCGCGCTTGAAGTGCGTGAAGAAGACCACGTGTTCCGAGCCCTCGGGGCGCAGCTCCCGCTCGTCTCCTGGCAGGCGTACGGCAACCTCTGTCTCTGGCGGTCAGGCGCTTGGTGGTGCGGATGTAGGCGATGTCGTCCTCGGAGACGGTCGAGCCCATCCACGAGCCCGACGGCAGCGCCATCGACAAGTACGGAAGAGAAAGAAGAAGAAGATGGCCTCTGCTCGAGAACTACGGGCGTCGCGGTGCGCGGCGGTCGCAAGAAGCAGAGGAGGCAAGGAAAGGCAGGAAGGCGCGGGCGAGGACGATCTCCGTCGGTCCCTCGGCCAAATTTATAACCCATGGTTCGAATATGGGGGAGTAGGATCGACTACCCGCCTCTCCCACTCCCCCGCAATAAATGTGCATGTACGTGCGCAATAACTGCCCCCAGAAGGGCAACCGATTCGCGGACGCCGCAATAAATCCGCGCGCACGGGCCGAGGCTGCACGGCCACGGGCCCCAGCACGTCTCCCCGTCCCGTCGTGCTCGTGGCCTATCAGGCCTCTCCAGCTTTCGGGTGCCACGCGGCGCCCGCGTGGAACCCGTAAGATCGTTCAAGATTTGGCGGACTCGTCGGTTGCCCGCCGTCGCCGAAACACCAGAAGCCGGCACACAGCGGGTGTTGCCTAGCTCGCCCTCAGGCTCGCCTCCAAGGGAAGGAAACTGTGAAGGCCCATTCACCTGAAGACGTCGGACCTTCACAGCTTCGGGGACTACTGTCTGGGGGATGAACCCCAGGAAGGCAACGGAAGCCGGATCCTTTTCAAAAAAACAATGGGGCCAGCATCGCCCCACAATACGCCTCTGACTTGGCCGGGTTGCTCGACCCGGTCAAGACCCACGATCCAGCAAGACACTCCAGTCCGGCCGGCTCCCGTGATCCGGCCCCAACGGCCCGCTCGAGGGATCCAGACCCGGCACGCCAAGACTTCCTCAACAAGCCAGACCGACACATGGCGTGTTCCCCAATCCGGCCACGGGTCAGCTCCCATCCCATCTCAACCGTATGATGGGACGAGACGCACCTACTGATGACCTAGCCAACATTGCCTCGCCCATGCCCCTAGTTAGCCGAGGCGTGGCTACAGTGCAATCATCATAGCCCATGACGCCGGCAAACGGTGACATGATGGAGCACGCCATACCCGACTCAGCCCGGCCAATCCTTGGTGACCAACAAGACGGCACACAGTGCCCCCCCATACCCGACAGGCCCCACACTCGGAGAACTCGGCGAGCCCTGTACCCGGCAGGTCCCAGCGCCGGCTTCCCGGACAATGACAATCCGGCCCCATGGTCGTATAACTTTACCATTGTATCCCGGGGGGTTGGCCTATATAAAACCCCCAGAGCCCTCATGCATAGGGGGACGTGAACTAGAGAACAAGATAGAAACACCTCAGGATAAGCAGCCTAAGCCCTGGCCTGTCTTCCTCCTTCCACCACACAGCTCAAGGAGCAACTCTGTATAGGTAAACATCAACCACCATCGGCAGGATTAAGGGTATTATCTCCCCGGAGAGCTCCAAACCTGGGTATGTCTTGCGTCCCGCGCTCGCTCATGCCAACCCCGCTTCTGCAGTCCACCAGTGCCCTCGAGCCGCCTCCTATATTTAGCCATCCCTTGGCATCTGCCGTGCGCGCACCACGACAATGGGCGGCAAACGCACATTTCATTCAAACTCCTCCGAAAGACATCTCTCTCCCTCCATTTTCCCATTCATACATGTGGGCGGCAAAATAAACTCTCCTATATTGAAATTGATGTAGGCAAATATTTTAAATAGGGGCAGGTGTGTAACTTCACTCAGACGTGACACAACCGCCCTACTTGTCAGCCCCATTCATACACCGTGGGCTGCAACCGTGGGCGGCAAAACACCCAATCCTCGCCCGAAATCGTTATCAGCAATTACTGGGGAGATGTGAGATTACCATCCTATCCCCAAACGACGACATGTCTGAAATTTTAAACGGGGGCTAAGTTCATAACTTTCCCACATTTCAGACAAGCATGTCCCAAAGTTAGAGATCCCCTTCCCCTCCCCCTCCCCCTCCATTTCCTCATTCATACACAGCCGGCGCCACAACACCCTCCCCACACCGGCCAGGCTCCTCCGTCCACCACCCCATCCTCCACCTTGCCGAAGCCACTACCCCTACCCTGTCGTCCACTTAAAGAGATGGACGTCTCTCATCCACGGCACCGGTCCAGGATCCTTTCATCGCATCCTCTTGCTTCCTCGACGCTGTCGTCCACCTTGTCGTTGCCGCTCCTACGACCGCCTCGTCCATGGCAACAGGACTTATCCCCTGATTCGGTCATCCGCCGTCTCAAGTCTTCTTCCGCGCTGCTGATAGCCATCACACCCGTAGCACCCTCAATGTATCACTCGGGGCAGCTTTTATCTTCAGCAGAGAACTTTGACATTCTCGATGCCTGATTTCAGTGGATAACTCTACACGGCGTCGCAAGAGAGGTGGTACTCTTTCATATCTGCTTAAGTTATTGATCTTGCCCGTAAAATAGATCGTACCTTTTTTACTGTACTTTCCTTGTCCATACCAAATCGTAGTGGCTAGTTGAAAGCAAACATTGGCTTTGAAGTAGCCTTTGTCCGGTTTGCACCTTCAGATCTGCCATGGCATGGTCACTATACTCGTAAAGCTTATGGTTTTCCCCCTTTATATTCACTACCATCATCTCAGGTGCTTCATGTCGTGCTAGCATT
The DNA here is from genome assembly GCA_902687465.1 of Secale cereale. Taxonomy (NCBI): domain Eukaryota; kingdom Viridiplantae; phylum Streptophyta; class Magnoliopsida; order Poales; family Poaceae; genus Secale; species Secale cereale. The sequence continues at coordinate 480,361,927 of LR738711.1, forward strand.
GCTCCTCAAGACCTCAACGCATCAAGCGAAACAATATGCCACTCATAATTCGAAAGCTTAGTCGTTGAAATACCAATCTGGTATGATGCTCATATTACTAAAATAGAGAATGTTTAATTGGTCAGCTAATGCTCTTGTATTCGTTTCGAAAAGCATGTGTGCCACATATAGAGAGACAGCAGGGATTTGCACTTCTTTGTGCGCTCTGGTTCATCATGGGTGGGCAACATACATTGTAGTATATAAAATCTGATTGCTCTTTGTTATCATGTTCCTATTATTTTCTTCTTAATAACTATATTGCTTCCTCCATTCCTAAACTGCCTTGGGTGCGTGCGTGTGTTGTGGTGGACTGGGTTTGTACTGGGGGGCGTTCATCGTTGCTTTATTTATAAAGTGGACCAAACGCCTTTTTAGGGAAAACATAAGTCTTTTTAGTAACAGTATTGTGCCTTCACTTGAATAGAGCTGCCCTTTTGGGGCGGAAGCTTTTCCAAACCCTTTCTAGTCGTACTGGCAATACAAGCCCATATGTTCTAGCTAGTTCCACTTTCCTGATTTTACTCGCGATGCTTAGGGTTTTCCCCTTTTATCTACACTACTATGATATGCGTAGGTGCTTCCTGTCATACTAGCAGTACTCCACCCTTCAAACTAAACAACACAACACTCATAATTCCAAAGCTTAGTTGTTCCAATATGATTGTGATATGATACTGATATTAGTTAACAGACACATTTAATTGGTTAGCTAAAGGTCCCACTTGAGTTTCCAAATGCATGTTGTGACATATAGAGAGGCAGCATGAATTGCTTTTCTATGTCACTTGTTTTTTTGACAGGGAACTGTGGGGTAAACCCCACAGCAAATTTAGCTCTTTATTGAAAAGAAGAATAAAAGTACAAGGAGGATTACAAGTGGTAATCAGGCCAAAGCCAAAGAGAAGAAACTAAGAAACTAAAAGGAAACTAAGGAAAACTAGGGAAAGATTACCAACAGCTCAAGGGGGAAGGAAGGAGATCCATCTCAGAAGTTCTTCTTTGTAAGCAGCCTTGATCCTGTATTGCATCAAGGAGATATCATGTAGAAAGCAGCTTCTCCACTTGTTAAAACTTGCCCTCTCATGTCTAAATACTTTGGCATTTCTGATGATCCATATATTCCAGCAAGCAATGAAGACTACCTCTGTGAAAAAAGGTTTACCAAAACTCCTCCTAGTCTTAGAGACTGTCTCCACCATTGATTGTCCAGCAGCCCAGCTGATTTGGAGATAATTCCACACCCTGACACTGAAATTACAGTTGAAGAATAGGTGGTCTCTGTCTTCTCTTGTATGAGTGGGACACATCACACATGTAGTCCCATCATCCAGATGCCAATGCCTCCTCTCCACCATGTATTTTGTGTTGAGCCTATCCATGATAAGCATCCAAGCGAACACTTTGATTTTGTTGGTGCAAGAAGACTTCCAGATCCAGGTAGTCAGTGGATTAAATATCTCTGAGTCAAAGCTATAGAGGTAGAAAAGTTTTGGCTTATACCCTTTATTTGTGTTCTGCCAGTGCCAGATATCTTTGGATGCAGGGGATCTAATACAACCCTCCAACATATCCTGCATTGTGACCAAGTCATGATGTGCTTGTGTAGACAAAGGCAAATGAAAGTGTTGATAGATATCCTGTTGATTAAACAGGTCTTTTGCTAGCACCCATGGATCCTTGGCATATGAAAACAGTCTGGGGAATCCGAGTTCCATTGTAACTTTATCAAGCCCTATATGCCAAGTATCAGACCAGAACAGAGTAGTGTCACCAGCATTCACCTGTACATAAGAGCAATTTCTAAAAGTGTTCATGGCCTTACATACATCCTTCCATTAAAAAGAGCCACAATCTGAGGTGCCCTGACAAACTCTATCATGGTAGTATTTGTCCCAAATCAGGGAGACCCAAGGCAAATTTTTTCTGTTAAGAAAATTACTAGCATGCTTCATGAGCAAAGCAACATTCTACACACCAAGGTTAAGGATTCCCAGGCCCCCTTTATTCTTTGGTCTGCAAATAAGCTCCCAAGCATCCAGGGATGGAGCAGGTTCATCTCTATTCTTTCTCCAAAGGCACTGCCTTTGGATTCTCTCCAGTTGTTTCAGGATACCAGCAGGTACTGCAAGACTGCAGAGGAAAAATATTGGCATTGATGAAAGGGAAGAATTTAGGAACTGCAACCTTTCTCCTTGATTTAGAAAGGATGAACTAGCAGTCATTCTTCTTTCCAAGCAGTCAACCAATGGCATAAAGTCCACCATTTTAGGTCTAGTTGTTCCCACTGGTAAGCCTAAGTATGTGAATGGCAACTTCCCAATCTGACAACCAAAAGAGGTGGCTAATTCTTCCATATGAGCATTATAAACATTAATAGGGATTATGAAAGATATGTGATAATTAACCTCCAAGCCTGTTGACTGAGAGAAGATCCTGAGTATCTCCTTAAGTGCCAAAAGCTGAACCTTATCAGCAGGTAGGATAATCAGAGTATCATCAGCATACTGGATGACTGGATAATCTTGATCATGACATGGAATAGGCAGATGCAGGGTGCCTTTTTGGAACATATCATTAATGACTGTTTACAAGAGATCAGCAGCAATAACAAACAGTAGAGGGGAGAGTGGATCCCCCTGCCTCACACCCTTCTTGCAGAGGAACTTCCTTCCAAGGACACCATTCAAGAGCACTGATGCAGTACCAGTGGAGAGCAACTACTTCATCCATGAGATCCATTTGTCATTGAATCCCTTATATCTCAAAATTTGAATGATAGCTTCATGTTCCAAGGAATCAAAAGCTTTTTCAAAATCAAGCTTAAGTACAACAATAGGTCTCTTTAACTGATGACATTGACGTAGATATTCAAAGGTCCAGCCAGCACAATCTTGAATTGTTCTGCTTTTAATGAAGCCATATTGGTTTTTTTGAACACACTGAAGGATCACTTCTTGAAGCCTGTTTGCTGCCATTTTTGACAAGAATTTCAGACCCATGCCAGTCAGAGAAATTGGTCTAAAGTCACCCACACTTTCAAGTGAGAGTTTTTTTGGCACCAGAGTGATATAGGAATCATTAATGTTGTCCAAAATGGCAGTACCATCATGGAATTCCTGTGCCAACTCATAAAAATCCTCACAAATTATATGCCAACATTTTTTAAAGAAAAGGCCATTAAATCCATCAGGGCCAGGAGCCTTATCCACAGGCATACACTTAACAATGCCATCCATTTCCTTTTTTTCAAAGGGCTTTGTGAGCACATCCAAGCCCTCAACTAGGGTAATAATTGACTGTAGATCAAAACCCATTATGATACCCCTAGAAGTACCCATTCTATTTTTAAAACAGTTCCAAATAACACCTTCCATTTGAGAGTGATCAGACACCACTGTACCATCTTCCGGCTTTAGACTTGCAATGGAATTTCTTCTATGCCTTTCTGTAGCCATAGCATGGAAGAATTTGGTATTCTCCCCTCCAACTTTGATGTATCTAATAGTACACCTTTTCTTCCAGTAAAGATACTGAATATGAAGCAATTTTTCCACATGAGCTTTAACAATTCTCCTGAAATTAGACTCTTGAATGAAAAGAGGCCTAAACTCTTCAAGCTCATCTAGAAGAAGGATGACCTGGTTACTTTTGGATAGGAGTGCTTTGATCTGCAAAACATTCTGCTGCCACTTTTTAAGGCACATTCTTAATGATTTAAACTTATCAGCAATCTTAGCAGTTATGTGCCTCTTGCAAGATGGCCTTCTCCAAGAGTCTTGAACACACTCCATAAAACCAGCCAACTCCAACCAATAATTTTCAAATCTGAAGATATGTGCTTTTGGAATTGCAGTTGTGATCTTTACTACACAAGGGACATGATCAGAAGCAGTTCTAGCCAAGGGTAGAACTTCAGTCATTGGATAGTGTGAGATCCAGTCAGTAGAGGTGAAGAACCAATCCAGCTGCTCCAATAAGGGTATGTCTTGCATATTAGACTAGGTGAAAGATCTTCCTTTGATGGGCAACTCCAATAGACCAAGGTGGGCAATGATCTCATTGAAGATAAAAATATCATTCAAATCACCTCCAGGCAAGTTTCTGTTCTCTAGGGATCTGATAAAATTGAAGTATCCAAGAACTAGCCAGTTTGAATCCACAGGGATGTCAAGGTTGTAGATCCAACTGACAAAATTATCCCTGGGCTCCCCTTGACAGGGACCATATACCACAACAAGAGTCCATTTCTCATTATTCTGCCTAGATGTAAATTCAACCACTACAGCAAATTGTTGTATCTCCTTCAGTCTCCCTATGAGGATAGAGGAGTTCCAGACTACAAGAATACCACCAGAAGCACCCAAGGATGGTGAGAAAGAAAAATTGTCCAGCCTCTTAGGGCAAATTTTTCTGATCATATGAGTGTCAAAGGAGGCACATTTTGTCTCCTGTAGACAGGCAACTGCACACTGGCTCTCATCAATTTTTTGCCTAACGGCCCTCTGCCTAGCATTAGCATTCAGACCTCTGACGTTCCAGCAAAAGACATTCCAATTTCTAAACAAGTTACTCATTAACAATATTGAAGCAAAAGCAAGGTAACCATATGGCACATAATGCCACATGTTCCAAATAGCCAGCAAGTTCCAACAGTAGGGCCCCACGGTGCAGCAAGTTCCAAAATAAGTACCAGAAGAAAGAAAAACCATTGGCACTCTTATGGGCAGGCCAGACCCAGAACATAACATTAATCATCATGAGCAAGATCTTCCTAGGCAGCTAGTAGATCCGCCATAACCGCATCCACAGTGAGCAGATTCTCATCAATTTGAAGCTCCTTCCCAATCTGCTATAGTCTTGCAACTGGAATTTCCTGAGGAACCGCAGCAGTAGCAGGGTCGTCAGGCATCTCTGCAGTAAAGGGCCTGGCCTTGGGCTTCTTTCTCTTGGGCTCACTGGCAAGCTCGAAGAAAGTGGGCTAGAAACCATCACGTTGGATAGAGCTCCTCGTGCATCTCCGGACCGATGATTCAACCAGGGGCGTTGGCGCCAAAGTTTTGCGGGATCCCCTTACTTTTCTGCTGACGGCTGGAGGAGGAGCTAAATCGGAGGCCACAATAGAAGGACTTGGAGGAAAAAGCACTCTAGCCACAGGTCTGGAGGCCTCCTGCTCCTTCCAAGTCAACCGCGGGGGAGCATCCTGCTCAAAGGCCAACTCCCAATTCCGCTTGGAGAGAACAATAGGAGACATATGTGGAATGGGCATCGCTCTAGGCACTTGAAAAACTTGGAGCATTCAACAACTGCTCGAAGGATCTCTTCCAAATCATTTCAGGCGGGAGAGGAGGCCCAAGGGGAACCGCCACCGAGGAGGCCAGAGTTGCAGAGTTGATCAAGGGGGGCTGGTACACAACAATAGCCCAATGATTGGCCTCCTCCCGCTCTAAATGGTTTGCTGCAGAAATAGATTGTTCATTAGTAGAATCCAGGATCACCGTGTCCACCATGCCTTGCTGCTGAGATTCAGAGCTCTGCTGTGCCGAAATATCAACGACCGTAGATTCTTGGTCCTGGGCCGCCGGCTGCTCAATATGGTCTGGGTTCCAATGACCCCAAACATCCTCATTATCATCCACTTGAACTGGTTGCTCTGGTTGCGGTTGGGGGACATCATTCCACCCTATCACAGGGTATGGAGGTAGGAAGAACAGCGGCATCTCCGGGAAAGGAACGTCAGGGGGAGGGTGTGAATTTCCATTGACAGGCATCCAATCTTCATCTTGCGGCATTTGTTCAGCAAAATTAGCACCCAAAATGTATAAAGGCGCCGTCCAAGAAACACGAGCACCACCATATTCAGCAAAATCCATGAAAACGGCATCTCTGGGCACTAGGATGTCCTCTGGAAAAGAAGCAAAGACCAGCGTCCGCACCAGATAGGGATCCTCACTGTTCCAATCATGAAATTTGCCAAAAGTGTTGACAGCTGCTCTAATACAATCAGTGTTACGAAGATCCAGCGGAATCCCCAAAAACATCAGCAACCCCTGACGAAAACCCTGCGCCCCACGAAAGGACTCACCCTCATCATGCTTTATAAAACGAACAAAACGATCCTGACCAATCGGCTGCGGTGGGAGTTGCAACAGTGAGAAACGCACAGCAGCATCTCTGAGCTCAAACAAACCAACTGCGCGAATCCATGGCTGTGCAGACCTAACAAAAACCCCATGTCCCTGCAGCCACTGGACAACTTCTTCATGAACAGCTCTCATCTGGGCCTGAGGTGGGATAGGCATTACCTCAGCGAGCATGTACTCCTCATGGCGACGCACAACTGGGATATGCGGCGTCACATAGGTCCTAGGCAGACGCGCCTCGCCGGCATCCACGATGTGATGACCCGCCGGGACATAGAGCATCGGGTCGAGGTTGAAGTTAGCCATCAGCTGACTAGGGCGGCGGGTCGCCGACGGCGAGCAATCGGGTGGGGGTGGAGTTGCAGGCGGAGCAGTCGCCGGCGTATGGGGTCCCGGGCTGATAGAGCTTGACGAGGGAGTAAATGCGGAAGTGGAACGGGAGGTCAAGTTTGGCAGCGAACTTGTCAGGGCGATATTCCCGTCATCAGCCGAGGCAACCTAGGAAGTCGCAACGTTAACGGGTTTTGGCTTCCAAACTAATCCACGAATCTTGGCAAATCTGTTACAATCAAAAGATTCGTGCCCGACCCGCGAACAAGAATTACAGACAAGATTGGACGTGCACGCAAAAGAAAAATGCTCCTTCTTTAAACATATCTGGCACGTATGAATTTCCTCAACCATCTCATCAACCAAACTTGTAAAGTCCTCATGGGCCTGCTGAGAAGAAGGAATTGCGAGACCAGCAGAGCCCACAAATGGCCCATCGTTAGGACCATCATGGGTCGCCAAGGAGGACACAGGCGGCCCATCATGGGCAGTAACGTCCACCACGTGAATCCCGCCCGAGTGCGCCCGAACAGCCGAAGATAACGGCACTTGATTCGTCGCACACGAAGATTCCGAGGCAGCCCGCCTACGAGCAATCTCCGGCGAGCCCACCGTCCCAAAGATGATCGGCGGCGAAGCAACAGTCCAATTTAGCTGATCTGATGGGGAAGGTTGGATAACCACACGTTCATGGGCTGGTAGGGCGTAACCAGCAATTTCAGTAGAAATGATGCAGTCTTCCGAAGCCGGATAATGATAATTTTGAAAAATAGCAAAAGAAAGTTGCTTTCTAGAAGACCCAGCCGTCTTGAGAGAGGATTTTTGTGGAGGTTTGAGCATTGCCAATAATCCAAGAGCCGCTCTTCTCTTAGAAGGACTCACTAAAATCCACTCAGCATCACTCTCTTTCTTCCAAATTTTGAATTCCCGGACCCAATTAGGTCCTCCATTGCCCCAAAGATGGAAATAGCACTTGAATTGCAGGCAGGAGAAAGAACGAAGATCCACAATATGAAAACCAACCTCTTTGCAAGAGACATTAAAGGAAAATACCTTCTCACCAATAGCAGACACCACGAACTCAATGGCAGAGCCGCCCAGAGCTGATTCCAGAGCCACGGCCACCGCATCCTCAGTCAGGCGAAAGGTATGCCTACTGAATGAAACCACCATTGTGAAAGAGCCCATATTCTCCATGGGATACACCAATAAACCAGAGACCTTAAAGATCTCATCTGCAAAGGCTTGACCCTTAGAGAAATCCAAACCCAGGGAAGATCCCGAGGAAGAACCCATCCGAGATGGGTATCTATGGGGTCCTGAGGGTACACCGGCGAGATTGATCGGAGAGAGATCCAAAATCACTGGCTCACAGGAGAGCTAGGGTTTTGCGGGTGGGGGTGGTGGGAGCGCCATTTTCTCTATGTCACTCGTTGACTGTACTTTCTTCTCCATACCAAATCTTAGTTGTTATTTCAAAGAAAACATCAGTTGCTAAGTACCCTTTCTGTGATTTGCAGCTTCAGATCTGACATGCCACAAAGTTCAAGATTATACCCATCATGCTTATGTTTCCCCATTTTATGATGACTACGATCAGCCTACGTGATTCGTGTCGTAATAGCACTGCTCCAGCCACCAAGCTAAACAAGATTAGGTGTACAAATTCGAATATGATATGATGATGATATTAGTAACACTATGACATGTCTAATTGGTCAGCTAAATGTTTCTACTTTAGTTTCAAAATGCATGTGAGCCACATATGGAGAGACCGAAAGGAATATTAATTCCCTATGCGCTCTGGTTCATCATGGGTTGGCAACATACATTGTATAGAAAGACTAGTAATATCTTCAATCTGCTTGCTCTCCCGCTCTTCTTTAACATGATCCTCTTCTCTTCTTCTTCAATAGGTATGTTCCTTGTTGAGAAGTTTAGAAGAGACATTTTCGGTGGACTGGTCAGGTCGAGTTATTCTTCCTTGGTATATTTTGAATCTGATAGATCAGGTCGAGTCGTCGTTCTTTAATATATGTTGAAGCTGTCATCTATGAAGTATCATCACGTCTGGAGCTCTCATATTTTGAGGAGTAGGCCACATTATATAAATGCACACACCAAATTACAGCATGCATGGCATTTCTCAGAAGAATTGCAGAGATAGCACATAGGGGTTTACAGGGAGGCAGTATTGGACTAAAATGACTTCTGCATTACAAAGATAATCTCACTTATTTTTATGTTTTCATACATGTCACGTATTTAACATGCTCAAAATGAATATGAGAATGGGCGCATGAGAGGAATATTGCGGAACAATCCACTGGCTAACAAACTTGGCATGGTGGAGGATGGCCAATCTTATTCGCCCATCAAGGTGCTTGCTCTAACTTGCCAAGATTTTATTGGCCGCACATATCTTACATATGACCTATTGCATTACCTACTTTATTACACCACCATCAGCTTAGTTAATGCATCGTATATGAATATGGGCCAGTTCTTTTGGGCGATTCTCCCAGAATCACCCCTCCCTAGCTTCTCCGAGAATCACCACTTCATATTTTTTTCAGCAATCCAATCTAGTTAAGGTCTAATTAGTTAAGATACCAAAAAAATGGACTGGTGATTCTGGGAGAAGCTATGGAGGGGGGCGATGCTGTCAGGACCCCGATCCTAAGTCACACCGATCTAGCTGTAACACGTCATATCACTTTGCGGCCTCACGCACGGTAACCCCACGGGTGCCGCCTTACCTGGCCCGGGACCGTTTGCGCATTTTGGCACACGTATATGACAGTATCACTAGCATCCATTTGACAGAGAACCCGGGCCGACATGGCTAGTTATAAACCAAAAGTGGCACTAAATTACAGAGATAGGCATCCATGACCCAGCAACGAACGTGTCGGTCATCAACGTATGAACCCAAGTCGTAGCAAGCTACATGGACTTAAAGGAACAACACGTGACATTTCCCCTAAGGGACAGACACAGGAACGAAGAAGGACACATGCCGGCCAGCCTACGTGTTCCGAGCAGTAGCAAGCTACCAAGGCTCATTGGAATCACTAGGAGGCATTTCCCTGTAAGATAGGCTACCAAAGGAAAACAACTAGGTGTCGGATCCCACACATACCAAGCATTTCAATCATACACGCAATATGCTCAATATGTGCAAATACAACATTGCATCACAACAGAACTCTATGACTCAAACTACTTTATTTAAAAGGCTCCAAGAGCCATACATAACATATTCATACAGGTAGGGGTCACATGACCCAACACTCAAGTCATACAGTCATACAAGCACAAGCGGAAGCTACATGTCTGAGTACAGACAACTTAGAAAATAAAACAGGCTTGGTGTAGCCTGACTATCTACAGGGTCCTCCACAAGCTCCAGATCACCGTCTGGGTGTCAAGCTACTCGTCGACGTCAACATCTATGTAGAACCCATCGGCAGGGGCAGGGTTCTCCTCTACAACAGTTATTAAGCAAACATGAGTACAAAGGTACTCAGCAAGTCTTACCACAGAACCTATCATACATGCAACATTATCAAAGGGGGTAGTGGAGTTTATAGCAGAATGCCAGCTTTGACCTTGGCTAACCTATACTACAACTCTCAACGGATTGCAAGATGTTATTACGAACACGAGTCCTCTACTCACCACATCAATACACTACCGAGGATCCTCTTCCGTCATCCTACGGAAGGGCCATCCACGGCACTCACACTTATCTTGAGGCTTTTAGTAGTATCCATCAAGTTGTCTATGAACTGTAAGAGTAACCAAGAAGTTCGTACTGCGAACAACGGCTATTCGAATAGTTTGATAACCCTGCAGGGGTGTACTTCTTCACACACGCTTCCACCACTTATCGCCGTTTACTCGGCGTGTACTCGGCAACCTTCAAGCGGAAGCCCAGCGAGGGTGTCGGCCATGACCTGACTAACTACTCAAGTCTCTCGTCCAGGTTTATCGCCTATTTGGGTTCCATTCGTGGGGAGATCCGGCCGGGGTGTCGCTCACGGCCCCAAACGATGTGTACAGGGTTCCCGAGTCACCAAACGGGCAACCGGTACACCGTGCCACGTACCCGTCGCATCACAACCCACCCCGAGGGTCAGCGTTGTGCACGACCTCCAGTAAGCTATAAACACCAGAAACTAGTTGCAACTCCTGGACAGAGATCAAGGGTAATTAATAAGCCGAGAGGGTCAATTAAGGATCCCAATGCGTAGTAGTAGCTGTAACTTCAACCACACATACAGATCTCGGGTCCTATAGACGATTCCAATGAAACAACCCACCATGTACTCCTACATGGCCTTTCATCGATACCTTTACCAAGCGTATTCCACACATCCTTCTCTTTATTGGTAAGATCATTTCACTCTGATCCATCACCCAGATGAACCAGACCAGACACAGCTCTAAGCATAGCAGGCAACATAAGTAAATAGCATGGTGGATCACACATCACATGGCTCAATCAACTCCTACACATGCTAGTGGGTTTCAACTATTTACTGTGGCAATGACAGGTCATGCAAGGGAATAGGGTTCAACTACCGTAGCAAGTAGCAGTTCACGCGCTGTTGCCTTAATGCAGTAAAAGAGAGCAGGAGCGAGAAGATTGGGTTTGTATCGGAATGATCAATGATTGCTTGCCTGACAAGGTAGTTGTCGGGTACTGCTCTTCAACTGAATACGCAGCAGTATCCTCGGGAGCAGGACCTAAAACAGGGAATACCGACGATACAATCATTAACAAACAAATGCAACAATATGATGCATGTTTATGACATGGCAAGATGCATGTGTGTTGGCTAATGCAACTAAAACTAGAAGGGTTTGAACCTATTTGAATCAAGGATTCAAATTGAAGTTCAAACTATTATTTAAATAAGTGCATTATCATGTTTGTGATGTAAACAACAAGTTAACTTGTTCAAACATGCATGAAACCAGTGCCATTAGAAAGATTGGATTTTTCTGATCATTTTTCATATATAAATCTTTTCCATCTGAGCTATGGTTGATTTTATATGATTTTTAGAAGTTTTGGGTATTTTCTGGAATTTCCTGGATTATTTTTAAATCTAAAAATCCCAGAAAAACCTTTATTGCGTCAGCATGACATCATGCTGACGTCAGCCAGTCAACAGGGCCAGTCCAGGTCAAACCTGACTGGTGGGTCCTTCATGTCAGTGTCTCAGGGGCTAACTCCGGTCATAACCAGGGTTGACTGAGTTTGACTAAGCAAGGGGGCCCACTGTCAGTGACTGTGGTGGCTAAACTAATTACTGTTAGCTCCTAATCAACGGCCCACGTCAGCCCGCCGGAGTTTGGCCGGCGGTGACCATTTCGCACGGCGGTGACTCGTCGGAATCCTTATTCCGGCTTCCATTTGCCGCGCGGATGGGCTCGGTGTGTTCCTGGTGATGCACCGCATCCAGCGGTGCCACTGGTTGGACGAGGGGTCGCCGGAGTCGACGGCGACGAGCTCGTCCGCGGCGGTGCTCGCACGGAGTTGGTCGGGATGGTGTTGTAGTGCACGGGAGGAGGAGCTAAAGCCTGCTTTAGCTTGCTGGTGACCTACCGAAGCTAACGGCGTGCTCAGCCACGAAGTACGGTGCCTAAGGCCACGGCGGTGAGTTGGCCGGCGGCGGTGATCGTCGGTGAGCAAAGGGGGCGGCGGCTACAAGGCCTAAACGAGCTCGTGGAGAGGGGGGTTCGAAGCGTGAGCTCACAGCGGTCGCAGAGGGCGTCGAAGTAAGCTCGGGGACGGTCGGACGACGGCGTACGGGCGGCGGCGATCTCCGGTGCCGGAGGTTGAAGACGACGGTGAGGAGGACGTTGCGGAGCTCCTGGCATCGTGTGCGTCAGTGGGGAGCTTCGGGGCGATGCGGCGGAGCTAGTGGTGCTTCGGGGAGGCGAGGGGGTGGCGTAGAGCGCGGTGTCAGCGGTCGTCGGCGACGAGCTCGCTCGGGGGAGCTCGGCGGAGGAAAGAGAGGAGGGGAGAGACACGGGAAGTAGGGGGAAACGGTCGAGGTGGCTCCGTGGCAACGTTCTAAACCGTCCAGAAGGCCGAGGAGCCAGCCAGGCAGGCAGGAGGTGGCCGGCGCATCGGCGGCGGTCGCCACCGAGCTGCTTCGTGCGCTGGCGCGACGAAGAAGACGGTGATGCCCCTGGTGGGCCGGGCCGGCTGGTAAGTGGGCTCAGGTAAGTACTCTTCCTATTTTTCTTTTCCTATTTTCCTTCTGTTTTATTTCTTTTGCAGCTTTGTTCAATTAATAAAAATGCCTAAACATTTTTATAACTCATGACACTTGTCATACCTACTGTATAAAATATGAACAGTAGGAAACATTATAGTTCATGATTATTTGAGCATTTAAAATATTTTATAGCATTTAAATGCCCAAATTCAAATACCATATGATTTAATCCAAAGCCCTAGATTGTCCTAGAAAATTGTGCACCATTTTTGGCAAAGGTTTAAGACCAAGGCAGAAATGATGAACATTTTGAAGGGCATTTTGGGTACATTGGAAAATATTTTATCAAACCCTAGTTGTTAGGGGAGGGGTGCTGGGGTTTCTGTTAATCCCATTTCAAGTTTATTTGAAAGTAAACATGATGCACACTCTAGTTAGGTCCTAATGCAAGTGCTGGCTAGGGATGTGACAACTCACCCCCACTTAAAAGAATCGCGTCCCGAGATTCAGGTTCCTCCGGAAAGAGGGTGGGGTACTCAAGTCGAAGACGATCCTCCCTTTCCCAAGTAGCTTCACTCTCGGAATGATGTGACCATTGAACCTTGAGAAACTTGATATTGTGGCGTCGAGTGGTGCGCTCAGTTTGATCAAGAATACGAACGGGGTATTCTCGATATGTGAGATTGTCTTGGAGATCAAGCGTCTCGTGGTCCACTCCACGGATAGGATCCGAGAAGCAACGCCTGAGTTGAGAAACGTGGAAAACATCATGAACTCTGGAGAGGTGCGGAGGTAGTTCCAATTGGTAGGCAACTTATCCTCGTTTGGCAAGAATGCGAAAAGGACCGATGTAACGAGGGGCCAATTTGCCTTTGATACCGAATCGATGGGTTCCCTTAAGAGGAGTAACCCGAAGGTAAGCCTTATCGCCGACTTCAAAAGTCACAGCCGTATGATGACTATCATATTGCCTCTTTTGGCGAGACTGGGCTGTTTTCAATCTCTCACGAACGATGCGAACTTGTTCCTCTGCTTCCTGGATCATATCCGGGCCAAAGAATTGTCTTTCCCCGGTCTCTGACCAGTTAAGAGGTGTTCGACACCTTCGTCCATATAGAACTTCGAAGGGGGCTTTGCCCAAGCTGGCTTGATAACTATTGTTATAAGCGAATTCGGCAAATGGAAGACATTTTTCCCATTCCATACCGAAAGATATGACAGAGGCTCATGTCTTCCAGAATTTGATTGACTCGTTCCACTTGACCACTTGATTGCGGATGGAAGGCAATACTGAAAGAGAGATGAGTTCCCATAGCATTCTGGAAACTTTCCCAAAATCGGGAAGTGAAAAGACTTCCACGGTCTGAGTTAATCTCCAACGGTACACCATGAAGTGATACTATTCGAGAGATATATAAGTCTGCTAGCTGGCTAGCGGTAATACTCTCCCGAACAGGTAGGAAATGAGCTACTTTAGAGAGGCGGTCGATAACGACGAAGATAGCATTATTCCCTTTCCTGGACCTGGGAAACCCGGTAATGAACTCCATACCGACTTTGTCCCATTTCCATTCAGGAATAGCTAAAGGTTGAAGAGTGCCAGCAGGCCGTTGATGCTCTGCTTTGACTCGACGACAAACGTCGCAATTAGCAATAAATTGAGCGATTTCTCTCTTCATCCTAGTCCACCAGAATCTTTGACGTAGGTCTTGATACATTTTGGTACTACCGGGATGAATCGTGAGAGGAGATTCATGAGCCTCCTTAAGAATCAAACGTCTTAGGTTTCGTACTTTAGGAACCACTAAACGGTTGCTAAAGAATACGACTCCTTGATCATCAATTGAGAAACATCCTGCAACTCCTTTCTTGATGTTCCTCCTAATACGGGAAATTCCGGGATCAACCTTCTATGCTTTGATGACCTGATCCATAAGGGTAGGTTTCTCCACCAAGGTGGAGAGGAATCCTCGAGGAACAATGTGAAGGTTAAGCTTACGAAATTCCTCGTGGAGAAGTGGTTGACTTTGTTGTAACATTAGATTGTTACAATATGACTTACGACTTAGTGCATCAGCCATGACATTGGCTTTTCCAGGAGTGTAGGTGATTCCTAAATCGTAGTCGGTGAGCAACTCAACCCAACGTCTTTGCCTGAGATTCAAATCCGGTTGGGTGAAGATATACTTCAAACTTTGGTGATCAGTGAAGATTTCACAGCGATTACCGAGGAGGTAATGTCGCCATGTTTTGAGTGCATGGACTACAGCTGCAAGCTCTAGATCATGGGTAGGATAGTTATCCTCATGTGGGCGCAACTGTCGAGATGCGTATGCAATCACTTGACGATCTTGCATGAGAATGCAACCTAGTCCTTGTCGCGAGGCGTCACAATAGATTATAAAATCCTTGGAAAAATCTGGTGGTACCAGTACAGGTGCAGATGTCAGGCGTCTTTTCAGTTCCTGAAAACTGGACTCGCACTGTGGGGTCCACTCAAACTTTTTATCTTTCTTGAGGAGTTCGGTTAGAGGTTTAGCAACCTTGGAGAAGCTCTCGACGAAACGTCGGCAATAGCTCGCTAAGCCAAGAAAACTCCTAACTTCCTTGACCGATTCAGGGGGAGTCCAATCAAGTACAGCTTGAACTCGCTCGGGATTGACAGCAATACCCTTGCCAGAGATCACATGACCTAGATAGGTTACTTCTGGCAACCAAAATTCACATTTAGAGAATTTGGCATAAAGGCGGTGCTCTCGAAGCTTCGTCAATACCAGCCTTAAATGCTCGGCATGATCTTCCTTGTTCTTGGAGAAAATGAGTATATCATCGAGGTATACCACGACGAATTTATCCAAATACTCCATGAATATAGAATTCATTAACCGAGAAAAGGTAGCTGGGGCATTGGTTAATCCGAAGGACATGACGGTGTACTCATATTAGCCATAACGAGTAACGAAAGCCATTTTAGGAATGTCCCCGTTCTTGATTTTGATTTGATGGTAGCCCAACCTCAAATCCATCTTAAAGAAGACTGAGGATCCAGCGAGCTGATCATACAGGTCGTTGATCCTGGGAAGCGGATACTTATTCTTTATGGTGACCAGATTGACAGGTCGGTAATCTACAACCATCCGCTCCGTTCCATCCTTCTTCTTGACGAAGAGGACGGGGCAAGCCCAAGGGGAAGAACTAGGACGGATGAAACCCTTTTGCAAGGACTCATCGAGTTGTTTCTTTAGCTCAGCTAATTCTAGTGGTGCCATCTTATAGGGTCTCCTAGAGATTGGGAGAGTTCCAGGAATAAGATCTATCACGAACTCGACATCTCTGTCAGGTGGAACTCCTGGCAGTTCTTCTGGAAAAACATCCGGGAAGTCACGGACTACCGGGATATCTTCGAGTTCTGGTAGAGGGCTGGCATTAAGAGAATAGAGCTGACGTTCAGCCATTCGGGTCAAGACATTGACTATCTTGCCGGATGGATGTGTAAGTTGAAAGGTCCTAGTGAAGCAATCAATTTTGGCGTAATGGGTTGTCATCCAATCCATACCCAAAATGATATTTATGTCCGAGGACTTGAGAGCGATTAGAGATGCAAGGAAAACAAGTCTATCGACAAGGATTTCATTTCCATGGCTTACCCTAGAGGTTTGCCACTTTGAACCCGGAGTTTGAATAACCATGGAAGTAGGCATGTCACAAAAAGTCATGTTGTGCAATCGAGCATAGCTCTCAGATATGAACGAATGGGGTGCTCCAGTATCGAAAAGAACATATGCCGGATGGCAATTTACGAGAAGCGTACCAAGGACGACGTTAGGATCCTCATAAGCTTCTTCGGCAGAAACATAGTTGACATGACCACGTGCAGTGGGGATTGGCTTGACATAGTTCACCTTGCCGGTTGGCTTACCACGGCCAACGGGTTTTCCTGGCTGATTCTGGGGACAATCACGCATGTAGTGTCCCGGTTCTCCACACTTGAAACAAGTCACAGTGGTGGTGCGTGGAGCAAAGTTGGAGGGTGGACCTCCATAGGTCTTAGCAGGTGCAAACTGTTGAGTTGGGCGAGGCGCCTCGTAAGATGGCCTCGGTGTATACTTGGGTGGCAGAGCAGTGTTAGGAACCCACACACGGTGCTTGTGAGAGCCAGAGCCGGATGAAGAACCAAGGTCTCGAGTATGCTTGCGGGTGGCCTCGAAGTCGGTCTGGCCTGTCTCAGCACTGATAGCCTTGTTAACCAACTTCTGGAAGGAAGTGCACTCGTGCAGACGCAGATCTCGACGAAGTTCAGGGCTGAGTCCCTTGCGGAACCTCGCCTGTTTCTTGGCATCGGTGGATACTTCCTCAGGTGCATAGCGTGCCAGATTACCAAACTCACGACTATAACCATCCACAGTTAAGCGGCCCTGGGTGAAATTACAGAATTCCTCCCGCTTGCGATCCATGAGACCTTCCGGAATGTGATGTTCACGGAATGCCTCACTGAACTCAACCCAGGTAGTGACTTGGCCAGCAGGACGCATAGCTTCAAAGTTTTCCCACCAAAGACTGGCAGGGCCCTCAAGATGATAGGCGGCGTAGATAACCTTGTCAGCTTCGGCCACACGGGCAGAGTGTAGCTTGTGGGTAATACTACGTAGCCAGTCATCAGCATCCAGAGGTTCAGTGGAGTGATGGAACTTTGGTGGACACATCTTGATAAAATCGTGGATTGACACCACGTCATTCCTCTGACGGAACCCAGTGTTTTGCTCTATGCGTTCCAGCAGACGGTTAGTATCTCTCTTGTTCCGTTCTACTTCAAGCATAACTTCCGCCGAGGAGGGTGGCTGGGGCAGATTTCCATCTCTAGCCCCACTAGCCTCACCCTGCTCCTGAGCAGCAGGAGTGTTGCGAGTGTTGACCATCCTAGGAAAACAAAACAACGGTTTAGACAAGGGTGGCAAAAATTTGACATAGAAGTGCAGAATGTAATGGATGACACAGAATGCAGAGATGTTCATCCGTACGACATGGTAATATAGGAACTGCTATATATACACCAGTGGTCATACACACCATACAAAGTTTAGTACAAGCCAAGGCTAAAGTACAACTGCGGTGAAAGACGATACATCCCATCAGAGGCATTCCAAGCTCCTATACATTATTTAAGTACACCTCCGGAATTCAGTACACACTAAGTCATATTCCACAAGACGCGCAGGACTGTGGAAATACAACTACTACAATACTACTACTACCACGGACTAGCTCAGACATTCGCGTAGTAATCCTCGTAAAGATTACCACCGTAGCCTGGAAGTGGTAAAGACGGATCTTGGAACTCGCGAGCACTCGAAGGCTGTGGACCATAGGGGCATGGGTGTGGTCTCGGTCCCGATGCTGGTGGTAACCGACGCCCACGTGGAGGTGTAATACCCCCAACGTCACGCCAATCCATGCGATCAGGCAGACGAGTCCGCACAGGATACAAATCCCGCATGTCCAGATATCCGGCGTGCACAGCAGGTGCAAGCCGTGTCAAAGTAGTCCAGTGAGCGGCTCGAGTGTTATACAGCTCCATTCGGAGGGCACGGACCTCACGGTCCCTATCCTCCAACATCTGAACAGTAATCTGAAGCAGTGGCTCTTCATGAGCAGCATCAGTATACAGACCAGTGTAGTAGCCTTCTTCTCCGGGGAGTGAAGCTGGCATGTAACAGAACTCAGTGTTCAGCAACAGGGCATGCCTAGCACGGAGAATGGTCATCATCGAATAAGCGGCATCCTGCACTGCCATCTCGATGGTTATCCCGAGTCCATAAGACCAATGGATGGGATCATTAGCTCCGGGATATGAGGGGTATATCCGGACTGTGCAGAAATACTGACTTTGATTGAAATCCCGGTACTGTTCCTCCACAGTGTATTCAGGATACCAGCGATAACCGGTCTCAGTCATCACACGAACTAGCATGGCTGTGTGACCGGGCACATTAATGCACCTAGTCAAACGAACCACTTGGTGAGGGATGCGGCCAGACATCTGAAACACGAAATAATGCAAAGGCATTAGTGTTTCTGGAAGAAATCAGGCAGCATAACAACTGTAAATGCTCAAACAAAGATTTGAGACATCATACAAATGATAGCATAGCCACTCAACAATTCCATATGAAGGTTCCGGGTTCAACAATCATCATACTAAAAGGATAGAAACTGAACTGAGGCTTGAAACCAACAATCCTAAGAGTCTACGGATTAGTAACACGTGAACCTAGCTAGGATAAGAGGCCTAGTCCTAATTCCCCGTAGAAAGAATAGACAGACTCAGATCAGAAGGGCATAAGGTAAAGGAGTAAAAAGAGCCTTACGTTCCCTTCCACAAACAATTCCCCTACATATAACTAAGAATTTTTCTAGACTCAACATCGACCAGTTTGGCTTGAGAAACCTACAGGCAGTCCAGCTCTGATGCCAACGCTGTCAGGACCCCAATCCTAAGTCACACCGATCTAGCTGTAACACGTCATATCACTTTGCGGCCTCACGCACGGTAACCCCACGGGTGCCACCTTACCTGGCCCGGGACCGTTTGCGCATTTTGGCACACGTATATGACAGTGTCACTAGCATCCATATGACAGAGAACCCGGGCCGACATGGCTAGTTATAAACCAAAAGTGGCACTAAATTACAGAGACAGGCATCCATGACCCAGCAACGAACGTGTCGGTCATCAACGTATGAACCCAAGTCGTAGCAAGCTACATGGACTTAAAGGAACAACGCGTGACATTTCCCCTAAGGGACAGACACAGGAACGAAGAAGGACACATGCCGGCCAGCCTACATGTTCCGAGCAGTAGCAAGCTACCAGGGCTCATTGGAATCACTAGGAGACATTTCCCTGTAAGATAGGCTACCAAAGGAAAACAACTAGGTGTCGGATCCCACACATACCAAGCATTTCAATCATACACGCAATATGCTCAATATGTGCAAATACAACATTGCATCACAACAGAACTCTATGACTCAAAGTACTTTATTTAAAAGGCTCCAAGAGCCATACATAACATATTCATACAGGTAGGGGTCACATGACCCAACACTCAAGTCATACAGTCATACAAGCACAAGCGGAAGCTACATGTCTGAGTACAGACAACTTAGAAAATAAAACAGGCTTGGTGTAGCCTGACTATCTACAGGGTCCTCCACAAGCTCCAGATCACCGTCTGGGTGTCAAGCTACTCGTCGACGTCAACATCTATGTAGAACCCATCGGCAGGGGCAAGGTTCTCCTCTGCAACAGTTATTAAGCAAACATTAGTACAAAGGTACTCAGCAAGTCTTACCACAGAACCTATCATACATGCAACATTATCAAAGGGGGTAGTGGAGTTTATAGCAGAATGCCAGCTTTGACCTTGGCTAACCTATACTACAACTCTCAACGGATTGCAAGATGTTATTACGAACACGAGTCCTCTACTCACCACATCAATACACTACCGAGGATCCTCTTCCGTCATCCTACGGAAGGGCCATCCACGGCACTCACACATATCTTGAGGCTTTTAGTAGTATCCATCAAGTTGTCTATGAACTGTAAGAGTAACCAAGTAGTTCGTACCGCGAACAACGGCTATTCGAATAGTTTGATAACCCTGCAGGGGTGTACTTCTTCACACACGCTTCCACCACTTATCGCCGTTTACTCGGCGTGTACTCGGCAACCTTCAAGCGGAAGCCCAGCGAGGGTGTCGGCCACGACCTGACTAACTACTCAAGTCTCTCGTCCAGGTTTATCGCCTATTTGGATTCCATTCGTGGGGAGATCCGGCCGGGGTGTCGCTCACGGCCCCAAACGATGTGTACAGGGTTCCCGAGTCACCAAACGGGCAACCGGTACACCGTGCCACGTACCTGTCGCATCACAACCCACCCCGAGGGTCAGCGTTGTGCACGACCTCCAGTAAGCTATAAACACCAGAAACTAGTTGCAACTCCTGGATAGAGATCAAGGGTAATTAATAAGCCGAGAGGGTCAATTAAGGATCCCAATGCGTGGTAGTAGCTGTAACTTCAACCACACATACAGATCTCGGGTCCTATGGACGATTCCAATGAAACAACCCACCATGTACTCCTACATGGCCTTTCATCGATACCTTTACCAAGCGTATTCCACACTTCCTTCTCTTTATTGGTAAGATCATTTCACTCTGATCCATCACCCAGATGAACCAGACCAGACACAACTCTAAGCATAGCAGGCAACATAAGTAAATAACATGGTGGATCACACATCACATGGCTCAATCAACTCCTACACATGCTAGTGGGTTTCAACTATTTACTGTGGCAATGACAGGTCATGCAAGGGAATAGGGTTCAACTACCGCAGCAAGTAGCAGTTCACGCGCTGTTGCCTTAATGCAGTAAAAGAGAGCAGGAGCGAGAAGATTGGGTTTGTATCGGAATGATCAATGATTGCTTGCCTGACAAGGTAGTTGTCGGGTACTGCTCTTCAACTGGATACGTAGCAGTATCCTCGGGAGCAGGACCTAAAACAGGGAATACCGACGATACAATCATTAACAAACAAATGCAACAATATGATGCATGTTTATGACATGGCAAGATGCATGTGTGTTGGCTAATGCAACTAAAACCAGAAGGGTTTGAACCTATTTGAATCAAGGATTCAAATTGAAGTTCAAACTATTATTTAAATAAGTGCATTATCATGTTTGTGATGTAAACAGCAAGTTAACTTGTTCAAACATGCATGAAACCAGTGCCATTAGAAAGATTGGATTTTTCTGATCATTTTTCATATATAAATCTTTTCCATCTGAGCTATGGTTGATTTTATATGATTTTTAGAAGTTTTGGGTATTTTCTGGAATTTCCTGAATTATTTTTAAATCTAAAAATCCCAGAAAAACCTTTATTGCGTCAGCATGACATCATGCTGACGTCAGCCAGTCAACAGGGCCAGTCCAGGTCAAACCTGACTGGTGGGTCCTTCATGTCAGTGTCTCAGGGGCTAACTCCGGTCATAACCAGGGTTGACTGAGTTTGACTAAGCAAGGGGGCCCACTGTCAGTGACTGTGGTGGCTAAACTAATTACTGTTAGCTCCTAATCAACGGCCCACGTCAGCCCGCCGGAGTTTGGCCGGCGGTGACCATTTCGCACGGCGGTGACTCGTCGGAATCCTTATTCCGGCTTCCATTTGCCGCGCGGATGGGCTCGGTGTGTTCCTGGTGATGCACCGCATCCAGCGGTGCCACTGGTTGGACGAGGGGTCGCCGGAGTCGACGGCGACGAGCTCGTCCGCGGCGGTGCTCGCACGGAGTTGGTCGGGATGGTGTTGTAGTGCACGGGAGGAGGAGCTAAAGCCTGCTTTAGCTTGCTGGTGACCTACCGAAGCTAACGGCGTGCTCAGCCACGAAGTACGGTGCCTAAGGCCACGGCGGTGAGTTGGCCGGCGGCGGTGATCGTCGGTGAGCAAAGGGGGCGGCGGCTACAAGGCCTAAACGAGCTCGTGGAGAGGGGGGTTCGAAGCGTGAGCTCACAGCGGTCGCAGAGGGCGTCGAAGTGAGCTCGGGGACGGTCGGACGACGGCGTACGGGCGGCGGCGATCTCCGGTGCCGGAGGTTGAAGACGACGGCGAGGAGGACGTTGCGGAGCTCCTGGCGTCACGTGCGTCAGTGGGGAGCTTCGGGGCGATGCGGCGGAGCTAGTGGTGCTTCGGGGAGGCGAGGGGGTGGCGTAGAGCGCGGTGTCAGCGGTCGTCGGCGACGAGCTCACTCGGGGGAGCTCGGCGGAGGAAAGAGAGGAGGGGAGAGACATGGGAAGGAGGGGGAAACAGTCGAGGTGGCTCCGTGGCAACGTTCTAAACC
Source organism: Secale cereale (assembly GCA_902687465.1). NCBI lineage: Eukaryota > Viridiplantae > Streptophyta > Magnoliopsida > Poales > Poaceae > Secale > Secale cereale. The sequence goes on from LR738711.1 coordinate 480,384,582, forward strand.
GTCCAGAAGGCCGAGGAGCCAGCCAGGCAGGCAGGAGGTGGCCGGCGCATCGGCGGCGCTCGCCACCGAGCTGCTTCGTGCGCTGGCGCGACGAAGAAGACGGTGATGCCCCTGGTGGGCCGGGCCGGCTGGTAAGTGGGCTCAGGTAAGTACTCTTCCTATTTTTCTTTTCCTATTTTCCTTCTGTTTTATTTCTTTTGCAGCTTTGTTCAATTAATAAAAATGCCTAAACATTTTTATAACTCATGACACTTGTCATACCTATTGTATAAAATATGAACAGTAGGAAACATTATAGTTCATGATTATTTGAGCATTTAAAATATTTTATAGCATTTAAATGCCCAAATTCAAATACCATATGATTTAATCCAAAGCCCTAGATTGTCCTAGAAAATTGTGCACCATTTTTGGCAGAGGTTTAAGACCAAGGCAGAAATGATGAACATTTTGAAGGGCATTTTGGGTACATTGGAAAATATTTTATCAAACCCTAGTTGTTAGGGGAGGGGTGCTGGGGTTTCTGTTAATCCCATTTCAAGTTTATTTGAAAGTAAACATGATGCACACTCTAGTTAGGTCCTAATGCAAGTGCTGGCTAGGGATGTGACAACTCACCCCCACTTAAAAGAATCGCGTCCCGAGATTCAGGTTCCTCCGGAAAGAGGGTGGGGTACTCAAGTCGAAGACGATCCTCCCTTTCCCAAGTAGCCTCACTCTCGGAATGATGTGACCATTGAACCTTGAGAAACTTGATATTGTGGCGTCGAGTGGTGCGCTCAGTTTGATCAAGAATACGAACGGGGTATTCTCGATATGTGAGATTGTCTTGGAGATCAAGCGTCTCGTGGTCCACTCCACGGATAGGATCCGAGAAGCAACGCCTGAGTTGAGAAACGTGGAAAACATCATGAACTCTGGAGAGGTGCGGAGGTAGTTCCAATTGGTAGGCAACTTATCCTCGTTTGGCAAGAATGCGAAAAGGACCGATGTAACGAGGGGCCAATTTGCCTTTGATACCGAATCGATGGGTTCCCTTAAGAGGAGTAACCCAAAGGTAAGCCTTATCGCCGACTTCAAAAGTCACAGCCTTATGATGACTATCATATTGGCTCTTTTGGCGAGACTGGGCTGTTTTCAATCTCTCACGAACGATGCGAACTTGTTCCTCTGCTTCCTGGATCATATCCGGGCCAAAGAATTGTCTTTCCCCGGTCTCTGACCAGTTAAGAGGTGTTCGACACCTTCGTCCATATAGAACTTCGAAGGGGGCTTTGCCCAAGCTGGCTTGATAACTATTGTTATAAGCGAATTCGGCAAATGGAAGACATTTTTCCCATTCCATACCGAAAGATATGACAGAGGCTCATGTCTTCCAGAATTTGATTGACTCGTTCCACTTGACCACTTGATTGCGGATGGAAGGCAATACTGAAAGAGAGATGAGTTCCCATAGCATTCTGGAAACTTTCCCAAAATCGGGAAGTGAAAAGACTTCCACGGTCTGAGTTAATCTCCAACGGTACACCATGAAGTGATACTATTCGAGAGATATATAAGTCTGCTAGCTGGCTAGCGGTAATACTCTCCCGAACAGGTAGGAAATGAGCTACTGTAGAGAGGCGGTCGATAACGACGAAGATAGCATTATTCCCTTTCCTGGACCTGGGAAACCCGGTAATGAAGTCCATACCGACTTTGTCCCATTTCCATTCAGGAATAGCTAAAGGTTGAAGAGTGCCAGCAGGCCGTTGATGCTCTGCTTTGACTCGACGACAAACATCGCAGTTAGCAATAAATTGAGCGATTTCTCTCTTCATCCTAGTCCACCAGAATCTTTGACGTAGGTCTTGATACATTTTGGTACTACCGGGATGAATCGTGAGAGGAGATTCATGAGCCTCCTTAAGAATCAAACGTCTTAGGTTTCGTACTTTAGGAACCACTAAACGGTTGCTAAAGAATACGACTCCTTGATCATCAATTGAGAAACATCCTGCAACTCCTTTCTTGATGTTCCTCCTAATACGGGAAATTCCGGGATCAACCTTCTATGCTTTGATGACCTGATCCATAAGGGTAGGTTTCGCCACCAAGGTGGAGAGGAATCCTCGAGGAACAATGTGAAGGTTAAGCTTACGAAATTCCTCGTGGAGAAGTGGTTGACTTTGTTGTAACATTAGATTGTTACAATATGACTTACGACTTAGTGCATCAGCCATGACATTGGCTTTTCCAGGAGTGTAGGTGATTCCTAAATCGTAGTCGGTGAGCAACTCAACCCAACGTCTTTGCCTGAGATTCAAATCCGGTTGGGTGAAGATATACTTCAAACTTTGGTGATCAGTGAAGATTTCACAGCGATTACCGAGGAGGTAATGTCGCCATGTTTTGAGTGCATGGACTACAGCTGCAAGCTCTAGATCATGGGTAGGATAGTTATCCTCATGTGGACGAAACTGTCGAGATGCGTATGCAATCACTTGACGATCTTGCATGAGAATGCAACCTAGTCCTTGTCGCGAGGCGTCTCAATAGATTATAAAATTCTTGGAAAAATCTGGTGGTACCAGTACAGGTGCAGATGTCAGGCGTCTTTTCAGTTCCTGAAAACTGGACTCGCACTGTGGGGTCCACTCAAACTTTTTATCTTTCTTGAGGAGTTCGGTTAGAGGTTTAGCAACCTTGGAGAAGTTCTCGACGAAACGTCGGCAATAGCTCGCTAAGCCAAGAAAACTCCTAACTTCCTTGACCGATTCAGGGGGAGTCCAATCAAGTACAGCTTGAACTCGCTCGGGATTGACAGCAATACCCTTGCCAGAGATCACATGACCTAGATAGGTTACTTCTGGCAACCAAAATTCACATTTAGAGAATTTGGCATAAAGGCGGTGCTCTCGAAGCTTCGTCAATACCAGCCTTAAATGCTCGGCATGATCTTCCTTGTTCTTGGAGAAAATGAGTATATCATCGAGGTATACCACGACGAATTTATCCAAATACTCCATGAATATAGAATTCATTAACCGAGAAAAGGTAGCTGGGGCATTGGTTAATCCGAAGGACATGACGGTGTACTCATATTGGCCATAACGAGTAACGAAAGCCGTTTTAGGAATGTCCCCGTTCTTGATTTTGATTTGATGGTAGCCCAACCTCAAATCCATCTTAAAGAAGACTGAGGATCCAGCGAGATGATCATACAGGTCGTTGATCCTGGGAAGCGGATACTTATTCTTTATGGTGACCAGATTGACAGGTCGGTAATCTACAACCATCCGCTCCGTTCCATCCTTCTTCTTGACGAAGAGGACGGGGCAAGCCCAAGGGGAAGAACTAGGACGGATGAAACCCTTTTGCAAGGACTCATCGAGTTGTTTCTTTAGCTCAGCTAATTCTAGTGGTGCCATCTTATAGGGTCTCCTAGAGATTGGGACAGTTCCAGGAATAAGATCTATCACGAACTCGACATCTCTGTCAGGTGGAACTCCTGGCAGTTCTTCTGGAAAAACATCCGGGAAGTCACGGACTACCGGGATATCTTCGAGTTCTGGTAGAGGGCTGGCATTAAGAGAATAGAGCTGACGTTCAGCCATTCGGGTCAAGACATTGACTATCTTGCCGGATGGATGTGTAAGTTGAGCGGTCCTAGTGAAGCAATCAATTTTGGCGTAATGGGTTGTCATCCAATCCATACCCAAAATGATATTTATGTCCGAGGACTTGAGAGCGATTAGAGATGCAAGGAAAACAAGTCTATCGACAAGGATTTCATTTCCATGGCTTACCCTAGAGGTTTGCCACTTTGAACCCGGAGTTTGAATAACCATGGAAGTAGGCATGTCACAAAAAGTCATGTTGTGCAATCGAGCATAGCTCTCAGATATGAACGAATGGGGTGCTCCAGTATCGAAAAGAACAGATGCCGGATGGTAATTTACGAGAAGCGTACCAAGGACGACGTTAGGATCCTCATAAGCTTCTTCGGCAGATATATAGTTGACATGACCACGTGCAGTGGGGATTGGCTTGACATAGTTCACCTTGCCGGTTGGCTTACCACGGCCAACGGGTTTTCCTGGCTGATTCTGGGGACAATCACGCATGTAGTGTCCCGGTTCTCCACACTTGAAACAAGTCACAGTGGTGGTGCGTGGAGCAAAGTTGGAGGGTGGACCTCCATAGGTCTTAGCAGGTGCAAACTGTTGAGTTGGGCGAGGGGCCTCGTAAGATGGCCTCGGTGTATACTTGGGTGGCAGAGCAATGTGAGGAACCCACACACGGCGCTTGTGAGAGCCAGAGCCAGATGAAGAACCAAGGTCTCGAGTATGCTTGCGGGTGGCCTCGAAGTTGGTCTGGCCTGTCTCAGCACTGATAGCCTTGTTAACCAACTTCTGGAAGGAAGTGCACTCGTGCAGACGCAGATCTCGACGAAGTTCAGGGCTGAGTCCCTTGCGGAACCTCGCCTGTTTCTTGGCATCGGTGGATACTTCCTCAGGTGCATAGCGTGCCAGATTACCAAACTCACGACTATAACCATCCACAGTTAAGCGGCCCTGGCTGAAATTACAGAATTCCTCCCGCTTGCGATCCATGAGACCTTCCGGAATGTGATGTTCACGGAATGCCTCACTGAACTCAACCCAGGTAGTGACTTGGCCAGCAGGACGCATAGCTTCAAAGTTTTCCCACCAAATACTGGCAGGGCCCTCAAGATGATAGGCGGCGTAGATAACCTTGTCAGCTTCGGCCACACGGGCAGAGTGTAGCTTGTGGGTAATACTACGTAGCCAGTCATCAGCATCCAGAGGTTCAGTGGAGTGATGGAACTTTGGTGGACACATCTTGATAAAATCGTGGATTGACACCACGTCATTCCTCTGACGGAACCCAGTGTTTTGCTCTATGCGTTCCAGCAGACGGTTAGTATCTCTCTTGTTCCGTTCTGCTTCAAGCATAACTTCCGCCGAGGAGGGTGGCTGGGGCAGATTTCCATCTCTAGCCCCACTAGCCTCACCCTGCTCCTGAGCAGCAGGAGTGTTGCGAGTGTTGACCATCCTAGGAAAACAAAACAACGGTTTAGACAAGGGTGGCAAAAATTTGACATAGAAGTGCAGAATGTAATGGATGACACAGAATGCAGAGATGTTCATCCGTACGACATGGTAATATAGGAACTGCTATATATACACCAGTGGTCATACACACCATACAAAGTTTAGTACAAGCCAAGGCTAAAGTACAACTGCGGTGAAAGACGATACATCCCATCAGAGGCATTCCAAGCTCCTATACATTATTTAAGTACACCTCCGGAATTCAGTACACACTAAGTCATATTCCACAAGACGCGCAGGACTGTGGAAATACAACTACTACAATACTACTACTACCACGGACTAGCTCAGACATTCGCGTAGTAATCCTCGTAAAGATTACCACCGTAGCCTGGAAGTGGTACAGACGGATCTTGGAATTCGCGAGCACTCGAAGGCTGTGGACCATAGGGGCATGGGTGTGGTCTCGGTCCCGATGCTGGTGGTAACCGACGCCCACGTGGAGGTGTAATACCCCCAACGTCACGCCAATCCATGCGATCAGGCAGACGAGTCCGCACAGGATACAAATCCCGCATGTCCAGATATCCGGCGTGCACAGCAGGTGCAAGCCGTGTCAAAGTAGTCCAGTGAGCGGCTCGAGTGTTATACAGCTCCATTCGGAGGGCACGGACCTCACGGTCCCTATCCTCCAACATCAGAACAGTAATCTGAAGCAGTGGCTCTTCATGAGCAGCATCAGTATACAGACCAGTGTAGTAGCCTTCTTCTCCGGGGAGTGAAGCTGGCATGTAACAGAACTCAGTGTTCAGCAACAGGGCATGCCTAGCACGGAGAATGGTCATCATCGAATAAGCGGCATCCTGCACTGCCATCTCGATGGTAATCCCGAGTCCATAAGACCAATGGATGGGATCATTAGCTCCGGGATATGAGGGGTATATCCGGACTGTGCAGAAATACTGACTTTGATTGAAATCCCGGTACTGTTCCTCCACAGTGTATTCAGGATACCAGCGATAACCGGTCTCAGTCATCACACGAACTAGCATGGCCGTGTGACCGGGCACATTAATGCACCGAGTCAAACGAACCACTTGGTGAGGGATGCGGCCAGACATCTGAAACACAAAATGATGCAAAGGCATTAGTGTTTCTGGAAGAAATCGGGCAGCATAACAACTGTAAATGCTCAAACAAAGATTTGAGACATCATACAAATGATAGCATAGCCACTCAACAATTCCATATCAAGGTTCCGGGTTCAACAATCATCATACTAAAAGGATAGAAACTGAACTGAGGCTTGAAACTAACAACCCTAAGAGTCTACGGATTAGTAACACGTGAACCTAGCAAGGATAAGAGGCCTAGTCCTAATTCCCCGTAGAAAGAATAGACAGACTCAGATCAGAAGGGCATAAGGTAAAGGAGTAAAAAGAGCCTTACGTTCCCTTCCACAAACAATTCCCCTACATATAACTAAGAATTTTTCTAGACTCAACATCGACCAGTTTGGCTTGAGAAACCTACAGGCAGTCCAGCTCTGATGCCAACGCTGTCAGAACCCCAATCCTATGTCACACCGATCTAGCTGTAACACGTCATATCACTTTGCGGCCTCACGCACGGTAACCCCACGGGTGCCACCTTACCTGGCCCGGGACCGTTTGCGCATTTTGGCACACGTATATGACAGTGTCACTAGCATCCATATGACAGAGAACCCGGGCCGACATGGCTAGTTATAAACCAAAAGTGGCACTAAATTACAGAGACAGGCATCCATGACCCAGCAACGAACGTGTCGGTCATCAACATATGAACCCAAGTCGTAGCAAGCTACATGGACTTAAAGGAACAACGCGTGACATTTCCCCTAAGGGACAGACACAGGAACGAAGAAGGACACATGCCGGCCAGCCTACATGTTCCTAGCAGTAGCAAGCTACCAGGGCAAATACAACATTGCATCACAACAGAACTCTATGACTCAAAGTACTTTATTTAAAAGGCTCCAAGAGCCATACATAACATATTCATACAGGTAGGGGTCACATGACCCAACACTCAAGTCATACAGTCATACAAGCACAAGCGGAAGCTACATGTCTGAGTACAGACAACTTAGAAAATAAAACAGGCTTGGTGTAGCCTGACTATCTACAGGGTCCTCCACAAGCTCCAGATCACCGTCTGGGTGTCAAGCTACTCGTCGACGTCAACATCTATGTAGAACCCATCGGCAGGGGCAGGGTTCTCCTCTGCAACAGTTATTAAGCAAACATGAGTACAAAGGTACTCAGCAAGTCTTACCACAGAACCTATCATACATGCAACATTATCAAAGGGGGTAGTGGAGTTTATAGCAGAATGCCAGCTTTGACCTTGGCTAACCTATACTACAACTCTCAACGGATTGCAAGATGTTATTACGAACACGAGTCCTCTACTCACCACATCAATACACTACCGAGGATCCTCTTCCGTCATCCTACGGAAGGGCCATCCACGGCACTCACACTTATCTTGAGGCTTTTAGTAGTATCCATCAAGTTTTCTATGAACTGTAAGAGTAACCAAGTAGTTCGTACCGCGAACAACGGCTATTCGAATAGTTTGATAACCCTGCAGGGGTGTACTTCTTCACACACGCTTCCACCACTTATCGCCGTTTACTCGGCGCGTACTCGGCAACCTTCAAGCGGAAGCCCAGCGAGGGTGTCGGCCACGACCTGACTAACTACTCAAGTCTCTCGTCCAGGTTTATCGCCTATTTGGGTTCCATCTGTGGGGAGATCCGGCCGGGGTGTCGCTCACGGCCCCAAACGATGTGTACAGGGTTCCCGAGTCACCAAACGGGCAACCGGTACACCGTGCCACATACCTGTCGCATCACAACCCACCCCGAGGGTCAGCGTTGTGCACGACCTCCAGTAAGCTATAAACACCAGAAACTAGTTGCAACTGCTGGACAGAGATCAAGGGTAATTAATAAGTCGAGAGGGTCAGTTAAGGATCCCAATGCGTGGTAGTAGCTGTAACTTGAACCACACATACAGATCTCGGGTCCTATGGACGATTCCAATGAAACAACCCACCATGTACTCCTACATGGCCTTTCATCGATACCTTTACCAAGCGTATTCCACACTTCCTTCTCTTTATTGGTAAGATCATTTCACTCTGATCCATCACCCAGATGAACCAGACCAGACACAACTCTAAGCATAGCAGGCAACATAAGTAAATAGCATGGTGGATCACACATCACATGGCTCAATCAACTCCTACACATGCTAGTGGGTTTCAACTATTTACTGTGGCAATGACAGGTCATGCAAGGGAATAGGGTTCAACTATCGCAGCAAGTAGCAGTTCACGCGTTGTTGCCTTAATGCAGTAAAAGAGAGCAGGAGCGAGAAGATTGGGTTTGTATCGGAATGATCAATGATTGCTTGCCTGACAAGGTAGTTGTCGGGTACTGCTCTTCAACTGGATACGCAGCAGTATCCTCGGGAGCAGGACCTAACACAGGGAATACCGACGATACAATCATTAACAAACAAATGCAACAATATGATGCATGTTTATGACATGGCAAGATGCATGTGTGTTGGCTAATGCAACTAAAACCAGAAGGGTTTGAACCTATTTGAATCAAGGATTCAAATTGAAGTTCAAACAATTATTTAAATAAGTGCATTATCATGTTTGTGATGTAAACAGCAAGTTAACTTGTTCAAACATGCATGAAACCAGTGCCATTAGAAAGATTGGATTTTTCTGATCATTTTTCATATATAAATCATTTCCATCTGAGCTATGGTTGATTTTATATGATTTTTGGAAGTTTTGGGTATTTTCTGGAATTTCCTGAATTATTTTTAAATCTAAAAATCCCAGAAAAACCTTTACTGCGTCAGCATGACATCATGCTGATGTCAGCCAGTCAACAGGGCCAGTCCAGGTCAAACCTGACTGGTGGGTCCTTCATGTCAGTGTCTCAGGGGCTAATTCCGGTCATAACCAGGGTTGACTGAGTTTGACTAAGCAAGGGGGCCCACTGTCAGTGACTATGGTGGCTAAACTAATTACTGTTAGCTCCTAATCAACGGCCCACGTCAGCCCGCCGGAGTTTGGCCGGCGGCGACCATTTCGCACGGCGATGACTCGTCGGAATCCTTATTCCGGCTTCCATTTGCCGCGCGGATGGGCTCGGTGTGTTCCTGGTGATGCACCACATCCAGCGGTGCCACTGGTTGGACGAGGGGTCGCCGGAGTCGACGGCGACGAGCTCGTCCGCGGCGGTGCTCGCACGGAGTTGGTCGGGATGGTGTTGTAGTGCACGGGAGGAGGAGCTAAAGCCTGCTTTAGCTTGCTGGTGACCTACCGAAGCTAACGGCGTGCTCAGCCACGAAGTACGGTGCCTAAGGCCACGGCGGTGAGTTGGCCGGCGGCGGTGATCGTCGGTGAGCAAAGGGGGCGGCGGCTACAAGGCCTAAACGAGCTCGTGGAGAGGGGGGTTCTAAGCGTGAGCTCACAGCGGTCGCAGAGGGCGTCGAAGTGAGCTCGGGGACGGTCGGACGACGGCGTACGGGCGGCGGCGATCTCCGGTGCCGGAGGTTGAAGACGACGGCGAGGAGGACGTTGCGGAGCTCCTGGCGTCGTGTGCGTCGGTGGGGAGCTTCGGGGCGATGTGGCGGAGCTAGTGGTGCTTCGGGGAGGCGAGGGGGTGGCGTAGAGCACGGTGTCAGCGGTCGTCGGCGACGAGCTCGCTCGGGGGAGCTCGGCGGAGGAAAGAGAGGAGGGGAGAGACACGGGAAGGAGGGGGAAACGGTCGAGGTGGCTCCGTGGCAACGTTCTAAACCGTCCAGAAGGCCGAGGAGCCAGCCAGGCAGGCAGGAGGTGGCCGGCGCATCGGCGGCGCTCGCCACCGAGCTGCTTCGTGCGCTGGCGCGACGAAGAAGACGGTGATGCCCCTGGTGGGCCGGGCCGGCTGGTAAGTGGGCTCAGGTAAGTACTCTTCCTATTTTTCTTTTCCTATTTTCCTTCTGTTTTATTTCTTTTGCAGCTTTGTTCAATTAATAAAAATGCCTAAACATTTTTATAACTCATGACACTTGTCATACCTACTGTATAAAATATGAACAGTAGGAAACATTATAGTTCATGATTATTTGAGCATTTAAAATATTTTATAGCATTTAAATGCCCAAATTCAAATACCATATGATTTAATCCAAAGCCCTAGATTGTCCTAGAAAATTGTGCACCATTTTTGGCAGAGGTTTAAGACCAAGGCAGAAATGATGAACATTTTGAAGGGCATTTTGGGTACATTGGAAAATATTTTATCAAACCCTAGTTGTTAGGGGAGGGGTGCTGGGGTTTCTGTTAATCCCATTTCAAGTTTATTTGAAAGTAAACATGATGCACACTCTAGTTAGGTCCTAATGCAAGTGCTGGCTAGGGATGTGACAGATTTTGGGAGAATCGCCCAAAAGAACTAGCCCTATATGACATATCTAATCCATTTTCTGCACCTATTTGTAACATCCCAAAATTCCTAATTGGAATGTTTTACAATTATAGCTAAGCATATAATGCATTTTGTTTGAGTTGAGTGGCATTTGGAAAATGCAAAGGCATTTGAGTTTATTTGAATTTGGATTCAAATTGTCATTTGAAATTTATTTCACAAATTCATGATAAATACTTTTTTTCAAAAAGTATGAGAGGAGATAACATGACACTCCAGAAAGTCACAAAAAATAATGCCAAAAGTTTTTGAATTCAAATTTGAGTTTATTTGGAATTTACAAAAAATGTTATTTATAAAGTATGGATCTTGCCTCTGAAAAATAATTCAGTATTTAGGATATATTTTTCTGAGAATTTATATATATA
>LR738711.1:480395558-480411584 GCA_902687465.1 Secale cereale
ATATATATCATATATAAAAGTATTTTTTATTTTCTCTTTATATTTTATTTCCTTCTCCGTTTTATTCAAAAAGAAGAAGGAAAAGCCAGCGCCCGGGGCCAGCACTAGCCAGCCGGCCCAGCAACCAGTAACGGCCGACACAGCTAGCCACCGAGTCATCGCCCAACCAGCGCCAGCGCCCGCAGCTCCATTCGCCTCGGTCGCCGCTACTCGCTCTCCCTCTCCCTCACTGTTAGGTGGATCCCGCCACGTCTCCAACCCCTCACCCACGTCACCCACTCCAGAATACGCCAAGAACGGCGCCATGGTTTCGTTCCTCGCGGGATCGCGCTCCGATGCCGCCACCTCCAAAGATGCCCTATATAACACCCTACCTCTCCTCTCGTGATCGCGTTCAAAAACCCTCGCTCTAACCCCCTATAGCCCACGCCCTAGACGAACGCATCTCATCTCAGCAGCCTTGGTTCATCGTCCATTGACATCACAAGTGAGCACTCTACTACCCCAAACCTTGTCCACCGGACACCTATAACCATGTGCAATCTTTTGACATGGTCGCGTTCTCTTCTTTGCTCCACAGCGACGATTCGAAGCTCCCGTGCTCTCGCTAGAGCGCGTCGGGCACAGGAGCTCGACGAGCTCGTTCCTCTCGCCACTGACTCCCCCGACCACCTTTGACACCACCCCCGAGCTCCTCTCACTCGACTGAACCTCCCCCGTTCCTTCACTGACGCCCGAGACGGCCAAAGCAGCCGCAACCTCGACGCCGGAGCCGCCGACGTCGTTCTCTGTTCGCTGCCATCACCACATTAAGCACCCCCTTCATCCGTTAGATCAACACCAGACATCCCAGATAAGGTCATAGCCAAGGGGTACGGTTTTTTAGATCGGTTTGTTTCAGTTTATTCCCGGTTTAGATCTAGTCGGCTAATAGATTGGTTTTATTTTATTAGTCTATATGCGGTTTTGCTAGTTATCGCCTGAGCGCTGTTTAGTTTCAGATCACACCCACCCATTAGCGCACGATTTTTTATTTGTATTTTCATTTCTGTTTTTAAAACAGAAAAGTTCCAATCTTGTTGTCGGTGGAGAACGACTCCTATGGGATCACTAGAATCCCTTCTACGGTTGGCGGGCGCGAGGTTGTGCAAAGAGCGGGTCTAAGAGTCAATACAAGGATCGTTTACCCAGGTTCGGGCCGCTAGAATACGTAATACCGTAGTCCTACTTTGGTGTGTATTTGACTGTTCTTGAGTTCTTGAACTAGCTACGGTGCATTTCTATCCCAAAAAGATCCGAATCCTTCTCCAGTATGCCTCGGGCCTCCTTTTATAGTCAAAAGGCGCTGCCACAGTGGCACACAGGAGGTGGAAAGGTATACAGTGCACATGCTTATCTCATGCCATTACGGGACAAGACACATTAAATGCACAACTTAGGTGTCCACTTGCTTTATCGGGGATGGGGACGAGGCCCGTCTCGTCCGTTGTTGCTCTGTCTGGTTGCGACACGCGTCCAGGCCAGCGGGACAGGCAGCTGAGATGGCGTGGTGGTAGGTTCTTCACGAAGATCTGCATGCCACCACGTAGGTGTTTGACTAGCTGGATCGGGAACCCCGTACTGCCACGTGGATACTTGTCTGGGCTAGTGGGTCGGCCGCCGAGCTGGGGCGACGATGGGGCGGCAAGGGCTTGCCGTAGTCCTGCGTCTATTCCCGGCAAGGGTCTTGCCGGGGCCTCTGTGAGCATCCTCGGCAAGAGGCTTGCCGAGGCTTTTGTGAACGTCCTCGGCAAGAGGCTTGCCGGGGCTTCGGGGTGTCTTCGGCAAGGAGCCTTGTCGGGGCCTCGTGGGCATCCTCGGCAAGGAGCCTTGTGATCTCCTTGTCTTCTGGTTCTCATCTTAGGAGTCATGGACCCTTGTCTTTACGAAGATCTACATTCCATCACGTAGGCGCTTCCCGAGCCTTAGTTCCAAAATTGTTGATGATGCTAGAGCTCCTAGGCTCAAGGGTGGCTGCAACGGAGGCGTTGAGCAAGTTGCCCTGGCAAGGGTTCTTGTCGGGGGAAGCCTGTCTTCTTGCTTGGCCTTCTTGTACCACTGTCTTGGCGTTGCTCTGGTAGCCTTGTGTCTCGAGCTTCCCTCATCTGCCTTGTTATGTGAGGCCGCAGGCGTGGCTCTGACTGCTCGTGCACAAGTAAGGGGTACAAAGGAGCGCCCCTACTTTTGTACACCGACAGGAGCCCCCGGGCCTGGGCCATTCATAAGGGCGACGCGCTGTTGGGCTAGGCCCAGAACGGTGCGCGGGCAGTGGGGTTGGATCCTTTTTACTGCAGTAACTTATCGGTGTACTAAAGTAGGGGTACCCTTCGTATCCCGAACTTGTGCACGGGCAGTCGCAGCGTCCCGCGGCAAGGCTTGTCGGGTGACTGCCAAGGTCCTCCGTGGTTCCTTTGGAGCCATTCAAGAACAAAGTATTCAAGCCAAGGAGACAAGACCCCGGCAAGAGGAGCTTGCCGGGAAGGCCAACCAAGGCAACACAAGGAACTTGCCGCGACCCGCCACGCGTCCCGGCAAGGCCAGGTGAGCGGCAAGCTCCCGGACGCGACAAAAGAACAACCGTGGCAAGGCGCTTGCCGCGGCAAGCTACCACTATGTACCCGCGCTCCAGCGCATCCACCCACGTGTCGCTCTAGGACCCTTCCAGGCGTACGTGGTGGGAGGCTGTGCAGCCAGGGGTACGCGGTGGCAAGCGGCGCTGACAAGGTTATCATTGTGGCGAACGGTGGCGCCCCTGACGGCCCCTTTTTGCACTATTTGGGCGACACAGACGGGCATTTAATGCCCTTGTCCCCTGCCGTCAGGGTTAGGTATGGAACACTGTACAGGTAGCTATACCAACCGCAGCACTTTTCCCTTTTTACCCTCAACTGCGTTGCCACCTGTCGGTGACCCCTTGAGCATATAAAAGGAGGCCCATGCGCAACGTAGAGGGGGGTTCGAACACTCTCACGCTCGGTCTCGTTAGCTACTGAAGTGTACTGTAGCTCTCAGCGCTCCCGAGCAAGAACTCAATACAAATCAAAGCAGGAGTAGGGTTTTACGCATCCATGCGGCCCGAACCTGGGTAAACTGCTCGTGTGCTTTGCCTCGATCTGCTCTTCGCGCGACCTCCGCCCTCGCCGTACCGAAAGGGGCTCGGTCCCCATAGGTGTTCGTGGGTGGATCAGTTTCCCCGACATCTTTTGCGCGCCAGGTAGGGGGTGCGCTTGAGGTTGTGTGAACCTGATCCGGCGTTCGCACGAGCTAGATCTTCATCATCTTCATCGATATGCCGCCGAAGAAGAAGGCTTCGGAGGAAGCTGGTCCGTCCGCGTCGATCCCACCACCGCCGGAGCCAACGGCTGGTGGGGTAGACGCCGGCGAAAGAACGGGCGTCGAAGAGGGAGCTCACGGTGCCGCCAAGTCCAAGGACAAGGTTGCGCTGCCCATCGGCGGCGTAGACGACTCCCACAACGACCGGGCACACTCCAAGACCTCGGCGTCCGTACATGCACCGCGCCCATCTCAGGAGGCACGGGACCGGCAGCGTCATGGTACTCACGGTACCATATGCTTGCTGAACCAAGATCGAGCTGGCGGATCTCGGGATGCTCAAGACCAGCATGCACGCCAGCATGCCGGCACGAGCAAGGCACAGTCGCCTGGACGGGATACTGCTCCTTCTAACATAGTTAGAAGTCCGAGCATATCCCGCTGCTCACATCGTTCGCCACCGCTACCCGCCACTCCAGCAGAAGCTCTGGCACGAGCTCAACTGCTCCTAGACTTCCCTCCAGCGGCAGACAAGACCGACGACTGGAGGGCCACCATTCAGAGTCTCATCGCCATCGCCAACGGCGACACTCCGCGGCAGCTGAGCACATCGCAGCCGCGGCAAGTCAGCCAGGCGCAGGCCGATGGCGACAAGACCGGTGGGGGTGCAACCACCGTGCACTCTCCGCCTCGAAGGCCAAGATCGCCGACTCGCCGGATCAACATCGATGAAGACACCACTGCGTCATCAGATCCACGAGCTCGTCGTGACCAGCGGCAAGTTCTTCACGAACGACAACAAGAGGACGCTCGTACTCGCATCGAGCGCCGAAGAGAAGCGCGGCGTCAATCAGACCAGCGCGCTGGGCCCGCTGTCGACATGCATGCGCGAGGGGGACCAGGCGACTTGCCGTACGCGGTAGGTTGTCCTGCGTTCACTCGTGAGCTGCGGCAAGTCCAGTGGCCTAGCATGAAGAATTTCAAGCCAGACGTACCAGAGAAGTACGACGGCAAGACGCATCCGTCGGAGTTCCTCAGCATCTACACCATCGCGGTGCAAGCTGCCGGGGGGCGAGACGACAAGATCCTTGCCAACTACTTCCCGCTGGTGCTCAAACCCAACGTCAGATCCTGGCTCATGCACTTGCCGGACAACTCCATATCTTCTTGGGCAGACCTGTGCCATCAGTTTGTCGGCGCCTTTACAGGCGGCCACAAACCTCATGGCCAAGAGAGTGACCTTCATCTGCTCGCCCAGAAGGAAGGAGAGCCCCTGCGCAAGTATATCCAGAGATTCAGCCGTGTACAGCACAACATCCCAAATGTCCACCCTGCCGCGGTTATCAGCGCGTTCCATCAGAACGTGCGTAACCGCAGGATGCGGGAGGAGATGGCGATGTGTAAGATCAGAGACGTCAGTGAGCTATATGCCCTGGCCGACAAGTGTGCACGTGCTGAAGAGGGGAGGAAACTCCCCGGAGAGGATACAGGAGCAGGAGGATCTGACAGTGAGGATGCTGCCCCAGCAAAGAAAAACCGGCGGCGGAACAACAGGAAGAAGAAAAGCAAAGAGGTGCTAGTCGTTGAGCAGTCCGGCAACGAAGGTGGCGCCAAGAAAGCCCAAGTTGGTAGCTCCGGCAAGGAGACTGCCGCATGCACCAACTGCCAGGCTGTGGCGGCCGCCGACAAGCAGGACGGCACCGACAAGCAGTATTGCAAGATCCACCGCACCAAGGGTCATGACCTCCAGAACTGCAAGAGGGTCGAACAGCTCGTCGTGCAGCAGAAGGCTGAGTATGAGCGACGCGACAAGGAGAAGGCCCAGGGAGGTGATGGAGGATCCAGCAAGAAGCGGTCATTCAACGGCCGGGGAGGACGCCGCGGCAAGGCCAAGCAGCGGCAAGGAGACAGACCTCCCCGCGGCCGCGACAAGGATGAAGATGACGACGATGACGAAGACATGGACGATGTTGAGACCAGTGAGCAGGAGTTCCAGAAAGCCACAGAGGTCTTGTGCGTTGACGGCGGTGCTTCTCTGCATACTTCACACCGCCAACTCAAGCAGTGGGTGCGGGAAGTCAATGCGGCGGAACCACCTGTCGAATCGCGCAAACTTCTGAAATAGTCCGGCACGCCTATCATCTTTGATATTGAGGACCAGCCTGATCGCACAACTGCGGTCGGGTGCTTGCCGATGTTGGTTTCTCCAACTATCCGCAACCTCAAGGTCACTAAAATGCTAGTTGACGGTGGGGCCGGCTTGAACCTGATCTCCTCAGCTGTACTCCAGAAACTCCAGATCCCTGACAGCGAGCTCGAAGAGACCGGCACGTTCCAAGGAATCAATCCGGGAAGGAGCAAGCCAAAGGGGAAGATCACGTTGCCAGTGACATTTGGCGGCGAGCTGAACTTCAGGACTGAGAGGGCCACTTTTGACGTTGCCGATTTTCCATTGCCTTATAATGGGATACTCGGCCGTCCAGCACTCGCCAAGTTCATGGCAGCCTCTCACTACGCATATAACATGCTGAAGATGCCAGGCCCGATAAGCGTCATCTCTGTCCCTGGCGACAAGATGGATGCCCTTATCTGCGCCGACAAGATCTACCGGGAAGCAGCAGCTGCAACAGATCGCAACTCACTTGCCGTTGAAGCTCCCGGGGGGAAGAAGAAGACCAAGTCCGGCAAGAGCTCTGATGCCCACTCCGGCAAGCGCACTTTTTCGGAGTGCTGCGCTACCGTCGAGGACGCACCATCGAGCTCCATCGGCAAGTGTAAGAAGACGATGGCAGCTCCGCCAGCGACCAAGAAGGTTTCCGCCAAGGAGGACGGCACTGGTGGTACCTTCACCATCAGTGCCACGCTTGACCCTAAATAGGAAAGCGCGCTCGTTGCTTTCCTGCGGGCGAACGTCGACGTGTTTGCGTGGCAACCGTCTGACATCCCCGGTGTTCCCAGGAAAGTAATTGAGCACCACCTTGCCGTCTGTCCTCATGCGCGGCCCGTCAAGCAGAAAGTCAGGAAACAAGTAGTGGAGCGCCAAGAATTCATCGCAAAAGAAATCAAGAAGTTGGAAGCAGCAGGCCTTGTCAGAGGAGTGCTCCATCCTACGTGGCTGGCCAATCCTGTAGTCGTGCGCAAGGCAAACGGGAGATGGAGGCTTTGTATCGACTTTACTGATGTCAATAAAGCTTGTCCCAAAGACCCATTTCCCTTGCCGCGCATTGACCAGATTGTTGACTCCACGGCCGGATGTGATTTGCTTTCATTTCTTGACGCATACTCAGGATACCATCAGATCTTCATGGCAGAAGAGGATGAGGAGAAGACCGCATTCATCACTCCATGTGGCACGTACTGTTTCATACGGATGCCTTTCAGTTTGAAGAATGCTGGTTCAACATTCGCAAGAGTAGTCCATACCGCTTTTGAGCCACAAATACACAAAAATGTGGAAGCCTACATGGATGACATAGTGGTCAAGAGCAAGGACAGGGCGACTCTGATTCAAGATTTAGACGAAACCTTCGCAAATCTGCGCAAGATCCAGCTCAAGCTCAACCCCGAAAAGTGCGTGTTTGGAGTCCCTTCCGGCAAGCTTCTCGGGTTCTTCGTGTCTCAGCGGGGAATTGAAGCCAATCCCGACAAGATCAAGGCCGTTGAGCAGATTGAAGCACCGAAGCGCGTCAAGGATGTACGAAGACTTGCCGGTTGCGTGGCTGCTCTCAGTAGGTTTATCTCTAAGTCTGCTGAGCGCGCCCTGTCGTTTTTCAAAATTTTGAAAAAGGCAGGTCCAATGAAATGGACTCCGTAAGCGGAGGCTGCGCTGCAAGACTTGAAGAGGTACCTGTCCTCCACTCCAATACTTGTCGCACCTAAGACACAAGAGAAGTTGCTGCTGTATCTAGCGGCAACCAATCAAGTGGTTAGTGTTGCGTTAGTAGCGGAGAGGGAGGTAGATGATGAGCCAGCAACCACGGGAAGCACGTCCAGCGACAAGCAGGGGGCTTCACCAACAAGCTCTGGTCCCGACAAAGATGGATCTGCGCAGGAGATACGGAAGAAAATGGTGCAGCGCCCAGTTTACTTTGTCAGTTCCCTTCTGCAGGGGGCTAGGTCAAGGTACTCTGGTGTGCAGAAGTTGCTTTTCGGCCTTCTCATGGCCTCGAGAAAGCTGCGCCATTACTTCCAAGCACATGAGATCACAGTTGTCACTCGCTTTCCGCTGAAGAGGATACTGCAGAATCCAGAAGCAACAGGCAGGATCGTTGAGTGGGCACTGGAACTGTCAAGCTTTGGCCTCAAGTTTGAAAGCACTTCAACTATCCAAAGCAGAGCATTGGCAGAGTTCATAATAGAGTGGACGCCAACACCAGATGAAGAAATTCCAGAAACGAGCATCCCCGTCAAGGAAGCAAGCAAAGAGTGGCTGATGTACTTTGATGGTGCCTTCTCGCTGCAAGGCACCGGTGCTGGTGTGCTGCTTGTCGCACCCATCGGAGAGTACCTCAAGTACGTAGTCCAGATGCACTTTCCCAAGGAGCAAGCAACAAACAATACCGTAGAGTATGAAGGTTTGCTTGCCGGTCTCAGGATCGCGGCAGACCTTGGGATCAAGAAGCTCATTGTCAGGGGTGACTCGCAGCTGGTCGTCCGCCAAGTGAACAAGAATTATCAGAGTCCGTTGATGGAAGCTTACGTCGATGAAGTGAGAAAGCTGGAAGAGCACTTCGACGGCCTACAGATGGAGCATGTTCCAAGGGCTCAGAACGACATCGCAGATGGCCTGTCGAAGTGCGCCGCACTTAAGTTACCTGTGGAACCAGGGAACTTTGTGCTCAAGCTGACTCAACCATCCGTAACACCATCAACTGGACAGAGCAAGAAGAGGAAGTTGATTTCTAGCGACTATTTTCCGGCAGAGCTTCGCGAAGCCGCCGCCAAGAAGGTCCCCAAGATCAACACCAAGAGCGCTGAGGGGCAGTCTACTCTGGCAAGCCCTAGGGCTTGTTCCGTTGAAGCAGACGCTCCCGACAAGTTTTGCTCCGGCAAGCTTGCCGGGGAATGTCAAGCTCCGGCTGAGCCGCAGGTTCTCGCCGTAGAAGCGGATGTTCCCGCAGCAGCAAATGTGCCTTTAGTCCTTGTTGTCGAGCCACAAGCTCCAGCATGGGCACAGCAGATTGTCCGTTTCCTTCAGACAGGAGAACTTCTCGAAGAGCAAGAAGAAGCGAAAAGAGTAGCCCGGCAGTCAAGTATGTACCAGTTTGTCGACAACACACTGTACAGAAGAAGACTCAACGGTGCGAAATTGAAGTGTATTCCCGGGGAAGACGGACAAAAGCTGTTGGCAGAGATACATGGAGGCATATGTGGTCACCACATTGGCGCTAGAGCACTTGCCGGCAAAGCATTCCGGCAAGGTTTCTTTTGGCCAACAGCCCTCCAGGATGCAACTGCACAAGTAACCAAGTGTGAAGCGTGCCAGTTCCATTCCAAGAAGATACACCAGCCAGCTCAAGCTCTCCAGACGATCCCTTTATCCTGGCCATTTTTGGTCTGGGGGCTCGACATCCTCGGCCCCTTTCCCCGCGCAGCCGGGGGCTTTGAGTACTTGTACGTTGCAATCGACAAGTTCACAAAGTGGCCGGAGGTGGAACCAGTGAGAAAGGTGACCGCACAGTCAACAGTCAAGTTCTTCAGGTCGATTGTTTACCGTTTCGGGATCCCTAACAGGATTATCATCGACAATGGTACGCAATTCACGAGCCGCACCTTCATGCAGTACATCCAAGATCTTGGCGCCAAGGTCTGCTTCGCTTCTGTTGCTCACCCGAGAAGCAACGGTCAAGCTGAGAGGGCAAATGCTGAAGTGCTGCGTGGCCTCAAGACCAGAACTTTCGACAGGCTGCACAAGTGCAGATGAAACTAGATCGAGGAGCTGCCGGTGGTTCTTTGGTCGATCAGGACAACGCCAAATCGAGCCACTGGACAGACACCTTCCGCTCTAGTCTATGGAGCAGAGGCAGTTCTCCCCACGGAACTCGTATACGGGTCACCTCGAGTGCTCGCTTATGATGAGCTCGAGCAAGAGCAGCTGCGACAAGATGACGCGCTGCTCCTTGAGGAAGACCGTCTTCAGGCTGTTGTACGAGCTGCTCGCTACCAGCAAGCTTTGCGCCGCTACCATAGCCGCAAAGTTAACACCAGAAGTCTCGAGGAAGGCGACCTTGTTCTTCGGCGCGTTCAGTCCGCCAAGAATTCCAACAAGTTGACGCCGAAGTGGGAAGGCCCTTACCTGGTGAAACGAGTCACTAGGCCTGGCGATGTCCGCCTTGAGACCGAAGATGGCTTTCCGGTGAGCAACTCCTGGAACATCGAGCATCTTCGTAAGTTTTACCCGTAAGGCGCGGTTGCCAGGACCCGTTCCGGCAACCACCTTTTGTACAAGTCTTGCCGCTGTTGCATGTAATCCTTTGTACAGAGCCGGGCGCAGACCCCATGCATAAGTAAAGCTCATGTGCTCCGCACATCTTGTCAATTTCATGCTTTTTATTTTATGCATGTGTTATCTGACACTTTGTGCAGCGCCTACCCCCGGTAAGCCATAACGAGCCAAAAGGCTCCATATCTGTATTTTCTCTCCTTTCTTTTTTCTCAAGGAAAGGAAGGTTCCCTCGCGCACAAGTTTGCCGGGGGAGAGGAGAAGATAGTGGTATGGACCAAGCGCCGTTCAAGAAAGTTTCGCCTTGCCGGGAAGCAAACAACAGAAAAGCTAAGTTGCCAAAGCTTGAGCAATCAGATTTTTAAATTTTTAAGTTATCTTCCTTGAACGACCGTGCTTTGTATGGAAAACCTGTGCGCGGAGGAACCAACTCGTAGCTAGCCGTGCCCTTACTTTGTTTCGAGTACGCTCAACGACTTAAGTGTGCTGCGACTAGTGTCGCGCCCTTACTTTGTTTCGAGTACGCTCAACAACTTAAGTGTGCTGCGACTAGTTGCGACAAGGTTTCTTGTCGGTAGCGGCACCGCCAGTAGGCTGCTGACGTTCCGCACCCAGCGCTCGCGGCTAAGGTGCCTACACCGGCAAGTTCCCTAAAAGCGTAGGGCAAGAACATACAAAGGAAGGGACCAAGTAAAGGAAATAACATTGCAATCAGTACCCAAAATAGAGTTATACTACAAGATAACTTGTCGCAGCTCTAACAGATTGTTTTCATAACATGATAAACAGTGACAAGGAAAGAAGAAAACAGGCGGCCTAATCTGTGCGGTCGCCCTCGACCCTCTTGATCCCGCTCACCTTGTCCACAATGGGTGCGACAAGGGCCTTGAGCGCCTCCTGATCAGCGTCCGGCGGCAGGGACTTGAGGACGTTGGTGAGGTTGAGGCCCGGATTGCGGAAGGCCACCTTCACCAACACCTTTTGAAGGGCTCCCGCGCAGAGCTTGCGCGATTCGTCCGCCAG
Organism: Secale cereale; assembly: GCA_902687465.1. Lineage (NCBI taxonomy): Eukaryota > Viridiplantae > Streptophyta > Magnoliopsida > Poales > Poaceae > Secale > Secale cereale. The sequence continues at coordinate 480,406,336 of LR738711.1, forward strand.
CTGCTTTGGGATCCTCTCCCGTAGTCGCTGGAGGGCCATCGCCACGCCGTTGAAGAACAAGGTGAGCTTGGCGCTGGGGTGGAGATTCTCCTCGGAGGAATACCCAAGATACTCCGCCCCCAGCTGCGCAAGCTCCCTGTCGATATCTGCGGCAGCATTGATGAGGCCCTCCGTCCAGTGCTCCACAGTCTCCCTGAAGGTGTTCTGGACGACGGCAGCACTTGCCAGCAGCGCTTTCTCGGCCTTGACCTCCTCCTTGAAGGCCGCCTCCCGCTCCTTGGCGCCGTCCAGCGTCTTGGTCAAAGTGGTCAGCTTCAACTCAAGATCGGCGTTGGAGTTCTTAGCGGCGGCAAGCTCCTTGCCCTTCTCGGCGAGGCGAACCTGCAGCTCCGAGTGGCTGTGGGCGTCCTTCTCCCGCTCAAGCTTGAGCGCGGCGATCTCTTCACCTCTCGCCTTGAGATCGGCCTCCAGCTGCGCCACCCTCGCCTCCAGCTCCTTCTTGGCGGTCTCAGCAGCTGCGGCAGCGTCCTCTGCTTGCTTGAGGGCTCCGCCAAGTGATTGCTCGCACGCGGCAAGATCCTCCTCATGGCTGTCGAGGTTGATCTTCCGCTGCGCCAGCTCGCCTTCCCGCGCAGATAGCTTCTCGGCGGCAAGCCGCTGCTGCTCTTCGACTTCGGCCTTCTCGAGGAAGAAGGCTGTCTGCTCCTCAGCAAGTTGCTCCCGCTCCTCTGCCAGGGACCGGAGAGCTGCTTGGTGAAGACCCCGGAGCTCCTCCGCGCGCTTCTCCATATCAGCTCCCGCCCTCGCGGCAAGCGCCTCTCGAGACTCTAGCTTGGCCTGCCGGGCGCGGTAGAGCGACAACAGCTTCCGCAGCAGCCGCTCCTCCTCAGACTCGCCGCTACTGCTGCTCGGCGCATCAACTAGTGTCAGCCCGGCGGAGGCGAGCACTTCTCCGTCGAAGACTTCTCCCTCGACCGGCGCCCTGGAGCTCGACGCCCAGGGGAGCTTGATGAAGACGCCGTCGCCGGCCTTCAAGTAGGCGCCTGGCTCGGGCTCTTCGGAGCCTGGGGCTGCGGCAGCGGCGGAGGGATCGGTGGTCGGTGTAGCATCTGGCACTCCTGTGGCCTCAGGGCCGTCAGTGCGATCGCCGGACCCCTCACCAGCTGCTGCGGCGGCAGCCTTGGCGGCCTCGTCGCCGGCGGGATCGTCAGCACCGGCCGCTTCTTCGGTGGCAGCGGCGTCGCCGGTGTTGCTGCGCGTATTCTCCTCAATAGCAGCCTCCGTCTCCATCGGCTCCGCAGCAGATGGTTCTGACGGCAGGAAAGGGGAGAAAAACAGTCAAGCAAATATCCAAAAAGAGAATCAAATGAAGAAAAGCCCAAGGGAAGTTTGAAGCGAGAGGGTTACCTGCGCGAGCTGGCTGCACGGCAGGCTCCCTTGCCGGAGAGCTTTACCTTGGCGGTGCAGTCGTGGTCTCCGCCGGCGGAGGGCCGCTGGTGCCGTCCCTCGCCGGAGAGCTCTCCCTTGGCGGAGCACTATCCCTTGCCGGGGAGACCCTTGCCGGAGAGCTCCCCCTTGGCGGCGTAGTTGAAGCAGATGGCACGTCGGGGCGGTCTCCGGGTGCTCCTGGTGTGGCGGATCTGCTCCTACACAAACCAACAATTAAGATATCAGCAAAGATAGAACACCCACGCGCGCCTAACAGCGGAAAGTGAACCATACACTTACGCTGGGGGCTGCGCTGGGGGCTGCTCTGAAGATCAGTTCCCGGGTCCGGCAAGTTTGTCTCAAGCGCACCCCCTGCTGTCACGGTGGGCTCGTCCTCGATGACAATCACCGGGACCTTGGCTCTCTTTGCCGCTCTCTGGGCCAGAGTTCTAAAAAGGAACAAGTTCAAAGTGAAGCAAATGAGATACAAGACAAAACAGTAAGGATTGAAGAAATACAAGAACAATAAGAATCTTACTCTTCCTCTTCCTCGTCGGAGCTGAGCGCGGAGAAGTCGAAGTCCGGCTCACGCCCGGCACGTGGAGGCGGAGGAGTGGACTCCCTTGGCCGCTTGGCGGGAGCAGTGGCGGTGGTCTGAGACGACCCCGCTCTGGCTGCCGCCGAGGCGTGAGGGGCGGCAGGAGCAGAAGCGGCAGTCCGGGAAGACCCCGCTCAAGTTGCAGCAGATGCGCGAGGTGCTCCCGCAGCAACCTTGCTTGCCGCGGTGGAGCGCGTCGCGGCGGCTGTTGACCCGTCTGCCGCTCCGTTACGTCCCCCGCCTTGCGGAGACGCCTTCTTGGTGGAGCTGGAGGCTCTACTAGCGGTGAGCTGCCTGAAGATGAGGAGGAAGAGGAGTCGATCTCCAACGAGCCGCTCGTGTCCTCGGCGGGCCCGCTCGACTCGACGCCCTGCTCGGCGGGCTCGCTCGACTCGGCGTCTTGCCTGGCAGTCTCTCCCTCGCACACAAACTCCCCTCGCTCGGCAAGGCTTGCCGCCTTTGCTGCATCTGCCTCCTCCTCGGTGAATCCGAACTCGCCCGCGGCCATGGTTGCCGCCGCCTCTTCCAGCCTGGTGGCGATTTACGCCATCTCCTTATCAGTGGTGTCGCGGGTGAGGCCCTTCTTCTCGTCGGAGCGGACCGGCACTTCTTCTAAGTTGTCGAAGAACTCCTGCACGGCGTCGTTGGCGGGCTCTTGCCAAGTTGGGTCAATCCCGTGAGAGTCGCACAGCGGCATCATCGCGCGGATGCGGCTGAGCGCAGAATTGTTGCACAGTGGGACGACACCCCTCGGCAACCTGAACACTTCGGGATGATCGGGGTCATACTTGAACAACTCCTGGAGCATTGCGTTGAGCTCTAGGACGGTGAAATTGAAGTTGAGGCCCGGGCGCAGCCTCATGATGTCCGCCGCATTCTCGAACTCCCAGGCGGGTCTCTTCCTCTCCTGCAGGGCGGCGATGCGGCGGCGAAGGAAATCTGCGCCAACTGCGCCTACAGTGAGCCCGGCAAGCCTGAGGCGTCAGATCCGGGCGGTGGCAATCTTTAGCCTACTGTCTTTCGGGGCCAAGTCGCTCCAGTCGTTGCCGCGCACTACTGGGGCTTGGCGCCGGGCGGTAAATGGCTGCGGGTTCTCCTCGACAATCCAACACCAATTAGCTCTCCATTCCTCCCATTTGCTGCGGAGCTTTCCCTCCAGATAAGCTTCCTTCTTATGCGTCCTCGAGATCCAGGAGACTCCGCCGGATAAAGGCTCTCCTCTCTCAACTCGGGGCGTAAAGAAGTGGCGGAAAAGGGCGACATTGGGATGGACTCCGACAAAGTTTTCGCAGAGATGTGCGAAAACGGCCATGGTCAGAACGGCGTTGGGGGTGAAGTCAAGGAGGTGGAACCCGTAGGTGTTCATAGTGTCGCAGAAGAATTCACAGAAAGGCGGGCAGAGCCCGCAGTAGAAGAACAAGGCGAAGAACGCATATCCGTTCGGAGCCATCTTACAAGCAATGGCTGGGAGTACCTTGGTGCGCGGATGCGCCCGCGTCTCCCCCGACCAGAAGAGGTAGTAGTTCTCCCTCAGCTTCCTCGCGGAAAGCTTGGGGGAAAGACAGCCCGCTCCTTTCGCAGCGCCGCGAGCCGCAGCGCCTCGGCCGACTTCGCGGCCTTCCCCTTCTCGCCTTTCGGAGCCATGGCGGAAGCGGTGAGGGAGGTCGACGGCGCTGGTGGTGCTGGTGGCGATGGGGGGCGGAGCACTGCTCTCTTTCAAGCTTTTGGGAAGAAGGGGAGCGGCGAAGGCTTTCGAGGTTGAAGTAGCGACGGGCGAATGGACGAACTGCCCCTGTTCCCCCTGCTTATAAGGAGGGAGGGGGCGGATGTTCCGCATTTCTGATTAAAGAAACCACCCGCGATCTCTCCCACGACGCCGCAATCGACGCGTGCCGTTAGGGGAGGGCGCGGTGGATACGGAGTAAGATACGGCGTGAACCAGGCCGCGCGTGCCCATGCCCTGTTTTGGGCCTGGCCCAACAGCGCTCGGCACCGTGTATGGCCCAGGCCCGGGGGCTCCTGTCGGTGTACTAAAGTAGGGGTACCCTTAGTATCCCGAACTTGTGCACGGGCAGTCGCAGCGTCCCACGGCAAGGCTTGTCGGGTGACTGCCAAGGTCCTCCGTGGGTCCTTTGGAGCCATTCAAGAACAAAGTATTCAAGCCAAGGAAACAAGACCCCGGCAAGAGGAGCTTGCCGGGAAGGCCAACCAAGGCATCACAAGGAACTTGCCGCGACGCGCCATGCGTCCCGTCAAGGCCCAGTGAGCGGCAAGCTCCCGGACGCGACAAAACAACGACCGCGGCAAGCTACCACTATGTACCCGCGCTCCAGCGCATCCACCCACGTGTCGCTCTCGGACCCTTCCAGGCGTACGTGGCGGGAGGCTGTGCAGATAGGGGTACGCGGTGGCAAGCGGCGCTGACAAGGTTGCCATCGTGGCGAACGGTGGCGCCCCTGACGGCCCCTTTTTGCACTGTTTGGGTGACACAGACGGGCATTTAATGCCCTTGTCCCCTGCCGTCAGGGTTAGGGATGGAACACTGTACAGGTAGCTGTACCAACCACATCACTTTTCCCTTTTTACCCTCAACTGTGTTGCCACTTGTCGCTGACCCCTTGAGCATATGAAAGGAGGCCCATGCGCAACGTAGAGGGGGGTTCGAACACTCTCACGCTCGGTCTCGTTAGCTGCTGAAGTGTATTGTAGCTCTCAGCGCTCCCGAGCAAGAACTCAATACAAATCAAAGCTGAGTAGGGTTTTACGCATCCGTGCGGCCCGAACCTGGGTAAACTGCTTGTGTGCTTCGCCTCGATCTGCTCTTCGCGCGACCTCCGCCCCCGCCGTACCGAAAGGGGCTCGGTCCCCATAGGTGTTCGTGGGTGGATCAGTTTCCCCGACATAACTCCTCCGGTGGTTGCGCTTCCCCATGATCAGCGCATGACGTGGGGATTTTGCGTGGGGTGATCGCAGCATGCTTGCGTCATCTCATGGTTCCAAATAGTAAAGAGACAGTTCGCGTTCTCCTCATGAAAATAGAGGAAGTTGCGGGAGCGCGGCTCATTCACTAAGTGGACTCGGGTCTCCCCACGATCACGGGGTGAGAAAACGGTCGTACCACGTGCCATCTGAACCCCAATCTGCCCGCCACATGCCCCTCATGCATCGGGGAGGGCAGGCGGCGGACGTAGAGGGTGCGGGCTTTAACGCCGGGGCGGGGGGG
>LR738711.1:480411667-480444636 GCA_902687465.1 Secale cereale
GGGGGGGGGGGGGTGCCGCTGATTGGAGCAACGAGTCGGTCTTGTTTTCATGTGCCTCCGGCGCTTGGTCTGGTTGATACGGGCGGTCACCCTTCTATAAAGAGGGGGGAGAGGGACGGTGCTCCCCCCACTCCACTCATCCTCTTCCAGTTTGATTGCTTCCATTCCCAAGTTATGCCTAGAGGGCGTGGTCGTGGTCGTGCCCCTGCAGAGGTGACCATGTCGTCCTCTCGTTAGAGGTTGGTGGCGGTCAAAGAAGAGCCGGATGTCCAAGACAAGGGCCATGCTGGAGGTAGAGGCGCCTATCGGGGTCGTAGTCGGCAGGCGGTCGAGGCAGAGGCGGGCGAGGTCGGGGGACGCCCACGCCGTCATCATCTTCGTCTCCATCTCCTTCGTCGTCTCCTCCTTCCTCACCACGCGGCTATGTCGGGTACACGGCACAGGAGTTCATCTTGCAACAGTGCGAACCACCGCGCAGTCGCCTCCGTCTTCCTGAAACATTCACGAGGGTGTTAGAGGTCGACCAACCGTCGAGGTTGTGACTTCACATGGAGGGGTGTTGCAATGGCGCCATGTGGGTGAACACCAAGTTTCCCGCTCTTCATGTAATGCTCCTCCGTCTGGGGTGGAAGACCTTCACGCGTGCCCACTGCTTGATGAAGGGGCACGTCCTCTGCTTCAGGTTAGCGGAGAGCGATCTGCTCTCCGTCAAGGTCTTCGGGTGCTCAGGACACAGGCTAGGGTGTTGTGGGGAGAGCTCGACCGATGACGAAAACTCCTCCCCGAGCGATAGTGATGGGGACGACAGCGACATCGACGATGAGGGCAGCGGGCGGGAGGATGACTGGTCCGACTAGGCGTTGGACACGATGTCCCTGGGCGATGTCGGCAGCACCATCATCTGCATCGCCAGCCCCTCGAACTTCTCGGGGTCGCCTCCTTGGGCGGCTGGCGTTGGGAGGCTGGAGAAGACGAAGAAGGTGCGCGGTGGCCGTCAAGTTGGAGTACGCGGGCATCAACTCGCGCGTTGCCAGCCCGCTGCCCAATCTTTCGGCTCTTCTCCCGGCGCCATCTTCACCGGCCTTCTTCGGGACGGCCACCGGGATGTTCTCTTGGTGCTTTCAACTGCTCGTGCTTCGCCTAGGCTCTCCCTTTGCCCTTTGCCATCTTGTTCCATTTCCTGAGGAGGGGGACAAGAAAGGGATTACGTGCATCTTATCTCTTTTTAGTTTTAAGCCTATGGGCCTTCGTAAGATTTAAATCTTGTAACCCCCTCGCTCATGTATGCATTCCGTATGAATTGTACTTGTTTACAACGTATTAATGGAGAGAAGGGTGTTTGCCGGGTTTCTTTTGTGCGCGGGCAGAAGCCACACCAAGGAACGGATCCTTGTTATCTTAAGATACACATCGTACCCCGGGCAACATGCCTTACCGTCCCCCCCTCCATATCTCGACCGTATTGTCGGATTCAGGGCTCCTCAAAACCCGTTAAGTTCAAACACAGGGGCGTGAACGAAGATCTCTACCACTCACGTCTACCTAGCGCCTCGCTCTCGTCTCGGTGGAAGGATTCAAGCAAACAACGAACAAGCACACAAGAGTTTATCCAGGTTCGGGCCACCGTGTGGTGTTAGACCCTACTTCCTGCTTTGGTGGATTGGCTCTGGGCGAGCTAGAATGTGAGCTAGTACAACGGTTCCTGGGCTCAGGGGGCGAGCTCGGGAGGGTCAGGAGGCTAGTGTTCTTGCTCCTTGTGCAGTGGCAAAGTGTGTTCGTCCGTCCCCCTTGCAGTGGGAGTCCTAGCTACTTATATAGGAGGCCACAGTCCTCTTCCCCCGAAAATGTTTAGGCGGGAAGGGATCCCACAATGGCCATTTTGAGCGGGAACACAAGGACGTTCCTACCCTGACAAAAGTGGTCTTTGCCTGTAAAAGAATCATGCGGTGACACGGTGGTGGGCTCGACGGTGACATGCCCCTTATCATCCTTGTTGTCTTCGGTCTTGTTGCACCAAAGAGGAAACATTTACCCCGCTCCTTGGGAACCAACGGATGCGTTGTCCCCTTTGCACCTAAATGGCAACTGCGCTGCTGGCACCCGCTGGCGCAATGCGTCACTACTGATATCACTCCTTCCTCCTGAGGCAGGCTCGGCATTGGATTCTTCACCCCTCCGGAGCACCTTGTCGAGGCTGTTCCTGAGGAGGTCTTGAGGTCGTTCCCCTCGCGAGGCTCGGCCCCCTCGCGAGGGTCTTGAGTAGCTGGTCAATTAACCGGGCCATACCAGGCCGCTTGTAGGAGCGCGTCGCGGCCCGCAGAGAGGCAAGTCTGGGTACCCTGGTTCCCAGGACACCGACGGTAGCCCCGGGCCCAAGGTGCGCGTGAAGTTGGCTTCAGGGCGAAGCCTTAGTCGAGGATGAAGCGCCGTGGGCCCCAAAGAGGCTGCAGGCCAGGCTGGTGCGTGGCGGTTGGATGGGACGTGGGCGACTCCACTTCCCACGCAATCTTGGCAACCGTGCGACTTGACAACTCCTTGGCGCGGGCAGCGGGGCCATTATGGCGGTGCGCGAGTGGCCGCCGATTGATCTTCTTGGCTTATAAACGGGGGGTGAGGCACTACGCCTCTCATTCGACTGTTGCAAGCCGATCCCACGTTTCCATTGCTCCCAGGGCTCTATGGCGCCGATTCGCAGGTTCTCGGCTGCGGAGAAAGGGAAGAGCTCGATAATAGAGCCTAAGCGGCTCCCCCCGAAGAAGAGGCACCGTAATTCTCCGAGTGCGTCCCTGAGGTCGTCAGACGCCCGCACGTGGTGCACGCGGGCACCACCAGGATTTCCGCTTCCCTTGTACGCTCCAGCGGCAGGCAGATGGAGCGGGAGTGGTGATAGGGGTGGCGTCGTTAGTCGTCCAGAGAGACGGGTGTCTCCTCCCACCCTGCTGCTGTCCCATTCTGAGGATGACACCCGCGAGTTCATCGTGTGGGAGAGGGCCCCTCCGCATTCATGGATCCTTCTTCCTCTGATCCTGAGGGAGATGCTCCCGGCTCGTGGCTGGGTAACGATGGAGCTGAGGCACAAGGGGTGTCGCCTTCCTCCTTCGCATGCCGACATTGAGGTGGTTTCTTTTGGCCAGGTCTACATGACCTGGGGCTGGGGTGTGGTGCGCCGCGCCTGCGCCCCCGCCGGGAGGCACATTCTTCATTTCACGCTGGATACGACGGGCGCGATGACCTTCAAAGTCTTCGGGGAGGACGGCCTCCGGCTGCCGTGTGGCGCAGGGAATGGGCTCGCCGGTGACCATTCCCCGTGCCGTCAGGGCAGCGAGGCGCTCGCCATTGGCTACATCTGGTAGTAGTTACGCTACCCCTGAGACGGCCTCGAGCTCCGACGAGAGCTATGAGCCGCCAAATCGCCACCCTATTGCCGGAGGGAAATGGTGTCCTCCCGGCGTTGCCGTTGTTGAAGGAGTTCAAGCTGAGTTCCTTGGGAGCGTCTTCCTTAGCTTAGTTCCTGCGGGACATCACGGAGGGCTCCACAAGGACATGTAAATTCTCGTAATACTTTTGTTATAGCCTGGCGTTATAAACTTATGTCCTGCATGAACCCGTTGTTAGAGCATGACTTCCCCTTTCTTCCGCCCCCGCGGTAGCCTAAGGCCCTACGCCTGCGAGACCCAGTCCCGGGACCAGCCTCAGCCTGCGCTGGTATGCCAGGTCGCGGCGCCGTGGCCAAGGCTAGGAGGTGAGGGGTCCAGGGTCCGGTTAGAGCCCCCGAGGCGCGATGCTCAGGAGGTCCCTCTTGGCGTGCAGGCAGCCGTCCACTGGTCCAGTGGGAAGGATTTTCATGCTTTAGCATATCCGTAACTATAGTAAGTGGTGGTGTAGGTATGCAAGCGGGTGCGGCGTTGAAAACTTATCTTAGCCATTCCTGTGGTCAGATGGTCTTGATTCCAGTTGCCCTTCCCTTGAGGCAAGGTTTGGCGTCCAAGTGCCTTCGTGAGGAGGCGGCAATGATCGCTTCCAAGGCCCTGGGAACAAGAGCCACGCGGCCGGTGGAGATGTTTCTCCAGGCCGCTACCTTCGCAGCCGAAGAGGTGGAGACTGGTGATAATGCGCTTGGCGATGCCTAGTCAGTTCCTGCTTAGTGGGAGAAGTGCGAGTGCCTCAGGGAGGCGTAAGAACTTTGTTTGAATTTGAAAAACTTGGCTTTATTGTAATAGCTAGATGATGCCATGCTTGCTTCCTTTCATGTTTGCTTTAGGTGCTCTGCGTTGGTAGGGCCCAACCCCGTGCATACCTCGACCGCCATTGAGCCCTCTGGATGACCGGGGTTACCGTAGTAACTAGACTCGCCATTGAGCCCTCCGGATGACCAGGGTTACCGTAGTAACTAGACTCAAGGGATGAGGGGCTACGTGGCCAGTGAGGCCCTTGGGTCGCGATGCCCAAGGGTCCCCCTTGACGTTAAAGCGATCCCGTTTTCGTTCTGCGTCGGCAGGGCCCAACCCCGCGCATACCTCGATCGCCATTGAGCCCTCTGGAGGACCGGGGTTATCGTCATAACTAGACTCAAGGGATGAGGGCCTACGTGGCCAGTTAGGCCCCTGGGTCGCGATGCCCAGGGGTCCCCCTTGACGTACGAACGGCTCTCATGAAGGGGAACGAGCACCATACCTTGCCCACGAGCCTTCGCCTGGGATGGGGGCACGAGAAGGCTAGGTGTCTGGGCACTTGGTAGGGTGGCGTCTGCCAGGCGTGACCTGAGCATAGCCCCCGTGCCTAGTCCCCTCGCGATACCTATCCAAGGAGAAGCTGTGAGCGTCGTGAGCTAAAAAGCTCCCTGAGGTTGGTGCGACCACTTGGGGCCACCCTCAGTTGTTTATAACTAGCGCGGAGCATAGAGCTACCACACTTGCGCGGAGTGTGGGCATAACCGCGCCTCGGTCGTATCGGCCAGCACGGACCTTGGTCCTTCCACTGGTTCGTGGGCATAACCGCTCCTTGGTTGGATCTACCAGCGCGGAGCATGGTACTTCCACTGGACCGTGGGAGGGAGCCTCCCACCGGGAGAGACTCCGGGGCGTGTACAGCCCCGTCCTGATGCGTGGCTTGCACGGTAGGACAGCCAAGGTGTATATGGGCCCTCCTCAGGACGAGCTGAACGACTCTGAGGAAGTTCTCGTGAGCTTATGCATCACTCACGAGACCCTACCCTGAGGCGGGTTGCGCCTGAGTCTTCTTCTGCAAAATGTGAAAAGAGAGGTGTTGTGTCGACCTGCGCCGAGTGCATCTCCAAGGGATATTGCATGAGAAGACCGCAGCACCAGCGACCCCAGGAGGTGACGTCACGGGGATAACTCGCAAGACAGAGCTCAGCCACTGGATTTGTCGACGCTGCAGGTACGGACCCGAGCACAAATGTCGTGCCCAGCCTTCTCATGCCACGATCCAAAAGAAAAACAGCCGGTGCACGGTTCCCGCATGAGAGAGGCACTAGCCACGGGCCCCTACTTACCCATCCATGATTAGCCCATGCGAGAACAAGGCACCATGGACCATGGGAGGTGCCATCACGGGAATGGCTCGCTAGACAGAGCTCAACCTTTGGGGTTATCGACGCTGCAGGGACGGATCTGAGCACAGACGTCGTGCCAATCCTTAATCATGGGGCGGTTGCGAGTGGGCTCACAAGGGCTCATGACCTTAGTGGCGGTGAGGACGCAGAGCATATAGATAATGCGAATGGGAGAAAACATCTGGCCTTGATCATGCAAAAAGGGAGATAACCGCGAGGAATCAGCCCCCAGCGGCCTAAGGATGATGCAGCCCGAGAGGCGCCCCCGTTTGGATACCTGAAGTGTCACCTGATACTTGCCGAAGGAGAGTTGGGGTAGCCGAAGTCACAAGCTGTGCGGGTCACTCCCGCGGATCATCGGGCACCTGAGGCCCAGGAGCTCCGGAGGCTCTCAGTGGTCACGCGGGCCCGGCACCCGCTCCGTCCGGACCGCCTGGCACTGAGCCTCCCGAGCCCCCAAGGCCCGTTGCGCGAGATGCTGGAACGTGGCAGCTGCGTTGCGGAAGCCGAAGAGCGTGCGGACGTAGCTGCAGGGGAGGGCCCTCCTCCGACCGACCGCCGTCGACCAGAAGGGCTCCTAAGAAGCGGCTCGGTTGAGACCCGCGATGTCGACGCAGACGCGGAAGCAGTCGCTTGGGCTGCGAGCAGGTGAACTTGGGGTTGTGCGGTTACGCCGACCACGGATGAGTCTGGCGTACTGAAGTTCCTCTGTAACTTGGTTGATGAATTCCTGAGCTCCCAACGCTGAACGGCTCACGCTGGGCTCACAAAAACGTGCATCAAGATACGCTTGCAGGTGGTGCTCGAACACCTCCCTCGAGGCACGGGTCAGCTCGGGGACACTCCAGAGGAGAGCCCCCAAGCCCGTCACGAGAGGGGCGTCAAGCGTGCCTCCCTATGCGAGGGTGGAGGGCGCCTCGTCAGCAGGCGCGAGTCCTGAGGCCAGGCCATGGGGAGCCCCCACGTCCTGAGGTCCGTCGACAGGTAGGTTCTTCTTCTTCTTGGGGGCGGTCTGCAGGGCGAGGACGGCTCCATCCTCATCGGAGCACTCGACCGCCGTGGTCTGGTGGGCACGCTCCAGAGAACGCACCGCTTCCTTCTCATCGGAGGCGATCGTGATGACTCCGCCGCTCCCGGGCATCTTGAGGACGTTGTAGCCGTGATGGGTCGCCGCCATGAACTTGGCGAGGGCAGGATACCCTAGGATGGCATTGTACGGGAGGTGGATGTTGGTGACGTCGAAGTCGATGAGCTCTGTGTGGTAGTTGTCGCGGTCGCCAAAAGGTGACGGGGAGGCAGACCTGCCCCATCGGGAGTGTGGAGCCATCCGTGACTCCGTAGAATGGCTTGGTTGGGTGGAGCTGATCATAGGGAACCTGGAGTGTCTCGAATGTCCGGACGGAGAGGACGTTGAGCCCTGCTCTACTGTCAATGAGGGTCTTGGTCACGAGGACGTTGCTGATGGTCGGGGTGCAGAGCATCGGGAGGGCGCCTGGGGCCGCAGTGCACTTGAGCTGGTCTTTGGGGTCGAGGGCGATGACTTGCTTGGTCCACGTGAGGTTGCGCGTGGCATCAGGCCTGGGAAGCGCAGCGTTCACCTCACGGGCAAACAGCTTGAATATGCGGTGAGAAGCCGCGGCATGAGCTCCTCCCAGAATGCATGCAACTGCACGCGGCTCCTGGAAGCCCCCTGCCTCGTCTCCCTGGCGGTCGTCGTCGTTCCTCCTTGGCGGTGGTGGCAACGGAGGCAGGCCTCCATTGCCCTGAGGGCGACCATCACGAGGCTGGTCGCGCCATGGGGCGTCACGAGGCTGCTCCTGCCAGTGGTCTTTACGAGGCTGCTCACGCCACCCTTGGCGCGAGTTCCTGCCATCCCAACGTCCTCCTCCTCGGCCTCCTCCACGGACGTAGCCGCGGTTATCACGCTCAGGGCGCTGCCCGACGCACCCGCCACACATCGCCCTGAGCTCCTGGCAGTCGTTGGTGTTGTGGCTGTGGACGTCGTGGAAGACGCAATACGGTCGGTTGTCTCTGGCGAGGTCATCGAAGCCGCAGGCACGCTTCACTTCTGGCTCTGCAGCCAGCACGGTGGGTCCCTCACACTTCGACTCCTTGGCCTTGGTTTTCTTGTCGTCCGCCTCCGCCTCACGCAGCTCCTGAAGGGAGAGGCGGCCTACCTCTGCCCTGGCGCACTTTGTCGGGAGCTTGAACATCTCGAAGGCAGTGCACATGTCTTCGTGAATGGTGAGCTCTTCCCTCATCCTGACATCACGAACGCCGTCAGAGAACGCGGAGATGATGGCCTCGTCCGAGACCCTTGGGATTAGGAGGCGCATGGTGTTGAAGTGTTGGATGTACTTTTGCAGGGTTTCTCCCGGCTGCTGCCTCACGCGGCGCAGATCTGCAGCTGCCGGGCCTCGGTCTCGTGTACCTTGGAAATTGCCGACGAAACTCCCGCGAAGCTCTTTCCAAGAGGAGATGGATCCCACGGGGAGGTTCAGGAGCCAGGAGCATGCGCCGTCCTTCAGGGCCATGGGGAACTAGTTCGCCATGACCTGCTCGGTGCCTTGGATGCCTCGATGCTTAGCTCGTAGAGCTGGAGGAACTCCGTGGGGTCGATGGTGCCGTCGTAGCATGGGGGCAGGTCCGGCTTGAACTTGCCGGGCCAGACGAGGCGCCGTAGCTCAGGAGCTAGGGCACCACACCAGCGCACGCTCATCATCGCAGGCGCCCCCTGTGCGTGCGGTGTTGGTTCTTGAGGTGCTGGCGCCACCACCTCCCGTGGCGAGTGGTCTGGGTGCTGTGGGCCAGGGGGCCCACGAGCCCCTTCTTGAGGGTGCGGAATCACCTGACAGCTCTCCTCGTCGTGGGCGTGGGCTCTGCGGGGTTGCTCACGTCGAGGGGCCTCGCGCCGGCCCTCCCGGCCGGCGTGGTGGAGTGGAGGCGGAGCCGGAACCTCATGGCCCTCGTTCCTCGCCGGGGCGACGGAGGACGTGAGCAGTGCGTTGGTGCAGGCGCTTCTCCAGCGGCGTTGACGAGCTCGGTGATGCGGTGGAGCCACTCGTCGTAGAGGTCATCTGCTGGGCGGTAGCGCAAGAGCTCCCGCGCCATCAGTAGCGCGCGCTGCTAGTAGACCGGCCCGCGGTGGACCAGCGAGGACGACGCCGCGGCCGGCGAGGGTGAAGGTGTTGCCGTGCGGCCATCCCACCGCACAGACAGCAGCAGCAAGGAGTCCTGCTGCTCGTGGACAGCCGGGTCGGTGGCGGCGTTGGCGACCGGCGAGTTGGGGCGGAGCGGTGCGCCGTGGCCCACGGGCGCCGTCTGAGTGGCATTTGCGGCGCGGCGGGCGGCACGAGCTCGACGTGTGTCCAGCATGGCTGTGGAGCAGGATCGGTGACGAGAACGCGACGAGGTCGCCGGAGAGGGGAGGTTTCGACACGCCCCCTACCTGGCACGCCAAATGTCGGTTTCAGGGCTCCGCAAAACCTGTTAATTTCGAACACAGGGGCGTGAACAAAGATCTCTCCCACTCACGTCTACCTAGCGCCTCGCTCTCGTCTCGGTGGAAGGATTCAAGCAAACAACGAACAAGCACACAAGAGTTTATCCAGGTTCGGGCCACCGTGTGGTGTAAGACCCTACTTCCTGCTATGGTGGATTGGCTCCGGGCGAGCTAGAGTATGAGCTAGTACAATGGTTCTTGGGCTCAGGGGGCGAGGTCAGGAGGGTCAGGAGGCTAGTGTTCTTGCTCCTTGTGCGGTGGCAAAGTGTGTTCGTCCGTACCCCTCTTAGTGGGAGTCCTAGCTAGTTATATAGGCGGCCACGGTCCTCTTCCCCCAAAAATGTTTCGGCGGGAAGGGATCCCACAATGGCCATTTTTGAGCGGGAACACAAGGACGTTCCTACCTTGAATAAGCGGTCTTCGGCTGCAAAAGGATCAGGCGGTGACACGGTGGTGGGATCGATGGTGACATCCCCCTTATCGTCCCTACAGTCTTCGGTCTTGTTGCACCAAAGAGGAAACCTTTGCCCCACTCCTTGGGAACCAACGGATGCGCTGTCCCCTTTGCACCGAAATGGCAACTACGCCGGTGGCGCGCGCTGGCACCCGCTGGCGCGATGCGTCACTGCTGATATCACTGCCTCCTCCTGAGGCAGGCTCGGCCTTGGATTCTTCGCCCCTCCGGAGCACCTTGTCGAGGCTGCTCCTGAGGAGGTCTTGACGTCGTTCTCCTCACGAGGCTCGGCCCCCTCGCGAGGGTCTTGAGCAGCTGGTCGATTAACCTGGCCGTACCAAGCCGATTGTAGGAGAGCGTTGCGGCCGGCAGACAGGCAAGTCTGGGTACCCTGGTTCCCAGGACGCCGACACGTATTCACGCCCTTGGCAGAAGTAGGAGTAGAGTAGGATTAGGCCCTTCGTCTGCTCCTTTCCCATCACACTACTACCGAGTTCTGGTGCAAAACAAAGTTTCTTGGACACAGGGAAAAAGGGAGCATGATGGCATAATAGCGAACGAAGTCTCATACGTTCAAGTTTCATACGGAAGTAAGGAGTGGGGGATGATAGACTTATCTGGTCTTGTAGCCCCCAGCAACATTGTCTTGCCGTGGCCTGACCCTTGGATCGGCAGCCCCCGGCAACGTTGGTTTGCTGGGGTCGGAGTGTCGGCCCGTCCTCTTTCTTCCAAATAGCTCAGCAGAAATGTCCACGCATCCTGTGAACAAGAGGACGGAAAGGAAACAGAGAGACACATACTCGACCTCTATGCTAGGGGTTAGCCGCCGCCAAGCACTATCAAGCCTAACAGAGAGAGAGACTCAACCTAGCATGCATGCTAAAACTTAGGGCACCAGCGCTTCATTTATTTATGCTCAAGGTCTGCGCCTGGCTTCGTCACGTGCTCCGGTGGCCTGCATCGTGATGGTGTAGATGCCGAGGAACTCTGACGGGTGAGTCTTGCCATTGTTCTTCTCGCCGACGTCAGGCTTGAATGTGCGGTGAGTGAGCCACTAGAACCGCCGTAGCTCGCAGGTAAAGGTTGGACAGCCTACCTCGTAAGGTAAGCCTCCCGATGTTGGGTGGTCCGTAGTGGGCCCTGCCCGCCTATCTGACTGCTGGCGTGCCTTGCGCCAGCGGTCGATAGTAGTTCGAGCGTCTTCATGGGCACGCTCCCAAAGAACTTGGCGCTGATCATGGTGGGTCCGCGGGTCGGACGATGCAATGGATATGTTATCACAAGAGACGTCCCGACAGACCGGTGCTCGTGGTAGCTGGCAAGGAGGAGGAGAATGCACTGTGGCTGCGGCGCCTCCGGTCCTTCCACCACTAGCGTGCGGTGGCTTGATAGAGCATCGGCCAGAGGGCCCCGCTAGCCGCGGCCCGTCTTTGTTGGCGACGGCGAAGAGGCTCCGGATGGTGGCTCTCCACTCGTCGAGCTTCTCCGCAGCAAGAGGAAAGTCGAGAAGCAACTGCGTGCGCGCTAATGCCTTCGCCGGTTTGGGCGGCGGTGAAAGCTGCGTGGACCGTGATGCGCTCCGACTTCTGACCATGTTAGAAGGAGCTCTATCACGACCCTGCAGTTGTACGCTATTTTTGCCAGCGCCTCGGAGAGCATGTTGATCTTCTACATCCCGCGACTGATGCGCAGGGCTCTTTCCGCGGTGGCGCCCGGGGTCATCCGAGTGGCGATGCTGCTCATCGTGCAACTGGGAGGAGCACGCTGTGGGCATCGGCATGGGCTTCTTCGAAGTCGCCGCACCGCCCGCACGTGGTACGACGCCGCTCTTGGAGGGCCACGCGCCGCCTGTGGGGGGCCTGTTCCGCCCTTGGACTTGGTGGTGTGCAGCTCGTCGTCTCGTGCACGAACAACGTCGCTCGCCAAGCTTCGGCTGCTAGAGCGATGTGGGTGTTCGCGGGAAAGATGTCGGCTTCCATCCGCGACCACCTTGTCACCAGCTCGCACCGGCACGGGTTGTTCAGCTCTAGATGAACCGATCGCCGTGATCGTCTTCTTCTTGGGAGCCATGGCAATGGAGAACTGCTAAACTAACTGCTAGACCGGATTTTAACAACTGTGCCCCCCTACCTGGCATGACAAAGATGTCGGTGGAGAACGACACCTATGGGATCACTGGAATTCCTTCTATGGTTGGCGGACGCGAGATTGTGCAAAGAGCGGGTCTAAGAGTCAGTACAAGGATCGTTTACCCAGGTTCGGGCCACTAGAATGCGTAATACCCTAGTCCTGCTTTGGTGTGTACTTGAGTGTTCTTGAGTTCTTGAACTAGCTACAGTGCATGTCTAGCCCAAAAGATCTGAATCCTTCTCCAGTATGCCTTGGGCCTCCTTCTATAGTCAAAAGGGGCTGGCATAGTGGCACACAAGAGGTGGAAAGGTATACATTGCATAGGCTTATCTCATGCCATTATGGGACAAGACACATTGAACGCACTACTTAGGTGTCTACTTGCTTTATCGGGGACGGGAACGAGGCCTGTCTCGTCCGCTGCCGCTCCGTCTAGTTGCGACGCGCGTCCAGGCCAGCGGGGCAGGCAGCTGAGATGGCGTGGTGGTAGGGTCTTCATGAAGATCTGCATGCCACCACGTATGAGTTTGACTAGATGGATCGGGAACCATGTAGTGCCACGTGGATACTTGCCTGGGCTAGTGGGTCGGCCGCCGAGCTGGGGCGACGATGGGGCGGCAAGGGCTTGCTATAGTCCTGCGTCTGTTCCCCGGCAAGGGTCTTGCCGGGGCCTCTGTGAGCGTCCTCCGCAAGAGGCTTGTCAGGGCTTCTGTGAAAGTCCTCGGCAAGAGGCTTGCCGGGGCTTCGGGGTGTCTTCGGCAAGGAGCCTTGTCGGGGCCTCGTGGACATCCTCGGCAAGGAGCCTTGTGATCGCCTTTCTTCTGGTTCTCATCTTAGGAGTCGTAGACCCTTGTCTTTACAAAGATCTGCACGCCATCATGTAGGCTCTTCCTGAGCCTTAGTTCCAACATTGTTGATGATGCTGGAGCTCCTAGGCTCAAGGGTGGCTGCAACGGAGGCGTTGAGTGAGTTGCCCCGACAAGGGTTCTTATCGGGGGAAGCATGTCTTCTTGTTTGGTCTTCTTGTGCAACCATCTTGGCGTTGCTTTGGTAGCCTTGTGTCTCTGGCTTCCCTCCTCTGCCTTGTTATGTGTGGCCACAGGCGTGGCTTTGACTGCCCGTGCACAAGTAAGGGGTACAAAGGAGCGCCCCTACTTTTGTACACCGACAGGAGCCCCCGGGCCTGGGCCATTCATAAGCGCCACGCGTTGTTGGGCTAGGCCCAGAACGGTGCGCGCGCAGTGGGGTTGGATCCTTTATACTGCAGTAACTCCTTTGATGGTTGCGCTTCCCCATGATCCGCGCATGACGTGGGGATTTAGCGTGGGGTGATTGCAGCATGCTTGCATCTTCTCATGGTTCCAAATAGTAAAGAGATGGTTCATGTTTTCCTCATAAAAAATAGAGGAAGTTGCGGGGGTGCGGCTCATTCACTAAGTGGACTCGGGTCGCCCCACAATCACTGGGTGCGAAAACGATCGTACCACATGCCATCTAAACCCCGATCTGCCCGCCACGTGCCCCTCGTGCATCGAGGAGGGCAGGTGGTGGACGTAGAGGGTGCAGGCTTTAACGCCGGGTAGAGGGGCCGAGCGCCACTGATTGGAGCAGCGGGTCGGTCTCATTTTCTTGTGCCTCCGGCACTTGGACTGGTTGATTCGGGCGGTTGCCCTTCTATAAAGAGGGGAGAGAGGGACGGTGCTCCCCCCACTCCACTAATCCTCTTCTAGTTCGATTCCTTCCCTTCCCAAGTTATACCGAGAGGGCGTGGCCGTGGCCGTGCCCCTGCGGAGGCGACCAGGTCGTCCTCTCGTCAGAGGGTGGCGGTAGTCAAAGAAGAGCCGGATGCCCGAGACGAGAGCCATGCTGGAGGTAGAGGCGCTGGCCGGGGTCATGGTCGGCAAGGCGGTCGAGGCAGAGGCGGGCGAGGTCGGGCGACACCCGCGCCGTTATCATCTCTGTCTCCATCTCCTCTGTCGTCTCCTCCTGCCTGACCACGCGGCCATGTCGGGGACACGGCGCTGGAGTTCATCTTGCAACTGTGCGAGCCACCGTGCAGTCGCCTCCGTCTTCCTGAAGCGTTCGCGAGGGTGTTGGAGGTCGGCTAGCCGTCGAGGTTGAGGCTTCACATGGAGGGGTGTTGCAATGGCGCCATGTGGGTGAACACCAATTTCCCCGCTCTTCATGGAATGCTCCTCTGCCGGGGGTTGAAGACCTTCACACTTGCCCAATGCTTGAGGAAGGGGCACGTCGTCTGCTTCAGGTTAGCAGAGAGCGATCTGCTCTCCGTCAAGGTCTTCGGGCGCTCGGGACACAGGCTAGGGTGATGTGCGGAGAGCTCGACCGATGACGAAAACTCCTCCCCGAGCGATAGTGATGGGGAGGACAGCGACAGGGACGACGAGGGCAGCTGGCCGGAGGATGATGGGTCCGACTAGGCGTCGGACACGCAATCCCTAGGCGATGCAAGTAGCACCATTGTCTACATAGCCAGCCCCTCAAACTTCTCGGGGTCGCCTCCTTGGGTGGCTGGCGTTGGGAGGCCGGAGAAGACGAAGGAGGTGGGCGGCGGCCGTCATGTCGGAGTACGCGGGCATCAACTCGCGCATTGCCGGCCCGCTGCCCCATCTTTCGGCTCTTCTCCCGACGCCATCATCACCGGCTTTCTTCGGGACGGCCACTGGGATGTTCTCTTGGTGATTTCTACTGCTCGCGCTTCGCCTAGGTGCTCCCTTTGCCCTTTGCCATCTTGTTCCATTTCTTGGGGAGAGGGACAAGAAATGGATTACGTGCATCTTATCTCTTTTTAGTTTTTAAGCTTATGGGCCTTTGTAAGATTTAAATCTTGTAACCCCCTTGCTCATGTATGCATTCCGTGTGAATTGTACTTTTCTACAACGTATTAATGGAGAGAAGGGTGTTTGCCGGGTTTCTTTTGTGCACGGGCAGGAGCCACACCAAGGAACGAATCCTTGTTATCTTAAGATAAACATCGTACCCCGGCAACAGGCCTTACCCCCCCCCCCCCGGTCCATAGCTCGACCGTATTCACGCCCTTGGCAGAAGTAGGAGCGGAGTAGGATTAGGCCCTTCGTCTGCTCCTTTCCCATCACACTACTACTGAGTTCTGGTCCAAAACAAAGTTTGTTGGACACAGGGGAAAAGGGAGGATGATGGCATTAGAGCGAACGAAGTCTCGTACGTTCAAGTTTCATACGGAAGTAAGGAGTCGAGGATGAAAGACTTATCTGGTCTTGTAGCCCCCGGCAACCTTGTCATGCCTTGGCCTGACCCTTGGATCTGCAGCCCCCGGCAACCTTGGTTTGCCGGGGTTGGAGCATCGGCCCGTCCTCTTTCTTCCAAACAGCTCAGCAGAAATGTCCACGCATCCTATGAACAGGAGGACGTAAAGGAAACAGAGAGACGCATACTCAACCTCTATGCTAGGGGTTAGCCGCCCCAAGCACTATCAACCCTAACAGACAAAGAGACTCAACCTAGCATGCATGCTAAAACTTAGGGTGCCAGCGCTTCCTTTTTTATGCTCAGGGTCTGCGCCTGGCTTTGTACGAAGGGATACATGCCTTGCCGGCAAAGCTTGTACAAAAGGGTGGCTTGCCGGTGAACCCGGCAACCGCGCCATACAGGTAAAACTTGCGAAGATGTTCGATGTTCCAGGAGTTGCTCACTAGAATACCATCTTCTGTCTCCAGGCGTACTGCGCCAGGCCTGATGACTCGTATTACTCGATGAGGGCCTTCCCACTTCGGCGTTAACTTGTTGGAATTCTTGGCCGACTAAACGTGCCGAAGAACAAGGTTGCCTTCCTCAAAGCTTCGGGCATGAACCTTGCGGCTATGATAGCGGCGCACGGCTTGCTAGTAGCGCGCTGCTCACACAGCCGCCCAAAGACGATCTTCCTCGAGGAGCGTTGCGTCATCTTGCCGCAGCTGCTCTTGCTCAAGCTCATCATAAGCGAAAACTCGGGGTGACCCGTATGTGAGTTCCATGGGGAGAACTGCTGCCGCCCCGTAAACGTGGGAGAAGGGTGTCCGGCCGGTGGCTCGATTTGGTGTCGTTCTGATTGACCAAAGAACCACCGGTAATTCATCAATCCAACGCCTTCCGCACTTGTGCAATCTGTCAAAAGTTCTTGTCCGGAGGCCTCGCAGTACTTCAGCATTTTCCCTCTCCACCTGGCCGTTGCTTCGAGGATGCGCAACAGGAGCGAAATAGACCTTGCTGCCAAGGTCTTGAATATACTGCATGAAGGCGTGGCTTGTGAACTGTGTGTCGTTGTTGGTGATGACTATATTTGGTACACCAAAATGGTAGACTAGGCCCCTGAAGAACTTGACGGCTGATTGTGCTGTCACCTTTCTCATTGCTTCCACCTCTGACCACTTTGTGAACTTGTTGATTGCAATGTACAATTACTCAATGCCCCCGACAGCACGGGAAAAGGGGCCCAGTATGTCGAGCCCCCAGACCGAGAATGGCCAGGAAAGAGTGATTGTTTGGAGAGCTTGAGCTGGCTGATGAAGCTTCTTTGAATGGAACTGACATGCTTCACACTTGGTTACTAGTGTCGTTGCATCCTGGAGGGCAATGAGCCAGAACAAACCTTGCCGGAATGCCTTGCCGGCAAGGGCCCTTGACCCTATGTGGGAGCCACATATGCCTCCGTGTATCTCCGGCAATAGTTCCAGTCCTTCCTCCCGGGGAATGCACTTCACACCGTTCAGCCTTTTTTTGTACAAGACGTCATCGAAGAACTAGTACATGGCACACCGACAGGTTACTTTCTCCGCTTCTTCCTGTTCCTCAGGAAGCTCCCCGGTTTGGAGAAATTGGATGGTATGTTTTGCCCATGCCGGAGCCTGGGGCTTGACGGCAAGGACAAAAGGCATCTCCTCTGCCATAGGAGCAATTGTCTCCATGGTCAAGGCTTGACGCCCTGCCGGAGTATGTTGCCCTACGGCAGGCTCAGCGTCCCCGGCAACATCTTTGCTGGTGACCCCTGGGGGCTCGGCGAGAAAGTACTTGACGGGGCCTAATTTCCGTCGCTTGCTCTGTTGTGCCGATGGTTCGACGGATGGCTGAGTTAATCGAAGCAGAAAGGTACCTGGTTCCACAGGCAGTTTGAGGGCGGCGTGCTTTGACAAGTAGTCGGTGATGTCATTCTTCGCTCGAGGAACATGCTCTGCTTGTATACCGACAAAATGCTCCTACAGCTTCATCACTTCATCTATGTAGGCCTCCATCAATGGGCTCTGGTAATCTTTGTTAACTTGCTTGACGACAAGCTGCGTATCACCTCTGACGATGAGCTTCTTGATTCTGAGGTCTGCCGCGATCCTGAGACCAGTAAGCAGTCCCTCGTACTCGGCAGTGTTGTTCGTCGACATCTCCCTGGGGAAGTGCATCTGGACCACATACTTGAGGTGCTCTCCGGTGGGCGCAACAAGCAGCACACTAGCACCGGCGCCTTGCAGCAAGAAAGCCCCGTCAAAGTACATAATCCAGTTCCGACTCATTTCCTTGCTGGGGAGAGTGGTCTCCTGGATCTCTTCGTCGGGCATTGAGGTCCATTCTGCAACGAACTCCGCCAAGACTCTACTCTGGATCGTTGAAGTGATTTCAAACTTCAAGCCAAAGCTCGACAGTTCCAAGGTCCATTCCACAATCCTCCCGGTCGCATCTGGGTTATGCAATATCCGCTGCAACGGGAGGCAGGTGACGATGGTAATCTCATGTGCTTGGAAGTAATGACACCCGCACCTATTTGCTAGCCAACCCGAATCTCGAGGGCAAGATTCATTTTAAGGTGGGAAGTTTTGTAACATCCCAAATTCCCAATTTGGAATGCTTTACAATTATAGCAAAGCATATATTGCATTTTCTTTGAATTGAGTGGCATTTAGAAAATTCAGAGGCATTTGAGTTTTATTTGAATTTGGATTCAAATTGTCATTTGAAATTTATTTAAAAAATCCCTGAAAAAAGCCTTGTTCAAAAAGTATTAGAGGAGATAACATGACACTCCAAAAAGTCAGAAGAAAATAATGCCAAAAGTTTTTGAATTCAAATTGGAGTTTATTTGGAATTTTCAAAAAATGTTTATTATAAAGTTTGGATTTTGCCTCTAATAAATACTTCACTATTTAGGATATATTTTTTCGAAGTATTTTTTAATTTTCTCTTTATATTTTCCTTCTCTATCTTATTCGAAAAAAGAAGGAAAATCTAGGGTTGAGGGTCGGCACTAGCCAGCCGGCCAAGCAACCTGTCGCGGCACAGCTAGTCTGCCATCGGGCCGCAGCCCAGCCAGTGCCAGCGCCCGCAGCTGCATTCGCCTCGGTCGCCCGCTACTCTCGCTCTCTCTCTCCCTCACCGCCACATGGACACCGCCACGTCTTCAACCCCTCGCCCATGTCAACCTCTCCAGAACACACCCAGAACACCGTCGTGGTTCCGATCCTCGCGGGACCGCGCTCCGAGGCCGTGCCCTCCACCAAGAAGATGCCCTATATAGCACCCTACCTCTCCTCTCATGATCCCATTCAATAACCCTCGCTCTAACCCCCTACGGCCCACTCCCTCGACAAACGCATGTCATCTACGCCGCATCGGTTCATCGTCTGTTGCCATCACCGGTGAGCACTCCATTGGCCCGAACCTTGTCCGCCGGACACCTTTAACAATGTGCATTCTTTTGACATGGCCGCGTCCTCTTCTTTGCCTCACAGCGATGAGTCGAAGCTCCCGAGCTCTCGCTGGAGTGTGTCGGGCACGGGACCTTGACGAGCTCGTTTTCCTCGCCGGCGATGCCCCCAACCACCCTCGACTACACCCCCAAGCTCCTCTCGCCCGGCCGAACCTCCTCGGTGCCTTCACCGATGCTGGAGACCACCGGAGCAGCCGCAACCTCGACGTCCGAGCTACCGCTGCCGTCATCTATTCGCCGCCATCATAACTGTAGGCCGCCCCCCTTCATTCATTTGATCAACACCAGTCTTCCCAGATTAGATCTTAGCCAAGGCGTACAGGTTTTTTACATCGGTTTGCTTCGGTTTATTCCCGGTTTAGATCTAGTCGGTTAACAGAATGGTTTTATTTTATTAGCCAATACACGGTTTTGCTAGCTATCGCTTGAGCATTGTTTAGTTTCAGATCGCACCTGCCCAATAGCGCCCAATTTTTTTTGTATTTTTGTTTCTGTTTTTAAAATAGAAAAGTTCCAATCTTGTAAAATCAATATCTCCTAGGTTATTTAATATTTTAGTTTGATTCTTTTTGCTCTAGATTAGAAATCTCTTAAAGCTACTATAGAAATCAGTTTCGACCATGTTTGAAATTAGATTGACACAAATTTTGTTTAAATCACTACTTTTTCAATATCTTGAGCTAGGAATCATATTTTTTTAATGATTCTTTTTTCTACTGTTTTCTTATGACTTTGTTTATCAGTAGGTTTAATTTGGTGAAATTTAGAATTTATTAAAATTATTTTATCAGGAAAACAGTATTGTTTTGGTAATTAGTGACCTTTGTACAATTTCTTTTATTTTAAATTGTTTTAAATTATTTTCATTCATTATTTTTGTTTTGTTAAGATTAGTTTCTGTAGAATTAAGAGTAGAAGTTCTATGAGTAGAAAAAAATGTTTTAGTATTTTATTTCTTTCATCTTACTAGAAAACTTGTTATAGGCATAAAATGAGTTTTATAAAAGGTTTTACTTCTGTTCTTTTTGCATAAAATTTGTTGTTGTTTGTCTTTCTGTTTTATAGTAAACACTTTATTTTTCTTTTGTTAAATTTTATTTAATGGCAGAAAGTTTAATTTAGTTTACTACACTTGAAGTGAAAACATTGCTTTGCCTTTATTTTTCTTTGTTGGTTTTATTGATTGCTATATGTTGTAGTATTTTTGTTTGATGAATATTTATTGTATGTTATTGTTTGTCTCGATAGAGTATCCGGAGTGCAAGGCTTGTTACTACAAGTCATTAGCATTCAAAGATCGTTAACAAGGCAAGTTCACTTTGATCATGTATTTCCAATACCCATGTTTTATTGCATAAGTAGTTTTCTTTGCACCTTGAATAGTAGGATATTATGCTTGAACTTGAGGTAGTATAATGAGGTATGAGAAACCCAACACCATGTTACCATTGCCCGGAAGGGACGTTACTTCATATTTGCTACGCTCTGGTAGACGTGGTTTGGTTGTGAGATTCAGAAGTGTTGTGAGGTTAAGTAATTCAAGAACTGCATGATGATCAAGACTTCAAGACTTCAATGACTAAATATAGCTCTGGGTGGATTGGGAAGCATCTGGCAGCGCTGATGCCCCCGATTTGACCATACGCTAATCATGCACGCAAATGTGTATTACCAAGATCAGGAACTCACGGGAAGATATTACAACACAACTCTAGACACAAATTAAAATAATACAAGCTTTATATTACAAGACAGGGGCCTCGAGGGCTCGAATACATAAGCTCAAAAACACAAGAGTCAACGGAAGCAACAATATCTGAGTACAAACATAAGTTAAACAAGTTTACCTTAAGAAGGCTAACACAAAAGCAACATGATCGAAAAGGCAAGGCCTCGTGCCTGGGAGCCTCCTAACTACTCCTGGTTGTTGGCGGCCGTCATGTAGTAGTAGGCACCCTCGGGGTAGTAGCAGTCGTCAAAAGTGGCATCTGACTCCTGGACTCTACCATTTGGTTGCATCATCCGAGAAGAAAGGAAAATGGGGAACAAAGCAACCGTGACTACTCATCCAAAGTACTCGAAAGCAAGGATCTACAATACATATGCAATGGTATCTGTATAAATAGGTAATATCTGAGGGCTGAACTGCAGAATGCCAGAATAAGAGGGGGATAGCGAGTCATGTCGAAGACTACGCTTCTGGTAGCCTCCATCTTGCAGGAGTAGAAGAGAGTAGCGGTAAAGTAATAAGTATCCTCGCTTCTGGCAGCCTCCGTCTTGCAGCAGTAGAAGAGTAGATGATATGTCACCAAGTAACATCGTCTAGCATAATCCTACCCGGGGGTCCTCCCCTCCTCGCCCTGTGGGAAAGCGATCACCGGATTGTATCTGGCACTTGAAAGGGTGTGTTTTATTATGTATCCGGTTCTAGTTGTCATGAGGTCAGAGTACAACTCCGGGTCGTCCTTTTACCAAGGGACATGGCTATTCGAATAGATAAACTTCCCTGTAGGGGTGCACCTCATGACCCAACACACTTGATCCCTCTGGCCGGCCACACTTTCTTGGGTCATGCTCTTCCTTGGAAGATCAACACGTCGCTGCACTACCTAGGCACAACAGAGAGGTCAGCACGCCGGTCTAAATCCTAAGCGCGCAGGGGTCTGGAATCATCGTCCATTTCACACCTACACGTCGCGAGGGTAGTCGATGAGCAGACCTAGCAACCTTCATTTCAAAGGAAGTTACGTTGCACGGTCTAACCCGGCGTGCGCCACTAAGTTGCTAACGTCAAGAAGGCTTCGGCTCATACCACAACATCGAGTGCCCATAACTGTTCCCGCGTAGTTGGTTAGTGCGGGCCAATGGCCAGACTCAGATCAAATATCCAAAATCGTTAAGCGTGTTATTATGAATCAACTGCGGACAACGACCAGGGACCAGGCCACCTCTCTCCTCGGTGTCTCAACCTGCCCTGTTGCTCTGCCACAAAGAGAATATCTGGTGATCAAGGGGGTGGCTTTCCTGGAAGCTGTGCAGACGAAACGAATCTTCGGAAGCGTAGCTGTAGTCGAGCACCGAAGCATCAACGGTCTCGGGATCTATCTTAGTATCGGAGTCTACCGAAAAGAAGCAACAAAGGGGAAACAAATAAATAACAGAGCAAACAATAGCATCACAAAGCATGTCATGGCAAAACATTGTGCTAGGGGTGACCTAACGTGGTGCTAGGCGATATAGGTGAAGGGGGGAAACATCCGGGAATGTTTTCCCGATGTTTGTCATTTTCGGATAGATGAATCAGAGGTGGATTGTTGCACTTCGCTATGCTAGGGACGCGAGGTGAACGAACGGACTACGTATTCAGATTCGTCTCATCGTTCTGAGCAACTTTCATGTACAAAGTTTCTTCATCCGAGTTATGGATTATTTTATATGAATTATTGAAGTTTATTGCATTTTCTAAAATTACTGGTTTTATTTTAAATTCAAAATTAAATAGCAATAGCTAAGTGTACCCACTAGTGGCAACAGAGAGGCTGTCAGGTGGGTCCAGCGGACACAGCTGACTGTTAACTTGGTCAAAAGATGAACAGTGATTTTGGGACCCGCATGTCATCCACTTATAGTCCTAATTACAGGTTAGTTAGATTAAGTAGTTTATTAGGTTAACCTAAACAGGATTAATTAAGTTAATTCATTCACTAATTAATTAATTAATTAATTAATTAATTAATTAATAACAATTTAATTCATTTCCTTTTATTATTACTATTATGTTTTTTTTAATATTCTGGGCATGGGCCCCGTTTATCATATGCATAGGGAGCCAATAGTGGGTTCGGGTGTTGCGGGCACCGCCCGAACGGGCGAGGGGGAAGCGGGCGACGGGCGGGCACGTGTGCACGGAGGTGCAGGGGCCGGGCGCATGGTCAACGGCTCGGCGCGAGGCGAGGCGGGGCGATGGCGCGGGCGGTCACCGAAGGGGGACGCCGACGAGAGGGCAGCGGTAGGCGCGGGCCGACGCGCAGCGGCAGGCGGCGACGAGAGGCAAGCGGGAGGGGCGCAAAGGCCAGCGCGAGGTCACGACACTGGGGACGGCTCCGCGGCGAGGTCGTGGAGGACGAAGAGGAGCCGCGGCCGCAGGAGCGCGGGGAGCCAGCGCAAGCGCGCGTCGCGCGTAGCCGGCGCGGGCGCAGTGACCGCGTGGTGAGAGTGTGATGTGGGTGCCGGTGACCGGGGGCAGAGGATGGAGAGACGAAGGAGGGAGAGGCCCTCACCGGCTATGGCGGGTAGGGGGTCGGCATGGCTCGGTGGAGACGTTGACGGGGGCAGGGATGCGAATCCGGCGACGGGGCGGTGCCTACGTGGTCGATGGCGGCATGGCGCTGCGGCAATTCGACGACGGAGCTCGACGGCGGGGCAATAGCTCGGCGTCGATGATGGGGGGAGACGGTGACACAGCGGCGAGGTAGCTACGGGCGGGGTCGGGGGGAGGCAGAGGGAGGAGTGGGGGCACGTGGGTGAAGAAGTGGGGGTGGAGGCGACCGATTAGGTCATGGGGAGAGGGGGGTTAGTGGTGGGGGCTCAGTCCAGGTGGGCCGGCCTGACTGGTCTCGGCCAGTTGGGCCGAGGCCCAGTGCGGAAAAGGGGGGCTCTCTTTTCTTTTCTTTCTTTTTTACTTTTTATTTAATTTTCTTTTCTGTTTTCTTTTAGTTTCCTTTTAATTTTGTTTTAGCAAAATACCAAAATGGCACCTAATTTCATGTTACCAAATATGCCACAACCACACTAACTTGTTACACAAACAAAATAGTTTCTTAATTGTTTAATATTTAAAAGTATTTAGATAATAGTTTTCGCTCCGATTTTATATATCTATTTGAATTTAAATATTTTATAAAGGTGTGGTTTCTCTACCATAATTACCTATGCATTATTTGGGTCATGCCGAACGTTTTAGTTTGACAATTGAAAACTTTTATAGTTTGACTTTATTTTTGAATTTGAATTCGAACGAGTTTTGAATCATCGCGAGATATTAACAGTAATCATGGTGACGTGGCATCATTAGCAGAGGGTTGCTATAGCTTAATTATCCGGGCGTCACAATTCTCCTCCACTACAAGAAATCTCGTACCGAGATTTTAAGAGGTGGAGTAAGGGGAAGAGATCTGGTTACAAAATTCTAACGAATCTTCTCGGTCTTTGTTGTTCTTCTCAAAGAGGTCGATCCATTACGTTGATGTCTTCATTGCTCTGCTTCAGGTCATCATGATGAGGCCGACACCCTATCTTCAGGATCTCCATCATACTTATGGTAGAACAAAAGGGGGTTATTCCGGAAGAACAGATCTCTGCAAGGTTGACTACCTGGTAGCTAATTTCAGGGAAGGTGATGGAATATAACTCTCAAACTGAAACTTTAGAACATATCGAGAGCAAAGTAAGGAGGTATCATGAGAAATTTCGAGCGGGCAAGCAATCGTTCGGTGCCTGAAACAGGGCGTGAAAGGGGTTCATAGCAATAGGAATATGTATTGTGTCTGATACCAGAATTGATGATCTCATCGGAAGGTGGCTCGTGAATTACATACAAGGCCACGCGCTAGGAATAACTTTGGGAACACATGGTGTACATGAGAGTCAGGTTTCCATCCGATGGAATTGTGGGTTATGGGCCCACCATGTGGGTTAAAAGTAGGAAGGGTGGTGACGTCTTGCACGATCATCTAAGCAAGGCATGTCAGAGGATAGTCTGTCAGTTATGTCAGCAACAACATTAGTACCGAGGGCAAGGGACGAAGAGAACCATTTTCCTGCCATTAAACGAGGCAGACCAATAGGCAAAGTTCTCGTCCATCGGTGGTTACCGAAATGTTATCAACAATAGTAACAGGGTCTTACTGACAGAGATGTACCCCGAGGTGTTTACATAAGCAGTGAATTATTATTGCTTAGATCATATATATCGCAAGAAAGGTTAAACAAACCAACAAAAATAAAAGTGTGATAAATATATTAATCGATCGTATCGAAAGGAAAATGTGTTTACACACAAGTATTAGGAGTATCTCCCTCACAGGAAAGCAGATCATGATTTAGATGATAGAACATCAAATACACCACCATTTAGTTAAATGGGGGAAATTCATGATGTTTACCCATACAATGGTGTTTGGATAATTGATCAAGAGGCATTTAGCATTGCGCTTCCAATGTTCTTGTTGGTGATCGGAGTACCATAAACATGCTTCGGAATAGCATTGACAAGGTCGGACTTTGGATACGAAAGGGATCCATCGGGAACCACTTATAAAATAAGTCATGCAATTTCAGCAAGGGAAGATGAGGATATGGCCGACGGGATTAGTAACAATTCACAAGATGTCCATAAACATGGATTTTCACGATTAAGTGGACAAGGTGATAGCATTGGACACGCCAATGTATATAATGAAGTATGATCGAGGAGATCATCCACAATTGAATTTTGAACGAAGATGTACCTGCAAATACGGACCAAGTAGCACGATCAATGTTAGAATTGTGATTCCATAACCAAAATACTTGGAATGAAACTATCGACCAATAACTTCAAAGCAACAAGGTTGCTAGAAGTATTGAATTCACACATCATAGTTCAATTGTCGGTATTCCGGCTAGAAACAACACGGGAACCAAGAAATGAATGGAGATGGTGAGAAGTACTACTATATCAAGAATTCTTAAGAGGTGGAGCGATTCTCACAACATACTTGATATAAAAGATGGTAATACTCCAAGGTAGAATATAATACAAGCTGGATGGTAAGTTGCATCCATAACATGAACAAGTTTGTGATGAAGGGAAGGCAATAAAGTTGGCGATGACAACACAATTCATCGAGGGGCAAGAATGGTATTCTCATCATGAACTCGATTGATATGTTGGGAGAGCTTAGAATGTTGATGATGATTACAACACATTTGTCGAGATGTTTCAATCATTGATGACATCAATTAAAAGGATGGTGAAGCAAAAGGTTATTGGAACCACAAATAAGATGCAATGCCAGGATCAATCTAGCTTTTCAAGGTGAAACGGTATGACGAAGTAGCTTAACATAAGCTTAGATCATCGTTGAAAATTGTGCTCCGGGAAGAAGGACGAGGTAGCATAGTTAATTTTTTTGGATGATAATGATGTAGACAATCGGGCTAGCAATGACATGGTCGAGTTTAAATTTCCCAGCAACAATTTCCATGAGTAGTGAGCCATAAAATGGACTCGGGTCGCTTGTTGGAGTTCTCAAGTGACGAACAACTCAAACCCGGGGAACAACTGAAATTGGTGAGAAGTAATAATTGATGAAGAACTCATAAGCAGTAATGCAGTTCTGTAATACTCTCAAGATACCAAAGGTTAATACTCCAAGGTAGATCAGAATAAAGGCTGGACAAGTGTAATGATCTACAGAAGACAAGTACTTTGACTAGTCCGAGAAACAATTTCAAAGAAAATCAATATGGTCAGAACCACGATTGCAAAAGTCCAAATCTCGGATATAAGACGAACTTACAACAAGGGGATAATTAATATAACAGAAGCTTTCATGATAAGTTCCACATCGGGTCCATGGGCATGAACACAAGTTCAAGGTCGACTCGCATTTCTCCAAAGCACAACCGTACATTCACTTCTTGTTTCGAGAATGTCATTAGTGTTGAAAGTTTTACCTGGTGAAATACCAGATGAGTACAACACCTGAAATCTTTCGGGTTCACACAGATTAAGGAAGCCATAGGTTCAACCCATTGGGCTTTCGTAGAAACATATAAGACAATATTCAAGAGTAAATAATACCAGCTCGAACGCAGAACATGGTTGACAGAAGTAGAGGATACAATTTACCAAAGGCATTATGTATCCGAGGAAATACTCGCAAGGTTATTGAATCTGAAGGACACTGTCGGATAATAATCCAACAAAGGGTCTGGTGGTCCACGAGGCATCTGATGTAAGCATCGGTACTCAACCAGACGAACAAAGATTGCAAGGATATCAGATTACAGAAACAATTGACTAATTCAAAGCTCAAGTGAAAAGGAATTATGATTTCCAAATCAAGGGATTAGAAGCAAACACTCTGATTAAGCATGGATAAGTTGTGTCAGCTTAGGGGTACGATCGACAACAATTTGATTGGTCGACATCCAGCTCAACCTTAAAATGATGTCTGAGCCTGATGACTTCCAGGACTTGATTGAGGATTGCGAGCATTCACAACAAAACGAACCGGCAGACTCAAAACAATAATGACAAAGGATGTCAATAAGATTACTAGACTTATGGGATCATCCATAATGCGGGAAGGCGAGGAATTCGGGAGCATTAGGCTGCTGTGAATTTTCATAAAACTGAATAGTCTTCCGAAGAATTTTGTGAAACACATGAACAACTCAGGATGAACAAATCCTCGATAAGTGTGAGGAATTATTCGTAGGGGTATTCCTACGGCAAAGACCTATGAAGCAGTGTCACAAGGGATTCTTAGAAAGCCAGAGAATAATTCGATGCATCCTGTAATAACAAGAGCAGCTAGGAAGAAAAGTAAGATCGACAGGGGTACGTATTTATCCATAGGGATATATCGGTGGTACGGGATTGCAAAAGTGACGGGCACAGAGTCTCGAGAGAACTTCGGAGAGTATCTTTGGAATCTTCTAGTGCAGCAAGCGATCATGTGGATTGAGGGACTCTTCGGGCGAAAGTATTTAACTCGAGTAGAAGAGAGATAAGAGTGCCAGAGCATAGACAAGAAATAAAAGATCCTAATACCACCCAATGGTGACGTGGGCCTGTAAGCCACACAGCCATGTTAGTAAAAAAATTGCGATGACTAGACTCAACTTCGGCCAAGGAGTTGGAAAGGAGGATTCCTACAGGCAGTCGGCTCTGATACCAACTTGTGACGCCCCCGATTTGACCGTACACTAATCATGCACGCCAATGTGTACGACCAAGATTAGGAACTCACGGGAAGATATCACAACACAACTCTAAAAAAAATTAAAATAATACAAGCTTTATATTACAAGCCAGGGGCCTCGAAGGATCGAATACATAAGCTCAAAAAACACAAGAGTCAGCGGAAGCAACAATATCTAAGTACAGACATAAGTTAAACAAGTTTTCCTTAAGAAGGCTAGCACAAAAGCAACATGATCGAAAAGGCAAGGCCTCTTGCGTGGGAGCCTCCTAACGACTCTTGGTCGTCGGCGGCTGTCACGTAGTAGTAGGCACCCTCGGGGTAGTAGCAGTCATCAAAAGTGGCATCTGACTCCTGGACTCCACCATCTGGTTGCATCATCCGAGAAGAAAGGAAAATGGGGAAATGGGGCGCAAAGCAACCGTGAGTACTCATCCAAAGTACACGCAAGCAAGGATCTACACTACATATGCGATGGTATCTGTATAAAAGGGTAATATTTCAGGGCTGAACTGCAGAATGCCAGAATAAGAGGGGGATAGCTAGTCCTATCGAAGACTACGCTTCTGGCAGCCTCCATCTTGCAGCAGTACAAGAGAGTAGCTGGAAAGTAATAAGTATCCTCGCTTCTGGTAGCCCCCGTCTTGCAGTAGTAGAAGAGAGTAGACGGTAAGTTCACCAAGTAACATCATATAGCATAGCATAATCCTACCCGACGATCCTCCCCTCATCGCCCTGTGGGAAAGCGATCACCAGATTGTATTTGGCACTTGAAAGGGTGTGTTTTATTAAGTATCCAGTTCTAGTTGTCATGAGGTCGGAGTACAACTCCGGGTCATCCTTTTACCGAGGGACACGGCTATTCGAATAGATAAACTTTCCTGCAGGGGTGCACGACATTACCCAACACGCTCGATCCCTCTGGATGGACACACTTTCCTGGGTCATGCCCGGCCTCGGAAGATCAACACGTCGCAGCCCTACCTAGGCACATTAGAGAGGTCAGCACGCTGGTCTAAATCCTAAGCGCACAGGGGACTGGACCCATCGCCGATTGCACACATGCACGTTGCAACGGTGACCATTGACCAGACCTAGCAACCTCCATTTCAAAGGATGTCACGTTACGCGGTCCAACCCGGTGCGCGTCGCTAAGTCGCTGACGTCAAGAAGGCTTCGGCTGATACCACGATGTCGAGTGCCCTTAACTGTTCCCGCGTAGTTGGTTAGTGCGTATAGGCCAGTGGCCATACGCAGATCAAATATCCAAACTCGTTAAGCGTGTTATTACGAATCAACTGTGGACGACGACCAGGGAATATGCCACCTCTCTCCTCGGTGTCTCAACCTGCACAATCGCTCCGCCTCAAAGAATCACTCAAGGGCCGTCGGGAACCCAGGCCCACCACTACCTGGATGGAACCACCTATCCTTTTAGCCCCCAATCCCTGAATCACTTGCGGGTGCTCTACAAGCAGACCTAACTTTAGTCACATCATGTATCATGTATAATATGTATATATATACCCGTGATCACCACCCGAAGTGATCATGGCCCGATAGTATAGCATGACAGACGGACAAGAATGTATGGCCACTGATGGAATACTAGCATCCTATACTAAGCATTTAGGATAGCAGGTAAATGTATCAACAGTTTTAGCAACAATGACAAGCTATGCAACAGAATAGGAGCTATCGAATCATCAACAGTAGCAAACCTAATGCAGGAATAAGAGAGAAGAGAATGGGCAATATCTGGTTATCAAGGGGGGTTGGCTTGCCTGGAAGCTCTGCAGATGAAAGGAATCTTTGGAAGCGTAGCCGTAGTCGAACACCGAAGCATCAACGGTCTCGGGGTCTATCGCCGTATCGGAGTCTACTGAAAAGAAGCAAGGAAAGGGAAACAAATAAATAACAGAGCAAACAATAGCATCACAAAGCATGACATGGCAAAATGATGTGCTAGGGGTGACCTAACGTGGTGCTAGGATATATAGGTGAAGGGGGGAAACATCCAGGAATGTTTTCCCGAAGTTTGTCGTTTTCGGATAGATGAACCGGAGGTGGATTGTTGCAAGTTCGCTACGTTAGGGACGTGTGGTAAATGAACGGACCGCGCATTCTGATTCGCCTCGTCGTTCTGAGCAACTTTCATGTACAAAGTTTCTTCATCCGAGCTACGGATTATTTTATATGAATTATTGAAGTTTATTGCATTTTCCGAAATTACTGCTTTTATTATAAATTCGAAATTAAATAGCAATAGCTAAGTGTACCCACATTTGTGCCCACTAGTAGGAACAGAGAGGCTGTCAGGTGGGTCCAGCGGACGCAGTCTACTATGAATCAGCTGACTTTTCACTTTGTCAAAAGATGAAGAGTGAATGTTGGACCCACATGTCATTCACTTATAGTCCTAATTGCAGATTAGTTAGATTAAGCAGTTAATTAGGTTAACCAAAAAATAATTCATTAAGTTAATTAATTCAATATTTAATTAATTAATTAATAACAATTTAAATTCATTTCCTTTTATTATTATTATTATTATGTTTATTATTAGTATTTTTAACGTTTTGGGCGTGGGCCCCGTTTGTCATATGCACAGGGGGGCAATAGTGGGTTCGGGCGTTGCGGGCGCCGCCCAAACGGGCGAGGGGGAAGCGGGCGACGTGCAAGCGCGTGTGCGCCGGGGCGCCGGCGTCGGGCGCGTGGTCGGCGGCGCGGCGCGAGGCGAGGCGGGTCGACGGCGCGGGCGGTCGCCAGATTGGACGCCGGCAGGAGGGCAGCGGTGGGCGCGGGCCGACGTGCGGCGGCAGGCGGCGGCGGCAGGCGGCGACGGGAGGCAAGCGAGAGGGGCGCGAAGGAGAGAGAAAGGCCATGGCATGGGGAGGCGGCTCGCGGCGTGGTCATGGCGGACGGGGAGGAGCTGCGGCAGCAGGGGCGCGGGGAGCCAGCGCAGGCGCGCGTCGGGCGTAGCCAACGCAGGCGCAGTGACCGCGTGGTGAGAGCGCGACGTGGGCTCTGATGACCACGGGCAGAGGAGGGGGAGACGGAGGAGGGCGAGGCCCTCACCAGCGATGGCAGGCAGGGGGGTTGGCGTGGCTCGGTGAAGCCGTCGAGGGGTGGCAGGGATGCGAATCTGGCAATGGGGCGGTGCCTTCGTGGTCCACGGCGGCAAGGCGTGGGGACGATCCAACGAAGGAGCTCAACGGCGGGGCAACAACTTGGCGTCGATGACGGGGGGAGATGATGACATGGCGGCGAGGTAGCTCCGGGCAGGGTCGGGGCAGGCAGAGGGAGGAGTCGGGGCGCGTGTGCGAAGAAGTGGGGGGAGTGGAGGCGACCGGTTAGGTCATGGGGAGAGGGAGGGTTAGTAGTGGGGGCTCGGTCCAGGTGGGCCGGCCTGACTGGTCTCGGCCAGGTGGGCCGAGGCCCAGTGGGGAAAAGGGGGGCTCTCTTTTCTTTTCTTTTGTTTTTTACTTTTTATTTAATTTTCTTTTCTGTTTTCTAGAAACAACTCTAATCTTGTTGCTATGTAGCCTAGGAACAACTCTAACCTCTAGGGTTAGTCATGACCTAGGAAACGAATCTAACCTCTAGCTAAGTTGAGTATCCAAACAGGGTTGTGTTGTTGTTGTTGCTGCTGCTCTTCTACGTATGTCTAGACATCATCAGAACATTAAGGTAACACTCTTCCTTGTTGGTATGTAGCCTAGGATTGCATATTTAGACATTAAGTAATGTGTGTGTTGCCATATAGCCTTAGATATATTACATATGGCTCTAGTTAACCTAATGATAAATGCGTTACAGATATACTCCCTCCGTCCGGTAATACTTGTCGTAGAAATGGATACAAATGG
Organism: Secale cereale; assembly: GCA_902687465.1. Lineage (NCBI taxonomy): Eukaryota > Viridiplantae > Streptophyta > Magnoliopsida > Poales > Poaceae > Secale > Secale cereale. Next base: position 480,442,897 of record LR738711.1, read on the forward strand.
ATGCATCTAGAAATAAAATACATCTAGATACATCCATTCCTTAGACAAGTATTTTTGGATGGAGAGAGTATTCAGTTAAAAGTTTGATTGACCGATTAGTCCCTTATCAGCCCCCAGCCTATATGGTACCAGCTACCGATATCCTGAACAGTGAGTATATATAAGCCATGGGATGAAACTAGCCTCGATGGAAAACATTAGTCGTTCCCAAAATTGTCCTGTGTAGGTACATTAAGAGACATGTCAAGCACAACAGGCTAAACATCAACCAAAATTATCCATGGCAAATAAAATGATCTCCAAAATATAGCTTCATTGTGCAGGTTTAAGGACGCTAGTAAAGCAAAACAAGTGGAAAGGTGTGTTAACTGCAACAGGCCTAACATTTAACAACAAGCAAACATAGTAATTTAAAACAGTATTGTTCCGGTCTAAGTACACTGGTTATTGTTAAATAAAAACGGAAAGGCATGTTAACTACAACATGCAGCAATCAAATGTAGTCATTCATAGTGGTATTGTTGAAACTAGTACTGATGAAATTAAATTGCACAGTTCAAACTTGCACATATAGAACATCACGTTGTGAATGACTAGAATAAACAAGGCATACTACGAACAACCAAAGATAGCATTTGAATCTGGACATATGCTAACTACGAACAATCGAACAATGAAAAAAATTAAAAGAGGCATATGCTAGCTATAACATGCTTAACAGAAAGCAAATATATGCATTCCTATCGGTATGTTTAAAACTGTATTGACGAAATGTACTGCATTGTAAATAATTGCACATATAGGGCATCACATTGTGAACAACTGAAATAAACAAGGCATATTGCAAACAACCAAATGTAGCAATTAAAACTGGACATGTTCTCACTACACTAGAAAAGGGACTTGACTAAACAAATCATGGGTTTCCCCTTGTGAAGAGGCATGACAAAACAAATCATGGGTTTCCTCACTTGTCATAGATGGGCTCGTTCCCGTGGGAAGAGCACGGACCCTGGATGCGCTCCATGTTGACGCAGATGGGCTCCTTCCCCTAGGAAAAGCACGGCTGTAGGGTGCCCTCTCGTGGTCGCCGTCGATGAGGTTTGGCTTGGAAGCTGTGGATCCCAAGCAAGCGTCGCAGAATGTGTCCTTCAGAAATGACAAAAAGGGCTCGATGGCAATGTAGGATGGCAAATTCTTGATGGGGAGCTAGAGGAGATCAGTGGCGGGGCCATGGATGAGATCGACGGTGGTTAAACCGAAGGGGTCGGGGTGGGCCACTTAACCTGTGACATAGCCCACCTCAGGTCGTAGCCGTTGATGACCTCGATGTCGTAGCCGGTGTCTGCGACATACCCGCATACTCTAGCCCGCTGATTGAGTGCCTACGGCCAGTAATGGTCGTCAGATTCCTCGGCGACGTTGGGCGAAGAGACCGCGATACACCTCTTTTAGGCCAGTCACTCCTTCACTTTCACGGGAAGTGTAGCCGAGCTTAGGCTGCGATGCTCTGGAGTGGGGGATGGGGATGGGTACGGGGATCTAGGGAAAGGGGGCGTTTGGCAGGCGCCATCTAAGAAACTTAGGGTGGCCTGGGTATGGAGATCGGTGGGTAAGCTACACGGGCAAACCGGCAGATGTTGACAATGGAGACCTTGCGATAGGGTGGGGCCCTTGCTAGGGTTTCGAGCGAGGGAGGGGTGTGTCTGTGTGTGTGCGCGCCCGATGAGGTTTTGGTGT
>LR738711.1:480444798-480552528 GCA_902687465.1 Secale cereale
AACAAGAAACATCACACACGGTCGAAACACACTAACTATGTGTTATCAAACACGTCATCTAAGAAATGTTCATCTAAGATTTTCTTTTTGTTTTTGATAACACACAGTTATTGTGTTTCGACCGTGTGTGATGTTTCTTGTTCCCAATCCCGCCTGCATCCCTCGCCAATAATCATGCGTGATCCATCATATCATCATAGAGCATGACCTATATATATATATATATATATATATATATATATATATATATATATATAAGAATTTTTTCTGTACTCCTGGGAGTATATACTCACATCCTCAATATACCTTATATACACATTAATTATACCTCTTTATCATTCTCAATATACTTCATTAAATATTCTAAGATACCCCAATACTTGTTTTGTTGAAAAAATATCATCTGCGACGGACTTTTTGTGATATACCTTTTTCACGTACAAACACATCAGTATATACGTAATCATTTAAAATATGTAGAGTCGCATGATTTTTTTCATGAAAATCATTTTGGGGTATCTAATAATTAATAATGAAGTATATTAAAAATAATAAAAAGGTATAAAAGATTCATCTATATGGTATATGAGAAGCGGGAGTACGTACTCTCAGGAGTACACAACCATTTTCCTATATATATATATATATATATATATATATATATATATATATATATATATATATATATATATATATATATATACATCCGGTCTATTCTCATAACACTTCCACACTGCACGCACAACGCGAGGGCACTGCAACACAACGAAAGATGAACTTTCGTTTCGAAAAAACTGTACGTGTTGTTTTTTGTGTACTTTTTTTGCTCTAGTTTTTTAACCGTTTATCAGAATTATGCGTGTAATATACCGTTGAAAAGTATGGAGTAGACGCAACTTTGCCATGTTGAACACTTTTCAAAATTCATCATAATTTAAGAGCAGTTTCGAAAATCGTTTTCTTCTAAACCGCTCGCTGGAATGAACCAAATGATATACCGTTGGATAGATATCGTCGAGGCGCATCTTTTTCATATCTATTGTTTTTTCTAATTCGCTACGGTTTAAGAGAAGTTTTGAATTTAACAAATCGCGGAATTATATTTTTTTGAATTTTTTCAATTTTCGGTACTCTTTTAGTTTCAGTTTTTTAATCGTTTGTCGAAACGAGGCGTGTGATACGCCGTTGGAAAGCTACGAACGAGACGCAACTTTGATACGTTGAAATGTTTTTGAGATTCCTTATGGTTTTTAGTTAATTTTGAAAATCGTGCGGCTGACTACGAGAAGCAGCGGACGTTTTTCGCGAAATTTTTACAAACCGCTGGTCGAAATGATTCAAATGGTACACGGTTGGAAAGATATCATTGAGACGCTACTTTTCCATGTAGAACAATCCCTCTAATTCATGACGGTTTAAGAGCAGTTTTGAAATTACAAAAACGCACACACTCTGCTTTTCCGCGACACAAATATCAACGCGTGTATTGCATCAGACAGAAGAACGCACTTCTTGAGACTGAAAACCGCACTGCATCAAACGGTCAATCGAACTGCATGATTTCTTTTATTTATATGTAACTTTTTTTCGGACGAGTAAGTGGACCGGACTTCACGCCGAGTGAAAGTGAAAAGCAAAAGTATGGAGAAGTGAACCGCATTACTTTTTTGTGTCGTTTTAGTAACAATTTTTCTTTTGCACTTACAAGATGAACAACATCAAACGTCCGACCGCACCGCTTCAAATGGTCAAGTGAACAACATTGTTTTTTTTTGTTGTTTCTCTATCATTTTTCATTTAACACATTTTTGCACTGCATTTCTTTCTTTTTTTTCTGTTTGGAGTTTTGGGTTTTCACATTGGCGAGCTGTATACGTGTGAGGAAGCGAACCACATGGTCAAGGGAAATGAGCCGCAACACAATTCGGAATGAACTTCCTTTGTTAAATTATAGATGTGGTTTGCTTCTTCACAAAATGAACTTCAAATGAACATGGATATTCTCTTCTCTTTCTTAATGAGCGCACTGCAAATGATTTCCATAAGAAAATACAAAAATGAGCTGACTACAAATGAACATCCCGGCAAACAAATTGATGTTTTCTCCCCACGAGAGCACTTCCTCTGTCCCTCCAGCGAATTGCAAACGACAGCATGGCCAACATCAAGCGAACTGCACGCACGAGCTGTCCGTGCCGCACGCCCGCACAACCGAGCTTCATGCCACTCGGCGAGTTGCGCTCTTGTCGCTGTCTGAAGTGCACTAGGGTAGTTCCACGGGGACTGCACTGAACTTGCAAAACAAATCTGGAAAAGACACAAGAAATTGAAGCCGAGTGTGCCACCGTCATCTGGGAGCTTGCGGAGGAACAACGATCGACAAAAAATAATCCAGTACTTGGATGCCACCCAGTATTTGCATTGTCCCGTGCGACGAACTCCTCGTCCCCGTGAGCCGAGCTGCAGCATCGTTCGCAGCGGACTGATGCTGATGTCCGCGCATGGACGCAGACACAGACGAGAATAAGGGGAGGAGCAGGACTCCGGCGGCGGTGCCCGCAAGGGCCGCATCCCGATGATGATGGTCGCGCCCTGGATCTGGCTGCTCGGGATCCCTCGCCTGCAGGAAACGTGGCGGCGGGATCTGACCTGGTGCGGGGAGGCTGCGGTTGTTGGGATGGGGGTGGAGCCGAGCAGCCATGGAACGTGACCACGCCGAGGAGGAGCTAGCTTGCCGGTCGCCTGGCTCCAGCACACATCGCGAGTCCTCAAAAGTAAGGAACACGACCCGCACCGTCGCATGGAGGAGGGAGAAGGAAGCCCGCCTGCTCCCTGGCGCGACGCTGGGTGAGGCGCTTGGGGCGGGGCGGGGCGGCAGGAGGAGCCTTGGGAGAAGGGAGAGGAGGCGCCGTGGGAGGTGGTGGTGCCGATGGAGGCCAGTGGAGGCCAGTGGCTGCTCCGTCGTGTCCCTCGCGAAGAGGGTGAAGCACGGGCAGCCGGGGTGGTTGCGGCTCCGCCCAGATCCGTGGCGTGGTGGCGCGGCAGGGTCGGTTCCACCAAGATCCGTCGCCGGGGAGTGGGTTGGGCTGGGGGCATGGGAGATCGGGCGGTGGGGGTGGTTGCCGGCGCTGTAGATGGAGGGGGTGGGTCGTGGGAGTTGGAGTCCGGGGTGGAAGGAAGAAAGTGGTTAAGTGGGGGGTGTTATGAGAATAAGGTTAGGTGTTATGAGAATAATGTCTTAAGGGGTATATATATATGAGTCTATTCTCATAACACCCCTTAAGACCTTATTCTCCTAACAACAGGCTTATTCTCCTAACAACCCTCCTCGTCCACTCCCCGCCTCCTAGCGCCAGAGGCCCGACACCCGCATCCTCCCCCACCCCTCCCCGCCTCCTAGCGCGGGAGTGCCCCGGCGGCCGGCGGCCAGCGTCCTCCCCCACCCCTCCCCCGCCTCCTAGCGCACGAGCGCACGGCGGCCGGCAGCTAGCGACCTCCCCCATCCCTCCCCCGCCTCCTAGCGCGGGAGCGCACGGCGGCCTGGAGGATCCGCCACTGAAGCATCCAGCCTCAGCCATGCATGACAGGGGGACGCGAACCGCAAGGTTGACTACTCCATCGCATTCGTCGTGGATGCGAACTGCAATGGTGCACGTCCAGCCTTCTCCCGCAGCAATGGCGAAGGTCGAAAAAGCGCATGAGTTCCTGCAGCGGAGGTGGATTGCACGACAACAACAGCAAGAGCTGCATCTGCAGAAGGAGAGAACTGCATATAAGGTAAGAAAATCACATACCAAGCCCCCACATCCAGTTTGCAGTGCCGTTTTTATACACATGCAGTCCCCCATCTTGCGTCGACTGCAGTCACATGTGTCTCCAAGTAGAAAAACAGAAAAGGATATTTCGAAAAATAAAAAACGATGTATGGATCAAAATTGCAGTCCACAATGACTTAAATATGTAGAGAGTTGTTCCTATAGCTGAAGTGCATTGTTTCTTCGCGTTAACTAACAGTGCCCCTGCTGTAGAATGACAAATTGAAGTGCAATTTCTTACCGTTGCAAAAATATAATGATATGTAGTACGAAAGATGCAGTTCATTTCATTGTTGACGTGCATAAAAAAAAGCTTTGGCTTAATAACCTGCAGGAATTTACTATGCCTCAAAAATAGAAGATGCCTCGAATCATTTATGACCCCGAGCCCCTGAACTGCATTGGAAGAGAAGAGTGGGAGATGCCTGGATGGATAACACCCGAATTACCTAGGGGTTTCTTTAACACAACAAACAGAACTGCCTACTCCGTGGAGGAAGATGTAGATGATAAAGATGAAAACAGTGAACCAAACATCATTCGAGATGGAGAAGGCAGTGAAACAAAAAACCCACAGGATGACGAGGAGGACGACGACGATCTGGTCTTCATGGGGGAGCACGCGCAGAAAGATGATGATGAGGAGGATGATGACGAAGAGCAAATCATAACAGTTATGCAGCCAAGGTACACGCGTGTCTTTGAAACATTTGGTCAGCAGATCAGAACGGATGATATTGCACCTCCAGAAGCCAATGTTGAAACCCAGCAAGTTCGGCAGGTCCATGTGCAAACGATTCGTTGACAAAGGGACAGTGGAATTCCACCAAGGCCGCCTACTGCCCAACAAAAGAATCGGAAGCAGAATCAAGGAGGGCCGCAAGCAACCAAAAAAGTAAAGTTCTCCACACTCCTGCCTCCTCGCGATCCTCAATTACACAGGTCCGTTGTCACCCCTCCATGCCCAATAAACATCGGTGAGCTGCAAACACCGTTAGAAGAAAAACAGTACACGCACGTAAGCATCCTTGCCTGACTACTGCAGTTCACTTATTACGCATAGTTTCAGCTTGTGCATTCTCATTAACAAAAAAAAGAAACATTCCATGTTGTCTGTGTGCAGGATGAGAACATGCTCCAAGAACTTGTGCCTGTGAAAGGTATGCAGTTCACATCAGAAGATGCGGCGCGAGAATTCTACAACACGTATGCGAGGCATGCAGGCTTCGGCACACGCAAAAACGGCGGATACAGAACAAACAGATACATCGTGTGATCAAAGGAAGGCAGAAGCAAACAAACTGTCACTGATTATGATAGAAAGCGAGAAAAAACATCAAAGAGGACTTGCTGCAAGGCGGGGATGAGATTGAAAAAAATAAAGGATGTGTTTGTGATAGCAGAGATTGAGCTCAATCACAACCACAGGATGATTGACAGCCCGGCTATGCTTCTGCACATGCACTCGCATAAGACGGATGACCCGTTGCTCGATAAACTAATGAAGGACATGCAGAGCGACAACCTCATGCACACGCAGATGATGTCAACCCTGTCAAGGATGTCAGGAGGACTGCACTTTATGGGGCGCACCAGCCGTGACTGGGTGAACAGGTACGTTCACTAAAACAAAAAAAACGATATATCGTCTATTTCATGCAGTACGATTTGTGCATTTTCTGTATGTCCATAATACTGAAAGTATATTGTTAATTCGAACTGCAGGAAGCATCAATTCGCGAGGGAGGAAACAGAGGACGATGTGAAGAAACTCCTGGCTTTCTTTGAGAAGATGCAGCAAATAAACCCGGAGTTCTTCTATGATTATGACAAAGATGTCGATAACCGTGTGCGGAACATATTCTGGGCAAACGCCAGCTGCAGGGGATCGTACGAAGATTTTGGAGATTGTGTCACATTTGACACGACCTACAAGACCAACAAGTTCCACATGCCTCTCGCCGTCTTCGTTGGAGTCAACCACCACCTCCAAAGTACAATATTCGTTGTGGCTCTCATCAGAGACGAAACAATACCGACTTTCGAGTGGGTGTTCCGGACGTTCTTGCGTTGCATGAACAACAAGCGGCCAATCTGCATACTCACAGGTATGATGAAAAAAAAGAGTGAAATTAAATAACAATGCAGTTCACTGCCAATTTTTGTAGTCCATTTCTTACATCCAATGAAAAAAAGAAGCAGAAAAAGGATATGCAGTTCTCTCAACAACTTGCTGCTTGTTTTTTTCAAAAACATGCAGATCAATGCCCCTCCATGGATGCCGCGATAAAAAGTACGCTAATAGGCACGCTGCACAAGTTATGTCGTTGGCATATACTGAAAAAAAATACAAGGATCACCTGTCCTTGCTGTACAAAGCGTATGAGAAATTCAAGGATGAGCTGACCTCTGTTCTCAACCACCCACTGATGCCATCAGAGTTTGAACGCGCTTGGCATGAGCTCATGGAAAAGTATAACCTGCAAAATGATGAGATTATGAAGGCCCTCTGGACAGACAGAAAAGAATGGATATCGGCTTACTACAAGGAGGTGTTCTGTGCACGGATGACGTCGACACAGAGAAGTGAAAGCATGAACCGGATCTTGAAGAGGAACTTTGTAAAGGAAAGACACGACCTACACATCTTTGCGTCCCAGGTGGACAGGTGCATCCAGACAAGGAAGGGCGTCGAGCACGCGGAGACCATAGCTAACGAGGTATATAAACAAAGCAAAGTTTTTAAGCTGGATGAGCAATTAATAAAAACACTACTCGCTTTCTTGATTTTTCTGCGAAAAGACAACTACTTAACTGGTTTTCTTTGTTTCATAGACGGAAATAAAGACTACTACTCAGTTTGAATTCGAGGTTCAGCTCTCCAAGATTTACACCAGGGCGGTCTTTGCTGACTTCAAGCAAACGCACTACCGCAGCACTGCATTCAGATCAGAGCAGTCCACTGACAACCCGACGAAATATTTGGTGCGCCACTACAACCGGTCTGATGATTTTGATTGGGCAAGACACGAGTTCCAGGTGGTTGCTGATGTGACGAACGGTATCTACGAATGCGAATGCAAGCTGTGGACACACACAGGTAAGTGAGACAGGAAAACAAAAAAATAAGCACACGTAAAACAAAATGAAGTTCACTCATTGCTGGTAGCAAAAAAAGAGATTAAAAACAAAAAAATATATAGTGAAGTTCACTATAGCAGCAGACCCAGGACCTATTTATAATGCAGTTCACAAAACCAAAAAAATAAAAAAATGTTGCCTATTTATGTGAAGTTTGCTGGCACGAATAACCCAACAATTTTCTTTTGCTGCGGGCCTGTTCTGCGTGCACATCATTTGCATGTTGGATCAGCTGCGGGTTGACAAGATACCTGAATAGTACATATTGAAGAGATACACACGGAACGCACGCCAAAATCCAACTTTTGACCGCAGAGACTATGAGCAGACTGCTCCGGATGGGAGTTCTATGTTCTGCCGTAGGAGACTACTTGCAGAAACTGCAATGGACCTGGCGAACAAAGGTGTTAAATCGGATAGAGGGTACAACAGAGCTTTAGCTGGGATGAGAAAACTCATACAAGAAGTGAACGTAATAAACGAAGAAGAAGAGGCAGAGAAGATAATGGATGCGCGGGGTGAAGAACAAGGAAAGGAGCACGAACATGCTGCTGATGCTGCAGTTCATAATATGGATGACAAAATTCTTCCCCCTCCTGTTTCAAACACAAAAGGGAGAAAGAAAGAGAGCAAATCAGCCAATAAAAAAGCTGCAACAAATGAAATAAGCCCTAAAAAAATAGCAGGCCTGAGCCAGAACTGGACAGCGAAGGAAGACCAATGGGGGTAAGGATGTGTAAATCATGCAATAAGATTGCGGGACACAACTCAAGAACATGTGAGGAGAGGCTGAAACAAATCCAAGCTGAAAATGCCACCACAAATCACCAAGCTGACCAACAAGATGATACGCCAAAGAGAAGACTATGTAGCGTCTGCAACAAGAGAGAGAAGCATAACGCGAGAACTTGTCCAAATAGAACAGAGGAAAAAGATGAAGAAGATGATGAAGAAGATGCTGACAGAGAAGACAGTGAGGAAGCGAGCGAAGCTGATGAAACCGAGGAGGAAGATGAGGAAGAAGAAGAAGCAGATGAAGAAATCGAAGAACCATCATCAAAAACGAGGGGGAGAGACAGAACGCAGAATCCAGCGCGTAGGCAAGCATCGCGGTCGCATGGTCCCATTACAAGGGGTAATGCGAACAACAAGAGCAAGACAGAAGCAACAACAACCATTGAAACAAATGCAGTGCACAATCTGCGAAGAAGCACCAGGAAAAGGATGTAGATCAACACATATGCAGTTTTGCATTTTAAAAAACATATTAACTTCGTCATTTATATATATCGTATCGTATATAATATATATAGCTTGTGTTTAGTGGACTGCAAAAAAAAAGAAATTCAACATGTAAAACTGAAGTTTAAAAATGAATAGATAAAACATATGCCATACATGCTTTGTGACCAATGTGCTGCGCGGGAAGGGGGGGTGCTTCATAAAATGCAGTTCTCTTCTGTATGAAAAGAAAATAAGATGAGAATGCCACTCCCAGAATGCGGTTCTCTTTTGTATGAAAAACCTGACATCGGAATGTCATTTTGAGAATGCAGTTCTCTTAGTCGTATAGAATCTGACATGAACGTGAATCAATACAAAAAAGCAGTTAGAAAAGAAAAAAATGTAGAGTCAGACTAGGATTCACATACACTGCATTGCGTGCGTGGTGCGTTTAAAGCTTGCAGTGCAGTAACCTTCGCATACACAGTGCAGTGCGCTTAGTGCAAAAAAATGTAAAAAAACAATCCCGCTTCTGAAGCGATGCAGATCGCTTACGGGAAACGATTCCGCTTCTGAAGCGATGCAGTTCGCTTACAGCGGACGATTCGGTTCGCCTGCCCTAAAATAAATGCGCCCACTATCGCCCGAAGTGCCGCGCCCCGCCCCTCCTCTATCCCGCCGGTTGCACGCCGCACGAACGCCACGATCATCACGAACCCACGATCGCCAACACGGTTGCGCGACGAGATCGTGGCCTCAGCAGAAGTTACTGCCGCTCACATTTAAATCCCACACTCCATCAACCAGACCGTCCGCACAAAACACACGACGCTGCGCCTTCCTCCTCCTCTTCCTCCTCTTTGCAGCAATGGGGTTCAGCAGGACCTACGACGACGTTCTTGCGCACGGGAACACGAAGCTGAAGGTGATCTACACCACCGACGTCGCTGCCATGGCGACGTACGTTGAAGAGTTCAAGACAGTTCTCCAGCGGCGTCGCCAGAAGATCGTCGGCATCGACGTGGAGTACACACCCGACCACAGCAGGGCGGCCCTGGTTCAACTATCCATCGGCAAGTGCCACCCAGTGCTTCTTTTCCAGGTATGTGGTACGTTGGGCAAGAGATGCATCCCCTTCGACAGATTCCTCGGCGACCCAAGGTAAGCAATTCTCTCTGCCGAGTACGTGTTGCAGTTCTATATGCCCATGTACGCAGTTCCGAAAGGTATAACTTGTGGTTCACTTTCCTTAGGTTCGAGTTCGCTGCCTTCGCCATCAAGCAGGACAAGAAGAAACTCGCAGCCTGCAACCTCCACATCCCCAACTTCGTCGACATCCAGACGAACTGGAGGGTGCCTGATGGAAAGAAGCCACTGGACTCGCTTGGCGATGTAGCTGCTGCCATCATCGACGACGAGTACGCAGACATGAAGATGAAGATGACAGACCACGACCATAGCCTGTGGACTTCGATTCTCAGCACCAAGCACGTCGAGTATGCTGCCAAGGACGCCTACGCTGCGTTCGAGATATGGAACCAAATCACCACGATGAAGAAAGGCCTCGCGCGCGCTGAAACAGAGAAGACCAGGAAGCGCCCGAGGTCGTCCTGGAGGGGGTGGGGCAAGGGGGCATCAACTTCCACCTCCAACTCCAACGGGTGGAACTAGTGAAGGAGGACAGATGCTGAAAAGCCAAGGATTCCTGTCGCAAGTGCTCGATTAGTTTCCCTCTGCGTATGTAGATTAGTTTGCTTTTGTTGTAGTTTGCTTTGGGACAATGTTTGCTTATGTTGCGTTAGTTTGCTTGATGATGTGCTATGTTAATTATGAGCGCATAACCGTGGTTTCTATCTATCAACTATATGCAGTTCTAAGTAGTCTGTTTTCCGTATGTATATTGCTTCAAAACCGCTGCTGTAGCTAGGATACACATAAAAAACAAAACTATCAGAGCAGTTCACATAGAGAATTCTTTCACAAAACTGCTCCATATTAAGAAGGTTGATGCAGTCCTCTTTTATTAAAAAAACTCTAGTTCCGTATGTGGGTTAAAAAAGGAAAAGCTCGGTGGGGGTTTCCAGTATGGATGTTCTTCGACTGCTGCTGCTGATAGGATGCACATGAAAACTATATGTAAAAAAGCAGTTCACTTATACTCAGAATTCTCATAAGAAAATACACTAGAAGCCACGCAAAAAATGTCAGATTATTACAACAAAATGTCTCATGCTGCTGCTGCTCAAGCAAGACTGATCTAAAGCAAATTTAACTTGATTTCCAAACACTTTGCATGCCTATAAAACATAGCCATCACAACATCCCCAGCCTCAAGACCAGCTTACTCCACAAATTCCTTCCAGCCATCTTTGAGAACCAAACAATCATCAGAGCCAACAGAATACATAACATCAACATCATGATATCCATTCTTGCTGACCAACACCAAATTAACACAGCTTTCTGTTACCCTGACTAGACCAGAAGGGAATTTCTGCAAGCAAAACAAACAAGAACAGAAAAAAATAAGAACAAATAAGAAAAAGATTACAATCTTTCAGAAACTAAATTGCTGCTACAATCTTCATAAAAAAATATTGATGTCAACACATAATAATATGGACTAGACAAAATTGCTGCTGCTCCTACAATGTTCATAATAAAACTTTTGTGTGAAAAAAGCAGTTCACTTATACTAAGTGAAAAAAATATTTTTTCAGAAACTAATACTACTACAAAAATTCAGATAGTGTTAACTACAAACAACACATGAAAAAGAATATGCGAGAAATACATACCCATGAAACACTGACATCATCGTCAGTCATCTGATGGACGAATGGAGCCCGAAATCCAATACCTGAAGAATATAGAAGAGAACAGAGCGCGCTGTGCCGCTGACTCTGGTTCAGAACCAAACCTTCGGAAGAAATGCATGTCTCCAGCATCGGCTCCAACCTTGCTAGGCAGCTGCACGCGCAATCCATTGCCAGGCGAAAAACAGATCTGGTTGTGAGAAAAATAGATCGAGGAAGAGTGGCGCCGCCAGGGATAAGGTGAGATGGGAGCCGCCAGGGATAAGGTGGGAGGGGAGCCAATTGACCCACCAGTATATATATATATGTAAAGGAAACAACATAAAAAAAACGACAAATAAAGCAGTGCGGTTACATAACAATGTGCATTTCGCATTGCGTATTACTGCAGTCCACCGCGCTTGACCAAGCAAAAAAACTTATCAAACTAGCCCCCCCACACCCCCGTGGCTGAAATGCAGTTGATACAGGCTCGCATTGCATATTAATGCAGTTCGCCGCACTACAAAAATTCACCGCGCATTTGCATATTACTGCAGTCCACCGCTCTTGACCGCGATTCACAGACGAAAAACACAGCCTGCAATGCAGTTCTAACAACTATATAATGCAAAAAAATCTCAAAAAACATCTCTGAGAAACGACCGGAGCCAGTGGCGCCGCAAAAAACATGGACAAAAAACATAAATTCTTCAAAATTAACAACTTAAATCCGCTCCAATTCATACGGATAGATCAAAAGGCAGCCCGTAATGGCCGAAAACAACAGAATATTACATACAAAACGCAACAAATTCGATCCGGACGGGGAAGAACAGAGAACAGAGGTTTTTCCGCTAGAACAGAAATATACCCGACAAATTATACTGAAATTTCAATCCTATTAGCAGGTTAATCTGTCGCGGAATAACACAAACATCAACGCGATAATGGCAACACGCTAGGACCGCGCTATAAAAATAGAATACGAACAGCCAACAGCAAGATGCGAAAACTCCTGAACCAGCGGAAGAACGGACGCAGATCCGCCAAAATCAAAGGATTTCAATCGTTTTCTCGATGATTTCAGTGCTTAACCACATATTAAATCAGCGCACGCACAAATAAACCAATAGAAATCTATCAAACTAGCCAGAAACGCTGCTAGATGAAGATTTCCTGCTGCACCTCTATGTGGTTTGCGACAGAATAAGGAAGCAGTGCGCATAGCTTTCCAATGCAGTTTTTCAATGCAGTTCAGAAGTGTTATGAGAATATTATCCTCATAATGTTATGAGAATAGACCGGCTGTATATATATATATATATATATATATATATATATATATATATATATATATATATATATATATATATATATATATATATATATATATATATATATGTACACCTTATTTCAAGCAAAAAATAATCCCCTCCTAAATCAAATTAACCTCTCTCGTTGTGAGGAAAAAAGTAATGATGGACCAAGCGGGCCCACAGATGGAAAGCATCGATATCGCTGATAACCTCTTAATGGGTGCGAAAGAACAACCACCAACGCTTTGCATGTGGGCCAAACATATGTTGAATACCAAAAATGCACAGCTTTGATGTGCCACATGCCTGAAAAAACCGTAAACCCCCCACACGGAGCGAGGTTCATGAAGCGTACTACATATGATGGCCCCCTTCCCCCTCTTTGACACATACTATATGCTCCTACTGTAAAACAACCCAAAAAGAATCCTCCTCGATGGTGAAATTAATTAACCTCTTCTGATGTAGGTCAATGTGCCTCGTGGGCCCATAGATGGAAGCATCACACATGAGTGTCCTAGCTAGAATAACCACCGCGTGCATGCATGTGGCCCAAAGAGGTGGTGTGTGATGTTTGAATAGCCAATTTCACAACTTTGATGTGGCACGTGCCTCGGAAACCGAAAAGTCCCGAAACTGAGTGAGGTGTACTTGATCACGGATGCGTACATATAGTATATATGCTAGTCCCCTCCCACCTCTTCGACACGTATTATATACCACCATAACACAAATAAAATATTCTACCTTGCTAGCCAAATTAACCTCACTGACGGTTGTTCATCGAAGTGATGAACGACGACCTCGCAGGCCCACAGAAAGCGTCACACGCGAGTATCGAGTGCCGTGTAGGACAACCATCGACTGCATGTGGCCAAAACATGTATGTACCAAAGGGTTGTGTAATGTTTTAAATAACGAATTCACGACTCTAATGTGGAACCTTCCTAACAAAACGGCCAACCCACACGGTGGCTCACAACTCGTAGTGTACTGCGAGCCACCCGCCACCCCCCAGACGCACACACCCGCACACACACCGTGAATCCACCGCAACTATGATGAATTTTAAATTATTCCGCGGTGAACATATGTTCACAAAGGAGGGACGTTTTAATTTCAAAAAAAAAACAGAGATCATTAAAACGTTTTAGTACATTAATTGATTGATTTTGTACGGGTATAATGTGCAAAAATCAAATTTGAGCTACATGCACACGTGACAATGCACCTAAATGGATTCCAAGAACACATGTGTCACATTGGGTGCATGTTTACTCCCCGTGCAAGAAATATCAAACATTGAGAATCTTGATTTTTGAATTCTAGTACATCCAAAACTTATTTGAAGTTCATGGAACTTATCGTGTTGTCATATGGATACCAATACAAAGTGGCATTGTACTTTTTTTGTTAAATTTGAGACCAGTTTTGATGTAATCTTTACCTAATTGCAAACGGGAGATTATTAATAATTTGGAACCAATACCCCAAACAAATTATTTATTCGAACCGTGAGTGTTAGACCAACGATGGATACGTGCCATGCTTCGGCCATGCAATAAAGCGGCATCACTAATCATCCAAATAAAAAATATACATGCCGCCACGCGACCCGTGTGTCGTACGAGCAGGCGTGAGTTGATGGGACGCATGCGAGCAGTCCGCCGCGCAGCTAGACCGGGAGGCGTGCTCACTTCGCAGTGTCATCAGGAGGCGGGCTCGCTGTGTGAAACGATGGTAGGCATGTTAGCAGTTCGGCGCGCAGGCTCACCGGGAGGCGAGCCAACGATTTGACCATCGCCTGCCTCTCTCCCACTACTCCATATTAATGGTGCGCCCGAGCGGACGCACCCCCATCCTCGCAAAACACACAATCCTCTCAATCCGCTTGCATCCTCAACGCTGGTCTCGGTCCTCAAAGCCGTTAGCGTATGAGGATGCAACCGAAGCGCCCCATCGGAGAGTGCGGTGACGCTGGGGCTGCTGAAGCACCAGAGCACGGCGTGGTCTGGGTGGAGCACTCCATCCACATCATGGAGTTGTTGCTTGCCGAGGAGAAGTACAAGGTTGTCGGGTTCGACCTCGAGCACACCCGTGCTCGTGCCGGGTCTCGTCCCAAGGTTGTCATCGCCCAGATGTGCGTGCGCCACCACGTCCTCGTCTACCACTACCGCCTGGCCACAAGGCCTTGCTAGAATTTCACCAGGTTTGTCAACGTCCCCCACTACATGTTCGCCAGGGTGGATGTGCCGCCCGAAGACCGACGTCCCAGAAGATTCCAGATGTTCCGGGTTCTCCCGTGTGTTTCTTTTGTGCTTGTGTTATTTATTTTTGCATTGCATCATGTCATCATGCCAACATGTCTTTAACCTTTCCAACTTAACTAAATAAATCGTGTGGACCTTCGGTCCATTTAAATCGAGGGAAGGATAACTTCTCTTTATAACATATATATATCCTCCTAATAATTTAGGGAGCTGTTATAAAAATCTTCCATTCGTTTGGAATCACCTATAACACATTTGCACCGTTCTTCAATTTTCTTACATCCAACTCAACTTCCTTTTCTTCCTTTGAGCCTTTAGTAAAATTGGGTTGCAATTTTACTTTATCCATGGATGTTCCGATTCTTCCCATAAATCATGCTATTAGGCTGCCAGTTCAAATCTGATCTCTTTTGGTCTCTTTTTAAATTGCTTCCAAATTCAAACAGTTTGAGTTTTATTCAAACTTATTTGAATTGTATCTTATAAACCCTTTCCAACCTTTTTTTTATTAAACCCTCTTTATTTTTTCTGTCCCGAGAAAATATGTTACTTGTTGGAATTCCACCTCTATCCTCTCCTTTTGCCTTTCTCTATTATTATTTTTGAAAACGCGAAGACCCCTTTTATTTTAATTTTTTTCCAGCAAGTCTCCTTGCCTATTTCACCACTCCCCTGGGGCATATTCCTCCTAGCCGAGGCCCAACCTACAGCTAGATCCTGGCCCAACTCCAGTCCTAACCCTAGCCGAGACAGCGACCTCTCCCCTCGTCCCATCTCACCCCTCGCTCTCCCTCCCGAGCCGCCGCCAGATGATCCCCTCGCTCGTTCGCTCCTCTCGGCCGAACCCCCTCGCTCTCCCCTCGCTCTCCCCTCGCAACCCGATCTCCCGATTCCCTCGCGCCGTACCCTCTCGCTCGTCCCTTCTCTCTCTCTCGCCCGAGCCCTGTGCTCGATCTGCGACGGCAGCCGCACAGCCAGCCTCCGCCCGCGCCGCGCCTCGTCTCCGCGGCCAGCCTCCGCCACTAGAGCTCCCCTCCGTGCCTCGCACCGGCCACCGGCGCGCCAAGGCCGAGCCCCGACGCACCCTGCTCCTTCATGCCTGCCTCCCCTCAGCTCTGCCTACGGCAAGTCCCGCAGTGGCTTGGCCCCAGGAACTCCGCCCGTTTCCCGTCGTCCGCCGACCTCCCCTGCCATGGGAATCACCGCCGGCCCTGCAACCTCGTCGCCACCATGGCCTCCTTCACGCAAGGTTGCTGCTGCCTTGCCCTGTGTTTTTTTTTGTGTTGCCTTGTGCTGTTGAATTGCCAAGGACCCGTGTACGACTACACGACGAGACGGCAAGACCCGTAACCGGACCGTCAAGCACCGTTGTCGTGTATTGCGCCAAGTACACAAGTTTGTGAGCACTCCAAGACCTCCGAGATCGATTTCATGGACGAAAAGTACCACGACGATGCGTCAAGTTCCTCTCCGTCAAGTTCGACTACGGTCGAGTGTACCACTACCGTCGCCAAGTCCCGAGACCGACAAGTTCCACGACGACCGCGAGTACCACTACATCAACGTGAACGACAACCCTCGCCGAAGACCCATGAACGAAACGTCAAGTTCCACTACCGTCGTGAGAACCGAGTCCGGCAAGTCCGAAGACCCTCAAGTACCATCTACGGAATGTGTACCTCTACGAACGTGAACAACTATCGTCGCCGAGACCGCAAGTACCACTACATAAACGTGTACCCCTACGTCCCTCGACGACTCGAACCGCTTCGAGAACGAACGTTCCGAAGGTATAACCCCGAGACGATGCCAGTGGATGAATGCTTGTTGTGTTGTATGAGATGCTCCACTTGTGTGCTCCGTGCCCGTTGTGCCCCTCTTTTGTCATGCTCCTCGGTTGCCTCGTCGCCGACCCGTGGGAACCCGGTGACGGGATCACCCCACCTTTCATCTTGTTTCGCTCGCTCACGCCACCTTTTCTTTTGCACCGGTCTCTCAACGAGTTACCGGAACCGAGATGTTGTCGTTGCATCATTTTCGGATCGTTGCCGTGGCACCTTTTCTTTTCACCACGGTGAAAATACTTCATATCTCTTCATGTCAACTTTTAATAAAAATTGCATACAACTTGATCATGTCATCCGCATCATGTTAACAACCTTATAATGTGTGAACTGTTGTTTGCTTAAAAAATTGCTAACATGCTCATGGGAATTTTTCCGGAATTGTTGTTGGTATTTCCGGCCTCATTTAAATTGCCTAGATAGGTAGTTTACTCTTGATTCACCTCTTGCCATGTTAACAAACATTTAATCTTGTCTTGTAAATAGACGAGAGTCAACTAAATAAATAACATGTGGTGTTTCGTCAATATGCAACTCGTTGCATATTGAGCTCCACTTAACTTGTAGTTTTGTTTATGCACATTGCCATGCCATGCCTAATTAAACCTGTCATGCATCATACTTGGATGTGCATCGTATGCCATGTTTATGCTTGTGTGTTTACCGTGTTGCTTGTTTCTTTTCGGTTTGCTTCCCTCGTTAGCTTCGGGTTCGTTCCGGAGTTGTGAGTTTCTGTTCGACTACTTCATGGACCCGTTCTTCTCCCTTGCAGAATCCCAGGCAAGATGATCATACCCTTGGATACCTTTACTACCATTGCCATGCTTAGTTGTCTCGATGCTATCGTTACATGTCGCGCTACCCATCTTTTATGTCAGCCTCTCCTTGTTGCCATGAAACCTCTAACCTTTGACACCTTCCTAGCAAAACCATTGTTTGGCTATGTTACCCGCTTGCTCAGCCCCTCTTATAGCATTGTTAGTTGCAGGTGAAGATGAAGATCGTTCCAGGAGGGAACTTGTTGTTGGTATATCACAATATGTTATATATATATATAATAACACACCTATATACTGGGCATGGGTGGAAGGCTTGGCCTTTTGCTCGGTGTTTTGTTCCACTCATGCCACCTTAGGCGCCGATAAACCGGCATTGTGTTCCTTGATTTTGCGTTCCTTACACGATGGGTATATGGGGACCCCTTTGACACTTCGACTTTGAATAAAACTCCTCCAGCAAGGCCCAACATTGGTTTTAATTTGCCTCATAATAACAACTTAATTAATTAATTAAATTTGCATAGGGGGTCGCACCCTCGGGTACTCTTTTCTACAAAGCAGGGGGGCCAGTGCTGATGGTGTTGGTCCCATACGGGGGTCCTGCAGGGCCGCCTTGGGGAAACCCGAGGTATCTGGTATAACCTGTAGCATCACCCATCAGGACGTGGCCTGAGACGAGATACGCGCGGCTACTATCAGGGTGTCGGCACGCCGGGAGGTCTTGCTGGATTTGTTTTACCATTGTCGAAATGTCTTGTGCATCGAGAAACCCAGCCTGATCGGATTTTCCCTAAGATAAGGGGTGATGATATTATATTTATCACTTCAGCTAATCGTAAGAGCTTGTGATGGGCTAAGTTGGGACACCCCTGCAGGGTTATGATCTTTCGAAAGCCGTGCCCGGGGTTATGTGGCAGATTGGAATTTGTTAATGTCCGGTTGTAGAAAACTTGTCAGAGGATCCGAAGTAAAACACACAACTGTGTGAGTAACCGTGACTGTCTCTTTTCACTTTGAGAAGAGAACACGGTGGGGTTATGTTTGGTTCGTATGTAGTTCAGGATCTTTAGCGATCACTACTAGTTGCGACCGTTTGCGTTGATGCTCATCTTATTCTTGTACTCGTAAGTTAGCCACCATATTATGCTTAGCCACTGCTGCAACCTCACCACTTTAACTCTTCCTACCCATAAAGCTTTGCTAGTCTTGATACCCATGGTTATGGGATTGCTGAGTCCTCGTGGCTCACAGGTACTACAACACCAGATGCAGGTTCAGCCGAGAATGATGCAGGATCTGGTTCAAGTACTTCACTGGGAGCTCGATGGAGAGAGTGGTCGTATGCTTGTGATGTTTCGACGATCAGTAGTGGTTTCTACTAGGGGCGATTCAGACCTGTGGCTTTATGTTGTTTTTTGGTATCTTTCTTTTGGATCTTCGCCCGTAGTCGGGTTGTGATGTTTTGGAATGATGTTTTGCTTATGTAATGTTTTGTGTGAAGTGGCGAGTGTAAGCCAACTATCTCCTTTTGCAATTTCATCCCTATTTTTACATGAGTCGTGCAAAGATACCAAACTTGAGATCATTCCAGAAAGGGCTTATACCTTTAAGTCGTGCCTCGACACGTAGGAGGTATAGTCCCATCCTGGGCATTACAAGTTGGTATCAGAGCCTTCTCCAACCTAGAAGCCCCCACTGATTGATCGAATCGTTGACGGTTGAGTCTAGGCACACACTTGAAAATGTTTTGAGTCCTATATATATATATATATCGGAGAGTAGGATTTCTTTTGCTCCTCATCTCTTATCACTCTGGTGAGGACTCCTGACGATTACTTTTATCTCTTCTACTCTCAAAAATTTCACCAAATTTTTTTTAGGATCACGCGAGTATTGTTTGGATTGTTTCGATGTCTTTGTGACGAGAACATTGTTCTCGATGCCTCCTGTCATTAGGGGTTGTGGCAGTGTCCCGGGGAGTTGAGCTCCGAGGTGTTGTCGTCACAAATATATCGCATCAGTTCTGGAATACTTAAGACGGCCGACATTGAAAACTCTCCTATGCGGTTAGTGGCAAGATAACCCCGACATCACCCAGTACTGGGGAGGTAGTTCGGGAGTATTGCCATAGCTTGTATAGTAGATGCGTTTCGAAGGTTCGAGGTAAACGGTTTCCGGAAATAACTGGTTATGTGTTGAAGGATGGATACAGCTGGATGTAGGATTAGAGTTGAGTGCGCGGTGCTTCCCCTGTATCCCCAACACCTGATTGCATAACTGGAAACTTTCGGAAATTAATAGGTGGGTTTATCTAGTAGCTCGTAGGCATTCTTCCAATGAATGCATGATATGGAGTTCGGGGTTCTACATTGAGTGAAGTAGTTTTATGGGCGTTGTTCCGATCGGGAGTTGCATCTTAAAGGGTCCTTGGCTATGCTGATCCGGGGATTGCAAAACCCTTTTGTAACACGTTCCATAAGCTTTCAGCACGAATATGTCGAATGAAACTTCTATCTTGTATTTGTTCTATCTGCTCCTTGTTTCTTTTTATTTATCTTTTGTTCTCCCTAGTGGCTTCTCGGCAAGTTGATGTACCTACAGAATTCATTCGTTCAATTCTCTGTTCGGATGATATTGTGAAGATTATGTTGCAACATATCTATCCGTTGTTTTTGTTTTGATTCTGGTATTCGAGTTGCTTCGATGTCAAATGTTGATTCCATACCTTTCCTAATCGGTGTTCTCATATTTCTATGGGAGTGCTAATTCTTCTTGACCATCGAGATTTTCATGTTAATTCTTTTCAACCGGTGTGCCTTCTCTTCAAGTTATTCCATAAGGACGCCGTTGAGAAATCTGACGATTTGTCTGTTTCATTCATCCCAAGTTGTCTTTGTTTTCCCCACCCTCCCTCCCTTTTCTTTTGGAGCCAGAGTCCTTGATCTAGTATCCATTTTATTCATGTGATGTTTCTTCATTCTTTTCCTTCAATGTTCTTATCCGGTGATTTATCGTGAAGATGCTCAAGAGCTTCAAGTTCATCATTCTTTTGTTCTCAAATTCCGCCGGTGGATGTAATTCAAGATTTCGGTGTTGATCTTATCCTTTTCCTCATTTCACAATGCTTTCTTATTCCGGTGCACCAATTAATCATTCTCCTCTTGTTATTCATATCCGGAGTGCTGAAGATTCATAATTCCATTCTTAATCCGTTCAAATTATTTTGAGGATTGCTATCTTATTCAAGCCATTTAATTCAACCGGTGCAATATCTCTTAAGCAATCTTTTTCAACGGTGATTTCTTTTGAGTGGGCCCTAACCCACAGGTCTTTTCCCGGGATCTTACCTGGCTCTTCTAATTTTTCCGGAGTTATTCTAAAATTCTTTCAAAGTGTGACGTAAGAATGATTCCCATCAGTCACATGCCTTCTCCAAGCTTGTTTTCAATTATTTCCATCTTTAGCACCACCTTCCTCTTGTCATTCGTCCGGAATATCTCGAAATTCTTCATGGCATTTCTCGTCTTCACTCTCAACATTTGAAGACCCGAAGACAAGTTCCTCTTGAATCCTTATCCGTTCTTCCAAGATTCGTGGTTCTACCTTAATGCCATCCTCATTATTGTTTCGATTGTGGGGAATTCTTTTATAACCATCCGAAGCATTTCATGAATTATTTTCTTTGTGATCCTCTGAAGGCCATCAATTCAGAATATTTCTTCGTTCTCAGTTTTCAACTTCGACCTCCAAATATTCTTCATTGATGCCTCTTCGTTCGTCTCCATATTCTTACGGTGGTTCTTTCAAGTTACTCTTCCTTGTTATCGCATTAATTCACTCGTTCTTTTCATAATCCTACCGGTGCTTCGATGAATATTTATCCAAGGTTGTGCTAGACCTCTCTTTAATTCTTTGCAACAAGAATAAGTAGTATGCCGAATCCATTGCTTGTCGCCAATTTAAATTGGTGAAGGATATGCATAACATAAATCTTATTCTAGTTTCTTCCAAGAGGTTAATCCCTTCCTTCGGAGTTTGTTCAGAAGGAATATATCCTTGGTTCTAAGTTGTTCGTCTTGTTCCCCGGTGTTCTAAGCTCTCTCAATAATCTAGTCACAAAGCTGCATCTAATTCATCGCAGATCTTGAATCTTATTCTTTTCATCTTTCACTTCTCATGCTTTCATTACCGGAGTTCTTCATGGTGGTTCATCAAGATTTAATTCATCCTCGAAGTCTTCATCAAGATTCTTGTTGGAGCTCAAGCATTCTTCTTCATGCTTTCCAAGTGCAATTCTTTCTACCTTTATTGTTTGAGATGGTGGTATGCCATTTTTGACAATTTCCCTTCATGTTTCATGATTCACAAGTTGTCATGAATGAGATATTTAATCCCGTCAATTTCTTCGTTGGAGTTATCTTGGGTTGTGTCTCACCTAAAAGTTTTCCCCTAAGGATTGTTGCTATTGTGGTGTTTATCAATGATCCAAGTTATCTCTTTATCATCTTGGTGGAAGAACATTTTCATCCCTTTGCTGCTCTCAATCAAATCAAATGTTTTCGTAAGTGGCTGGTTGTCACCTCTTAATTTTGGGATGTTTTCCATAAGCCCACATCAAGCTTATTCTTTTCGTTATTGAATTTCCAACAACTATATTCAATCCATCGTTGTAAGGATGCTCTTTCAAATTCAATTTTGGGAGAAGTTGTCATTTTTTTCTCCGTTCTTTCTTCCCAACGACCTAGTATATATTCTTTCATTCCGGAGGCATTGTGATGTTGCTCTCTCCAAACCCTCATCTCGTTTTATCGAGATGATGTTTTTTTCCTTGTTTGTCCATGTAACCGGAGTATTATGTCCTCTTTTCAAGTTCTCTCATCTTTTCATGTTTTGCCTCTCTTTTCAACTGGAGTGCTGTCTGAATCTTTCTTACCCCTTGTGCGTTTCTTTCAATTGTTTCAGAGGCTGTGTGTTGTTGTTTTCATCAAGTATCACTCCATCTCCTCAAGTTCTTGTTAATTCCTTCCATTTTTCAGACGGAGTGCTGCCCGAATTCTGTCATTCTTATTCCTTGGCTATACCATTGCGGTTTCATATTATTTTGGTTCGTAAGCTCTTGTTTCATGTCTTTCAACCTTCAAGGTTCTCATAATGCTCCTTGATCCTCTTTCCTAACGGAGTGTTTTCATCTTCGTTCATCTCCGTTGTATTCTTCTTTCAACTTGTTTAACCTCTCAAGGTTCGTGGTTTCACTCGTCTGTCAAAGAAGCAACTTTGTTTACCTCTTCTTTTTCGTTTCTACCCGGTGCTATCTCTAGGATCTCGGGTCGAGATCCTTTGTTAGTGTGGGAGAGTTGTGACTCGAAGACCGACGTCCCAGAAGATTCCAGATGTTCCGGGTTCTCCCGTGTGTTTCTTTTGTGCTTGTGTTATTTATTTTTGCATTGCATCATGTCATCATGCCATCATGTCTTTAACCTTTCCAACTTAACTAAATAAATCGTGTGGACCTTCGGTCCATTTAAATCGAGGGAAGGATGACTTCTCTTTATAACATATATATATCCTCCTAATAATTTAGGGAGCTGTTATAAAAATCTTCCATTCGTTTGGAATCACCTATAACACATTTGCACCGTTCTTCAATTTTCTTACATCCAACTCAACTTCCTTTTCTTCCTTTGAGCTTTTAGTAAAATTGAGTTGCAATTTTACTTTATCCATGGATGTTCCGATTCTTCCCATAAATCATGCTATTAGGCTGCCAGTTCAAATCTGATCTCTTTTGGTCTCTTTTTAAATTGCTTCCAAATTCAAACAGTTTGAGTTTTATTCAAACTTATTTGAATTGTATCTTCTAAACCCTTTCCAACCTTTTTTTATTAAACCCTCTTTATTTTTTCTGTCCCGAGAAAATATGTTACTTGTTGGAATTCCACCTCTATCCTCTCCTTTTGCCTTTCTCTATTATTATTTTTGAAAATGCGAAGACCCCTTTTATTTTAATTTTTTTCCAGCAGGCCTCCTTGCCTATTTCACAACTCCCCTGGGCCTTATTCCTCCTAGCCGAGGCCCAACCTACAGCTAGATCCTGGCCCAACTCCAGTCCTAACCCTAGCCGAGCCAGCGACCTCTCCCCTCGTCCCACCTCACCCCTCGCTCTCCCTCCCGAGCCGCCGCCAGGTGATCCCCTCGCTCGTTCGCTCCTCTCGGCCGAGCCCCCTCGCTCTCCCCTCGCAGCCCGATCTCTCGATACCCTCGCGTCGCACCCTCTCGCTCGTCCCTTCTCTCTCTCTCTCGCCCGAGCCCTATGCTCGATCTGCGACGGAAGCCGCACAGCAAGCCTCCGCCGGCGCCGCGCCTCGTCTCCGCGGCCAGCCTCCGCCGCTGGAGCTCCCCTCCGCGCCTCGCGCCAGCCACCGGCGCGCCAAGGCCGAGCCCCGACGCACCCTGCTCCTTCATGCCTGCCTCCCCTCAGCTCTGCCTACGGCAAGTCCCGCAGCGGCTTGGCCCCAGGAACTCCGCCCGTTTCCCTTCGTCCGCCGACCTCCCCTGCCATGGGAATCACCGCCGGCCCTGCAACCTCGTCGCCACCATGGCCTCCTTCACGCAAGGTTGCTGCTGCCTTGCCCTGTGTTTTTTTTGTGTTGCTTTGTGCTGTTGAATTGCCAAGGACCCGTGTGCGACTACACGACGAGACGGCAAGACCCGTAACCGGACCGTCAAGCACCGTTGTCGTGGATTGCGCCAAGTACACAAGTTTGTGAGCACTCCAAGACCTCTGAGATCGATTTCATGGACGAAAAGTACCACGACGATGCGTCAAGTTCCTCTCCGTCAAGTTCAACTACGGTCGAGTGTACCACTACCGTCGCCAAGTCCCGAGACCGACAAGTTCCACGACGACAGCGAGTACCACTACATCAACGTGAACGACTACCCTCGCTGAAGACCCATGAACGAAACGTCAAGTTCCACTACCGTCGCGAGAACCGAGTCCGGCAAGTCCGAAGATCCTCAAGTACCATCTACGGAATGTGTACCTCTACGAACGTGAACAACTACCATCGTAGAGACCGCAAGAACCACTACATAAACGTGTACCCCTACGTCCCTCGACGACTCGAACCGCTTCAAGAACGAACGTTCCCAAGGTATAACCCCGAGACGATGCCCATGGATGAATGCTTGTTGTGTTGTATAAGATGCTCCACTTGTGTGCTCCATGCCCGTTGTGCCCCTCTTTTGTCATGCTCCTCGGTTGCCTCGTCGCCGACCCGTGGGAACCCGGTGACGGGATCACCCCACCTTTCATCTTGTTTCGCTCGCTCACGCCATCTTTTCTTTTGCACCGGTCTCTCAACGAGTTACCGGAACCGAGATGTTGCCGTTGCATCATTTTCGGATCGTTGCCGTGGCACCTTTTCTTTCCACCACGGTGAAAATACTTCATATCTCTTCATGTCAACTTTTAATAAAAATTGCATACAACTTGATCATGTCATCCGCATCATGTTAACAACCTTATAATGTGTGAATTGTTGTTTGCTTAAAAAATTGCTAACATGCTCATGGGGATTTTTCCGGAATTGTTGTTGGTATTTCCGGCCTCATTTAAATTGCCTGGATAGGTAGTTTACTCTTGATTCACCTCTTGCCATGTTAACAAACATTTAATCTTGTCTTGTAAATAGACAAGAGTCAACTAAATAAATAACATGTGGTGTTTCGTCAATATGCAACTCATTGCATATTGAGCTCCACTTAACTTGTAGTTTTGTTTGTGCACATTGCCATGCCATGCCTAATTAAACCTGTCATGCATCATACTTGGATGTGCATCGTATGCCATGTTTATTCTTGTGTGTTTACCGTGTTGCTTGTTTCTTTCCGGTTTGCTTCCCTCGTTAGCTTCGGGTTCATTCCGGAGTTGTGAGTTTCTGTTCGACTACTTCATGGACCCGTTCTTCTCCCTTGCGGAATCCTAGGCAAGATGATCATACCCTTGGATACCTTTACTACCATTGCCATGCTTAGTTGTCTCGATGCTATCGTTACATGTCGCGCTACCCATCTTTTATGTCAGCCTCTCCTTGTTGCCATGAAACCTCTAACCTTTGACACCTTCCTAGCAAAACCATTGTTTGTCTATGTTACCCGCTTGCTCAGCCCCTCTTATAGCGTTGTTAGTTGCAGGTGAAGATGAAGATCGTTCCAGGAGGGAACTTGTTGTTGGTATATCACGATATGTTATATATATATATATATATATATATATATATATATATATATATATATATATAATAACACACCTATATACTAGGCATGGGTGGAAGGCTTGGCCTTTTGCTCGGTGTTTTGTTCCACTCATGCCACCTTAGGCGCCGATAAACCGACATTATGTTCCTTGATTTTGCGTTCCTTACACGATGGGTATATGGGGACCCCTTGACACTTCGACTTTGAATAAAACTCCTCCAGCAAGGCCCAACATTGGTTTTAATTTGCCTCATAATAACAACTTATTTAATTAATTAAATTTGCATAGGGGGTCGCACCCTCGGGTACTCTTTTCTACATAGTAGGGGGGCCAGTGCTGATGGTGTTGGTCCCAAACGGGGGTCCTGCAGGGCCGCCTTGGGGAAACCCGAGGTATCTGGTATAACCTGTAGCATCACCCATCCGGACGTGGCCTGAGACGAGATACGCGCGGCTACTATCAGGGTGTCGGCACGCTGGGAGGTCTTGCTGGACTTGTTTTACCATTGTCGAAATGTCTTGTGCACCGGGAAACCGAGCCTGATCGGATTTCCCCTAAGATAAGGGGTGATGATATTATATTTATCACTTCAGCTAATCGTGAGAGCTTGTGATGGGCTAAGTTGGGACACCCCTGCAGGGTTATGATCTTTCGAAAGCCGTGCCCATGGTTATGTGGCAGATTGGAATTGGTTAATGTCCGGTTGTAGAAAACTTGTCAGAGGATCCGAAGTAAAACACACAACTGTGTGAGTAACCGTGACTATCTCTTTTCACTTTGAGAAGAGAACACGGTGGGGTTATGTTTGATTCGTATGTAGTTCAGGATCTTTAGCGATTACTACTAGTTGCGACCGTTTGCGTAGATGCTCATCTTATTCTTGTACTCGTAAGTTAGCCACATATTATGCTTAGCCACTGCTGCAACCTCACCACTTTACCTCTTCCTACCCATAAAGCTTTGCTAGTCTTGATACCCATGGTTATGGGATTGCTGAGTCCTCGTGGCTCACATATACTACAACACCAGATGCAGGTTCAGCCGAGAATGATGCAGGATCTGGTTCAAGTACTTCACTGGGAGCTCGATGAAGAGAGTGGCCGTATGCTTGTGACGTTTCGACGATCAGTAGTGGTTTCTACTAGGGGCGATTCGGACCTGTGGCTTTATGTTGCTTTTTGGTATCTTTCTTTTGGATCTTCGCCCGTAGTCGGGTTGTGATGTTTTGGAATGATGTTTTGCTTATGTAATGTTTTGTGTGAAGTGGCGAGTGTAAGCCAACTATCTCCTTTTGCAATTTCATCCCTATTTTTACATGAGTCGTGCAAAGATACCAAACTTGAGATCATTCCAGAATGGGCTTATACCTGTAAGTCGTGCCTCGACACGTAGGAGGTATAGTCCCATCCTGGGCATTACAGTGGACATCACCAATGATGTAAAGGCGCTTGAGAATTCGGGCATCACCTGCCGGAATCTTGTCGATATCCAGGGCTAATACAAGATCTGGGGTAGCAAGGAGCATGAGAAAGACTCACTGGCTCACCTTGCTGATGCCATCATCAACCCCTACTACAGAGACATGAAATTTTCCTGCAACAAGGACAAGCGTGCCTGGCACTCGGCCTGGATGGAGAAACTCGACAAAGCTCACGTCGTGTACGAGGCGTACACGAGCTACGATATGTACAGGTGGATCGTTGACATGAGAAAGTCCCTCCTTCCCCAAAATGGACAGGGATCCAGCTGGAAGCAGAGCAATGGCAAGCATCGTCACAACAATAAGTAGATGATTAGATCCTCATTTCTCCTAGTTTAGTATGCATGTAATTGCTTACTTTGGTGTGTGGAAATGTTATGTGTGTAGTCACTTATGTAATTGTATGCTTAATTTGGTTTTGCAATACTGTCTTTTTAAGTATATATGTTGATCCTCTGTAGACAGAGCAAATCACATCGCACACAGACTAAACAATGGAACCCGTCGGTGATTATTTCATCAATCACTAACAATTGTATACATGCAATCGTTTGCTCACAACACACACGGCTTGTTCACAGGAATCATCTATGTTATTATCGGTCTTCCCACACGTTTCCGATTACAGACCTGTTTGCCGCGTATCACACACATCTTGTTATATTGAACCATTTATGTTCTCTTCTCTCAACGCAAATGATTCATCTGAGTGACCTGCATGCCATATATCGCACACATCTTGATCTCGCTGAACGTTTCTTTTGTGTTGCCTAATCACAAGCAGTTCATCCGAGTGAATCGTATGCTCTATATCGCACACACCTTCATCTGGCTGCCCATTTCTTTTCTTCCTCCTCATCCCAAACAGTTAATTGAACTAAATCGTATGCCCTGCATCACACACGCAACTAAAATATGAACCGTGTTTGATGTATCCGTCATCGCAAACGTTTTGCACCTTTTTTTGACGGGTTTTTTTCACCACCGTTTGTGATTATTGCATTGCACACAGTTTCATCGAAGGGTCTCTGATCGTAGTGTTGCACTAGCAGCATCCTGCAGTAGTGAGTACAAGACTCTGCAGAGTAACAATCTAATCGATTAGTCGTGTCCCTGGTTACGAACAACTTGAGCACTGGAGATGGTACTATCAGCCAGTCTCAACTCTCAACACAACTAATTATAAGTGAGTGGGTTTATTAATAATTTTGGGATATGAGAATTGGTTGGCGGAACCATCTCATTAACAAAAAATATTTTGTAGTAATTTACAAGAAAGTCCTTTTGTTGTAGGGAAAAATTGGCTTTTCGCAAAAACTTAAACTTAGAGTGCCCCACAGCCAAAATAGCATATAGTGATAGCATTTTATTATTGTTTTCCTCTGTGACTTGCCAGCATATTCAAAATGTCACCTACACGGCTGCAACGTCTTATATTGCAGAGGTTTATGCCAACCAGGAGTGAGGCTACGCTCCACGCTTGGTGATTTCTCTATGGAGTTGGATGGACTTGCTGTCGTCTGTCTTCTGCAGTATTTATCTCATGAGTTGGCCTTCGGCCGAATTTATTCTGTTGTAATACAGACTCTATATGAGATTCAGTGTTATGAAGTATGTGTGATTGTGATATGTCTCCAACGTATCTATAATTTTTGATTGTTGCATGCTGTTATATTATCATTCTTGGGTGTTTTACAATCATTTATGTCATTTTTTGGGACTAACCTATTGACATAGAGCCCAGTGCGAGTTGTTGTGTTCTGCTTGTTTTTTACATCGCAGCAAATCAATACCAAACGGAGTCCAAATGCAGAAAAACTTGTTCGAGATATTTTATGGGTCAGAAGACACACAATGGGCCAAAGAAGTACCTGGGGGTGCTCCAAGGGGAGCACAACCCACCAGGGCCCTGATGGGTTGTGCCCACCTCGATGGCCTCCTGCACCGTCTCTTCGCTCTATAAATTCCCCAATATTCAAGAAACCCTTGGAGAGTCAATGGAATTTTATTCCAGTCGCCGCAAGTTCCTAAACCACGAGATCCAATCTAGAGCCCTTTTCCGGCACTCCGCTAGAGGGGAACATGATCACGGAGTGGTTCATCATCCTCGTTGGCGCCTTTTCCATGATGCGTGAGTAGTTCACGTCAGACCTACAGGTCCGTAGGCAGTATCTAGATGGCTTCTTCTCTCTTTGTCTCTCAATACAATGGTCTCTTGGAGATCTATTTGATGTAATGACTTTGTGCGGTGTGTTTGTTGGAATCCTATGAATTGTGAGTTCATAATCAGATTTTCCTTGATTTAATATCCATTCTTAATTATTATAGCCTCATATTTCTTCGCCGATATTTGGGTTTTGTTTGGCCAACTTGATCTATTTATCTTGCAATGGGAAGAGGTGCTTTGTAATGGGTTCGATCGTGTGGTGTCCTTTCCCACTGACACATAGAAGGGGTAGCAAGGCACACATGTATCGTTGCTATTAAGGATAAAAATATGGGGTCTATTCCTACATGAATAGATCTTTTATACATCATGTAATCGTTCTTATTTCATTACTCTATTTTTTTCATGAACTTAATACACTAGATGCACGCTGGATAGTGGTCGATGTGTGGAGTAATAATAGTAGATGCAGGCAGGAGTCAGTCTAGTAATCTTGGACGTGATGCCTATATACATGATCATTGTCTTGGATATCGTCATAACTATTCGCTTTTCTATCAATTGCCCAAAAGTAATTTGTTCACCCACCGTTGCTATTTTTCGAGAGAAGCCACTAGCGAAATCTATGGCCCCCGGGTCTATTTTCATATCATATACTTTTAAATCTATATTGATATTTTATTTTTGCTTTATTTGTGAATTTTATTTTCATATCTATATTATCAAAAACCTTGCTGTGTTTTATTTTCCGTTCTTCCATTTGCAATTATCAATCTATCTATTTACAATCTACTACCCGGGAGGGATTGACAACCCCTCTTATACGTCGCGTTGCAAGTATTTGTTATTTGTGTGTAGGTACCGTTTACATAGTGTTGTGTGGTTCTCCTACTGGTTCGATAACCTTGCTATCATCACTGAGGGAAATACCTACCGTAGCTGTGTTGCATCATCCCTTCCTCTTTGGGGAAATACCGACGTAGTTCAAGCGACATCAAAAGGAATTTCTGGCGCTGTTGCCGGGGAAACATCATCAACATCTATCAGGTTCCTAATCACAAATCTCATCTCCTTGCAATTAACATTATTTGCTATTTGCCCATCGTTTTCATCTCCCCACTTCACAAAAATTTGTCATTTTTATTAGCCCTCCTTTTCGTTCGCTGTTTTCTCGTTAGATCTATCTTCATTCACAATCTTGCTTGTCTAATCACCATGGCTAGTTCCCCCCTCGTTGTATGCACTCCTGAGAATGAAGTTCTCAATTTTAAGCAAAGAGGAGGAGAAAGCCTAAAAGATGCTTTGTATAGGATTTGCAATGCTCACAACAGATCTATTCATAAGCAATCTACTATTGTTCTTCTTCTGAATTTTTACGTGGGAATCACAACTTGGTTTAGATTTGTTCTTGATACCATAACCGAAGGGAATTTCTTAAGTTGTCCTCCTCTTGATGCTTTGAATGCCATGGGAAGTTTAGTGGGTTCTCCACCTATTATTATCAATGAAACGGTTTTGACTCTTGAGCATGTTATTCAAAGGTTAGATGCTATCGAAAAGGAATGCTCACTAAAGAATATATTGAAAAATTGCATAAAATAATGCATAATCTTGCTAATAAATTTGGTCAAAAGCGCGAGATGTTTTTAAATTGTTGAAAGAGAAGGAACCCATAGTCAATGAAAGAATTGAAGAAAGCTCTTCTCTGATTGATAAATTGGATGAAATTTTTAGTAACTTGAACACTACATTTCCTTCCACTAAATCTATTGAAAAAACACCTGTAAAAGTTTGCAAGACTGCTCAAATCACTAAGAACAAGGGGGCACTTCTAATAGAAATAAAGGGGATCTTAAAATGATTAGTATTCATTCCAATTTTATTGAAGTGATAAAGGATCACACTTACAAGAGTAAATTCCTCGATCTTGTCCCTAGAAGTATTATTGTTTAGGAAATGTATGCCATATCTTTGAGGAATTGTGTGATTGAGGAGTTGGAAACCAAAGATGACAACACTTGAGATCTATGTGTTATGCCTAGGTAGGGGCGTAAAACGATAGTGCTTGTTGGGAGGCAACCGAACTTGTATCTTTTTGTTTTTTGGTTTTCTTGTTGTTTTCTAATAATTACACAAATATGCATATGGTTGTGTTTTTGTGGTTTAAATCAATGTTTTTGCCAAGCAAAGCCTTTGGGATGATTTGGTTGATAGTTGATTTGATTGTGTTGAAAATCAAGAAACTTTTTGCGCCAGTGCCAGGATTGTTTACGGCTACTGGAACGTGATCAATTCTTGAATTTTTTACACATTATCAATATATAGAAATTTCCCACGTTGTCCTAATTTTTCAGAATATTCAGAGTTAGAGAAGTATGATCAAAAAGTTGCGTCTTTACAAACGGTTGTGTTTTTGACAGATTTTATTTTCGTTGTGTTATGTGCTTGTTTTGATGATTCTATGGTTTCCTTTGAAGAGTTTTTGCCATCAAAAAGTTAAAATAAGGTAGATATAATACAATTACAAAATATGAATTGGCTTTCTATAGTATTTAAATTAAAGATTGTTTTTTTTATACTAAAGGATCTCACAAAGTTTTGTTGAGTATTGTGCGATTGAAGTTTTCAAGTTTTGGGTGAGATCACGATGGATGAAAGAATAAGGATTAGAAAAAGGATAAGCTTCGGGATTCCCGAGGCACCCCAAGATAATATTCAAGAAGTATCAAGCAACTAAGCTTGGGGGTGCCCCCGAGTGGCATCCCCTCTTTCTTCTAGCGACCATCGGTATTTTACTTGAGACTATATTTTGATTCGTTACATATTACGAGTTTTGCTTGGAGCATCTTTTATGATATGAGTCTTTGCTTGTTTTGTTTGTTAGTTTGTCACAATCATCCTTGCTGGACACACCTATTTCAGAGAGCCAAAATTTTGCTATGATTTGTTAGACTTGCTCTTTATGCTTCACTTAATTTTTTAGAACTATGGAATTGCTCTAGTACTTCACTTATACCATTTTGAGCACAGTGTGCTTTATTATTTTTGGAGAAATTCTCTCATGCTTCACTTAGATTAATTTTAGAGAAAGAATTTTTTATGCTCATGTTCTTCACTTAGTTTTGTTTGAGCTTATCAAAAGCAACATATGAAACTAGTTCGAATATGATAGATATTCAAGAGGGATATAATCAAAACTTTCATCAAGATCATTGGACATAATAAACTTGATTCTTTGTAATAGTTTTGAGATATGATGATAGTGATACGTGAGTCATGTTAATGAGTAATTATGTTTTACTAAGAATATTGATGTTAAGGTTTGTGATTCCCTATGCAAGCACAAAAGTCAATAGTTATGCAATGAAATTACATCCTACTTGTCGTGGATCATTCGGAGTTACTTATGCTCAATGCTCGTTTATGTGATTTTTTGTTTCTTGGTTAGTTGCTTCTCAATCTATTTGCTAGCCTCCACTTGCACTAAGTAGAAATACTACTTGTGCATCCAAAATCCTTAAACCTAGTTTTGCCATATGAGTCCACCATACATGCAAATATGCGGTATTCCCTTGCCGTTCTAAGAAAATTTGTATGTGCCATCTCTAAATTTCAAAATAAACTTTTGTTTTGTGTGCCCGTACCGCTAATAAGGCGGTGAGGGGTGGCCGATATTTTTTCATGCTAGATGTGTTATTCTCAAGTTGAGTGTTTCTTCACTTGTCATTACATGAGAGTACGGCAAAGGTATCAGGGATGCCCAATCCCAAAATGAAAAATGAATTTACTTTATGTTGTGAAATAATAAATTCCTTGGAAAGAGTTGGTATGTAGGGCACCCGTGGATACGGTTATCAATGGATTGTGAAAGATAAAGGAAATATGCCCTAGAGGCAGTAATAAAGTTGTTATACTATATTTCCTTATTCATGATAAATGTTTATTATTCATGCTAGAATTGTATTGATCGGAGACCTTGATACATGTGTGAATATATAGACAAACAATGTGTCCCTAGTGAGCCTGTACTTGACTAGCTCGTTGATCAAAGATGGTTAAGGTTTCCTAACCATGGACATGAGTTGTCATTTGATGATGGGATCACGTCATTAGGAGAATGATGTGATGGACAAGACCCATCTGTTATCCTGGCATCATGATCGTTCTGTTTATTTCTATTGCTTTCTTCATGTCAAATACATATTCCTCCGACAATGAGATTATGCAACTCCCGGATACCGAAGGAATGCCTTGTGTGCTATCATATGTCACAACGTAACTGGGTGATTATAAACATGTTCTACACGTATCTCCAAGGGTGTTTGCTGAGTTGGCATAGATCGACATTAGGATTTGTCACTCCGAGTATCGGAGAGGTATCTCTGGGCCCTCTAGGTATTACACATCATAATAAGCCTTGCAAGCAAATGACTATTGAGTTAGTCTTGGGATGATGTATTACGAAATGAGTAAAGAGACTTGCCAGTAACGAGATTGAACTAGGTATGAAGATACCGACGATCGAATCTCGGGCAAGTAACATATCGATGGACAAAGGGAATAACATATGTTGACATAACGGTTCGGCCGATAAAGATCTTCGTAGAATATGTAGGAGCCAATATGAGCATCCAGGTTCCTCTATTGTTTATAGACCAGAGAAGTGTCTTGGTCATGTCTACATAGTTCTCGAACCCGTAGGATCCGCACGCTTAACGTTCAATGACGATATTCTATTATATGAGTTATATTATTTGGTGACCGAATGTTGTTCAGAGTCCCAGATGAGATCATGGACATGACGAGGAGTCTCCAAATGGTCGAGGGATAAAGATTGATATATAGGATGATAGTATTCAGACACCGGAAGTGTTTCGGAGTGTATCGGGTAATTATCGGAGTACCGGGGGTTACCGGAAACCCCGGGGGAAGTATATGGGCCATGTGGGCCATAAGAGGGGTTCACACCAGCCCACAAGGGGTGGCGCACCCCCCTTAGGCATGTAGCCGAATTGGAGATGGAACAAGGGGGTTTCGGCCCCCCTTCCTTTCTCTCTTTCTCCTTGTGACACCCCGAGACCGATGTGCCAGGTGTCTTCCTCTTATTCGTCGTCGTTGCCATGTCATTTGCTTGCGTGTTGCTCTTTTCCATGTCATCATGTGCATTTCTTCGGCATCGTTTTCAAAACTTGCATCCGCCCGAGTCCGCCCGTCCTCTTCGTTGTCCGTTCTGAGCCCAGACACACTAGCACGTGCCTGCGACACCTCCGAGGCCTCTTTTTATAAGTGGCCGAAAAATGTTCTTGGAATGGGTTGAACCTTGTTGCGTGGTCTTATTATAGTGTAGAAAGACTGCCCACCAAATTTCGTCGCATTCAGAGTCCGTTTGATAGCCCAACCGTTAAACCTAGAGCAGCATCGTTGTCGTTTATCCGTCGGACATTTTCGGTCTCGAAAACAGTCGTCGGGCCTCTCTCTCTTCTCCCCTCTCAGCCCACTAACCCCCACCTAGTCCCAACCTACCCCTTCCTCCGACCGGAGCCGTCCATTCGGCATCTGAGGGTCCTAATCGGAGCAAATCCCCAAACCCTAGCAAAAACTGCCTATTTAAACTCCTCCCCTTGCCATTTTGGGCATCCCTAGCCCCCCTCTAGCCTTCCCTAACCTCCCAGCCGCCACCATCCTCGGGATCCGCACCCCTCCAGCCATTGGTCGCCACTTGGCGCCGCCGCTTCCCGCCAACCATGGCGCGCCACCTCACCTCCAGCGCCCCTCCAGCCACTCAACTGCTTCCTCCTAGCGCCTCCACACCCCCACTTCCCCGCCGGCCCACCAGGCCCATCCAGGGCCCACCCGGGCACGAAACTGTGTTGCCACCCGTCGCCACAACCCGCACCACCGAGCGCTCAGCCCCGCTCGCCCGAGCTCCTTCGCGCCGCCGCCTTTTCTCGACGCGCCACCGCCGCCTGCCGCCACCGGTGACCCGGCCCCGACGGAGCAGCAGCCTGCGACACCAGTCCCGAGCGCCCCGCCTCCCGCTCCTCCTCGCGCCGGCCCCGTCGCCACGCACTGCCGCCGGATCGAATCGCCACCACCTCGCCGCCATCGGAGGCCGGCACCTCACCCCCGCCACGATTCCGACTGGATCCGGTGAGATCCGGCCCCCGCGAGCCCGTACCTGACCTCCGGCGCCCGTCCCCAACCTCCTTGACCCTCGCTGGAGTCGCGCTGGACGGGTTCTCCGCCTGCATTGCCGTCGATGTCATCCTCGTCGGGAAGATGACGACCCCGCGCGTGGGCCGTAACTGGCCTGCCAGGCCTGCCCCTCCGGCCGGGCCGCCAAGCCCATGGTGAGCAGCCAGTGTGCCTGAGATTTGGCCCGCGCTGTTTTTTTCGTCTAATGAATTTTTCTATTATCCTCAGAAAATAGTTTTATAATTTAGTCCCTAGACTTCATGCATTTAATATCTTTCAAACCGTGCATCGGATTAAAATGTAATAAATATGTAAAATGCTAATTTCATATAGTTTCATAATGTCCCACTTTTGTCCATGTTTAACATGTGTAAACTTGTTGTTTGCATTAGTTTGCATAAATAACATGTTAAAAATGGCTAAGTCTTTGAATTCCAACATCATGTGTGCATGTTTGTGTGGCTGTAACTTTGTGCATATTACTCCGATGGTGATGTTCTTTATATGGATATGTTCGGCTCAGAGTGCTCTACATGTTGGTGGCATTTTCATTCATGTTAGGGTGCATTTTGACATGTTAATCCCTGTTGCAAGAGTGTATGTTGCTCCTAAGTGCTGAAAAATGTTATAACTTGCTCATTTGTCTTTTTCAGATCTTTTTGTGTGATTTTCTTTTGAGCATCATGTCAACATGTTTTAGGAGCAAAATCATGTCAACTTTGCAATGGTGTAATTTCATGATATGCCTTGTGGTGAGTGCAACAAGCTTGTCAAGGGACCTACTCACTGTTTGTTGTTTTCTGAGACTTAGTAAAAACTGCTAAGTCTGAAACTGTTATATTGTGACTCCATGTTTGCTTGACGCTACAGTCAAATCCATGCATGTTTTGGAATGTCCAGTGAGAATGTTTGAAGAACATACTATGCGCTACCCATCCATTCCCTTGTTGGCAATTATAGCCTGCTGTAGCATGTTGTTTTCTTGCTCTCAACTTGCTTGAAAATGTTTCTGTCAGCCTGTTAACAGCATGTTCAATTTGGCAAAGCTCATTGTTATCAATCTATGCATCTTATGGAGTTACGCCAATGGAGTTATTTGGAGTATGCCATCCCTACAACATGCTCATGACCTTTGAATGCTTATTAGAATTGCTATGCTTGTTGTTATGTGCCTCCAAAGTAAGCATCATAATGTTGTTGTTGCATTCCCAGATTTTCACCAAGTCTGATAATCTACTATATCATATTTGCATCTTTTTTTAATGAATATCATGAACCTATTGCTCCCATGTATATGTCATGTTGTGTTCCTTGAGCTCCATGTTATGTTCTAGCATGCCATGCTTTTGCTTTCCATGTTCTTGTGTTGTAGCATAATTATTTCTTGCCTCCAACATGCCAACATATTAACTCTGCTCATGTATATGCCCTGTTTTTCACTAAGTTATAATCTGTGATATAAAGTTTGGTTATTGCCTTGATCATGCTGGATTAATCTTGATGCCTATGAACCTGATACTTGATGTTACTGGAAGCATGTGATCTTTACATTGAGTTCATGCCATGCTTGCGCCTATCTTGTACTTGTAGCATGTTGTTTTGATGCTTGTAAGATGTCTAGTTGCTATTTTGGACAACTTGTCCTTTAATCATGTTTCGTGTGTATGTGTTGAACCGTGGCTCCGTTTGGGGAATTCTCTATATGAAACTTGCTTGGTTTTGCATGTAGATGCATGATGGCATGTTTCATCCATGTTTTGAGTATGTGTGATTAATGTTCGAATGCATTTTGTATCAATGCCATGTGTAACTTGTTTTGCTCATATCTTCTAGGCCGTAGCTCTGAATTAAATGAACTTTACATGTAACTTGACTAGAAAACCATGTAGATCATCATGGTGCATGTTAACTTGCTGTTTAACAATTTTAACTTAAGGTCTGTTCAGATCTGGACCAATTTCTAAATTTAAATATGAGGACTTACCGGAATTGTTATATGTTGTTTCCGGCCTCATTTAAACTTGCTTTGTGTGATGTTCTTGTTGCATCATCTCTTGCCATGAGTAGCATCATGTAGCCTTGTCATGCATCATACTTGGTTGAGCATCTTGTCTTCTTTATGTGTGGTGTGTTTACCATGTTGTTTGCTTCTTCTCGTTAGTTCTTGTTTCGTTGCGATCGTGAGGATTAGTTCGACTATGCTTGGTTCGTCTACGTGGCTTCTTCTACTTCATGGACTCATTCTTCTTCCTAGCGGAATCTCTGGCAAGATGACCGTCACCATGGATCTCATTAATATCATTGCTATGCTAGTTGTCTCGATGCTATCGCTATATGTCGTTGTACCCACCATTTGGTTGTCAGCCTCTCTTTGTTGTCATGAAACCTCTAACCTTTGACACCATCCTAGCAAACTGGTGTATGGCTATGGTACCGCTTGCTCAGCCCCTCTTATAACAATGTTAGTTGCAGCTGAAGATGAAGATTGCTCCATGTTGGATCTTGGATTTTGGAATATCACAATATCCCTTATTTAAATTAATGCAACTATATATTTGGCAATGGGTGGAAGGCTTGGCCTTTTGCTCGATGTTTTGTTCCACTCATGCCGCCTTAAGAACCGATAAACCGGTGTTATGTTCCTTGAGTTTGCGTTCCTAACATGGTTGGGGGTTATGGGACCCCCTTTACAGTTCGCTTTGAATAAAACTCCTCCAGCAAGGCTCAACATTGGTTTTACCATCTGCCTAATAACTAAATAACTTGCATAGGGACTTTCTGGACCCCGAGGACTTAATTTACAACCCGGGCCAGTGCTCCTCATGAGTGTTGGTCCAAAACAGAGTCGTTTGCAGCTTCCATTGGGGAAACTCGGGTTTCAGTTGCTGTACGTTGTGCTCACCCGATCGTGGCCTGAGACGAGATACGCGTGGCTACAATCAGGGTGTTAGCATGCTGGGAGGTCTTGCTGGACTTGTTTTACC
Source organism: Secale cereale (assembly GCA_902687465.1). Taxonomy (NCBI): domain Eukaryota; kingdom Viridiplantae; phylum Streptophyta; class Magnoliopsida; order Poales; family Poaceae; genus Secale; species Secale cereale. The sequence continues at coordinate 480,483,072 of LR738711.1, forward strand.
ATTGTCGAGATGTCTTGTGCACCGGGATTCTTAGTCTGATTGGGTTATCCCTAAGATAAGAGGTTTTACCTCTACTGATCGTGAGAGCTTGTGATGGGCTAAGTTGGGACACCCCTGCCGGGTTATGATCTTTCGAAAGTCGTGCCCGCGGTTATGTGGCAGATTGGAATTTGTTAATATCCGGTTGTAGAGAACTTGACAGAGGATCCGAAATAAAATACACCAACCGCGTGAGTAACCGTGGCCGTCTCTTTTCATTGTGAGAAGAGAACACGGTGGGGTTATGTTTGACTCGTAGGTAGTTCAGGATCTCTTAGTGATCATTACTAGTTGCGACCGTTGGCGTAGATGCTCACCTTATTCTTGTATTCGTAATTTAGCCACCATACAAATGCTAGCCACTGCTGCAACCTCACCACTTAACCTCTCCATACCCATTAAGCTTTGCTAGTCCTGATACCCATGGTTATGGGATTGCTAAGTCCTCGTGGCTCACATATACTACAACAACAGTTGCAGATGCAGGTTTCCGATAACTTGACGTGAGAGCGATGCTTATTTGTGATGGAGTTCTTTCTTCTTCTTCTTCTTTGTCAGTCTTGGGATAGATTCCTGGTCAGCAGCCTGGGATAGCAGGATGGATGTCGTTGTGCTTTTCATGTTTTTCATCCGTAGTCGGATGTCTTGTGTATGATGTGTTGTATTCATGTGGCAGTTGTATGACTTGTATGTATCCCTTCTATTTATATAATGGTACAATGTAATGATATCTATCTTGCTAAGCATCTGAAATGTGGATGTGCCCCAATCACAAGTTTATAACGTGATCGGGATATAATCGCATCTTGGGTGTAACAAGTTGGTATTAGAGCCTCGACCGACCAGAGGAGCCCCCTTGATTGATCGTAGTTTGGACGTTGTTGAGTCTAGAAGAAAAGTATTTTAGAGTCTAGTTATATCGGAGACTAGTAATTATTTTTAGTCCTTAGCCCCTTCGTCACTCTGGTGAGGAATCTTGACATAGGCATTTTGAATTACTCCTCTTCCCCTTCAAATTTTTTTAGGATGACGTGGTTAGTTTTCCGACCGTTGTGAGGTCAGCTCTTGTAACCCGGTGCATTTCTCATCAAGTGGATTTGATCCTCTTTATCTTTGCAAGTTCAATCCTCAGTCTTTCCAACCAGCGTCGTTTCCATTGTGATTCCCCGAAGGCCATCAATTCAGAAGATTTCTTCGTTCTCAGTTTTCAACTTCGTCCTCCAAATATTCTCAATTGATGCCTCTTCGTTTGTCTCTATATTATTCCGGTGCTTCGTTCAAGTATTCCTTAATCAGTTCGCGATCTCGTCGTTCTCTTGTATCTAAATTGCCTCAAGTATCTCCGTTCTTTTTCTAATACTTCCCGACGATTAATTCTCTTTTCTTCATTTCAATGTCAAATATTCCCGGTGGCTTGTTCTTTTTCTTCACCGGGTTTCAATTCTTACGGTGGTTCGTGCAAGAATTATTATTCAATTGTTATCACATCAATTTATTCGTTCCCTCCGATCCTACCGGTGGGTCATGAAGACTTTCTGAAGTTTTTGCGCTATATATCCCTCGTTAACCAATTTCGACGAGAATAAGTAGTATGCAAATTCGTTGCTTCTCATCAATGTAATTGGTGGAGGATAAGCATAACATAATCCTTATTCTTATGTCATCGAGTTGATTCAATCCCTTCCTTCGGAGTTTGTTCATGATGAATAAATTCTAGTCCCAAGTGCTTTCATATTTTCTTCTCCGGAGTTCAAAGTTTCTCGACCATCTTGTCGGAACCCCCATCTAAATCATCGCAAAGCTTTAATCTTATTCTTTTCATCCGTCATCATCATCCTTTTGTTACCGGAGTTCTTCGGGGTGGTTCATCATGATTCAAAGCATTCTTCCAGTGTTCATCAAATTCTTGTGGAGCAGCTCAAGCATTATTCTTCTTGCACCTCGAGATGCAATTAATTCTTCATATTATTTTGAAGTGAAGTTTTGCATTCTTCATTCTCAGCTATTCAAACATTTGGTAGTGGCAAAAATTCACCTCAAGTTTCCAGATGTTTATATAAGCCCACGCAAATCAAGTCTTGTGTTGTTGATTCTTCAACAACTCCGTTCAAGCCTTTCTCTTGAAGATTCATTTTCAAATTTATTTGTGGTAGAAGTTGTCACCTTATTCTCCATTTTTTCATTTCATTCTTTCAATTCTTCCGTAGTGCTGTCTAACTTTTCTCCTTCTTATTCCTTTTCTATCTCTTTTTAGCCGGAGTGGTTTTGAATTCATTCTTGTTCCTTGCTCCTCTTTTGTAACGGAGCTTCTCACTCGCATTCATCTCTGTTGTATTCTTTATTTCAAGTTGTTCAACCTCTCAAGATTCTTTGATTTCACTCATTTCTCCAAGAAGAACTTGGTTCTTCCTCTTCATCTTCGGTCTCGTTCCTAAGATCACAGGACGAGATGACTTGTTAGTAGGGGAGTGTTGTGACACCCCGAGACCGATGCACCACGTGTCTTCCTCTTATTCGTTGTCGTTGCCATGTCATTCGCTAGCATGTTGCTCTTTGTCATGTCATCATGTGCAATTCTTCGGCATCGTTTTCAAAACTTGCATCCGTCCGTCCTCTTCATTGTCCATTCTGAGCCCAGACACACTCTCACGTGCCCGCGACACCTCCGAGACCTCTTTTCATAAGTGTCCTATAAATGTTCTCGGAATGGGTTGAAACTTGGCGTGTGGTCTTATTATAGTGTAGACAGATCGCCTGCCAAATTCCGTCGTATTTAGAGTCCGTTTAATAGCCCAATCGTTAAATCTAGAGTAGCACCGTTGTCGGTTTATCCGTCGGACGTTTTCGGTCTTGAAAACAGTCGTCGGGCCTCTCTCTCTCTTCTCCCCTCTCAGCCCACTAACCCCACCTAGGCCCAACCTACCCCTTCCTCCGACCGGACCTGTCTGATCGGCATCCAAGGTTCTGACTCGGAGCAAATCCCCAAACTGTATCAAAAATTGCCTATTTAAACTCCTCCCCTTGCAATTTTGGGCATCCCTAGCCCCCCTCTAGCCTTCCCTAACCTCCCAGCCGCCACCCTCCTCGGGATCCGCACCCCTCCAGCTGCCGGTCGCCACTTGGCGCCACCGCTCACCACCAACCACGGCGCGCCACCTCATCGCCAGCACCCCACCAGCCACTCAGCTGCTGCCACCTAGCGCCTCCACACCCCCCACTTCCCCGCCGGCCCGCTAGGCCCATCCGGGGCCCGTCCGGGCCCGGAACTACGTCGCCGCCCGCCGCCGCAGCCTGCAACCCCGCGCACCCCCGAGCGCTCAGCCCCGCTCGCCCGAGCTCCTTCGCCCCGCCAACTTTGCTCGACGCGCCGCCGTCGCCGGCCGTCGACGGCGACCCGGCCCCGACGGAGCAACAGCCCGCGACCTGATATGCCCGCGCCTAATTTCCGCAATGATCATTCGCAAGTTGTTCATGAAACACCAAAATATATTGTTCCGGCGTTGCGCCAACAAGGAAAGACACAAAATATTCACCAGCGAGTTCGTCTGAATGGAACAGCACATAGTGGAAACGAGGTTAGCACCAAGTCAAATAAGTTTGGATGCCAGCTTACAAACATGTTTGTGCTTCGGTTTGGGAAAATAGCTTTTGAGATTTTTCGACAAGATGAGGTGGAGCCATGGTTCAGAACACCAGGTGCAAATACGATGGTTGGGGCGACTAAAATCTTTGCTTGAGTTGTACTCCCTCCGTTCGGAATTACTTGTCTCGGAAATGGATGTATCTAGAACTAAAGTACGTCTAGATACATCCATTTCTGCGACAAGTAATTCCGAACGGAGGGAGTACGTGTGAGCAATCCAAAGAAACTACTGGAGTAGTACATGCAAGCAAGACTCCAACACGTCCACGTAATGTTAATTAGGAAATTTACAGGCCTACGTGCCTAATTGCCGCCTGATTGGTCGGTTGTGTATATTAAATTAAATAAGGACTCTGTTAGGATACTTAGGACTAGTCAGGTACGATACGGTTTTTGACCGGCCAGCAAACTTCTTTATACCTTTTTTTCACCGTCTCGTTAGGGGAGTTTTTAGGTTGTTTTTTGGTTCTGGAACTAAGGAAAAGCAAGTCGGGGTATCACCCCATGGCGTGATTTTGTAAGGAGCTCTAATTATTGCTTTGTGTTTTTGGCGAGGGATTAGAGACACCGTCTCTACTTTGTTGCTCATCCGTGGAGGATCGTCCACGTACTTCCTCTCTCGGGTGTGCGTGTTGTTTTTGTGGTGATTCCATCTACAAGATCGCGAGCGTCACATCGTTTCTCGTGACTTTCCGCTGAAACAACACCCCAACCCCTCGATCTAAAGGAATAACATGGACGAACCGTATAAGTTGAGCTTGTAATCTCCTACGCGTCGTGTCGCAGGAACTCACACGTCAGTAGAGACTTTTGATAAGATGTCTCAAAACTCGATAATGGCCGATGACTCTAATTCATTGTAACATAACCTCCTTTACATTGGCCATAGCCAGCCATATATAGGCGACGCAAAATCAACAAGCCAACGTAACAATTCTTGATTCTAACGGACTCTATCTCCTATTTAAACTAATGTAGCATTTAACTAATAAAATATTCGGCCACGTTGATCACCTGTGATTACAAAACGAACTAGTACTATTATCTATCTCTTGTGGCCTTGCAAATCAGTGGACCCCGACCAGACTCCATCAAACACATGAAATCCTATGCATAGCAAGTCTTTGCCCAAGTAAACGTGGCCTTACTCCTTAATTGGTAGAAATAAAAAGAGAAATTTTTTGTTATCTCCAATCTACACGCAACAACTAGCGGCAAGTAATTTATCAACTCTGATCTCCACAAACTACTGGTTGTCTTCCTCGAGTCGTAGCTTGCCAAAATATTTGTACATGCATACCTTTTGTCCAAATAGGCATGTGTTGGACTTGGTCTCCTCATGCTTATCTTTAGACTGAACCGAACAATCATTGTCTCTGTAGCTCATCAATCCGATGTAGCGTGGCGCATAAACATCGGTGATGTTTAACCCGTCGACCCGCGGGAATAATTTGTAAAGATTAGTAATACCAATGTTAGTCATGGCCGTATCATCCTCCCTCCCTTCAAGTGAAACTGTCCTCGGCTTTGTAATATCTTCGTCCGTTGATTGTTCAGGTGCCACAAAAAAATTCTGCAACTTCGGCCTCCTTTTCCTTCTCTTTTTCTTGTTCATTCATCTTCCGCACTCATTCCTTCCTCCAGTTCTTGAACAGCTTCTTCTCCATAGCCATCAGAACATATTTTGTATTCCGTTCGATAGTGTACGTGTTGGCGAGATAGTCGTGTGTAGCATTATTTTTCTTGTACCATGGCTCTCCAAGTAGCATATGACATGAAACCATCGGTACCGGAAGAACGTCGCACAAAACTTCACAACAAAATTTGCCGACTGAAAAAAATACCGTAGTTTGGTGTGTGATGTTAAGCTTGTCGTAGCACCTCCTCAGTGAGTACAGTCGTGGATGTGGTGTCATTGCTAGATCCAACTTCTCCACCATGTCTATGCCGACCGCGTTAACAGAACTGACATAGTCAATCGTCGTGGTGCAAACTTTCTCTCTCACTTTACAGTATGTGTTAAAAAGTTCAGCACCATAGCCTTTCTCCTATAGCAAAAAGACACTGGATAGCTTCCAGTAGCTCTGCCTTGATGATGACTCGTTGGCCATCACCTCCGAAGTGCCGTGAGCAACACCGGTCTCTAATACCACTTGAAGAGGAGTGAACCTCGAGACAAGGGTCGATCCGTTGTTGGCCCGATCTTTCACGGCACAAATCTCCATCGTAGCAAGTAAGCGTAGTAGGTTTACGAAGATGCTCGCAAATCCCGCCGAAACAACACGCCAACCCCTCGATCGAAAGGAATGACGTGGACGAACCGTATAGGTTTAGCTTGTAATCTCCTACGCGTCGCGTTGCAGGAACTCACACGCCAGTAGAGACTTTTGATAAGATTTCTCAAAACTCGATAACGGCCGATGGCCAAAACACACACGGTGTCTAATTCATTATAACATAACTTTCTTTACATTGGCCATAGCTAGCCATATATATAGGCGACGCAAAATCAACAAGCCAACGTAACAATTGTTAATTCTAACGGACTCTATCTCCTATTTAAATTAATCTATCATTTAACTAATAAAATATCCGGCCACGTTGATCACCTGTGATTAAAAAACGAACTAGTACTATTATCTGTCTCTTGTGGCCTTGCAAATTGGTGGACCCCAACCAGACTCCATCAAACACATGAAATCCCATGCGTAGCAAGTCTTTGCCCAAGTAACGTGGCCTTTCTCCTTAATTGGTAGAAATAAAAAGAAAAATTGTTTCTTATCTCCAATCTGCACACACCAACTAGCGGCAAGTAATTTATCAACTCCGATCTCCACAAAGTACTGGTTATCTTCCTCAAGTCATAGCTCGCCAAAATATTTGTACATGCATACCTTTTGTCCAAATAGGCATGTGTTGGACTTGGTCTCCTCATGTTCATCTTTAGACTGAACCGAACAATCATTGTCTTTGTAGCTTATCAATCCAATGTAGCGTGGCGCATAAACATCGGTGATCTTTAACCCGTCGACCCGCGGCAATAACTTTAAAGATTAGTAATACCAATGTTAGTCATGGCCGTATCACGACCCCAGTCCCGAGCGCCCGCCTCCCGCTCCTCCTCTCGTTGGCCCCGCCGCCACCTCGCCGCCATCGGAGGCCAGCACATCGCCTCTGCCTCGAGTACGGCCAGACCAGGTGAGATCCGGCCACCACGAGCCCGTACCCGACCTCCGGCGCCTGGCCCCAACCTCCTTGACCCTCGCCGGAGTCACGTCGGACGGGTTCTCCGCCTGCATCGTCGTCGACCTCATCCACGTTGGGAGGACAACGACCCCGCGCATGGGCCGTAGCCGGCCTGCCACTCCGGCTGGGCCGCCAAGCCCATGGTGAGCAGCCGAGTGCGCCTGAGATTTGACCCGCGCTGGTTTTTTTCGTCTAACGAGTTTTCTGTTATCCTCAGAAAATAGTTTTACAATTTAGTCCCAAGAGTTAATCCATTTAATATCTTTTAAATCGTGCATCAGAGTAAAATGTTTAAAAATGTAAAATGCTTAGAATTCCATATAGTTTCATAATATCCCACTTTTGTCCATGTTTAACATGTGTAAACTTGCTTTTTGCATTAGTTTGCATAAATAACATGTTAAAAAATGGCCAAGTCTTTGAATTCAAACATCATGTGTGAATGTTTGTGTGGCTGTAACTTTATGCATATTACTCTGATGGTGATGTCCTTTATATGGATATGTTCAGCTTAGAGTGCTCTACATGTTGGTGGTATTTGCATTCATGTTATGGTGCATTTTGACATGTTAATCGCTGTTGCAAGAGTGTATGCTGTTGTTAAGTGCTGAAAACTGTTATAACTTGCTCATTTGTCTTTTTCATATCTTTTTGTGTGATTTTTTTTTGAGCATTATGTCAACATGTTTTAGGAGCACAATCATGTCAACTTTGCAATGGTGTAATCCACTTTTCATGATATGCCTTGTGGTGAGTGCAACAAGCTTGTTAAGTGACCTACTCACTATTTTTTGTTTTATGAGACTTCATAAAAACTGCGAAGTCTGAAACTGTTACATTGTGATGTCATGTTTGCTTGATGCTACAGTCAAATCCATCCACGTTTTGGAATGTCCAGTGAGCATCTTTTGAAGAACATGCAATGCTCTACCCATCCATACCCTTGTTTGCAATTATAGCCTGGTGTAGCATGTTATTTCCTTGCCTTCAACTTGCTTTAAAATGTTTCTGTTAGCATGTTAACATCGTGTTCCATTTGGCAAAGCTCACTTTTATTAATCTCTGCATCTTATGGAGTTGTGCCAATGGAGTTATTTGGAGTATGCCATGCCTACCACATGCCCATGACCTTTGAATGCTTATTAGAATTGCTATGCTTGCTGTTATGTGCCTCCAAAGTAAACTTCATAATGTTGTTGTTGCATTCCAAGATTTTTATCAAGTCTGAGAATCTGCTATATCATGTGTGCATCTTGTTTTGATGAATGCCTTGAACATGTTGCTCCCATGTATATGTCGTGTTGTGTTCCTTGAGCTCCACGTTATGTTATAGCATGCCATGCTTTTGCTTGCGATATTCTTGTGTTGTAGCTTAATTATTTCTTGCCTCCATCATGCCAACATATTTACTCTGCTCATGTATATGCCCTGTTTTTCACTAAGTCATAATCTGTGATATAAAGTTTGCTTGTTGCCTTGATCATGTTGGATTAATCTTGATGCCTATGAACCTGATACTTGATGTTATTGGAAGCATGTGATCTTTACATTGAGTTCATTCTAGGCTTGCATGATAGATTTCATCTTGCCATGTTATGCTTTGAGATGTGCAAAGGTACCAAACTTGAGATCATTCCAGAATGGGCTTATACCTTTAAGTCGTGCCTCGACACATAGGAGGTATAGTCCCATCCTGGGCATTACATGTAGCATGTTGTTTTGATGCTTGTAAGATGTCTAGTTGCTGTTTTGGGCAGCTTGTCCTTTAATCTCGTTTCGTTTGTATGTGTTGAACCGTGGCTCCGTTTCGGGCATGCTCTATATGAAACTTGCTTGGTTTTGCATGTAGATGCATCATGTCATGTTGTATCTATGTTTTGAGTATGTGTGCTTGAAATTTGAATTCATTTTGCATCAATGCCATGTGTAACTTGTTTTGCTCATATCTTCTAGGCGTAGCTCCGAATTAAATTAACTGTACATGTAACTTGACTGGAAAATCATGTAGATCATCATGGTGCATGTTAACTTGCTGTTTAACAATTTTAACTTAAGGTGTGTTCAGATCTGGAGCAATTTCAAAATTTGCATATGAGGACTTACTGGAATTGTTATATGTTGTTTCCGGTCTCACTTAAACTTGCTTTGTGTGATGTTCTTGTTGCATCATCTCTTGCCATGAGTAGAATCATGTAGCCTTGTCATGCATCATACTTGGTTGAGCATCTTGTCTTGTTTATGTGTGGTCTGTTTACCATGTTGTTCGCTTCTTCTCGTTAGTTCCTATTTCGTTGCGACCGTGAGGATTTGTTTGACAATGCTTGGTTCGTCTACGTGGCTTCTTCTACTTCATGGACTCATTCTTCTTCCTAGCAGGATCTCAGGCAAGATGACCGTCACCTTGGATCTCATTAATATCATTGTTATGCTAGTTGTCTCGATGCTATCGCTATATGTCGCGGTACCCACCATTTGGTTGTCAGCCTCTCTTTGTTGCCATGAAACCTCTAACCTTTGACACCATCCCAGCAAACCGTTGTACGACTATGGTATCGCTTGCTCAGCCCCTCTTATAGGGTTGTTAGTTGCAGGTGAAGATGAAGATTGCTCCATGTCGGATCTTGGATTTTGGAATATCACAATATCACTTATTTAAATTAATGCAACTATATATTTGGCAATGGGTGGAAGGCTTGGCCTTTTGCTCGGTGTTTCATTCCACTCATGCCGCCTTAAGAACCGATAAACTGGTGTTATGTTCCTTGAGTTTGCGTTCATAACACGGTTGGGGGTTATGGGACCCCCTTGACAGTTCGCTTTGAATAAAACTCGTCCAGCAAGGCCCAACATTGGTTTTACCATTTTCCTAATAACTAAATAACTTGCATGGGGACTTTCCGGACCCCAAGGACTTAATTTACAACCCGGGCCAGTGTTCCTCATGAGTGTTGGTCCAAAACAGAGTTGTTTGCGGATTCCCCTAGGGAAACACAGGTTTCAGTTGTTGTACACAGTGCTTATCTGGTCGTGGCTGAGACGAGATACGCGCGGCTACTATTAGGGTGTCGGCACACTGGGAGGTCTTGCTGGACTTGTCTTACCATTGTTGTAATGTCTTGTGTACCGGGATTCCGAGTCTGATCGGGTTGTCACTAAGATAAGAGGTTTTACCTCTGCTGATCGTGAGAGCTTGTGATTGGCTAAGTTGGGACACCCCTGCAGGGTTACGATCTTTCGAAAGTCGTGCCCGCAGTTATGTGGCAGATTGGAATTTATTAATATTCGGTTGTAGAGAACTTGATAGATGATCCAAAATAAAATACACCAACCGCGCGAGTAACTGCAACCATCTGTTTTCATTTTGAGAATAGAACATAGTGGGGTTATGTTTGAATCATAGGTAGTTCAGGATCACTTAGTAATCATTACTAATTGCGACCGTTGGCATAGATGCTCATCTTATTCTTATACTCGTAATTTAGCCACCATACAAATGCTAGCCGCCGCTGCAACCTCACCACTTAACCTCTCCATACCCATTAAGCTTTGCTAGTCTCGATACCCATGGTTATGGGATTGCTGAGTCCTCATGGCTCACAGATACTACAACAACATTTATAGGTGCAGGTTTCCGATGACTTGACGTGAGAGCGATGCTTATTTGTGTTGGAGTTCTTTCTTCTTCTTCTTCTTCTTCGTCAGTCTTGGGATAGGTTCCTGGTCGGCAGTTTGGGATAGCAGGATGGATGTCGTTGTGCTTTTCATGTTTTTCATCCGTAATCGGATGTCTCGTGTATGATGTGTTGTATTTATGTGGTAGTTGTATGACTTGTATGTATCCCTTATATTTATGTAATGGTACGATGTAATGATATCCATCTTGCTAAGCGCCCGAAATGCGTTTGTGCCCCAATCACGAGTTTATAACGTGATCGGGATAGAATCGCATCTTGGGCGTAACACTCCTTCCTTCTTCTCCTTCTATTATATAGTAAGGGGGGCGAATGGGGTATGACCCCAAGTAGGATTCAACCTACTTTGGGCGCCCCTTGGCTGCCTCTTACCACCTCCAACCTATATATATGTGGGGAGGGGGCGCGTAGAATACACAACAACATCTGTTAGCCATCTGCGGTGCCCCCCTCCATAGTTTACTCCCACGGTCATATCTTCGTAGTGCTTAGGCGAAGCCCTGCGCGGATCACATCACCGTCACCGACACCACGCCTTCGTGCTGATGGAACTCATGTACTTCCTCGACATTTTGCTGGATCAAGAGGACGAGGGACGTCATCGAACTCGACATGTGCAGAGCTCGGAGGTGTTGTACGTTCGGTGCTTGATCGATCAGAGCTAGAAGAAGTTCAACTACATCAACTATGTTATCAAACGCTTCCGCTTTCGGTCTACGAGCGTACGTAGACACACTCTCCCCCTCTTGTTGCTATGCATCTCCTAGATAGATCTTGAATGAGCGTACGATTTTTTTGAAATTGCATGCTACGTTCCCCAACAGTGGAATCATGAGCCAGGTCTATGCGTAGATGATATGCACGAGTAGAACACAAAGAGTTGTGGGAGGTGATGGTCATACTTCTTACCACCAACGTCTTATTTTGATTCGGCAGTATTGTGGGATGAAGCGGCCCGGACCAACCTTACATGACCATGTTCATGAGATCGGTTCCACCGACATACATGCAACTAGTTTTGCATAAAGGTGGTTGGCAGGTGTCTATTTTTCCTAATTTAGTTGAATCGAATTTGACTGCGGCTGGTCCTTGAAGAAGGTTAAAACAGCAAACTTGACGAAACACCATTGTTGTATTGTGCCGTAGGTAAGAATGGTTCTTGCTAGAAGCCCATAGTAGCCACGTAGAACTTGCAACAACAAAGTAGAGGTTGTCTAACTTGTTTTTGCAGGGCATTTTGTGATGTGATGTGGTGAGGACGTGATGAGTTATACATTATTCTATGAGATGATCATGTTTTGTAAGATATGTGACAACCAACAGGAGCCTTATGGTTGTCTCTTTATTGTATAAAATGCAAACGCCATGTAATTGCTTTAGTTTATCAATATGAGTTAGCGATAGTAGTAGAAGCAATAGTGGCAAGACGACCACGACGCTATGATGAAGATCAAGGTATCGAGCCGGTGACTATGGAGATCATGACGATGCTTTTGAGATGGAGATCAAAAGCACAAGATGATGATGGCCATATCATGTCACATATTTTGATTGCATGTGATGTTTATCTTTTATGCATCTTATTTTGCTTAGTACAACGATAGCATTATAATAAGGTCCCTTAACTAATTTCAAGGTAAAAGTGTTCTCCCTGAGTATGCACCGTTGCTACTGTTCGTCGTGTTGAGACACCACGTGATGATTGGGTGTGATAGACTCTTCGTTCACATACAACTAGTGCAAGACAGTTTTGCACATGCGAAATACTCAGGTTAAACTTGACGAGCCTAGCAAGTAAAGACATGGTCTCGGAACACTGGAGACCGAAAGGTCGAACGTAAATCATATAGTAGATATGATCAACATAGAGATGTTCACCATTGATGACTACTCCATCTCACGTGATGATCGGACATGGTTTAGTTGATTTGGATCACTTATCATTTAGATGAGTTGAGGGATGTCTATCTAAGTGGGAGTTCTTTATTAATTTCATTAATTGAACTCAATTGATCATGAACTTAGTCCTGATAGTATTTGCATATATATGTTGTAGATCAATGGCATGTGCTACCGTTCCGTTGAATTTTGATGTGTTCCTAGAGAAAGCTAAGTTGAAAGATGATGGTAGCTACTACACGGATTGGGTCTGTAACTTGAGGATTATCCTCATTGCCGCACAGAAGAATTATGTCCTTGATGCACCGCTAGGTGAAAGGCCTACTGGAGGCAGATGCTGATGTTTTGAACGTCTGGCAAGTTTGGTCTGATGACTACTCAATAGTTAAGTTTGCCATGCTTTACGGCTTACAATCGGGACTTCAAAGATGTTTTAACGTCATGGAGCATATGAGATGTTCCAAGAGTTGAAGTTAATATTTCAAGTAAATGCCCGAGTTGAGAGATATGAAGTCTCCAATAAGTTCTATAGCTGCAAGATGGAGGAGAACAGTTATGTCAGTGAACACATACTCGGAATGTCTGGATATCATAATCACTTGACTCAGCTAGGAGTTAATCTTCCAGATTATAGTGTTATTGACAGAGTTCTCGAGTCATTGCCACCAAGCTACAAAGGCTTCGTGATGAACTATAATTTGCAAGGGATGGAGAAGACAATTCCTGAGCTCTTCGCGATGCTCAAAGTTGCGGAGGTAGAAATCAAGAAGGATCATCAAGTGTTGATGGTTAACAAGACCACTAGTTTCAAGAAAAAGGGCAAGGGAAAGAAAGGGAACTTCAAGAAGAATGGCCAGCAAGTTGCCATTCTCGGGAAGAAGCCCAAAGCTGGACCTAGGCCTAAAACTGAGTGCTTCTACTTCAAAGGGACTGGTCACTAGAAGCGGAACTGCCCCAAGTATTTGGGGGATAAGAAGGATGGCAAAGTGAACAAAGGTATATTTGATATACATGTTATTGATGTGTACCTTACTAATGCTCGTAGTAGCGCCTGGGTATTTGATACTTGTTCGGTTGCTCATATCTGTAACTCAAAATAGGAGCTACAGATTAAACGAAGATTGGATAAGGATGAGGTGACGATGCACGTGGGAAATGGTTCCAAGGTCGATGTGATCGTCGTCGGCACGCTACCTCTACATCTACCTTCGGGATTAGTTTTAGACCTGAATAATTGTTATTTGGTGCCTGCGTTGAGCATGAACATTATAGCTGGATATTGTTTAGTGCGAGACGGTTATTCATTTAAATTGGAGAATAATGGTTGTTCTATTTATATGAGTAATATCCAAGGTTGGAAAACACGGTAGGCGTAAGCGAGGCGGTCTGCCTTTGCCTAGTGCCTAGGCAGTGCCAAAGCGCCCTTGGCGCGGCTTAGGCGGTAATATAGTTTTTATTCGTAGTATATTTGTGATTATTATACGGGTGTTGATATTATTTGGAGTATATAAATAAATAAATTAACGGATACTATCATTGAAATATAAGCCATTTGGCATATCAGTACAGTATGTGGCCTGATTTCTTGCTTGGGTAGACAATTCCTTGCTTGCCCTGCCTAGACCTCCATTTATGCCCTAGGCGAGGCATTTGGCCATTCCCTAGCACCTAGGCGTGCCTAAGCGCTTAGGCATGCCTAAGCGCCTCTTAGGCACTGCCTTTTCCAAGAGAGGTAATATCTTTGGGATAATTTGTTTTATGCCCCTAGTTGTGTCCCATTCAACACGATTTGCCCTAATTTCAAAATCCAGCGCTTCAGTCCAACCCACTTTGGTCGTCTTGTGCTTTTTCCCTTTGACCGTTTGACCGTCACTTTGAAAACTTCATACCAAATCAGAAAAATGCAAATAAGATACCAAAATGTTTGGGAAAACATCACCTACATGTCAGTGTCATTTGCATTCATGACCAAAGTGTGGGAAAGTGCTCATCCGAGTTTTAGCTCTTCCGATACCACCATGAACAATAAAATCCTAAAAAATTCAAAAAATTCCAAAAAAATCATGTCATAGAATGAAAAATGTTTTAAGTGCTTGCCAAGTTTCATCAGGGAATGACATTTGTGGAAGTCATGGCAAAAAACAATCTATTTTGGAGTGTTGATTGTTTTTTTGCCATGCCCTCCACAAATGTAATTCCCTCATGAAACTTGGCAAGGACTTAAAACATTTGTCATTCTTTGACATGATTTTTTTGTTGAAATTTTTAGGATTTCATTGTTCATGGTGGTATGGTAAGAGCTAAAACTTGGATGGGCACTTTCCAAAACTTTTGTCATGAATGCAAATGACATTGACATGTAGGTGATGTTTTCCCAAATATTTTGGTATCTTATTTGCATTTTTCTGATTTAGTATGAATTAGTTATGATGTTTTGAAAGTGACGATCAAATGGTCAAAGGGCAAAAGCACAAGACGACCAAAGTGGATTGGACAGAACCGCTGGCTTTTGGAAATTAGGGCAAATCATGTCGAGTGGGACACAACTAGGGGCATAAAAACAATTATCCCAATATCTTTTATGGTCATGTAGCTTTTAAGAGTGGTCTATTTTTTTGAATCTCGATTATGGTGATACACATATTCATAATATTGATGCCAAAAGATGCAAAGTTGATAATGATAGCACAACATATTTGTGGCACTACCGTTTAGGTCATATTGGTGTAAAGTGCATGAAGAAACTCCATGGAGATGAACTTTTGGAATCACTTGATTATGAATCATTTGATACTTGCGAACCATGCCTCATGTGCAAGATGACTAAAACTCCGTCCTCTGGAACAATGGAGCGAGCCAATGACTTATTGGAAATAATACATACCGATGTATGTTGTCCGATGAGTGTTGAGGCTTGCGGTGGGTATCGTTACTTTCTAACCTTCAAAGATGATTTGACCATATATGGGTATATCTAGTTAATGAAACAAAAGTCTGAAACATTTGAAAAGTTCAAAGAATTTGAGAGTGAAGTAGAGAGTCATCGTAACAAGAAAATAAAGTTTCTACGATCTAATCGTGGAGACGAATATTTGAGTTACTAGTTTGGCCTTCAATTAAAACAATGGGGAATAGTTTCACAACTCACGCCACCTGGAACACCACAGCGTAATGGTGTGTCCAAATGGTGTAATCGTACTTTATTAGATATGGTGCAATCTATGATGTCTCTTGCCGATTTACCACTATCGTTTTGGGGTTATGCATTAGACACAGTTGCATGCACGTTAAATAAGGCACCATCTAAATCCGCTGAAATGACACCATACGAACTATGGTTTAGCAAGAAACCTAAGCTGGCATTTCTTAAAGTCTGGGGTTGTGACACTTATGTCAAAAGGCTTCAGCCTGATAAGCTCGAACCCAAATCGGAGAAGTGCGTCTTCATAGGATACCCTAAGGAAACAATTGGGTACACCTTCTACCACCGATCTGAAAGCAAGATTTTTGTTTCCAAGAATGGAACATTCCTAGAGAAGGAGTTTCTCTCAAATGAAGTGAGTGGGAGGAAAGTAGAACTTGATGGTAATTGCACCTTCTCTCGAATTGGAAAGTAGCTCATCACAGAAAACCGTTCTCGTGATGCCTACACCAACTAGAGAGGAAGCTCATGATGATGATCATGAAACTTCAGATCAAGTTAGTACCGAACCACGTAGGTCAACCAAAGCACGATCCGCACCAGAGTGGTATGATAATCCTGTTCTAGAAGTCATGTTACTGGACCATGATGAATATACGAACTATGGAGAAGCTATGATGAGCCCAGATTCCGATAAATGGCTTGAGGCCATGAAATCTGAGATAGGATCCATGTATGAGAACAAAGTGTGGACTTTGGTGGACTTGCCCGATGATCGGCAAGCCATAGAGAATAAATGGATCTTCAAGAAGAAGACTGACGCTGATGGTAATGTTACTGTCTACAAAGCTCGACTTGTCGCGAAAGGTTTTCGACAAGTTCACGGAGTTGACTACGATGAGACTTTCTCACCCGTAGTGATGCTTAAGTCTGTCCGAATCATGCTAGCAATTGCCACATTTTATGATTATGAAACCTGGAAAGTGGACGTCAAAATTGCATTCCTTAATGGATTTCTTAAAGAAGAGTTGCATATGATGCAACCAGAAGGTTTTGTCGATCCTAAAGGTGCTAACAAAGTGTGCAAGCTCTAGCATTCCATCTATGGACTGGTGCAAGCACCTCGGAGTTGGAATATACACTTTGATGAAGTGATCAAAGCATATGGTTTTATATACACTTTGGGAAAAGCCCGTATTTACAAGAAAGTGAGTGGGAGCTCTGTAGCATTTCTAATATTATATATGTATGACATATTATTGATCGAAAATGATGTAGAATTTCTAGATAGCATAAAAGGATATTTGACTACGAATTTTTCAGTGAAAGACCTCGGTGAAGCTACTTATATATTGGGCATCAAGATATATAGAGATAGATCAAGATGCTGGATAGGACTTTCACAAAGCACATACCTTGATAAAGTTTTGAAGAAGTTCAAAATGGATCAATCAAAGAAAGGGTTCTTGCCTGTATTACAAGGTGTGAAATTGAGTAAGACTCAATGCCCGACCACTGCAGAAGATGGAGAGAAAATGAAAGTCATTCCCTATGCCTCAGCCATAGGTTCTATCATGTATGTTATGTTGTATACCAGACCTGATGTGTGCCTTCCTATAAGTTCAGCAGGGAGGTACCAAAGTAATCCAGGAGTGGATCACTGGACAACAGTCAAAAACATCATGAAGTACCTAAAAATTACTAAGGATATGTTTCTCGTTTATGGAGGTGAAAAAGAAGTCGTCGTAAATGGTTACGTTGATGCTAGCTTTGGCACTGATCCGGATGACTCTAAGTCACAAACCGGATACGTATTTTTATTGAATGGTGGAGCTATTAGTAGGTGCAGTTCCAAGCAGAGCGTCGTGGCAGGATCTTCGTGTGAAGCGGAGTACATAGATTGTTCCGAAACAGCAAATGAAGGAGCTCATATCCGATCTAGGTGTAATACCTAGTGCATTGGATCAAATGAAAATCTTTTGTGACAACACTGGAGCAATTGTTGTCGGCGTCCTGGGAACCAGGGTACCCAGACTTGCCTGTCTGTGGGCCGCGATGCGCTCCTACTACGGCCTGGTACGGCCCAGCTAATCGACCAGCTGCCCAAGACCCTCGCGAGGGGGCTAAGCCTCGCGAGGAGATCAACGTCAAGACCCCCTCAGGAGCGGCCTCGGCAAGGTGCTCTGGAGGGGCGGAGAATCCAAGGCCAAGTCTGCCTCAGGAGGAGGCAGTGACGTCAGAGTGACGCACCGCGCCAGCGGGTGCCAGCGCCCGTCAGCGGCGCAGTTTCCGTTTCGGTGAAAAGGAGGCAACGCAGACGCAGGTTGCCGACGAGCGGGAGAAAGGTTTCCCCATTGGTGCAACAAGACCGAAGATCGCGAGGACGACAAGGAGGATGTCACCGCCGAGCCCACCACCACGTCACCGCCTGATCCTTTTGCAGGCGAAGACTGCTTTTGTCAGGATAGGAACGTCCTTGTGTTCCCGCTCAAAAATGGTCGTTGTGGGATCCCTTCCCGCCTAAACATTTCGGGGGAAGAGGACCCTGGCTGCCTATATAAGTAGCTAGGATCCCCACTGTGGAGGGACAAGTTAGACCAAGCCCAGCCAAGTGAGGCAGATCCATAAACTCTGCCACCACACAAAGGAGCAAGAACACTTGCCTCCAGACCCTCCTGAGCTCACCTCCTGAGCTCAGGAACCACTGTACTAGTTCATATTCCAGCCCTGCCGAGGCCAATCCGCTAAATCAGGAAGTAGGGTTGTACACCACACGGTGGCCTAAACCTGGGTAAACTCTTGCGTGCTTCATCTGTTGTTTGCTTGAATCTCTTCATCGGGCGAGGGTGAGACGCTAGGTAAACGCGAGAGGGAGGGATCTTGGTTCATGCCCCTGTGTTTGAACTTCTTGGGTTTTGCGGAGCCCTGAATCCGACATTTGGTGCGCCAGGTAGGGGGCATATTGAGATCTCGCCTGTCCGACGACCTCGTCCCGCTCTCGTTGTCGACTTCGCTCCACAGCCATGGTGGACACACGCCGAGCTCACGCCGCCCGCTGCGCCGCGAACGTCGCTCAGACGGCGCCCGCGGGCAACGTCGTGCCGCTCCGCCCCAACTCGCCGGTCGCCAACGCCGCCACCGACCCGGCCGTCCACGAGCAGCAGGACTCGTCGCTGCCGCCCTCCGTGCGCCGCGATGGCCGCACGGCGACGCCTTCACCCTCACCGGCCGCGGCGTCGTCCTCGCTGGTCCGCCGCGGGCCGGTCTATCAGCAGCCTGCGCTACTGATGGCGCGGGAGCTCTTACGCTATCGCCAGGCGGATGACCTCTACGACGAGTGGCTCCACCGCATCACCGAGCTCGTCAACGCCGCTGGAGAAGCACCTGCACCAACGCACTCCTCCCGTCCCCCGTCGCTCCCGGCGGGGAACGAAGGCCACGGAGTCCCGGCTCCGCCTTCACTCTACGGCGCCGGCCAGGAGGTCCGGCGCGAGGCTCCTCGATGTGAGCAACCCCACAGAGCCCATGCACGCGACGAGGAGAGCTGCCAGGTGATTCCGTATCCCCAGGCGGGGGCTCGCGGCCCCCCTAGCCCGCAGCGCCAAGACCGCGCGCCACAAGAGGTGGTGGCGCCAGTGCCCCAAGAACCAGCACCGCGGGCGCAGGGGGTGCCTGCGATCATGAGCGTGGCTGGATGTCGCGCCCTAGCTCCTGAGCTACGGCGCCTCGTCTGGCCCCGCAAGTTCAAGCCGGACCTGCCTCCGCGCTACGACGGCACCACCGACCCCACGGAGTTCCTCCAACTCTACGAGCTGAGCATCAAGGCGTCCAATGGCACCGAGCAGGTCATGGCGAACTGGTTCCCCATGGCTCTCAAAGATGGCGCACGCTGGTGGCTCCTGAACCTCCCTGTGGGATCCATCTCCTCCTGGGAAGAGCTTTGTGAGTGTTTCGTCGCCAACTTCCAAGGCACCCGCGACCGAGCCCCGGCAGCTGCCGGTCCGCGCCGCGTGAGGAAGTAGCCGGGAGAGATCCTGCAAAAGTACATCCAACGCTTCAACACCATGCACCTCCGGATCCCTAGGGTCTCGGACGAGGCCATCATCTCGGCGTTCTCCGACGGTGTCTGCGACGTCAGGATGAGGGAGGAGCTCGCCATTCACAAGGACATGTGCACAACCCTCGAGATGTTCAAGCTCGCGGCAAAGTGCGCCAGGGCGGAGGAAGGATGCCTCTCCCTCCAGGAGCTACCTGAGGCAGAGGCGGATGACAAGAAGGCCAAGGCCAAAGAAGCAAAGCGCAAGGGACCCGCCGTGCTGGCTGCGGAGCCAGAAGTGAAGCGTGGCTGCGGCTATGATGACCTCCCCAGAGACAACCGACCGTACTGCGTCGTAACGCGAACAGCCTCATGAAGACCACTGGCAGGAGCAGCCTCGTGATGCCCCCTAGCGCGACCAGCCTCGTGAGGGTCGCCCTCAGGGCAATGGAGGCCTGCCTCCGCTGCCACCACCGCCAAGAAGGAATGACGACGACCGCCCGGGAGACTGAGTAGGGGCCTTCCAGGAGACGCGTGCAGTTGCATGCATCTTGGGAGGAGCACATGCTCCGGCTTCCCATCGCATCTTCAAGTAGTTCGCCCGTGAGGTGAACGCGGCGCTTCCCTGGCCTGACGCCGCGCGCAACCTCACATGGACCAAGCAAGTCATCGCCTTCGACCCCAAGGACCAGCTCAAGTGCACCGCGGCCCCAGGCGCTCTCGATGCTCTGCACCCCGACCATCAGCAACGTCCTCGTGACCAAGACCCTCATTGACGGCGAGGCAGGACTCAACGTCCTCTCCGTCCAGACCTTCGAGACACTCCGGGTCCCCTATGATCAGCTCCACCCGACCAAGCCATTCTACGGAGTCACGGATGGCTTCACACTCCCAATGGGGCAAGTCCGCCTTCCCGTCACCTCTCGTGACCGCGACAACTACCACACCGAGCTCATCGACTTCGACGTCACCAACATCCACCTCCCGTACAACGCCATCCTTGGGTATCCAGCCCTCGCCAAGTTCATGGCGGCGACCCATCACGGCTACAACGTCCTGAGGATGCTTGGGAGCGGCGGAGTCATCACGATCGCCTCCGACGAGAAGGAAGCGGTGCGTTCCTTGGAGCGCACCTACCAGACTGCGGCGGTCGAATGCTCCGATGAGGATGGAGCCGTCCTCACCCTGCAGACCGCCCCCAAGAATTAGAAGAACCTGCCCGTCAATGGACCTCAGGACACAGGGGCTCCTGACGGCCCCGCCTCAGGACTCACGCCTGCAGACAAGGCGCCCTCCACCCTCGCATAGGGAGGCGCGCCCGACGCCCCTCTCGTGACGAGCTCGGGAGCGCTCCTCTGGAGTGTCTCCGGACTCACCAGCGTCTCGAGGGAGGTGTTCGGGCACCACCTGCAGGCGTGTCTCGACGCGCGTTTTGTGAGCCCAGCATGGACCGCTCAGCGCTGGGGGCTCAGGACTTCATCGACCAAGCTACCGATGAACTTCAGTACGCAAGACTCATCCGCGGTGGGCGTAACCGCACAACCCCAAGCTCACCTACTCGCAGCCCGAGCGACCGTTTCCGCGTCTGCATTGACATCGCGGGTCTCAACCGAGCCGCCTCTCAGGAGCCCTTCTGGCCGACGGTGGTCGACCGGAGGAGGGCCCTCCCCTACAACTACGTCCGCACACTCTTCAGCTTCCGCAACGCAGCTGCCATGTTCCAGCATCTTGCGCAGCAGGCCTTGGGGGCTCGGGAGGCTCAGTGGCAGGCGGTCCGGTCAGAGCAAGAACCGGACCCGCGCGATCACTGATAGCCTTCGGAGCCCCTGGGCCTCAGGAGCCCGACGATCCTCAGGAGCGACCCGCATGGCTCACGTCTTCAGCTACCCCAACTCTTCTTCGACAAGTATCAGGTGACGCTTCAGGTATCCAATCGAGGGCGCCCCCCGGGCTGCATCATCCTCAGACTGCTAGGGGTTGTTCCCCCGTAGTTGTCTCCCTTTTTGTGCATGATCAAGGCTAGTTGTTTCTTTCCATTTGCATTATCTGCATGCTTGGCGTTCTCACCGCCACTAAGGTCATGAGCCCTTGTGAGCCCACTCGCGACCGCCGCATGATTAAGGACTGGCACGGCGTCTGTGCTCGGGTCCGTCCCTACAACATCGCTAAACCCAAGGGTTGAGCTCTGTCTCGCGAGCCATTCCCGTGACGTCACCTCCCGTGGTCCTTGGTGCCTTGTTCTCGCATGGGCTAATCGTGGATGGGTAAGTAGGGGCCCGTGGGAGGTGCCTCGCTCATGCGGGAACCGCTCGCTGGTTGTTTTTTCTTTTGGATCGTTGCAAGAGAAGACTGGGCACGACGTCTGTGCTCGGGTCAGTCCCTGCATTGTCGACAAATCCAGCGGCTGAGCTCTGTCTCGCAAGCCATTCCCGTGACGTCACCTCCTGGGGTCGCTGGTGCTGCGGCCTTATCATGCGATACCCTCTAGAGATGCACTCGGCGTAGGTCGACACAACACCTCTCTTTTCACATTTTGCAGAAGAAGACTCAGGCGCAACCCGCCTCGGGGTAGGGTCTCGTGAGTGATGCGTAAGCTCATGAGAACTTCCTTAGAGTCGTTCAGCTCGTCCTGAGGAGGGCCCATATACACCTTGGATGTCCTACCATGCAAGCCACGTGTCAGGACGGGGCTGTACACGCCCCGGAGTCTCTCCCGGTGGGCGGCTCCCTCCCACGGTCCAGTGGAAGTAACATGCTCCGCGCTGGCAGATCCAACCGAGGAGCGGTTACGCCCACGAACTAGTGGAAGCACCAAGCTCCGCGCTGGCCGCTACGACCGAGGCGCGGTTATGCCCACACTCCGCACAAGTGTGGTAGCTCTATGCTCCACGCTAGTTATAAACAACTGAGGATGGCCCCCAGTGATCGCACCAACCTCAGGGAGCTTTTCAGCTCACGACGCTCATAGCTTCTCCTTGGATGGGTGTCGTGAGGGGGGCTAGGCACGGGGTCTATGCTCAGGTCACGCCTGGTAGACGCCACCCTACCAGGTGCCCAGACACCTCGCCTTCTCGCGCCCCCATCCCAGGCGAAGGCTCGTGAGCAAGGTATGGTGCTCGTTCTCCTTCATGAGAGCCATTCGTACGTCAAATGGGACCCCTGGGCATCGTGACCCAGGGGCCTCACTAGCCACGTAGCCCCTCATCCCTTGAGTCTAGTTATGACGATAACCCCGGTCACCCGGAGGGATCAATGGCGATCGAGGTATGCGCGGGGTTGGGCCCTGCCGACGCAGAACGCAAACGGGATCGCTTGAACGTCAAGGGGGACCCCTGGGTATCGCGACCCAGGGGCCTCACTAGCCACATAGCCCCTCATCCCTTGAGTCTAGTTATTACCATAACCCCGGTCACCCGGAGGGCTCAGTGGCGATCGAGGTATGCGCGGGGTTGGGCCCTGCCGACGCAGAGCACCTAAGCAAACATGAAAGGAAGCAAGCACGGAAATCATCTAGCTATTACAATAATACCAAGTTTTTAAAACTCAAACAAAGTTCTCACGCCTCCCCGAGGCACTCGCACTTCTCTCTCTAGACAGGAACAGATCAGGCATCACCAAGCGCATCATCACCGGTCCCCACCTCTTCAGCTGCGGTAGCGGTGGCCTGGAGGAACGCCTCCACCAGCTCCGTGACCTTCGCCCCCAGGGCCTCGGCAGCCGTGCCCTCCATGACTGTGGTCACGGGCTCGGACAGTGAGGCCAGGTCAAGGGTGGGGTCACGAAGACTAAGGTGGTTGCACACTTGCGTCAGAACCAAGGTAAGGCGCGTGCAGCTCTCGACGTCGGCAAACTGGCCAATTGCGGCCGCAACCATGCGCAGGGACTTCACAAGCGCGGTGAGGAGCCCGGCGGGGCCTCCCTCTGGGGCGGCCAGCAGTTCCTTGAACCCTTCCCCGTAGGCGGCCTGCAGCGCCCTACGGGCCTCAAGATCAAAGGCAGCGAGGGCCTCGCGACTCATTGCTGGCGAGGCCGCAAGGGTGTCCTCCTTGTCGCGAGCAACTTGGGTCGCCTTGGCCTGCTCAACCTCAACCTTCAGCTTCTACAGGGCCGCGCGGTCAGCAAGCTGCTCTTGTTGCAGCCGGGACGTCTTAGCCTTCTATGCCTCAAGATCCTTCTCCAACCTCTTGAACTCCAGGGCGCGCCCAGTGCCTTCTTCGCGAAGGGCCTCCAGATCGCTCTCCGCCTTGAGGCGGCGCTTCTTGAAGAACGCAGCATCGGCTCGTGCGGCGTCACGAGCCCTCGTGGCTGCCACAGCTTCCTCTCGACCCTTGGCAGCGATCGCTGAGGCCTGGTTCCAGGAGGTCCGCGCAGACTCGTCTGCCAGGAGCCACCCGTTGACCAGCCCCAGGCGCCCTTCCATCGCGTGGCCATCACCACCTTGATGTTCGGCACGAAGCCGACCGAGCGCGGCGGAGGCAGCCTCCAAGTTCTCAGGGCCAGGCTGCACCGGCTGGCGCACGAGCACCGACAAGACCGGCTGCCCGACCAGGGGCTCGGGGGCTCCGGCCCCCCTTGCTGAAGCAGCCGGAGCAGAAGCCGCCGCAGCCTCGCAGGCACTAAGGACGCCCTCAAGTGACGCCGCCGCCGCATGATCGGCGGCCCGATTGGCCGGGACGCCCAGCATCATGGCACCCTTCTCTGCAGTCGCATCAGCAACAGGAGGGGCAGGGCACCACGACGTGACCTCCCCCTTCGCCTTCTTCATCACCCCACCCAGGCTACTGCATAAGGAGAAGCACGTCAGGGACACAACAACTAAGGATAGCAAGAGATTGCACACTTACTCGTCAGAGGCGAGGCACGCCCTTCTCTTTACCAACAGGTCAGCCGCGGCCGCTGGCGCTATGGGCGTGCCGGTGGTCAGGATCTTGGCAATGCGCGAGGCCATAGTCCTGGGCATAGCCGTGATCGTTAGTTTCGCTGGCACGACACTCCTCGGCAGCGTCATCACGTTGCTTCCCCCAGATGCAGCGCGTCCGGATCAACGTGGAGTAGTCGCCTGGGGCTGCCCGGCGGCACCTGCGCCTAACACCATTGCTCCAGCGAACGCCTCGGAGGAGTCCCCCTCTTCGTCTAGGGTCTCCTCAGAGCCCCCCTCGTCGCTCCCGTCGTCGGCACGAGAAGACACGTCAACCGTGGGCGGACCGCCCACGAGCGCACCAAAACCTGACACGGCCTTCAACAGATCGGCCTTGTCAGGGTGGTTGTACAGCGGCAGGTGGGTCCCGAGGAGGTCCTCGGGAACCATCCCTAGGAGGGTGACCGAGGTGAAGTCCAGATCGGCCTCGGCCAGTGCCCCTGAGTGCAGCCAGAGCCTGTCGTCGTTGCCCATTAGCTCCCACATGGGGCGCGAGTGTGCCTGCAGCGGCGCCAGACGCTGCCTCAAGAACTCCTTCACGATCTGGCCCCCTTCGAGCCTCGAGCCCAGGTCGCCCTCAATCCTTGCCAGGACAGGCTCGGCAAGGGGGTCGGTGAGCTTCGCGTAGCTCCAGCCGGCGCATTTCACCGGACGAGCGGTAGGCAGCGCCAGCAGAGGATGGACGCATTGGGCATCCAGATAGACCCACCTCTTCCGGTGGGAGTCTATCTTCTTCCCGGCCGTCATCAGCCAACAGCCCTGGCACTGGAAGACGAAGGAGACGCAGCCCGAGTACGGGCCCTCGCCGTATCGGCGCATGGAGAAGAAATGGCGGAAGAGGGCGACAGTCGGCCTCACCCCCACGAGCGCCTCACAGTAAAAGGCGAAGAGCGACAGGACGAAGATGGAGCGAGGCTGGATATGGAGAGCATGCACCTGGTAATGTTCCAGGATGGCATAGAAGAACTCTAAGAAGGGCTACACGAGCCCCACGGAGATGTTGTGGAGAAAAAAGGGGAAGCATGACTTCGGCAAGATCCGTGTCATGGTGGATCCGGCCCAGATCCCCGTCGGGTCGTGCTCGTTGTGGACGCTTGACAAGAAAGGTTGGACCTCTGAGTACTCCTCCTCCTTGGTGATGGAGGACTAATCGAGTGCCACCTCAAGGGAAGAAGCAGACCGGGACACCGGCGTGGCACCCTTGTTCCTCTTCGCCATTGTTGAAGGTGCCAAAGGACGCATGCGATTTAGGAAGGCAGGAGGCATAGGAGGGAGAGATCTCAGCAGGAAGGAAGGGAAGCGATAACTCCCCCGTAGCGGAGACGGCCCCTTTTGTCAAGACGCACGGTTGCCGAGACGGTGTGGGGAGCGGGGTCGCCCACGTCCCATCCAACCGTCACGCGCCAGCCTGGCCTGCAGCCTTTTTGGGTCCCGCGGCGCTTCATCCTCGGCTAAGGCTTCGCCCCGAAGCCAACTCCGCGCGCGCCTTGGGACCGGGGGCTACTATCGGCGTCCTGGGAACCAGGGTACCCAGACATGCCCGTCTGCGGGCCGCGACGCGCTCCTACTACGGCCCAGCTGATCGACTAGCTGCCGAAGACCCTCACGAGGGGGCTAAGCCTCGCGAGGAGATCAACGTCAAGACCCCCTCAGGAGCGGCCACGACAAGGTGCTCAGGAGGGTGGAGAATACAAGGCCAAGTCTGCCTCAGGAGGAGGTAGTGATGTCAGCAGTGACGCACCATGCCAGCGGGTGCCAGCGCCCGTCAGCGGCGCAATTGTCATTTTGGTGCAAAGGAGGCAGCGCAGACGCAGGTTCCCGAGGAACGGGACAAAGGTTTCCCCTTTGGTGCAACAAGACCAAAGACCGCAAGGACGACAAGGAGGATGTCACCGCCAAGCCCACCACCGCATCATCGCCTGATCGTTTTGCAGGCGAAGACTGCTTTTGTCAGGATAGGAACGTCCTTGTGTTCCTGCTCAAAAATGGCCATTGTGGGATCCCTTCCCACCTAAACATTTCGGGTGAAGAGGACCCTGGCCGCCTATATAAGTAGCTAGGATCCCCACTGTGGAGGGACAAGTTAGACCAAGCCTAGCCAAGTGAGGCAGATCCATAAACTCTGCCACCACGCAAAGGAGCAAGAACACTTGCCTTCTGACCCTCCTGAGCTCAGAAACCACTGTACTAGTTCATATTTCAGCCCTCCCGAGGCCAATCCACTAAAGCAGGAAGTAGGGTTTGACACCACACGGTGGCCTGAACCTGGGTAAACTCTTGCGTGCTTCATCTGTTGTTTGCTTGAATCTTTTCATCGGGCGAGGGCGAGACGCTAGGTAGATGCAAGCGGGAGGGATATTCGTTCATGCCCCTGTGTTCGAACTTCTTGGGTTTTGCGGAGCCCTGAATCCGACAATTGCCTTGGCGAAGGAATCTAGGTTTCACAAGAGAACCAAACACATCAAGAGACGCTTAAACTTCATCCGTGATCAAGTCAATGAGGGAGACATAGAGATTTTCAAAATACATATGGATCTAAATGTAGCAGACCCATTGACTAAGCCTCTTCCACGAGCAAAACACGATCAGCACCAAGACTCCATGGGTGTTAGAATCATTAGAATGTAATCTATATTATTGACTCTGGTGCAAGTGGGAGACTGAAGGAAATATGCCCTAGAGGCAATAATAAAGTTGTTATTTTATCTTTCTTATTCATAATAAATTTTTATTATTCATGCTAGAATTGTATTGATCGGGGACCTTGATACATGTGTGAATATATGGACAAACACTGTGTCCCTAGTGAGCCTCTACTTGACTAGCTTGTTGATCAAAGATGGTTAAGGTTTCCTAACCATAGACAAGACTTGTCCTTTGATAACGGGATCACATCATTTGGAGAATGATGTGATTGACAAGACCCATCTGTTAGCCTAGCATAATGATTGTTCAGTTTATTGTTACTGCTTTCTTCATGTCAAATACATATTCCTCCGACTATGAGATTATGCAACTCACGGATACCAGAGGAATGCCTAGTGTGCTATCAAATGTCACAACGTAACTGGGTGATTGTAAATATGCTCTACAAGTATCTCCATGGGTGTTTGTTGAGTAGGCATAGATCGAGATTAGGATTCGTCACTCCGAGTATCGAAGAGGTATCTCTGGGCCCTCTCGGTAATACATATCATAATAAGCCTTACGAGCAAATGACTAATGAGTTAGTCTCGGGATGATGTATTACGAAATGAGTAAAGAGACTTATCGGTAACGAGATTGAACTAGGTATGAAGATACCGACGATCGAATCTTGGGCAAGTAACATACCGGTGGACAAAGGGAATAAGGTATGTTGTCATAATGATTCGACTGATAAAGATCTTCGTAGAATATGTAGTAGCCAATATGAGCATCTAGGTTCCGCTATTGGTTATTGACAGGAGAAGTGTCTCGGTCATGTCTACATAGTTCTCAAACCCGTAGGGTTCGCACGCTTAACGTTCGATGACGATATTGTATTATATGAGTTATGTGATTTGGTGACCGAATGTTGTTCGAAGTCCCGGATGAGATCACAAACATGAAAAGGAGTCTTGAATTGGTCAAGAGATAAAGATTGATATATAGGACTATAGTATTAGGACACCTGAAGTGTTTCGAAGTGTATCGGGTAATTATCGGAGTACCGGGGGGTTA
This sequence comes from Secale cereale, assembly GCA_902687465.1. Lineage (NCBI taxonomy): Eukaryota > Viridiplantae > Streptophyta > Magnoliopsida > Poales > Poaceae > Secale > Secale cereale. The sequence continues at coordinate 480,511,389 of LR738711.1, forward strand.
CCGAAAACTCCGGGGGAAGTATATGGGCCATAAGAGGGGTGCACACTAGCCCACAAGGGGTGGCGCCGCCCCCCCCCCCCTTAGGCATGTGGACGAATTGGAGAAAGAACAAGGGGGGTTCGGCCCCCTGAGGGAGTCCTGGATTTATGGGGTCCTCGGGCTGTAATGCCGAGGATGGGATTATATCTCCTACGTGTCGAGGCACGACTTAGAGACACAACCCCATGCTGGAATGATCGCAAGCTTGGTATCTTTGGACAACTCATGTAAAAGATGGGGATGGAAAACATAAAATAGTTGGCTTACACTCGCCACGTCACACAAATACAATACATGTCCAAATCATCATTTAATAAAACATCACAACCCTCTAAGGGTAAAATCCAAATGACAAGATACCAAACATAATTTAAATCCACAGGTCGGATCGAATCCTAGTAGAAGTCTCCACTACTGATCATCAGGATAACGAACATAGTATCGACTACGCTCCTCGTCATACTCCCAGTCTAGCTCGGTGCCATCACCTGGATAGCTCACCATCAGACCTGCATCTGGTGTGGTGAAGTAACTGTGAGCCACAGAGGACTCAGTAATCCCATTCCCGGGTAACATGACTATTTAAGCCTTGGGTGAGGATAAGGCTGAAGAAAAGAACAAGAATAAGTGGTTGCAGCAGCACTAGCCTAGCTTACGTATAAGAGAGCGAGAAGAGAAGTGCCTCGGTCAAGAGGTGATCACGAAGTGATCCTAAACTAATCAAGTCAAACATAACCCCACCGTGTTCATCTCCCGAAACCCCTTTCGGAAAATGACAGTCACGGTACACACGCTGGTAGTGTATTGGAACATTGTGTCAAGTTTTATACAACCGGATATTAACAAGCTCCCATCTGCCACATAACCGCGGGCACGGCTTTCGAAAGTTCATAACCCTGCAGGGGTGTTCCAACTTGGCCCATGACAAGCCCATGATCCGCGGAGTCGCAACTCCAAAGTGGGAAGACCCGAGTATTCTCGGAATCCCGTGCTCAAGATACTCCAAACTAAGGTAAGGCTAATCCAGCAAATCCTCTCGGCGTGCCGACACCCTGATAGTAGCCGCGCGTATCTTGTCTCAGGCCACGACCGGATGGGACAAGCTACGGGTTTTTACCAGACCTTGAGTTTCCTCGAGGTGGCCCCGCAGGTTGCCTAGTTCGGACCAACACTCATGTGGAGCACTGGCCCGGGGTTGTTGATTAAGAAAGAGGGTTAATTACTCCCTATGCAAGTTTAATTAGTTATTAGGCAAATAGTACCAATGTTGGGACTTGCTGGAAAAGACTTAGCACTTAGCGGTTTATCGAGGGGGTCCCATAAACCCCAACCGTGTGAGGAACGCATAATCAAGGAACATAACACCGGTTTAAACGGTTCCTAGCGGCATGAGTGGAACAAATCACCAAGCAAAAGTCTTAGCCTTCCACCCATTGCCAATATATAGATGATTTCATTTTAAGCATTATATAGTGTGATATAACCCAACAAACTTCAACACGAAGCAAGCATCTTCAACTTCACCTGCAACTAGCAATGCTATAAGAGGGGCTGAGCGAAGCGTACTTATAGCCAAACAAAGGTTTGCATAGGTAGGGTGGTTAGACATGATCATGGTTACAAGTAGGAGGCTGACAGGAAAGACATGGGCATCGAGGCAAGACTATAGATCGAGACTTCTAGCAATAGGCAAAAATAGTAATGTTATCGGAGTTCGGTCATCTTGCCTGAAGAGTTGTTGTTCGGATCTAAAGAGGGGTCCTCGTTCTCAATCTCGGTGGTAACCTCGTGCTCGTACTCGTACTCGGTATCAGCTTCCGGCTCTAAACAATACAATCACACAAGGCACGAATCAACAAGATGCAATGCGCACAAAAAAATGATGGATGCATGATGGATGCACTAAGGAAGCAAAAGAGCATGACAATATGCGATCAAGCAAAATGCTTCAAAACAAGATAACAATAGGATATTATGAATCTACACGGAAAATCAATCAAGTTTCATATAAGACTTGCTGAAAACGGAGCTACGGGCTAAAAGTTATGCCCGAAACAAGAAACATGCACAAGCTGTAAATTACAGCCACATAGCAACTTCGGAGCACTAGATAAATAAGCTACAACACTCAAACATCATGGCAAAGAGCATGAACATAAACTAGACATATCCTACAGCAAATAAGTCCATTGGTGCACCACCAAGGAGCCACGGATCAATAGCAACAAGCTTGGACATATTGAACTTGACAACAAAATCCTGACAGCAGTAATTTATTGCAACTTTGGAGCAAAAGTTAAATATGCTACAGCCACTCAAATAAGCATGTGAGAACATGAATGGATAGCCAACAATATGTACAGCAAGGAACCATCAAGAGTCACCCCAAAACTATCATGGTTTGTCCTAGAACAACAAGCAAACATGGCATCTGGAAATTACAGATTCCAGACTTAGTGAAAATCCACTAAGTGTTAAAACAGCAGTTTCATCATGGCATCTAAGAGAGCAAGTTTAAGTCACCTCAAAACTAAACATGGCAAGCGGTAAGCACCACATCAAAGTACACATGATGGTGATTATGAAACATACAAGCATGCATCATGGTGGTAAACACAACGATAGCAATGAGCTCAACAAGATGGCATCTCATAACAAGTTAAACAACATCACAGCCACATGGCACTTTGCAACGAATATAAACATGGCAAGATTAAATCTATCATGCAACCTAACACAAACAACATGTAGAGCATGGCAAGACGAACACGTGGACATGTCATTTGCATCATTCGGATAAACGAGCACCAAGTTATCACTATGCAAAGATGGCATAAAACAACACATAGCAGCAGTTTGTAACGGGATGCACTCTTGCAACAGATATTTAAGCACCTAAATGATCTCAAACATGCATGGCACAATGGAATGAAACGTAGTGCTAGTCTCCACGAACGTCTGGACATGTCATTTGCGCAAAACGGATCACCACACAAGAAGTTATCACAGTTTGAATAATGCATCAGAGATCACAAAACTGGGACTTAGAGGATTTAGGGTTCAACCTAGATCTGAAGATGCGGGCCGGAGGAGTGGATCTGGCCCGGTTGGGCGAAGTGGCGGCCCGTGAAGCGGAGGAGAGGCGAGGCCCGGTCGGCTGGAGGCCCGCGGAGCGAGGGAGCCCGGCAGCCGGCTCGATCAGGCGATGTGGAGCCTAGAGGCTCGAGCGGATCGGCTGTCGTCTGGGCCTTCGGGCCCAGCGAAGGAGCGGCGCGAAGGAGGCCCGGCTCGGGCCACGATCTGGCGAAGGAGGCGGCGGGCGAGCCGTAGGAGTCCAGCCGGCGCTCGGCCTGGAGGCGGAGTGGGAGTTCCCTTGCGGCTCGGGCACTGGGCCGCCTAGGGTTGGCGAGGGGAGAGGCCCAGGTCGATCGGATCTGGCCTGGCGGGGGAATCGGCCGTTGACCCCAGATCGATCTGGAGGATCGATCGGGATCCAGGGCTGCGCGGTCGCTGGCTCGATCCGGCTGGCAGGGATCTGGCGCGAGAGGAGGCGACGATGGGGACTTTGTGGCGGCGCTGGAGAGGCTGAGAAGGTGAGGAGGCGCCGGTGGAGAGGAGAGAGAAAGGAGAGGTGTGAGGAGGTGGTTTCCGGCGAGGTGGTGGTGCTCCGGCGAACTCCGGCGAGATTCCGGCGAAACTCCGGCGAGGTGGAGGTGGCTGGAGGAAGGAGAAGGTGGGGGCTAGGGTTTCCTTAATTTGGGGCAAAATTTAGGGGAGTGGACAAATATATAGGCACAAGGAGCTAGGGTTGTCCAAATAGAGTGCGGTTTTCGGCCACACGATTAGAATTGGATGGCCTAGATGATAGAAGTGGCTAGGAGTGGTTGGTGGGCTGATGGAGGGGTGTCTTGGGCCTCAAAGTGGAGGCACTTTGAGCCCACAAGAATAACTGTTGGGGTAGCAAACGGACTCGAAACGCGATGAGATTTGACAGGCGGGTTACACACACCAAAACAACAACACACGACAAGTCTCGCGCCAAACCGGTAACGTTACACGGCCAAACACCAAAGTAGGCCTACAGGACGCCACGGACACGTGAGGGAGCTCCGGAACGCGAAACGGACAACGGGAAGGAACGCGTGGAACCGGATGCAAACAACAACACAAATGCAATGCGATGCACATGACTGCATGATATGAATGAATGCCACACACGCACACAACAAAACGACGAAAACCCGAAAGACAAAGAACCCGGAATGGAATAGATGAAGCCAGAGATATATTATATGCCCAAAAGGGAACGTATTACATCCGGGGCATTACAAAAAGATCTCGTCCCGAGATCTAGGACTGGAAAAAGGAAGGGTACTCGGAACGAAGATGATCTTCTCGTTCCCACGTAGCTTCTCAGTCGGTATGGTGTGACCACTTGACTTTCAAGAATTTGATGGACTTGTTGCGGGTCTTGCGTTCGGTTTCTTCGAGAATAGCAACGGGATGCTCTCGGTAGGACAAATCTTGTTGAAGATCAATCTCTTCAAACGGAATCATGCGTTCAGGTGCCTTGAAGCATTTGCGGAGTTGAGACACATGGAACACATCATGAACATTGGCGAAGTTGGAAGGGAGCTCAAGTTGATAGGCTAGATCGCCTCATTTGCCAAGGATCTTGAAAGGCCCGACGTATCTAGGAGCAAGCTTTCCTTTGATACCGAATCTTCGGGTGCCTTTCATCGGAGAAACACGGAGATAGACATGATCACCAATGTTGAAGGCCAAATCACGATGCTTGCCGTCATAGTAGCTCTTCTGACGCAACTGAGCGGCCTTGAGATTCTCACGTATGACTTTGCACATCTCTTCGGCTTCTGAGATCAAGTCATTGCCAAGAAGTTGACGTTCACCTGTTTCAGACCAGTTGAGAGGGGTACGGCACTTTCTGCCATAGAGAATTTCAAACGGAGCTTTGCTGGCACTTGCTTGAAAGCTGTTGTTGTAAGAGAACTCGGCAAATGGAAGGCAATCTTCCCATTTCATGCCAAAAGATATGACACAGGCTCTGAGCATGTCTTCTAGAATCTGGTTCACTCGCTCGACTTGACCACTAGTCTGAGGGTGAAAAGCAGTGTTGAACCTGATCTTAGTGCCCATGGTGGACTGAAAGGAGTCCCAGAACTTTGAAGTGAACAAACTTCCACGGTCTGAGGAGATGCCTTGAGGAATGCCATGTAAAGACACAATTCTGGAAGTGTACAACTCTGCCAATTGAGCTGCATTGATGGATTCTTTGACTGGAAGGAAGTGAGCGACTTTGGTAAGCTTGTCAATCACCACAAAGATAGAATCATTCCCTCTCTTGGACTTAGGAAAGCCAGTGACGAAATCCATTTCAATGTGGTTGAATTTCCACTCGGGAATAGGAAGAGGTTGGAGAAGACCGGCTGGACGTTGATATTCTGCTTTCACTCTTCTGCAAACATCACATTCATTCACGAATTGGGCAATCTCCCTTTTCATGCGTGTCCACCAGTAAGATTGCTTGAGGTCTTGGTACATCTTGGAGCTACCAGGATGAATGGAAAGGAGAGAATCATGTGCTTCTTCCATTATGAGCTTCCTGAGATCACCTTTGGGAACAACGAGTCTGTCCTCGAAGAACAAGGTATCTCTCTCATCAACACGATAGCACTTGTATTTAGGAGTGCCCTTTGCAATACCATGTTTCACCTTCTGCACCATGGCATCACTGAGTTGGGCCTCACGGACCTGATCTTCCAAGGTAGGAGCAACTTGAAGATTTGCAAGAAAACCCTACGGAACAACTTGAAGGTTGAGCTTCCTGAAAGCTTCACAAAGCTCAGGCTGGAACGGCTTGATAAGAAGGCTGTTGCAATATGCCTTTCTGCTCAAAGCATCTGCAATCACATTCGCCTTGCCAGGAGTGTATTCGATGCTGGGATCATACTCTTGGATCATTTCAACCCAACGAGTCTGGCGGAGGTTCAGATTCGGCTGTGTGAAGATGTACTTCAAGCTCTTGTGATCGGTGAAGATGTCGACTTTTCTGCCCAACAACAGATGTCTCCACGTAATCAAAGCATGTACCACAGCTGCTAGCTCGAGATCATGTGTGGGATAGTTCTTCTCACTTGGCTTGAGCTGACGGAAGAGTATGCCACAATTCTCTTATCTTGCATAAGCACACCACCAAATCCTTGAAGAGAAGCATCACAGAATACTTCATAGGGCTTGGACTCATCTGGAGGAGTAAGAACTGGAGCAGAGACGAGCTTTTCTTTGAGAGTTCTGAATGCCACTTCACACTCTGGAGACCAAAAGTATTTGACATTCTTCTGAAGCAAGTTGGAAAGAGGCTTGGCAATCTTGGAGAAGTTCTCAACGAACCTTCTACAATAGCTGGCAAGACCTAGAAAACTGCGGAGTTGCTTGACGTTCTGAGGAGCTTCCCAGTTGACAATTGCTTCAACTTTCTCAGGATTTACCGCAATACCGTCAGCGGAGATGATATGGCCCAGGTACAAAACCTTATCGAGCAAAAATTCGCACTTGGAGAACTTGGCATAGAACTTATGCTCACGGAGTCGATCAAGAACCAGACGTAAGTTCTTTTCGTCATCTTCTTCATTCTTGGAAAACACCAGAATATCATCCAGATACACAAGCACAAACTCGCCGGTGTAGGGGTTGAAGATGTAGTGCATCATTCTCGAGAAGGTAGGAGGAGCATTGGCGAGACCAAAGGACATGACTGTATACTCATATGAACCGAAACTCGTTCTGAAGGCAGTCTTGGGAATGTCTTTCTCGCGAATGCGAATTTGGTGATAGCCCATTCGGAGGTCAAGCTTAGAGAACACTTTAGCTCCTTTGAGCTGCTCGAAGAGTTCGTTGATGTTGGGAAGCGGATACTTGTTCTTTATTGTCTTCTTGTTCAATGGCCGGTAATCAACGCAGAGACGCTCCGTGCCATCTTTCTTCTTGACAAATAAGACACCACTGCCCCAAGGCGACGTACTAGGCCTGATGAGGCCCATACGCTCCTGTTCATCAAGCTGCTTCTTCAATTCCTTCAATTCTTTGGGAGAGAGCTTGTACGGACGCCGGCATGCTGGCTCAGTACCCGGCTCGAGTTCAATGACGAATTCCACCTGACGGTGTGGAGGCATGCCTGGAAGTTCTTCAGGAAAGACGTCTTGATATTCGTTTACCACCGGAATTTGAGATATGGCATTAATCTCGCCCTTATCATTGAGAGAGAAAAGCCTGATAGTGTTATCCCTGGAGGCGAAGATAATCACATCTTCATCAGGATGAGTCATCTTGACTTCCTTCCATGCACAATCAATGTGAGCATCATGTTGAGAAAGCCAATCCATCCCGAGGATGAGGTCAATGTCGGAATTACCAAGAATAACCGGATTAGCCAGAAATCGATAATCACCCATGCGAATAGATACATTCGGAGCCACCATACTAGAACCCAATCTCTTGCCAGGTGATATAACACTCAAAGGTCTTGGTAAAGCTTCAGAGTGAACATTATTCTTGGATGCAAATGGATATGACATGAAAGAGCATGAAGCACCCGAATCAAACAAAACTTTAGCAGGGATAGAGTTAACTGGAAGGTTACCCAAAATGACATAAGAAGAATTCTCCGCTTGCGTTGCATTTTTCAGATTGACCCTTGCTTGCTTGGGATTATGCTTGACAATAGCTGAACTCACAGGTGGAGGAGGAGGAAGGCGCTTCGGGTTCGGACATCTGTTAGCATAATGACCTTTCCGAGTGCACTTGTTGCAAGTCACTTCTGAGAGAGGACAGAAATGAGAACCACTTGACTTGGAGCCTTGAGACTGAAACTGGTTCCTCGACTGGTTGCTCGGGTTGGGTGGGTGGGAGAAACCACGTCCACTAGAGTTCTTGTTGCCGTTGGAGTTGTTGTAAGGAGCTCGAATCACTGGAGGAGGAGGAAGCCAGAATTTCTGTTGTTTCACAGCCACTTGAGAAGATGAGGAGGAGTGAACGGCATCTCGAATCCTCTTTTTAGAAGCCTCCATCTTAAGCTGAGCTGGCTCTTGTTTCAAAGCCATGTTATCGAATTTGTCGAACTCATCGGGCTCGAACAAGGTGAGAGCAAGTTGAAGTTCATCTTTCAGGCCTCCGCGGAACTGGTAGATTTTGCTCTTGGCATCAGGAATGTCTTGCTTAGCATAAAGGGCGAGGTTTTGGAACTTGACATTATACTGGTAGACAGTCATAGAGCCCTGCTTCAGGTTGCGGAATTGCTCACGCATACCCTCGATGACACTTGTTGGAATGTGGTGAGAGCGAAAGTCCTTGCAGAAATCCTCCCAAGAGATCACACGACCTGGCCTGGAGTCTTTGTACTGCTGCCACCAGTCAGCTGCTTGGTCTTTGAGTTGGAAGGCTGCAAACTTCACATAATCCTCTTCCCATACGTTGCTGCACTCAAAATGTTTCTTGATATCGGTTAACCAATCTTCAGCATCAAGAGGGTCGACACAGTAACTGAAAGCTTTTGGATTATTGGCCAAGAACTGGTTGAGAGTAGCATGGTGCTGTTGGTTGAAGAAGTTGCCTTGATTCCCTGGAACACCCTGATTAGCTTGATTAGCTTGCATCTGCTGCATCATCTGCATCAACAACTGGGTGTTCTAATTTGTAGTCTGCATAATCGCTCTCCAAGCCTCAGACGGAGGAGGAGGGGAAGGAGGACGATCTGGAACCTCTTCACCCTCTGGGTTAGCGTTGGGAACCCGTTTCGGAGCCATCCTGAAAGAGATGACCACGAATCAGCAATTGATTGAAAGAAGATAAAGCTGAATCAATGGAATGAATTGCAACAAGTCTTCACAATAATCATTCAAACAAGAGGAACGAATGAAATTCTCAGTTAAATGATAACATCAATCTTCACGAGAAGCCACATAAGGGACAAAAGGTAAAATAAGAAAAACAACAAGGTACGGATGGAAACAAACGCAAGACAGGAGCTTCGTTCTAACATCTTTGTGCTGAAAGCTTATGAACGCGTTACGAAAGGGTTTTGCAATCCCCGGGTCAGCATAGCCAAGGACCCTTTAATATGCAACTCCCGATCGGAACATCGGTCATAATACCACTTCACTCAATGTAGAACCCCGAACTCCCTAACATGCATTCGTTGGAAGAATGCCTACGATCTACTGGATAAACCCACCTATGAATTTCCGAAAGTTTCTAGTTATGCAATCAGGTGTTGGGGATACAGGGGAAGCACCGCGCAATCAACTCTAAACCTACATCCAGTTGTATCCATCCTTCAACACATAACCAGTCTTTCTCGGAAACTGTCTACCTCGGACCTTCGAAAAGCATCCACTATAACAAGCTATGGCAATACTCCCGAACTACCTCCCCAGTACTGGGTGATGTCGGGGTTATCTTGCCACTAACCGTATAGGAGAGATTTTTGATGTCGGCCGTCTTAAGTATTTAGTACTGCCGCGATATGCTTGTGACGACAATACCCCGAAGCTCAACTCCCCGGGACACTACCACAACCCCTAATGTCAGGAGGCATCGAGAACAATATTCTCGTCACAAGAACATCGAAACACTCCCAAAATACTCGCGAGATTCCTAAAAAAAATTTGGTGCAATTTTTGAAGATAGAAGAGACAAGAGTAGACGTCAGGAGTCCTCACCAGAGAGAAAGGGGATGAGAAGCAAAGAAATCCTACTCTCCGATATAAATATAGGACTCAAAAATATTTTCAGTGTGTGCCTAGACTCGACCGTCAACGATTCGATCAATCAGTGGGGGCTCCTAGGTCGGAGAAGGCTCTGAATACCAACTTGTAATGCCCAGGATGGGACTATATCTCATACGTGTCGAGGCACGACTTAGAGACATAACCCCATGCTGGAATGATCGCAAGCTTGGTATCTTTGCACAACTCATGTAAAAGATGGGGATGGAAAACATAAAATAGTTGGCTTACACTCGCCACGTCACACAAATACAATACATGTCCAAATCATCATTCAATAAAACATCACAGCCCTCTAAGGGTAAAATCCAAATGACAAGATACCAAACATAATTTAAATCCACAGGTCGGATCGAATCCTAGTAGAAGTCTCCACTACTGATCATTAGGATAACGAACATAGTATCGACTACGCTCCTCGTCATACTCCCAGTCTAGCTCGGTGCCATCACCTGGATAGCTCACCATTGGACCTGCATCTGGTGTGGTGAAGTAACTGTGAGCCACAGAGGACTCAGCAATCCCATTCCCGGGTAACATGACTATTTAAGCCTTGGGTGAGGATAAGGCTGAAGAAAAGAATAAGAATAAGTTGTTGCAGCAGCACTAGCCTAGCTTACGTATAAGAGAGCGAGAAGAGAAGTGCCTCGGTCGAGAGGTGATCACGAAGTGATCCTAAACTAATCAAGTCAAACATAACCCCACCGTGTTCATCTCCCGAAACCCCTTTCGGAAAATGACAGTCACGATACACACGCTGGTAGTGTATTGGAACATTGTGTCAAGTTTTCTACAACCGGATATTAACAAGCTCCCATCTGCCACATAACCGCGGGCACGGCTTTCGAAAGTTCATAACCCTGCAGGGGTGTTCCAACTTGGCCCATGACAAGCCCACGATCCGCGGAGTCGCAACTCCAAAGTGGGAAGACCCGAGTATTCTCGGAATCCCGTGCTCAAGATACTCCAAACTAAGGTAAGGCTAATCCAGCAAATCCTCCCGGCGTGCCGACACCTGATAGTAGCCGCGCGTATCTCGTCTCAGGCCACGACCGGATGGGACAAGCTACGGGTTTTTACCAGACCTTGAGTTTCCTCGAGGTGGCCCCGCAGGTTGCCCAGTTCGGACCAACACTCATGTGGAGCACTGGCCCGGGGTTGTTGATTAAGAAAGAGGGTTAATTACTCCCTATGCAAGTTTAATTAGTTATTAGGCAAATAGTACCAATGTTGGGACTTGCTGGAAAAGACTTAGCACTTATCGAGGGGGTCCCATAAACCCCAACCGTGTGAGGAACGCATAATCAAGGAACATAACACCGGTTTAAACGGTTCCTAGCGGCATGAGTGGAACAAATCACCAAGCAAAAGGCTTAGCCTTCCACCCATTGCCAATATATAGATGATTTCATTTTAAGCATTATATAGTGTGATATAACCCAACAAACTTCAATACGAAGCACGCATCTTCAACTTCACCTGCAACTAGCAATACTATAAGAGGGGCTGAGCGAAGCGTACTTATAGCCAAACAAAGGTTTGCATAGGTAGGGTGGTTAGACATGATCATGGTTACAAGTAGGAGGCTGACAGGAAAGACGTGGGCATCGAGGCAAGACTATAGATCGAGACTTCTAGCAATAGGCGAAAATAGTAATGTTATCGGGGTTCGGTCATCTTGCCTGAAGAGTTGTCGTTCGGATCGAAAGAGGGGTCCTCGTTCTCAAGCTCGGTGGTAACCTCGTGCTCGTACTCGTACTCGGTCTCAGCTTCCGGCTCTAAACAATACAATCACACAAGGCACGAATCAACAAGATGCAATGCGCACAAAAAAATGATGGATGCATGATGGATGCACTAAGGAAGCAAAAGAGCATGACAATATGCGATCAAGCAAAATGCTTCAAAACAAGATAACAATAGGATATTATGAATCTACACGGAAAATCAATCAAGTTTCATATAAGACTTGCTGAAAACGGAGCTACGGACTAAAAGTTATGCCCGAAACAAGAAACATGCACAAGCTGTAAATTACAGCCACATAGCAACTTCGGAGCACTAGATAAATAAGCTACAACACTCAAACATCATGGAAAGGAGCATGAACATAAACTACACATATCCTACAGCAAATAAGTCCATTGGTGCACCACCAAGGAGCCACGGATCAATAGCAACAAGCTTGGACATATTGAACTTGACAACAAAATCCTGACAGCAGTAATTTATTGCAACTTTGGAGCAAAAGTTAAATATGCTACGGCCACTCAAATAAGCATGTGAGAACATGAATGGATAGCCAACAATATGTACAACAAGGAACCATCAAGAGTCACCCCAAAACTATCATGGTTTGTCCTAGAACAACAAGCAAACATGACATCTGGAAATTACAGATTCCAGACTTAGTGAAAATCCACTAAGTGTTAAAACAGCAGTTTCATCATGGCATCTAAGAGAGCAAGTTTAAGTCACCTCAAAACTAAACATGGCAAGTGGTAAGCACCACATCAAAGTACACATGATGGTGATTCCGAAACATACAAGCATGCATCATTGAGGTAAACACAACGATAGCAATGAGCTCAACAAGATGGCATCTCATAACAAGTTAAACAACATCACAGCCACATGGCACTTTGCAACGAAGATAAACATGGCAAGATTAAATCTATCATGCAACCTAACACAAACAACATGTAGAGCATGGCAAGACGAACACGTGGACATGTCATTTGCATCATTCGGATAAACGAGCACCAAGTTATCACTATGCAAAGATGGCATAAAACAACACATACCAGCAGTTTGTAACGGGATGCACTCTTGCAACAGATATTTAAGCACCTAAATGATCTCAAACATGCATGGCACAATGGAATGAAACGTAGTGCTAGTCTCCATGAACGTCTCGACATGTCATTTGCGCAAAACGGATCACCACACAAGAAGTTATCACAGTTTGAATAATGCATCAGAGATCACAAAACTGGGACTTAGAGGATTTAGGGTTCAACCTAGATCTGAAGATGCGGGCCGGAGGAGTGGATCTGGCCCGGTTGGGCGAAGTGGCGGCCCGCGAAGCGGAGGAGAGGCGAGGCCCGGTCGGCTGGCGGCCCGCGGAGCGAGGGAGCCCGGCGGCCGGCTCGATCAGGCGATGTGGAGCCTGGAGGCTCGGGCGGATCGGCTGGCGACTGGGCCTTCGGGCCCAGCGAAGGAGCGGCGCGAAGGAGGCCCGGCTCGGGCCGCAATCTAGCGAAGGAGGCGGCGGGCGAGCCGTAGGAGTCCAGCCGGTGCTCGGCCTGGAGGCGGAGTGGGAGGTCCCTGGCGGCGCGGGCACTGGGCCGCCTAGGGTTGGCGAGGGGAGAGGCCCAGGTCGATCGGATCTGGCCTGGCGGGGGAATCGGCCGTTGACCCCAGATCGATCTGGAGGATCGGTCGGGATCCAGGGCGGCGCGGTCGCTGGCTCGATCCGGCTGGCAGGGATCTGGCGCGAGAGGAGGCGGCGATGGGGACTGTGTGGCGGCGCTGGAGAGGCTGAGAAGGTGAGGAGGCGCCGGTGGAGAGGAGAGAGGAAGGAGAGGTGTGAGGAGGTGGTTTCCGGCGAGGTGGTGGTGCTCCGGCGAACTCCGGCGAGATTCCGGCGAAACTCCGGCGAGGTGGAGGTGGCTGGAGGAAGGAGAAGGTGGGGGCTAGGGTTTCCTTAATTTGGGGCAAAATTTGGGGGAGTGGACAAATATATAGGCACAAGGAGCTAGGGTTGTCCAAATAGAGTGCGGTTTTCGGCCACACGATTAGAATTGGATGGCCTAGATGATAGAAGTGGCTAGGAGTGGTTGGTGGGCTGATGGAGGGGTGTCTTGGGCCTCAAAGTGGAGGCACTTTGATCCCACGAGAATAACTGTTGGGGTAGCAAACGGACTCGAAACGCGACGAGATTTGACAGGCGGGTTACACACACCAAAACAACAACACACGACAAGTCTCGTGCCAAACCGGTAACGTTACACGGCCAAACACCAAAGTAGGCCTACAGGACGCCACGGACACGTGAGGGAGCTCCGGAACGCGAAACGGACAACGGGAAGGAACACGTGGAACCGGATGCAAACAAGAACACAAATGCAATGCGATGCACATGAGTACATGATATGAATGAATGCCACACACGCACACAACAAAACGACGAAAACCCGAAAGACAAAGAACCCGGAATGGAATAGATGAAGCCAGAGATATATTATATGCCCAAAAGGGAAAGTATTACATCCGGGGCATTACACGGGCGTCCGGGCTATGTGGCGTGGGCCGGACTGATGGGCCGTGAAGATACAAGACATAAGGCTTTCTCTCGTGTCCGGATGGGACTCTCCTTGATGTAGAAGGCAAGCTAGGCGTGCGGATATGCAGATTCCTTCCTCTATAAACTGACTTTGTACAACCCTAGCCTCCTCCAGTGTCTATATAAACCGGAGGGTTTAGTACGTAGGCCAATAATAATCATACAGGCTAGCCATCTAGGGTTTAGTCATTACGATCTCGAGGTAGATCAACTCTTGTAACCCCTATACTCATCAAAGTCAATCTAGAAGGATTAGGGTATTACCTCCATCAAGAGGGCCCGAACCTGGGTAAACAAAGTGTCCCGTGCCTCCTTTTACCTTCGATCCTTAGACGCACAGTTCGGGACCCCCTACCCGAGATCTGCTGGTTTTCACACCGACATTGGTGCTTTCATTGATAGTTCCACTGTGCCGTCGTCGAAATGCTTGATGGCTCGCCTAGTCATCAATGATAGTATTACTTCCGAAGGAGCCCTAGTTTCAGGGCAAACCCTCCGGCTTGGCGGCTTCACGATGGGTGCCCGTTCGGCCGTTAAGCCAACAGCAAACCCTCTAGTTGCTGAAAACCCTCTTCGTATTAGCCCCGAATACTCCGACAAGATGGATCCGGCAGATCTATAGTCTTTGAACGATCTGCTAGATCGCATCACCGCCTCGGGGGCCCAACTGACTATGATGAGATCGGGATTAAACCCGACCAAAGAGAATTTAAAACTCCATTGATCACCCATCAGGTAGCGGTTGTGGAGGAGCAAGCTAACAATAACTCTTCTCCCACGTTCAGAACAAAGTATGTTCGGATTTCCGAACTAGGAAATCTAGATACCTGCATTCGGAAGGACACTCCCTGTCCCCCAGACATAACATCGTACATCAAGCCTGAAAATCCGTCGGACACTCCGGAACCTAGGCTGGTAAACCGAGAAATCCCTCAAACTCCAGACTCCACTGTGGGTCAGGGCGCGAATTTAGTCCCGCCCACCCACCACAAGCAACATTCTCCAAGCAATTTCGGTCTTCCAGACATATGTGACCTAATGTATGTGCGGCAGCAGCCTCAGGAGACAGTCCACCACTTTTGGGCCAGATTCCTCCTTGTTAAAAACAACATGAAAGACTGCTGTGACGACAACTCTATTTCGGTATTTCGCAACAACTGTACGGATGAAGTGATCCATAACGCCCTCAGTCACCATCGTGTAGTGCACTTTGAAGATTTGGCACACATAGTATAGAAGTACTGCGCAATGGAAAGCACTTGGAAAAGCCAAATGGCCAGCTGGGAACCTCAGGCCTTTAAGCCATCTCCCGGACGGGCAAAAAGGATGCACCCTCGTGGCACACCTACTCTTTATCCCGCTGACAATAATACCAAGCCCTTTACGGGACATAGAACTGTCTTCGAAGAATGGCTCGATAGGCCCTGTCAAATACACTCAACACCAGATACCGAACCAACGCACAGCCTACGGGCATGTTGGATACTCCAGCAGGTGTCCAAGAGCGGCGAGGGTATCCTCACCAACAACACCCCAAAGAGATACTCTTCGAAGAACGATGATTTCAAAGTATTCATGGTCCTCGAGACCTTCTCATCTAATAATTGGCGCAAAAGGGCGCTCTGCGACCTCGCCGAAGTTTGCCAAACAGCAGCAATAAACCCTTGGAACGATACGACAATCACTTTCAACGCCGATGACGAACCAAGGTCTTGCTCAGTCCGGGCACCAGCCGCATTGGTCCTAAACCCAATCGTGGATGGTTTTCGGCTCACTAAAGTGCTAATGGACAGCGGCAGCGGGCTGAACCTTATCTACGAGGACACCCTCAATAAAATGCAAATGGACAGGAGTCGCATTGAGCAGAGCAATACATCCTTTAGAGGGATCATCCCTAGCAGGGAAGTAAGATGCTCAGGGAAAATGAAACTGGATGTGGTATTCGGCACACCAGAAAATTATAGGTCCGAAGAGATAATCATTCAGGTGGCCCCTTTCAACAGCGGATGTCATGCCATGTTTGGGCGAGATGCATTCACACGCTTTAAAGCTATACCTCATTATGGGTATATGAAGCTCAAAATGCCCTGGCCCAGTGGAGTTATCACGGTCTCTAGTGATCTGGACATAGCACTTAGCGCCGAAAATAAAACCGCATCCCTGGCCCTCGAGGCACTATCTGACACCCTAGCGGCCGAGGAACTCGCCGCTCTATGTTCCACAGTCGATAGGGACGATGTAATACTTGATAAAAGGCCTAAATCCACCTCCTTCAAATCAGCGGACAAAATAATCAAATTTCAAGTCCACCCAACGGATCCCAAGAAAACAGCTCCCATCGGGGCACACCTGGAACCCACGATGGACGTCGCATCACGAGCATTCTTGCGCGAGAACTGGAATATCTTCGCCTGGCACCCCTCGGATATGCCAGGAATCCCACGCGCATTGGCCGAACATAGTCTGAATATACTGAAGGGATACAAGCCGGTCAAGCAAACGCTCCAGCGATTTTCCGAACCCAAGAGACAAGCTATGGGGGAGGAGCTAGCCAAGTTACTCGAAGCCGGGTTCATCAGAGAGATTAAACATCCGGATTGGCTAGCAAACCTGGTCATGTTACCAAAGAAGGATAAGTCATGGCGCCTGTGTGTCGATTTCAAAGACCTTAACAAAGCATTTCTTAAGGACACATTCCCACTACCTTGCATCGATGAGATTATTGACGCAACCGCGGGGCACAATTCACTATGTTTCCTCGATGCGTACTCCGGATACCATCAAATTAAGATGAAGGAATCCGACCAAGCCGCAACGGCATTCATCACCCCGTACGGGCCTTTCTGCTTCAACACCATGCCTTTCGGGCTCAAGAATGCCGGCGCAACGTACCAACGCATGATTCAAACATGCCTAGAAAAGCAAATCGGCAAAACTGTTGAGGCATATGTAGACGACGTAGTCATCAAAACCAAGCATGCTGAACCCTTGGTGGACCACTTATGCCTTACATTCGACAACCTCCGAAGATATGATATAAAGCTCAATCCAGAAAAGTGCATCTTCGGCGTCCCCCCAGGCAAACTGCTCGGGTTCATTGTTCCAAATAGAGGAATTGAAGCAAACCCAGCAAAAATCCGGGCCCTGTCACAATTAGCAACACCAACGAACCTCAAGCAGGTCCAAAAACTAGCCGGGTGCGTGGCAGCTTTGAGCCGCTTTATCTCCAGATTGGGAGAAAAAGCACTGCCATTGTATCGCCTGCTGCGATACACCAACCACTTCATGTGGACGGATGAGGCAACAGCTAGACTGGAGAATATGAAAACTTTGCTAGCAAGCAACCCCATCCTGGCCGCACCAAACGTCTGTGAACCATTGTTGCTCTACATATCGGCAACTCACCAGGTGGTGAGTGCGGTGCTCGTCGTTGAACGATAAGAGGAGGGGCATAAATTCCTAGCTCGGAAATCGGTATACTACATCTCGACGGTCCTCACGCCATGCAGATCCCGATATTCGCATTATCAGACGATAGCATATGCGGTCTTTATGGCATCCCGCAAGCTGCTGCACTACTTTCAAGAGTGCTCGATCACGGTGGCCTCAGAGGTACCACTCAATGACATTATAAACAACCAAGACGCCACTGGCCGGATTGCGAAATGGGCTATTGAGTTCTTACCATTTGAGATAACATACATACCACGCCGAGTAATTAAATCTCAGGTGTTGGCTGACTTCGTCACCGAATGGACAGAGGCTGAACTCCCTACAGAGTACGGCACGTATTCCAACTAGGTGATGCACTTCGATGGCTCTACAATGCTAGCCGGACTTGGGGCTGGTGTCATCTTCACATCCCCCACAGGAGACACAGTCCACTACATGCTGCAAACACTGTACACAGACTCCAACAATGCAGCCGAATACGAGGCCCTGTTGCATGGTCTCCGGATGGCCGTATCCATGGGCATACAATGCCTTGAGGTGCGTGGGGATTCAAACCTCACAATATCCCAAATAAATGGAGAATTCGAGGCAAAAGACCTGAAGATGGCGGCTTACGCAACGCCGTACTCAAAATATTAGCTCGGTTCGAGGGGCTCGAGTTTCATCATGTGGCTCGAGATAGTAATCAGGCCGCATACATCCTTGCTCGCATGGGCGCTAAACGAGACCTAGTCCCACCAAACACCTTTGTGGAGAGGCTCTTCAAGCCATCCGTGGTATGGCAGGACGAGAGCGGCAACACTAGTCCGGAGCCGATCATACCCTCTGGTGCCGAACACAGTTCCGATATCATCGGAGGCTCGGGTACCGAAATAACCCCATCGGCCCACGAAATCATGGCTATTATTGCCTTACGGACCGAGCCTTTCCTCGCCTACCTTACTAGGAACGAGCTCCTGGAGGATCAGATTGTGGCCCATCGCATAGTGCGATGCTCAAAAGCCTACAAAGTTCAGGAAGGGGAATTGTACAAGAAAAGTACTACCGGAGTCCTTCAAAGATCAATCTCCGAAGAAGAGGGATGGAAGCTCTTGGATGAAATACACGCTGGCCTCGGCGGGCACTACGCCGCGGCTCGGGCCCTTGTAAGTAAGGCCTTTCGCGCGGGCTTCTTTTGGCCCATAGCTCAGGCAGATGCACATGACCTCGTACAGCGCTGCGTGGGATGCCAGCTTTTCGCTAATCAAAGCCATATGTCGCCCACCACCCTAAGAACAATCTCCATTACATGGCCCTTTGCGGTCTGGGGGCTCGATATGGTTGGACCCCTAAAAGGGGGAAGCCATAAGAGGAAATACTAATTGGTCATGGTCGATAAGTTCACTAAGTGGATAGAAGGTAAGCCAGTCAAACCAGGTGAAGCCGGACTGGTGATAGACTTCATATCCGGTGTAGTACACCATTACGGTGTCCTGCACAGTATTATTACTAACAACGGCTCTAACTTTATAGCCGATGAGGTGAAAACTTGGTGCGCCAATCTGGGCATCAAACTCGATTACGCATCTGTATATCACCCTCAGACAAACGGCTAAGTCGAACGGGCTAACGACATGATAAGAGCGGCATCAAACCCAAACTAGTGCGATCTCTGCAAGAATCATACAAATACTAGGTCGAGGAACTCGATTCCGTACTCTGGGGGCTGCGGACCACGCCCAATCACACGACTGGATACACACCTTTTTTCATGGTGTACGGTGCGGAGGCAGTCTTGCCTTGCGACATTATTCACGAAGCACCTCAAGTGCGCATGTATGAAGAGAGAGAATCCAAGCTCGATCGGTAGGACAACCTGGACCGCCTGGAGGAGGAGCGCGATATCGCGAAGGCCCGTTCCGCATTCTATCAACAGAAGGCTCGGCGGTACCAAAGCAGAGAAGTACGGGCAAAGACTTACAATGTCGGGGAACTCATTCTATGACTACCAGAGAAGAAAAAGGACAAGCTCAAGCCCAAATGGGAGGGTCCGTTTATCATAGATGAAGTTCTCACTGGATGAGCCTATCGTCTTCGCAATGCTTGGGACAATCGCTTGGAGCCAAACCCATGGAACGCGGCAAGGCTTCGAAGGTTCTACGCCTAAAAGTTTGCACATATACCTTTTTTCTCCTCGCTCCTTCTCTTTCTCCTCTTCGCTATTTTCTATTTTCTCGTTTCTATAAGACTTTGTTCAGCGTGTGTTCGGATAAACCACACACTTGAAGGGTGTTCATCCTTAAATGTACATACCCCACAATACCTCGGGACTTCTATTTACGAGAAGTTTATTATAATTATTTTGTGAGCATCAAGCTCACCGTATATATGTGTCATCTACCCACATATGTCTTTTTCCCATCATTATATGCACCTTTATGACTTATGTTTTTGCCAAGCTGGGTTGCCTGGCTCCTGTGCTTATGCCCTATGTTCCCGTTTGTTCGGCTAGGGCATAAAGGAAGCACCTCTGCAATTGTTACAGCAGGGTTATCCGGACGTGTACCTCAGACGGGTGAAGCCCAAAGCTAGCATTCTTAAGGTAATGATCGGTCGGTGAGCAAACGATGAATTCCCCTTGTTGCAATATAAAACCCCAGATGACAATATGTACTGTGATCTTTTAGCGTCACAACTTCGGTATGCACAAAAATCCGCATACTAGCCCAGGGAAAGAAACCCTTAACGGAACTATTCTCTATGGAAGATGTTTCTTACAACCAAATGTAATATAACATAACTCCCCGAATACAACTTGTTTGTTCAAGCAACTATGACTGGATTACCTAATTTCCGAACATACTCGGGTGTTTACCCTGCGTACAGTGTTCGGAAACACTCCGAACCTAGGGTCCCCGGAGGTTGAAGCAGAAGGTCTGCCATGACAATCGTTTTACAAATTTGGCTGGAGACAAGTTTATTAACAAAAGTACATTACTACTTAGACTCAAAAACTTCTTCTTCCACTAGACCTTCTAATAACTTTTCTATTTTACAATCCTATTGGGAAAACTTGGCGGCTAACTTCACTGGGTCATACACCAGGCTGACTAGAATTTCCTGTCCATCGGATCCTCGAGGTCCGACCCGTGCCATATGATCTGGATCAAGCCCGGTGTACCGTGTTTTTACCATGGCCCAAGCTTCCCGAGCACCCTCTTGGCATGCCGATATCTTCCATATCCCAAAACGGCGCCAGCTCCCTTGAATAAATTCACGAGTTCCTCCATACTTCCTGGAGGAGAATCGGCTGGCCATAAAGCCTTAGAAATGTTCCTCATTGCCCGTGCTCGCTCACGCACCTTGGACAGCTCTTGTAGCAGGTCGCCTCGAAATTCGGACACCTCTTCTTCGGGCTGCCCAGTCAACACATCTGCCGAAACAACCTTGTCAGGGTTTCGCATTAGCGAAATATACGACAATAAGTTCAAAGGCATATTGAATATGCCACCTCTCAGATTTATGTGTTCTTTTAAGGCATCCGCAAGTTGGGCTCGCACGTCTTTTAGCTCCTGGTCCAGCTGGATATTGGCATCCTGCAGATTGTTCTTCTCAACCCTAACCCGTGTGAGTACACGTTCACCAGTGGCTTCTTGCCTTTCGGCATGCGCTTTATCCGCTAGTGCGACCTTTAATTTATGTTCCAGCTAATCTGATGATCCTACCGTTGTATAATAAATCAAACGTTTACTCACATAAACGGTACCGGTAGTCTATTATATTTTTCGGACAAAAGGGGACATTACCAATCGGGGCCTCCTTGGATTTCTCCAGTTCGGTGGTAGCGGCAGCCAGCTGGTTTTGTCACTGTTTTAGCTCGCGAGATAGCATATTGTTCTTTTCCGTGAGTACATGATTATACATCGATCCTTAAATTCAGTTGCTTCAACTGTTTTCAAGTCTTGGGGGCTACTGGTATAATCATGTACTCACGGAATGATCTTACATGCATATCCTTTGAAAGCTGGTAAGTGGCTCCAGCAAGTCCATCCCGAGCAGCTCGGATATATGCATCCGCCAAGCTGAAGGCATTGAATGCCTCTTCAGTAAAGCAAGGATCACGCATAACTTCTCTTCGGCGTCGCTGGTTCATTGCACTCTCCACTTCGGAGTTGGTGACAGATACATTATCCAAATCGTCGGAGAGATGACAATCCGACGTTGCACCCGTACTAGCTCTAGCCGTGGAGGCAGGGTCCGGGGTCGGATTGGCGAACGCATGTCCGTCTGGGTCTCCGGATATAGTCCGGTGGATGCTCTTCCTTGAAGTATGGCACAGTAGAGAACATCATAGTTCTATATGTTTGCCATAGGGCATATTGAAAACCTTACCTTTTCGATGAAGGTAGGGGCGGGGAGGTGTCACCGTCCGCTTTTCTTTTTGAAGGTCCACTTTGTGTTGACATCCCCTTTCTAAGGGACGGTCCCGATATGGCATGATGAGACGAGCACCGCCCCTTTGAGGCACGAGACAGTGCAATGGGTGAGGCGCGATGGGGAAACTCTTTTGGAGGAGATGCTCCCTGGGCACTTATATGCGAGGAGGGGAGAAGGCCAGGGTAATCGGCCACAATGGCCACCTCTGTGCCATCGTAGCTCGCCTGATAGAAGACCCCCTCCTTGAGCTCCACGAATATATCCGGATCCTCTTCAAAACTGGGATCTATGTCCCAAATATGGTCCTCTGGTTGCGGAGCGATACTGCGGATTCCCGTTGTGGCTTTCCTCCATTCCTATTAAAAATGGCCAGGTTAAATCCAACAAGTTGCAGCTCAGGAAGAGGATTGAGAAAAGTTCTGGATTAAAAGCTTACCCAGCTAGGAGGGTTGTACATGGAAAAACCCTCTCGGCTCTTGAGGCGAGTGAATTCCTCTTTCTCTCCTTTATAAAGATCGGCCAACATGGCGGACAGGGCGGCAAACTTGTCTGGACCCTTGCGACTGCAGCAGGATACATCATCCTCCCTGTTATAATTCCACATGGGAAGTCCCCTGGATTGGACTGGCTGAACACCCGGCGTTATGGAAATCGCCATATCCTCGACTATGGACAGTCCGGATTGGGCGAGGACTTTTATCTTGTCCATTAGTATCTTAACAACTGCGTTGTCCACCTCCTTGAGGCTTCGGGGATGCCAGTTGTGGTGCTTCTTTAATGGAGCATTGGAAAACTCGAGAAGGCCTCGTCGAATGGGGTCCAAGAGAATGATGTCTTCACTATAAAACCACTCCGAAGGCCACTCTTCGAATGCCTTCTTCGGAGTATCGGATAGCTATCCTATCCCGGCTATGCGCCATACTTTGTCACCGCCCACCTCGAATATGGATCATTTTGGGAGCGAGGGACGAGGCCGAAGAGTTTCTTCCATAGCTCGAAATGGGCCTCGCATCCTAGGAACAGCTCGCAGAGAGCGACGAAGCCCGCGATATGCAAGATGGAGCATGGCGTGAGATTGTGCAGTTGGAGGCCATAGTACTCCAGGAGACCTCGGAGGAAGGGGTGGATGGGAAATCCAACGCCTCTTAATAGAAAGGAAACAAAGCGCACTCGCTCTCCCTCTGAAGGGTTCGAAAAATTCTCCGCCAAGGCTTTGCCAGTAAAGGAAGTTAATCCCGCCCGAACGGGGACTAGATCCTCAGGGGGAAGATAGCTTTGTGCATGGAGCTTGGTCAGTTGGGCCTGAGATACGGATCAACTCTCCCAATCACCTTTTTGAGGGTCGTGGGGGCGGGAGGAAGAACTAGGGGCGCTAGCCATGGTTGCGTGGTTTCTCGCGGCAAGCTTGAAGGATCTTTACAGGTATGGAATGACATCTGAGATTTAATGTCCTTGAATAGACATCTTTCGTACACTGCCAAGGGGTTATCTGTAAAAGTGTTTTGGACCCTTCGTATTCGCTTGCCACATGTAAGCTGAGGCGACGGAAGCAAAGAGGCCGAAAGGGCATGGCATTTAATGTGAAGACCGAGTTGTTCGAAGAAATCGCCTTGCCAAGACCGAAGACGGAAGGGCCGAATATAGACCTTCGGTTCAGGCACTCTGAAGTATTCGGAGGAGGAACCCGCCTTGCAATGCTGAAGACAATCTGTGCGCCGGACACATCGTCATTGAAGCCTGGTTTGGGGGCTACGGAGGGAGTCCTGGATTATGGGGTCCTCGGTCGTCCGGGCTATGTGACGTGGGCCGGATTGATGGGCCGTGAAGATACAAGACAGAAGACTTTCTCCCGTGTCTGGATTGGACTCTCCTTGACGTAGAAGGCAAGCTATGCATGCGGATATGAAGTTTCCTTCCTCTGTAAACCGACTTTGTACAACCCTAGCCTCCTCCGGTGTCTATATAAACCAAAAGGTTTAGTCCGTAGGCCAATGATAATCATACAGGCTAGACATCTAGGGTTTAGTCATTACAATCTCGAGGCAGATCAACTCTTGTAACCACTATACTCATCAAAGTCAATCTAGCAGGAAGTAGGGTATTACCTCCATCAAGAGGGCCAGAACCTGGGTAAACAAAGTGACCCTTGCCTCATGTTACCTTTGATCCTTAGACGCATAGTTCGGGACCCCCTACCTGAGATCCGTCAGTTTTGACACCGACACCCCCCTTCCTTTCTCTCTTCCTCCTTCCTTCTTCTCCTTCTATTATATGGTAACGGGGGCCGAATTGGGTATGACCCCAAGTAGGATTCGGCCTACTTGGGGCGCCCCTTGGCTGGCTCTTCCCCTCTCCAACCTATATATATATATATATAGGGTGGGTCTATTCTCATAACACCCCTTAAGACCTTATTCGCATAACACTAGCCTTATTCTGCACACGTGAAGCAAACTGGTCGAAACCAACCGCCCACCCCCCGGGGACTAAGCCCACCAGCCCCAACCCAATCCGCCTTCTTCCACCCCTGCACCGCCCACAGGCCCCCGATCCACAAACCTCCACGCGCCACTCCCCGCCCATCAGCCGGAGTCAACCCCCAACGCCCCTACCTACCACGCCGCCGTGCCTCCTAGATCCGATGCCGACGCTACACCCCCATCCCCCTCCCCGCCTCCCGACCGCCTCCTGCGCGCCACCGCCCGAGCCGCCGGGTTCAACCCAGCTCCACCCACACCGGCGCACCACCTTCCGACCGACCCCAACACGCGATGCACCTCGAAGTGGTGCGGTGGTTTGGATGGAGGGTGTGCGAGCCGCCGTCAGATTCGTGCTCGTGCACCCTCGCATCGAGCTTCCCCCTTCACGGATCCGCGCGGTCTACTTCAACAGAGATCCAACACTCGGGGCTGTCTTTCCTTCAACCGGTGAGGATTTCGGCAGTGCCCCCTCCCTCTCTCAATGGACGACGGCCGCACCACCGCGCTGTAACATCCCAAATTTTCAATTTGGAATGTTATACATAGATCATAATTGCATTTGCATATTTTTGCATTCTTGTTCGTGGAGTTCCTCGAAATTCTAAGCAACTCAAGGACCTACGGAGAGAGTTGGGGATTTTACCGTTTTCGTATTTGAGTTCGCTCGAATACCGGTACGAGGACAGTGTGATTCTAATTATTTTTCTCTCCAAAAAAAATATTTCTAAATAAAATAAATGAGCGGAGATAATAAGACTTCTCCAAAATAACAGAAATATTGGAGGAAAATTATTAAAATCACTTTTGGTATTTTTCTGGATTTATTTTCGGATTTATTTGCATAGGAAAAATACGCGTTTTTCAAAATTGCATTTAGGTCTGGAAAAAATGTTCACCTTTTCCTAAATATTATTAGAGGACGGTGAAAATTTATTTCGGGATTTTTGGAGTCCGTTTGATATTTATTTCGTTAGTTTTATTGCGCCGGGAATCTATTTAAAAAAAATGGAAACCGACTTAGCATCGTACCGGACCGGGACTCTGGGCTTTATATAGCGCGAGGCCGGCACGACACCGCAGCCCGCCCAGCGCGAAAAACCTAGCCGCCGCCCCTCCCTAGCCGCCGCCGACGCCGCCGCCGCCCCGCCCTCGATGGATCCCGCCGCCGCCGCCGCCGCCGCCGCCGCCGCCCCTCGCCGGACCCGCCGCCGCCGGACTCGATGTAGCCGCCTCGTTTTTTTTCTTTTTCTTTAAAGGATCAGATCGGTTTTATAAAAAAAAGGAAACCCTAGATCTGGTTTTTTTTTCGGTTTAGATCGGTTTTTCGTTGGTTTAGTTAAATAGCGGACGTTCGTCTGTACGTTCGTTTTAACGAACGGTTTTCGTTAGTTAATCGCAGACAGTGAATGTTCGTTCGTTAGCCTGTTCGTCGTTTTTCTTTTTCGGGGTATTTTATCCGCGATTTTTCCGATCGCGATTTCTGCCCTGATCTTGTTTCGCGTTTTTCTTTTCGATCGAGAGTCGGAATCAGGTGATTCAAAATCCCAGATCTTCATCTCGAAGCCCTCTTTACGGTTAACCAACTTGAACAAAGTTTTGGCTACTGTAAAATTTGACTTTAGGCCAACTAGTAATTCAGAGCTCGTTTCTTTTGCAGTTTGAGTTTCGTTGCTTCTTTCGAGTTGATTCTTTTTGCAAACCGGAGTTCTTAAGTTGAACTTTCTGGTTAGATCTCTTTTTTGAGTTTTACCCATGCATTAGTTAAGTACTTATTGTATGCTTGTTGTTTAATTGCGATAGAATACCCGGAGTGCGCCGCTTGCTACTTTGAGTCTCTAGATTTTGCGGATCATCAGCAAGGCAAGTAACACATTGATCATGCTTTCCAATTACCCAATTTTCATTGCATTAGTCAAACCCCTCACACATTGCATGAATAGGATCAATTAACTTGTGGGATTGGGAAGTAGATTGAGGTAGTACCTATTACCTGCATTACATTCAAACCCCTGGGAGTTACTTCTACGTTTGCAGCTAGGACATGCTATGCTCGTAGACGTGGATTGGGTGAGTGAAATCCATGACAGATGTGAGTTGTTAATTAATGGTTCAACTTAAGGTGGCAACTTTAATACACATCTGGGTGGATTGAGGCACCTGGGTATTCCAGGATTGCCTGTTTTTCTTTTGGACCGCCACCCAGGCTCAAAGGGATCATGAGATTATTCATACTAGAAACTTCCGTGTGCAACCACAATGCTATTATGGGCTCTAGCATAGTATGAGTAAGTTGTGCGAACTCTTACAGTGGTGGACTAGATGTAGGGGATGTAGGTTGGTACGGTCTGCCCGATCGTAAGGTGCTAGCGCTTCTGAAAGACTATGTCTCGGTCATCCGTTTCTCAAACACCATGCAGTGCGAGAAACCAAACGGAGGCGATCGAGTCTTGTGGGAAAAGTGCACAAACCTCTGCAGAGTGTACAAACTGATCATGATTAGCCGTGTCCCCGGTTATGGACATCTTGAGTATCTGGTACTTGGATTTTCATGTGCATCGCAACATGTTACTTTAATTTAATTTTGTTGGGTTTAATGATTACTTTTAATTGGGGTTGAGAGGATGTCTATCTTCTCAACGATGTTTCAACTACCATAATAGTTAATTAATATACATTCCTTTGAAGTAGGGAAAAATTGGCTTTACGCAAAAACTTAACCATAGAGCTTTCCACCAGCCATATTGCATATAGTATAGCCTTACTTTCATTGCATCTCTTATGTTACCTTGCCATCATATTCCATGTGCTGACCCGTTTTCGGGCTGCAACGTTTCATGTTGCAGACATTTCAGACGACGAGTAAGATGCCCTTTTAGGTCGTGGTTCTATACTCAGTGATGCCGCTGGAGTTGATGGACTCACTTATCTTCCAAGCCTTCTGCTGTTATCGTGTTAGATGGCCTTCAGCCAAGATTTTTTGTAATAAATTCATCGTTGGACTATTGATGTAATAAGTGTGTGATTGCTACTCTGTTATAAATCCTTCGAGTACCATGCGTGTCAGCATTACTGATCCAGGGATGACACTGATGCATGGAGATCAGACTGTTTGAGGTCTGGTCGCTACAAAGATGGTATCAGCGCACACACTGACTGTAGGACACGACCACTAAGACAAGCCCTAGAACACATTCCACTCTTTTCTCTTCTGACTCCTCATCTTTTCTATTCTTTAGGATGGTGGAAGCAAAGCACAAGTTCATGCAACCGGATGATGATACACCTTTTGGACGACACCTGAAGGAGGTCACCAGATATCTACACATTGGATTACCAAGTTTCACTGGGACCTACAATGCCACTCTACCTGAGGAGGAGCGTTGGTTGATTCAAGCTCAAGTTCCAGGAAGGACGTATGCACCCGTCACCCCACTCATAACATTTTCCTTTAATGCACCTACATGGAGCCTAGGAAGGAGTATGGCAGCCCACATTGCTATGGGAAGGATTGGAGAAGTCTACAAGCAAGAGCTAAAGGACACCATCTACCAGATTTGTGGACGCCGAGATGAGAATTGGGATATGATCAGCACTAGGAAGGGTATATCCATAGCAGCATTCATCCAGGAGTTGAACCACCACATTCGTCTCCAAGAGCACCAGATGTGTGCTGGGATGATAGATTTGAAGAAGGCCCTAAATAGGAATTTGGAGTTATATGAAGAACTCAAGTCTACACGCGACGGATATGAGGAGGAGATGAAGATACTTGTGGAGAAGAATGATGATTTGATCCGGAAGTTAGGGATACTCATGGGAGAAGAAGACGAGGAAGAAGAACCCAAGGAGATTCCACCGGAGGACTATATCATCATAGATGACACGGATTCGGAAGCTGAGGATAGCAAAGATGAAGACAATGAAGATGAAGCTGGGGCAGATATTATGGAATCCTCTGCCGACCAATATTTTTAGATGACCACCCTATGACTAGTAGTTTACCCCCCAAGTATTAGATTTAGAGCACTTTTGTAACGATCGTTAGATTTGTAAGACCTTGTTTGAAATTGATTGGTGTGATATGATTGTGTGTTTGTCTCATGTGCATATGGGTAGTGATTTTCCCTTAGACCTCTATTCTATTCTAATCTCTTCCCTCTACACCCATCAGATGCCTCCAAGACGTGAATTCGAGTTTCCCCCTGAGCTCACCCAGTTGATCCAGCAGCAGAACACCCTGATGCAACTCCTTGTCCAGAACACCCAGAACAACCAGAACAACAACAGCAACCCTCCACCACCACCACCCGTGGACAACCTGACACGTTTCTTAAGGTTGCAACCACCTGTGTTTGCTAGCAGCATCGAACCAATTGTGGCTGATGACTGGCTACGCAAGATTGGAAGGGATTTGACCACCGCCAATTGCTCGGATGCTGAGAAGGTGCGATTTGCCGCACACCAGTTGTCTGGACCAGCCGCAGCATGGTGGGAGAATTACACAACCACTTACCCCGTAGCCAATGTGACTTGGGATCAGTTCCAGCAAGCTTTTCGTACCGCCCATGTCTCAACTGGAGCCATGAGTATGAAGAAGCAGGAGTTTCGCAACTTGCGCCAAGGAAATCGTACTGTAGCTCAGTACGTGGATGAGTTTAGTACCCTATCTCGTTATGCCCCAGATGATGTGGCTACAGATGCCAAGAAGCGGGAGAGATTTATGGAAGGGCTAAATGATGAGATGAGTGTACAGCTGATGGTGGCAACTTTCAATAACTATCAGGAGTTGGTAGACCGAGCCCTGATGATTGAAAGGAAGCATCAACAGATTGAGAGTCGCAAGAGGAAGTATGGGCAAGGGAAGTATAATTCTGGAGCTCAGCAGAAGCCTCGCTTTACCCCTAAAGCAGTAGGACAGTTTCAGCATACCCATGGAGGAAGTAGCTCACACAACCACAATGGCACCAAGAAAAGCAATGGTAATGGGAGTGGAAATGGAGCCAATGGAAACCAGAACCGCCCTGCACCGTCCACACCCACCAAGAGGGATTTTAGCCATGTCACTTGTTACAAGTGCGGGAAGACTGGACATTATGCTAATGAATGCCCAGAAGTTAAGAATGGGAACGGCAATGGAAGCGTCGGGAAGAAGCCCAACCCGTTCAACAAAGGACAAGTGAACCACGTGACTGTGGAAGAAGTAGAAGAGCAACCAGATGCAGTCATAGGTAAGTTCTTAGTTAAATCCTTTACTGCACTCGTTCTTTTCGATACTGGCGCATCGCATTCATACATTTCAAGGGGATTCGTGGATAAGTATAAACTGCCGACCCAAGCCCTTAGATCACCCATGTTAGTAACCTCGCCAGGAGCAGAGTATATGGCCAAGTCATGGTGTGATCAATTGCCCTTAAGGATTGGTAATTACATATTCCCTTCGGACCTAATAGTATTGGAATCTCAAGGACTGGATGTGATATTAGGAATGGATTGGTTATCTAAGTATGAAGGGCATATTGAATGTGCCAGTAAGACAATTTTGCTTACTACGCCGGAAGGAAGAAGGATCAAGTATGTATCCCGGCATGAGTCAAAGAGGAGTAGATTAAATTCCCTGTCATGAGTTGTTCAGGAGGCAGTGCCTGTAGTGAAGGATTTTCCGGATGTGTTCCCAGAGGAATTACCTGGCATGCCACCAGATAGAGACATAGAGTTTTTGATTGAACTTTTGCCAGGCACCCGGCCAATTTCTAAGAAACCCTATAGGATGCCCGCAAAGGATTTGGAGGAAATTAAGTAGCAGATTAAGGAGTTACTGGATAAAGGATTTATACGCCCAAGTTCTTCGCCTTGGGGTTCGCCAGTACTTCTAGTGGAGAAGAAGGATGGATCCTTAAGAATGGTTGTTGATTACCGAGGATTGAATGAAGTAACGATCAAGAACAAGTACCCATTGCCAATGATCAACGATCTGTTCGATAGATTGCAAGGAGCTAAAGTCTTTTCTAAGATCGATCTGCGATCAGGGTACCATCAATTGAAGATTCGAGAGCAAGATATCCCTAAGAAGGCCTTTACCACTAGGTATGGGTTGTATGAGTATACTGTTATGTCGTTTGGTCTGACAAACACACCGGCTTACTTTATGAACCTGATGAACAAAGTGTTTATGGAGTATTTGGATAAGTTCGTCATAGTGTTCATAGATGATATTTTGATCTTCTCGAAGGATGAAGAGGAGCATGAAGAACATTTGCGTTTGGTATTAGAGAAGCTCAAAGAGCATCAACTGTATGCCAAGTTTAGCAAATGTGAGTTTTGGTTGAAGGAAGTCGGATTCCTCGGACATGTTATATCCGGAGAAGGAATAGCAGTAGATCCCGCCAAGGTGGAGACTGTGACCAATTGGGAAGCACCGACGACCGTTGGAGAGATCCGGAGTTTTCTTGGACTCGCAGGATACTACCGAAGATTTATCGAGAATTTCTCGAAGATTGCAAAGCCAATGACGGAGTTGTTGAAGAAGGAAACCATTCAGTTGGACCGAAGAATGTGAGACTAGTTTCCAGGAGTTGAAGAAAAGGTTGGTATCATCCCCTGTGTTGATCCTGCCAGATCAACATAAGGATTATGAGGTGTACTGCGACGCTTCACGTCGAGGACTTGGAGCAGTTCTTATGCAGGAAGGAAGAGTTGTTTCGTATGCTTCACGACAACTAAAACCTCATGAGATGAACTATGCCACCCACAATTTGGAGTTAGCAGCCGTAGTGCACGCATTGAAGACGTGGAGACATTTTCTCATAGGAAACCATTGCGAAGTATATACGGATAACAAGAGTCTGAAGTATATATTCACTCAGAAAGAGTTGAACCTTAGGCAAAGGAGATGGCTGGAACTCATTAAGGATTATGACATGAGATTGCATTATCACCCCGGAAAGGCTAACGTAGTAGCTGATGCGCTAAGCCGTAAGAGCCATGTCAATACCCTGATGATGGAAGAGTTTCCAAAGGATCTAGCCGAGGACCTACGAGAACTACGTTTGGAGATAGTCCCGAGAGGTTATGTAGCAACACTAGAAATCCAGTCTACCTTGATGGATAAAATCAGAGAAGCTCAGAAAGCTGACAAGGAGATTGTCGCTATAAAGGAGAGGATAAGCGAAGGAAAAGCTAAAGGTTTTCGTGAGGATGAGCATGACACCTTATTGTTTGAGGATCGAATCTATGTAATTAGGAAGTTGATTTTACAGGAGGCCCATGATTCACCATACTCGATTCACCCAGGAAACACTAAGATGTATTTGGATTTGAAGGATATTTTCTGGTGGACCGGTATGAAGAAGGATATTGCGGAGTATGTAGCAGTTTGTGATGTGTGTCAGAAAGTAAAGGCAGAACATCAGAAGCCAGCAGGATTGCTACAACCTATGACAATTCCCGAATGGAAGTGGGAGAAGCTTGGTATGGATTTTATCACCGGATTGCCCAGGACCAAGGCAGGGTATGATTCAATCTGGGTAGTAGTAGACCGATTGACAAAGGTAGCCCACTTTATCCCGGTGAAAACCACATATACCAGTGCAAAGTTGGCTAAGATATACATGACCAGAATTGTATGTCTGCATGGAGTTCCGAGGAGTATTGTATCTGATAGAGGAACCAAGTTTACCTCAAAGTTCTGGAATCAGTTACATGAAACCTTGGGAACCAGACTTGAGTTTAGCACAGCGTTTCATCCGCAGACAGTTGGACAGACGGAGAGAGTCAATCAGATTCTGGAGGATATGTTGAGAGCCTATGCATTAGATTATGGATCTAGTTGGGATGACAACTTGCCTTACGCGGAGTTCTCATACAACAATAGTTACCAGGCCAGTTTGAAGATGGCGCCGTTCGAGGCATTATATGGAAGGAGATGCCGAACACCATTGTCATGGGACGAAGTTGGAGACCGACAGTTGTTTGGAGCAGACTTAATCAAAGAGTCTGAGGAGAAAGTGAAGTTAATTCGAGATAGACTGAAGGTAGCTCAGTCCAGACAGAAGAGTTACGCCGACTCGAAGCGCAAGGAGATAGACTATGAGATCGGAGACAGAGCGTACTTGAGGGTATCGCCTCTGCGAGGAGTTAAATGTTTCGGAGTTAAAGGGAAGTTAGCCCCGAGATTTGTTGGACCTTACCGTGTTTTGGAACGCATGGGAGAGGTTGCCTATAAGTTGGAGTTGCCCGAAGGATTGTCAGGAGTGCACGACGTGTTTCACGTTTTGCAACTGAAGAAGCGCCACGCGGAGATGGCCGATATACCACTTAGAGACACAATACCCCTGGAAGCAATTCAATTGGACAGTGACCTGACCTACGAGGAGAAGCCCGTTAAGATTCTCGCATTTTCGAGTAGAGTTACCCGTAGCAAGGTTATCAAGTTTTGCACAGTTCAGTGGAGTCATCACACCGAGGAAGAAGCCACCTGGGAGCGAGAAGATGATCTACGCAAGGACCACCCACACCTATTCTCTAGCCAAGCCGAATCTCGAGGGCGAGATTCATTCTAAGGAGGTAGGTTTGTAACATCCCAAATCTTCAATTTGGAATGTTATACATAGATCATAATTGCATTTGCATATTTTTGCATTCTTGTTCGTGGAGTTCCTCGAAATTCTAAGCAACTCAAGGACCTACGGAGAGAGTTGGGGATTTTACCGTTTTCGTATTTGAGTTCGCTCGAATACCGGTACGAGGACAGTGTGATTCTAATTATTTTTCTCTCCTAAAAAAATATTTCTAAATAAAATAAATGAGCGGAGATAATATGACTTCTCCAAAATAACAGAAATATTGGAGGAAAAATATTAAAATTACTTTTGGTATTTTTCTGGATTTATTTTCGGATTTATTTGCATAGGAAAAATACGCGTTTTTCAAATTTGCATTTAGGTCCGGGAAAAATGTTCACCTTGTCCTAAATATTATTAGAGGACAGTGAAAGTTTATTTCGGGATTTTTGGAGTCCGTTTGATATTTATTTTGTTAGTTTTATTGCGCCGGGAATCTATTTAAAAAAAACGGAAACTGACTTAGCATCGTACCGGACCGGGACTCTGGGCTTTATATAGCGCCAGGCCGGCCCGACACCGCAGCCTGCCCCTCGCGAAAACCCTAGCTGCCGCCCCGCCACCGCCGCTACTGCCGCACCCGCCGCCGCCGCCCGCCGCCGACGCCGCCGTCGCCGCCGTCCGCCGTCCCGCCCTCGCCGCATCCCGCCGCCGCCGCCGCCGCCCCTCACCAGACCCGCCACCGCCGCCCCTCGCCGGAACCGCCGCCGCCGGACTCGAGGTAGCCACCTCGTTTTTTTTTCTTTAAAGGAACAGATCGGTTTTATATAAAAAAGGAAACCCTAGATCTGTTTTTTTTCCGGTTTAGATCGGTTTTTCGTCGGTTTAGTTAAATAGCGGACGTTCGTCCGTACGTTCGTTTTAACGAACGTTTTTCGTTAGTTAATCGCAGACAGCGAACGTTCGTTCGTTAGCCTGTTCGTCGTTTTTCTTTTTCGGGGTATTTTATCCGCGATTTTTCCGATCGCGATTTCTGCCCTAATCTTGTTTCGCGTTTTTCTTTTCGCTCGAGAGTCGGAATCAGGTGATTCAAAATCCCAGATCTTCGTCTCGAAGCCCTCTTTACGTTTAACCAACTTGAACAAAGTTTTGGCTACTATAAAATTTGACTTTAGGACAACTAGTAATTCGGAGCTCGTTTCTTTTGCAGTTTGAGTTTCGTTGCTTCTTTCGAGTTGTTTCTTTTTGCAAACCGGAGTTCTTAAGTTGAACTTTCTGGTTAGATCTCTTATTTGAGTTTTACCCATGCATTAGTTAAGTACTTATTGTATGCTTGTTTTTGATTGCGTTAGAGTACCCGGAGTGCGCCGCTTGCTACTTTGAGTTTCTAGGTTTTGCGGATCATCAGCAAGGCAAGTAACACTTTGATCATGCTTTCCAATTACCCAGTTTTCAGTGCATTAGTCAAACCCCTCACACATTGCATGAATAGGATCAATTAACTTGTGGGATTGGGAAGTAGATTGAGGTAGTACCTATTACCTGCATTACATTCAAACCCCTGGGAGTTACTTCTACGTTTGCTGCTAGGACATGATATGCTCGTAGACGTGGATTGGGTGAGTGAAATCCATGACAGATGTGAGTTGTTAATTAATGGTTCAACTTAAGGTGGCAACTTTAATACACATCTGGGTGGATTGAGGCACCTGGGTATTCCAGGATTGCCTGTTTTTCTTTTGGACCGCCACCCAGGCTCAAAGGGATCATGAGATTATTCATACTAGAAACTTCTGTGTGCAACCACAATGCTATTATGGGCTCTAGCATAGTATGAGTAAGTTGTGCGAACTCTTACAGTGGTGGACTAGCAGATGTAGGGGATGTAGGTTGGTACGGTCCGCCCGATCGTAAGGTGCTAGCGCTTCTGAAAGACTATGTCTCGGTCATCCGTTTCTCAAATACCATGCAGTGCGAGAAACCAAACGGAGGCGATAGAGTCTTGTGGGAAAAGTGCACAAACCTCTGCAGAGTGTACAAACTGATCATGATTAGCCGTGTCCCCGGTTATGGACATCTTGAGTATCTGGTACTTGGATTTTCATGTGCATCTCAACATGTTACTTTAATTTAATTTTGTTGGGTTTAATGATTACTTTTAATTGGGGTTGAGAGGATGTCTATCTTGTCAACGATGTTTCAACTACCATAATAGTTAATTAAAATACATTCCTTTGAAGTAGGGAAAAATTGGCTTTACGCAAAAACTTAACCATAGAGCTTTCCACCAGCCATATTGCATATAGTATAGCCTTACTTTCAATGCATCTGTTGTGTTACCTTGCCAGCATATTCCATGTGCTGACCCATTTTCGGGCTGCAACGTTTCATGTTGCAGACATTTCAGACGACGAGTAAGATGCCCTTTTAGGTCGTGGTTCTATACTCAATGATGCCGCTGGAGTTGATGGACTCACTTATCTTCCAAGCCTTCCGCTGTTATCGTGTTAGATGGCCTTCAACCATGATTTTTTGTAATAAATTCATCGTTGGACTATCGATGTAATAAGTGTGTGATTGCTACTCTGTTATAAATCATTCGAGTACCATGCGTGTCAGCATTACTGATCCAGGAATGACACTGATGCATGGAGATCAGATTGTTTGAGGTCTGGTCGCTACACGCGCCCGGAGTTCTTGAGCACCGGGCGTCACCACCACCTGTCGGATCCGCGAGCCATGTGGCCAGAATCGCCGTCACTGGATCCCGAGCTACGAGGTCGCTGCCACAGGTCTCCAACGCAGCTGATTCGAGACTAGTATATTTCCTTCCACCATGTTTGGCTCCACCCTGATGCTCGTGCTCGCTCCCTCATGCGGTCCACACATCAAGCGCGCACATGCCTTCCGTCTGCTGCCTGCAGCTCATTTGGTTCAGGTCCACGCGTGCCAGCAATGGATGTGCAATTCGTAAGCACGAACCGTGCAGCTCATCGGCAGTACTGCATCAGCAAATATTGGCTCATGGGTGTGCTAGATCGGGCTTCCCCCTATGGCCCTCGTCTCGTAGATCGGAGTGGAGCAGTGCAGGTCAGTGGAAGCCTTGTTATGTAGCAGCCCATTGCTCCCCCTTGCTTAGCGTGCAGTCCGCCGGGGCAACCAATGCATTTCGTCCCCCACGCGCCCGATTCTACAGTGGCCGAGAGTAGTAAAGAAAATCATTGTAGTTCGTTGGGCACTAATGCAATTCATTTTGTGTTTTTGGTTTATTTTGTTCTCGTAGTCCTGGGAGATTGAAGGATTGCCTCTAATTCCCTCTTCCTTTCTTGCAGTTTGTTGTTTGCTTCAATGAAAGAAATTAACCACGTCGCTTGAGAAGATGAGCTACACATGACCCCCGTGCAGTTTGGCCACCGAGCATTCGGTGGGTCTTTGGTGTATAGCAGCAGTACACTGGAGCTTTGTTGTTGTTAAAGAAGTCCACTGTAGTCATCAACCAGAGCTCGGAAAAAACAACATATACATACTATTTCTCTATTCTCGAGGAGCATGCAGTGCACTGTTGTGGTGGACAGAAAACGTCAATTGTTTGCCGGGGAGTTCATTTGTAGTCACCTCATTTTTGTATTTCCTTATGGAAATCATTTGCAGTGCGCTCATTAAGAAAGAGAAGAGAATATCCATGTTCATTTGAAGTTCATTTTGTGAAGAAGCGAACCACATCTATAATATAACAAAGGAAGTTCATTTCGAATTGTGTTGCGGCTCATTTCCCTTGACCATGTGGTTCGCTTCTTCACACGTATACAGCTCGCCAATCTAGAAACCCAAAACTCCAAACAGAAAAAAAGAAAGAAAGAAATGCAGTGCAAAGACATGTTAAATGAAAAATGATAGAGAAACAACAAAAAAAACAATGTTGTTCACTTGACCATTTGAAGCGGTGCGGTCGGTCGTTTGATGTTGTTCATCTTGTAAGTGCAAAAGAAAAATTGTTACCAAAACGACACAAAAAAGTAATGCGGTTCACTTCTCCATACTTTTGCTTTTCACTTACACTCGGCGTGAAGTCCGGTCCACTTACTCGTCCGAAAAAAGTTACATATAAATAAAAGAAATCATGCAGTTCGATTGACCGTTTGATGCAGTGCGGTTTTCAATCTCAAGAAGTGCGTTCTTCTGTCTGATGCAGTACACGCGTTGATATTTGTGTCGCGGAAAAACAGAGTGTGTGCGTTTTTGTAATTTCAAAACTGCTCTTAAACAGTAATGAATTAGAGGGAGTGTTCTACATGAAAAAGTAGCATCTCGACGATATCTTTCCAACGGTGTACCATTTGAATCAATCGGACGAGCGGTTTGTAAAAATTTCGCAAAAAACGTCCGCTGCATATCATAGTCTGCCGCACGATTTTCAAAATTAACAAAAAAACCGTAAGGAATCTCGAAAACATTTCAACATTTTTTCAAAGTTCCGACTCATCCATAGCTTTCGAACGGCGTATCACACGCCTCGTTTCGACAAACGGTTCAAAAACTGGAGCCAAAACAGTACGAAAATTGTAAAAAAATGAAAAAACAGAATTCCGCGATTTAGTAATTTAAAACTGCTCTTAAACCGTAATGAATTAGAGAAAATAATAGATATGTAAAAGAAGCGCATCGACGATACCTTTCTAACGGTGCATCACTTGCTTCATTCCGACGAGCGATTTAGAAAAAACGCATAAAACGCTCGCTGCCATTATTCGTCAGTCGCACCGTTTTCTAAACTGCTCTTAAACCGTGCGGAATCTCGAAAAGTGTTCAACATGGCGAAGTTGCGTTTACTCCATAGCTTTTCAACGGTATATTACACGCATAATTCCGATAAATGGTTAAAAAACTAGAGCAAAAAGGTACCAAAAAAACAACACGTACAGTTTTTTGAAACATGAAGTTCACTCGTCTCTGTGTTGCAGTATCTGTGCAGTGCCCTCGCTTTGTGCGTGCAGTGCGGAAGTGTTATGAGAATATTATTCTCATAATGTTATGAGAATAGACCGGCTGTATGGTGGGCCTATTCTCATAACACCCCTTATGACCTTATTCTCATAACACTAGCCTTATTCTGCACACGTGAAGCAAACTGGTCGAAACCAACCGCCCACCCCCCGGGGACTAAGCCCACCAGCCCCAACCCAATCCGCCTTCTTCCACCCCTGCACCGCCCACAGGCCCCCGATCCACAAACCTCCCCGTGCCACTCCCCGCCCATCAGCCAGAGTCAACCCCCAACGCCCCTACCTACCACACCGCCGTGCCTCCTAGATCTGATGCCGACGCTACACCCCCATCCCCCTGCCCCGCCTCCCGACCGCCTCCTGCACGCCACTGCTCGAGCCGCCGGGTTCAGCCCAGCTCCACCCACACCGGCGCACCACCTTCCGACCAACCCCAAGACGCGATGCGCCTCGAAGTGGTGCAGTGGTTGGGATGGAGGGTGTGCGAGCCGCCGTCAGATTCGTGCTCGTGCACCCTCGCATCGAGCTTTCCCCTTCACGGATCCGCGCGGTCTACTTCAACGGAGATCCAACACTCGGGGCTGTCTTTCCTTCAACCGGCGAGGATTTCGGCAGTGCCTCCTCCCTCTCTCAATGGACGACGGCCGCACCACCGCACCCGGTGTTCTTGAGCACTGGGCATCACCACCACCTGTCAGATCCGTGAGCCATGTGGCCAGAATCGCCGTCACTGGATCCCGAGCTGTGAGGTCGCTACTACAGGTCTCCAACGCAGCTGATTCGAGACTAGTATCTTTCCTTCCACCACGTTTGGCTCCACGCTGATGCTCGTGCTCGCTCCCACATGCGGTCCACACATCAAGCGCGCACATGCCTTCCGTCCGCTGCCTGCAGCTCATTTGGTTTAGGTCCACCCGTGCCAGCAATGGATGTGCAGTTCGTAAGCACGAACCGTGCAGCTCATCGGCAGTACTGCATCAGCAAATATTAGCTCATGGGTGTGTTAGATCGGGCTTCCCCCTATGGCCCTCGTCTCGTAGATCGGCGTGGAGCGGCGCAGGTCATTGGAAGCCTTGTTATGTAACAGCCCAGTGCTCCCCCTTGCTTAGCGTGCAGTCCGCCGAGGCAACCAATGCATTTCGTCCCCCACGCGCCCGATTCTACAGTGGCCGAGAGTTGTAAAGAAAATCATTGCAGTTCGTTGGGCACTAATGCAGTTCATTTTGTGTTTTTGGTTTATTTTGTTCTCGTAGTCCTGGGAGATTGAAGGATTGCCTCTGATTCCCTCTTCCTTTCTTGCAGTTTGTTGTTTGCTTCACTTAAAGAAATTAACCGCGTCGCTGGAGAAGATGAGCTACACATGACCCCCGTGCAGTTTGGCCACCGAGCATTCGGTGGGTCTTTGGTGTATAGCAGCAGTACACTGGAGCTTTGTTGTTGTTAAAGAAGTCCACTGTAGTCATCAACCAGAGCTCGGAAAAAACAACATATACATACTATTTCTCTATTCTTGAGGAGCATGCAGTGCACTGTTGTGGTGGACAGAAAACGTCAATTGTTTGCCGGGATGTTCATTTGTAGTCACCTCATTTTTGTATTTCCTTATGGAAATCATTTGAATTGCGCTCATTAAGAAAGAGAAGAGAATATCCATGTTCATTTGAAGTTCATTTTATGAAGAAGCGAACCACATCTATAATATAACAAAGGAAGTTCATTTCGAATTGTGTTGCGGCTCATTTCCCTTGACCATGTGGTTCGCTTCTTCACACGTATACAACTCGCCAATGTGGAAACCCAAAACTCCAAAAAGAAAAAAAGAAAGAAAGAAATGCAGTGCAAAGACGTATTAAATGAAAATGATAGAGAAACAACAAAAAACAATGTTGTTAACTTAACCATTTGAAGCGGTGCGGTCGGACGTTTGATGTTGTTCATCTTGTAAGTGCAAAAGAAAAATTGTTACCAAAACGACACAAAAAAGTAATGCGGTTCACTTCTCCATACTTTTGCTTTTCACTTACACTCGGCGTGAAGTCCGGTCCACTTACTCGTCCGAAAAAAGTTACATATAAATAAAAGAAATCATGCAGTTCGATTGACCATTTAATGCAGTGCGGTTTTCAGTCTCAAGAAGTGCGTTCTTCTGTCTGATGCAGGACACGCGTTGATATTTGTGTCGCGAAAAAACGGAGTGTGTGCGTTTTTGTAATTTCAAATCTGCTCTTAAACCGTAATAAATTAGAGGGAGTGTCCTACATGAAAAAGTAGCGTCTCGACGATATCTTTCCAATGGTGTACCATTTGAATCAATTGGACGAGCGGTTCGTAAAAATTTCGCGAAAAACGTCCGCTGCATATCATAGTCTGCCGCACGATTTTCAAAATTAACTAAAAACCGTAAGGAATCTCGAAAACATTTCAACATATGAAAGTTGCGCCTCGTCCATAGCTTTCGAACGGCGTATCACACGCCTCGTTTCGACAAACGGTTCAAAAACTGGAGCCAAAACAGTACGAAAATTATAAAAAAAACGAAAAAAAACAGAATTTTGCGATTTAGTAAATTTAAAACTGCTCTTAAACTGTAATGAATTAGAGAAAATAATAGATATGTAAAAGAAGCGCATCGACGATACCTTTCCAATCGTGCATCACTTGCTTCATTCCGACGAGCGGTTTAGAAAAAAACGCAAAAAAAGCTCGCTGCCATTATTCGTCGGTCGCATCGTTTTCAAAACTTCTCTTAAACTGTGCGGAATCTCGAAAAGTGTTCAACATGACGAAGTTGCGTCTACTCCATAGCTTTTCAACGGTATATTATATCCATAATTCCGATAAACGGATAAAAAACTAGAGCAAAAAAGGTATCGAAAAAACAACACGTACAGTTTTTTCAAACATGAAGTTCACTGGTCTCTATGTTGCAGTATCTGTGCAGTGCCCTCGCGTTGTGCGTGCAGTGCGAAAGTGTTATGAGAATATTATTCTCATAATGTTATGAGAATAGACCGGCTGTATATATATATATATATATATATAT
>LR738711.1:480554078-480696552 GCA_902687465.1 Secale cereale
ATATATATATATATATATAGGGTGGGTCTATTCTCATAACACCCCTTAAGACCTTATTCTCCTAACAACAGGCTTATTCTCCTAACAACCCTCCTCGTCCACTCCCCGCCTCCTAGCGCCAGAGGCCCGACGCCCGCATCCTCCCCCACCCCTCCCCGCCTCCTAGCGTGGGAGCGCCCCGGCGGCCGGCAGCCAGCGTCCTCCCCCACCCCTCCCCGCCTCCTAGCGCGGGAGCGCATGGCGGCTGGCGGCCAGCGTCCTCCCCCACCCCTCCCCCGCCTCCTAGCGCGGGAGCGCCCGGCGGCCGGCGGCCGGCGTCCTCCCCCACCCCTCCCCCGCCTCGTAGCGCGCGCGGAGCGCGCGCCAAAGCGGCCGGCGATGCAGTCCGTCGGGGAAGAAATTTCCGCGGCGGCGTTTAGGAAGCGACGCCGCACCTCACCTTCGCCCCAACACCACCTGGAGGATCCGCCACTGAAGCATCCAGCCTCAGCCATGCATGACAGGGGGAAGCGAAGTGCAAGGTTGACTACTCCATCGCATTCGTCGTGGATGCGAACTGCAATGGTGCACGTCCAGCCTTCTCCCGCAACAATGGCGAAGGTGGAAAAAGCGCATGAGTTCCTGCAGCGGAGGTGGACTGCACGACAACAACAGCAAGAGTTGCATCTGCAGAAGGAGGGAACTGCATATAAGGTAAGAAAATCACATACCAAGCCCCCACATCAAGTTTGCAGTGCCGTTTTTATACCCATGCAGTCCCCCATCTTGCGTCGACTGCAGTCACATGTGTCTCCAAGTAGAAAAACAGAAAAGGATACTTCAAAAAATAAAAAACGCTGTATGGATCAAAATTGCAGTCCACAATGACTTAAATATGTAGAGCGATGTTCCTAGAACTGAAGTGCATTGTTTCTTCATGTTAACTAACAGTGCCCCTGCTGTAGAATGACAAATTGAAGTGCAATTTCTTACAGTTGCAAAAATATAATGATATATAGTACGAAAGATGCAGTTCATTTCACTGTTGACGTGCATAAAAAAAAGCTTTGGCTTAATAACCTGCAGGAATTTACTATGCCTCAAAAACAGAAG
Source organism: Secale cereale (assembly GCA_902687465.1). Taxonomy (NCBI): domain Eukaryota; kingdom Viridiplantae; phylum Streptophyta; class Magnoliopsida; order Poales; family Poaceae; genus Secale; species Secale cereale. The sequence continues at coordinate 480,555,171 of LR738711.1, forward strand.
ATGCCTCGAATCATTTACGACCCCGAGCCCCTGAACTGCATTGGAAGAGAAGAGTGGGAGATGCCTGGATGGATAACACCTGAATTACCTAGGGGTTTCTTTAACACAACAAACAGAACTGCCTACTCCGTGGAGGAAGATGTAGAGGATAAAGATGAAAACAGTGAATCAAACATCATTCGAGATGGAGAAGGCAGTGAAACAGAAAACCCGCAGGATGACCAGGAGGACGACGACGATCTGGTCTTCATGGGGGAGCACGCGCAGAAAAATGATGAGGAGGAGGATGATGACGAAGAGAAAATCATAACAGTTATGCAGCCAAGGTACACGCGTGTCTTTGAAACATTTGGTCAGCAGATCAGAACGGATGATATAGCACCTCCAGAAGCCGATGTTGAAACCCAGCAAGTTCGGCAGGTCCATGAGCAAACGATTCATCGACAAAGGGACAGTGGAATTCCACCAAGGCCGCCTACTGCCCAACAAAAGAATCGGAAGCAGAATCAAGGAGGGCCGCAAGCAACCAAAAAAGTAAAGTTCTCCACACTCCTGCCTCCTCGAGATCCTCAATTACTCAGGTCTATTGTCACCCCTCCATGCCCAATAAACATCGGTGAGCTGCAAACACCGTTAGAAGAAAAACAGTACACGCACGTAAGCATCCTTGCCTGACTACTACAGTTCACTTATTACGCATAGTTTCAGCTTGTGCATTCTCATTAACAAAAAAAGAAACATTCCATGTTGTATGTGTGCAGGATGAGAACATGCTCCAAGAACTTGTGCCTGTGAAAGGTATGCAGTTCACATCAGAAGATGCGGCGCGAGAATTCTACAACACGTATGCGAGGCATGCAGGCTTCGGCACACGTAAAAACAGCGGTTACAGAACAAACAGATACATCGTGTGCTCAAAGGAAGGCAGAAGCAAACAAACTGTCACTGATTATGACAGAAAGCGAGAAAAAACATCAAAGAGGACTGGCTGCAAGGCGGGGATGAGATTGAAAAAAATAAAGGATGTGTTTGTGATAGCAGAGATTGAGCTCAATCACAACCACAGGATGATTGACAGCCCGGCTATGCTTCTGCACATGCACTCGCATAAGACGGATGACCCGTTGCTCGATAAACTAGTGAAGGACATGCAGAGCGACAACCTCACGCACACGCAGATGATGTCAACCCTGTCAAGGATGTCAGGAGGGCTGCACTTTATGGGGCGCACCAGCCGTGACTGGGTGAACAGGTACGTTCACTAAAACAAAACAAAACGATATATCGTCTATTTCATGCAGTACGCTTTGTGCATTTTCTGTATGTCCCTAATGTTGCAAGTATATTGTTATTTCGAACTGCAGGAAGCACCAATTCGCGAGGGAGGAAACAGAGGACGATGTGAAGAAACTCCTGGCTTTCTTTGAAAAGATGCAGCAAATAAACCCGGAGTTCTTCTATGATTAAGACAAAGATGTCGATAACCGTGTGCGGAACATATTCTGGGCGAACGCCAGGTGCAGGGGATCGTACGAAGATTTTGGAGATTGTGTCACATTTGACACGACCTACAAGACCAACAAGTTCCACATGCCTCTCGCCGTCTTCGTTGGAGTCAACCACCACCTCCAAAGTACAATATTCGTTGTGGCTCTCATCAGAGACGAAACAATACCGACTTTCGAGTGGGTGTTCCGGACGTTATTGCGTTGCATGAACAACAAGCGGCCAATCTGCATACTCACAGGTATGCTGGAAAAAAAGAGTGAAATTAAATAACAATGCAGTTCACTGCCAAGTTTTCTAGTCCATTTCTTACATCCAATGAAAAAAAGAAGCAAAAAAAGGATATGCAGTTCTCTCAATAACTCGCTGCTTGTTTTTTTTTAAAACATGCAGATCAATGCCCCTCCATGGATGCCGCGATAAAAAGTACGCTAATAGGCACGCTGCACAAGTTATGCCGTTGGCATATACTGAAAAATACAAGGATCACCTGTCCTTGCTGTACAAAGTGTATGAGAAATTCAAGGATGAGCTGACCTCCGTTCTCAACCACCCGCTGATGCCATCAGAGTTTGAACGCGCTTGGCATGAGCTCATGGAAAAGTATAACTTGCAAAATGATGAGATAATGAAGGCGCTCTGGACAGACAGAAAAGAATGGATATCGGCTTACTACAAGGAGGTGTTCTGTGCACGGATGACGTCGACACAGAGAAGTGAAAGCATGAACCGGATCTTGAAGAGGAACTTTGTCAAGGAAAGACACGACCTGCACATCTTTGCGTCGCAGGTGGACAGGTGCATCCAGACAAGGAAGGGCGTCGAGCACGCGGAGACCATAGCTAACGAGGTATATAAACAGAGCAAAGTTTTTAAGATGGATGCGCAATTAATAAAAAAACACTGCTCGCTTTCTTGATTTTTGCTGCGAAAGGACAACTACTTAACTGATTTTCTTTGTTTCACAGATAGAAATAAAGACTACTACTCAGTTTGGTTTCGAGGTTCAGCTCTCCAAGATTTACACCAGGGCGGTCTTTGCTGACTTCAAGCAAGCGCACTACCGCAGCACTGCATTCAGATCAGAGCAGTCCACTGACAACCCGACGCAATATTTGGTGCGCCACTACAATCGGTCTGATGATTTTGATTGGGCAAGACACGAGTTCCAGGTGGTTGCTGATGTGACGAACGGTATCTACGAATGCGAATGCAAGCTGTGGACACACACAGGTAAGTGAGACAGGAAACCATAAAAATAAGCACACAGAAAAACATAATGAAGTTCACTTACTGCTGGTAGCAAAAAAGAGATGAAAACAAAAAAAAACTTAGTGAAGTCCACTAGAAACAACAGACCCATGACCTATTTATAATGCAGTTCACAAAACCAAAAAAATGAAAAAATGTTGCCTATTTATGTGAAGTTTGCTGGCACGAATAACCCAAAAAATTTCTTTTGCTGCAGGCCTGTTCTGCGTGCACATCATTTGCATGTTGGATCAGCTGCGGGTGGACAAGATACCTCAACAGTACATATTGAAGAGATACACACGGAACGCACGCCAAAATCCAACTTTTGACCGCAGAGGCTATGAGCAAACTGCTCCGGATGGGAGTTCGATGTTCTGTCGTAGGAGACTACTTGCAGAAACTGCAATGGACCTGGCGAACAGAGGTGTCAAATCGGATAGAGGGTACAACAGAGCTTTAGCTGGGATGAGAGAACTCATACAAGAAGTGAACGTAATAAACGAAGAAGAAGAGGCAGAGAAGATCATGGATGCGTGGGGTGAAGAACAAGGAAAGGAGCGCGAGCATGCTGTTGATGGTGCAGTTCATAATATGGATGACACAATTCTTCCCCCGCCTGTTTTAAACACAAAAGGGAGAAAGAAAGAGAGCAAATCAGCCAATTAAAAAACTGCAGCAAATGAAAAAAGCCCTGAAAAAAATAGCAGGCCTGAGCCAGAACTGGACAGCGGAGGAAGACCACTGGGGGTAAGGATGTGTAAATCATGCAATAAGATTGCGGGACACAACTCAAGAACATGTAAGGAGAGGCTGAAACAAAACCAGGCTGAAAATGCCACCACAAATCACCGAGCTGACCAACAAGATGATACGACAAAGAGAAGACTATGTAGCGTCTGCAACAAGAGAGAGAAGCATAACGCGAGAACTTGTCCAAATAGAACAGAGGAAAAAGATGAAGAAGATGACGAAGAAGATGACGAAGAAGATGCTGACATAGAAGAGAGTGAAGAAGCGAGCGAAGCTGATGAAACCGAGGAGGAAGATGAGGAAGAAGAAGAAGAAGACGAGGAAGAAGAAGAAGCAGATGAAGAAATCGAAGAACTATCATCAAAAACGAGTGGGAGAGACAGAACGCAGAATCCAGCGCGTAGGCGAGCATCACGATCGCACGGTCCCATTACGAGGGGTAATGCGAACAACAAGAGCAAGACAGAAGCAGCAACAACCATTGAAACAAATGCAGTGCACAATCTGCGAAGAAGCACCAGGAAAAGGATGTAGATCAACACATATGCAGTTTTGCATTTTAAAAAACATATTAACTTCATCATTTATATATATCGTATCGTATATAATATATATAGCTTGTGTTCAGTGGACTGCAAAAAAAAAAAGAAATTCAACATGTAATACTGAAGTTCAAAAATGAATAGATACAACATATGCCATACATGCTTTATGACCAATGTGCTGCGGAGGGGGCGGGGGGGGGGATGCTTCATAAAATGCAGTTCTCTTCTATATGAAAAAGAAAATAAGATGAGAATGCCACTCCCAGAATGCGGTTCTCTTCTGTATGAAAAACCTGACATCGGAATGTCATTTTGAGAATGCAGTTCTCTTCGTCGTATAGAATCTGACATGAACGTGAATCAATACAGAATACAGTTAGAAAAGAAAAAAATGTAGAGTTAGACTAGGATTCACATACACTGCAGTGCGTGCGTGGTGCGTTTAAAGCTTGCAGTGCAGTAACCTTCGAGTACACAGTGCAGTGCGCTTAGTGCAAAAAAATGTAAAAAAAAACGATTCCGCTTCTGAAGCGATGCAGTTCACTTATGGGGAACGATTCCGCTTCTGAAGCGATGCAGTTCGCTTACGGCGGACGATTCGGTTCGCCTGCCCTAAAATAAATGCGCCCACTATCACCCGAAGCGCCGCTCCCCGCCCCTCCTCTATCCCGCCGGTTGCACGCCGCACGAACGCCACGATCATCACGAACCCACGATCGCCAACACGGTTGGGAGACGAGATCGTGGCCTCGGCAGAAGTTGCTGCCGCTCACATTTAAATCCCGCGCTCCATCAACCAGACCGTCCGCACAAAACACACGACGCTGTGCCTTCCTCCTCCTCTACCTCCTCTTTGCAGCAATGGGGTTCAGCAGGAGCTACGACGACGTGCTGATACGTCCAAAACGTATCTATAATTTCTGCTTGCTCCATGCCACTTTTGGGTGATATTGCTATGATATTCATACACTTCCATACACTTTTGATCATATTTGGACTAACTTACTAATCCAGTGCACCTCAGTGCCAGTTTCTGTTTTCGGCTGTTTTTGTATTTCAGGTTTTAACGTTTCGAGAACTGCCCAGAAAAATCCAGAAAAATTATATAAAAAATCAGCGATCCGGAAACAACACTGCGTCCGAAGGGCAGCCTGGGGGGCCACCAGGGCTCCAGGCGCCTTGGCAGCGCCCCCCCTGGGCCGCGCCGGGGGGGCGCCTGGGCCCCCCGAAGCTCCCCCGATGCCCTACTTTGGCATATATTTAAATGGTCCTCCGTAACCCTCAGAACAAGAACCCTTTTCGCGATCCCATCTCTGTTCCGCCGCCGCCGCCGCTTCCAAGATCGGGAGCACCAGGAGAACTCTTCCCGGCACCCTGTCGGAGGGGAGGATCACCACCGGGAGCTTCTCCACCACCATGGACGCCTCCCGGATGACTCGTGAGTAGTATCCCTTGGACCATGAGTCCATGACCAGTAGCTATGTGATGTTCTCCTCCCGTTCTTGTGCTTCACTAATTAGTCCTCGTGAGCTGCCCTACCTGATCGAGGCACCTATGTAATCCTTATGCTGTTGCTATGTTGAGTTTGCTGGGATCCGATGGATTATGAGATTATGTTCAGATTGATCTTGAGTAATATATTTGATTCACCTCTTTTATATTTTAGTTCATAAGTAATTCTTGCATGTTCTCCGTTGTTATTTATTGCTTTGGCCGAGTAGTAGGTAGTGACTCCAAGAGGGAACGTTATGCTCGATTGTGGGTTCATGCCCCTCGATGACTAGCTTGAGTGACAGAAACATGAGTCTAGCGGATGTGCTGTTGCCACAAGGGGGAAAACAACGCTGCTTGTGCCCGCGGGTGCAAGGATTGTTTACTTTACGCAAAGTTCTTTTAATGCAGTTGTCTGTTGCATTGAGTTTACACTATGGGTGGGACTCGCAACTTAATACCAGCGAGATGTTCTGGATAGATATCTCAAGGTGGATGATTAGTAGTAAATATTGATGGATTTTGGTCTACTTACTTTGGCGTACCGCCCATGCTTTGAACCTCAACCTTTCTTGCAATGTAGTCAGCATTGGTTTGCGTTCGTGGTCCTATCAATTGCCCAGCTGTAATTTGTTTACCTCACATAGCTGTTTTATAGTCTTTTGGGAGAGAGACATCACTAGTGAACATCATGAGACTCCGATCCATATTACCATCATTGATCACACCCGCTATTTACTTTTCGCTATTTACTTACTATTGCAAAAACTATCTATCACTACTATCATTGCTTTTAATCCTTTGTGAACTACAAGGCCGGAGGGATTGACAACCTCTCTGTACTCGTTGGGAGCAAAGTTATTTGTATCTGTGTGCAGGTCCACGTTGATTGCTACTAATCTGGCGCCGTAGCAGTTGACACCTACTTGTTGAACCTAGGAGTCTCTGGGGATTTGATCCTTGGTATCTTTGCTAATGGAAAACACTTCTACTTACTGCATCTTACACCTTCCACTTGGGGTAACCAACGAGGGGTTCGAGGCCCATCAAGGAGTATTTTCTGGCGCCGTTGCCGGGGACTCCACTCTTCGGGATAGGGGAGTTGCATGCTATCTTTTACCTTTGCTTTTTAGTCTTGTTAGTTTACCTTTCATTTTTGCCTTAGTACCTTTTTATCGAAAATCACAAAAATAGTTATCTTGTTCTTTAGTTGTCATTATGTCGGGTCCTTTTGTCTTTGACGAGGCAGAAGTTCTCACCTTTAAACAAAGAGGTGGGGAAAGTTTGAAAGATGCTTGGTATAGAATTAATGATTCACAAAAAAGATCCACCAAGAAGCAACCTACTACTATCTTGCTTAGAAATTTTTATGTTGGAATTACTTCTTGGAATAGGTTTATTCCAGATACTGCTATCAATGGGAATTTTCTAGAGGCCCCAGTTTGGGAGTCTCTTAGTATTATTGAAAATCTTGTTGGGAATCTCCCTGTTGTTAGCATTCGAGAGGACATCACCCTAGCTCACATTATGAAAAAACTTGAAAAAATAGAGCTAGAGATGCCAAGCATTAATAAGATGAATGAGTTGGATCGTAAGATCCAAGGGAATTTGAATAGACTTGATAGCTCCATGCATAAAATTTTCAAAATTTTGGAGACCGTCAAATTCCATGACTCTGACTCTTCTAGGATAGACAAGATTGAGGAAATATTTGATACCTTAGGAACTACCTTCTCCTCGATCAAAACCAAAAAGGTAGAAACTCCGGCAAAGAAGGAGCCTAAGTTCGTTCACGTTCCAAAGGCTCCCCGCTCTAAAAGTAATCCACCTATTGCCAAAGGGGTTGAAACCGTAAAGACTTTGGAAGAAACACCTGTCTTTGATGAATTTATAAATGAATCTTCCCTTGACTTTTATCCTTTTGGTCTTCTACCTAGAAGTATCTCTACGAGGCCTTTATTTGAGAGTCCTCTTAAGACTAGTTGTATTATTGAAGAGCTTTTTGATGATCTTGATGATGGTTCAATTGATACAACTTGATCTATGCATTATGCCTACTTAAAGGCATAAAAGAAAGCGCTTTTGGGAGGCAGCTCACATGAATAATTTTTTTGTTTTTGTTGTGTCTTGATGTTGTTTACTGCTGTAGCATCATCATTGTATCTTTTCTTTTCATATTTGTGCCAAGTATAGCCTCCGATTGCTAGAAAGTTCAAAAGTTGTGAGGTGCTGTCCAGGAAACAGATTCTGTCCTTGGATAGAAAAATTCGTATAAAATCACCAGTTAATCCTTTTGGTCTGAATTTTTTCGACAGCGTTGTCTATATAATTGTCTTTCGTGCGTCTGTTCTGAGTTTTTTGATTTGAGTTGCAGAAGTGTCCCGAACAGATCAATTACTACCTGATGTTCTGTTTTTCACAGATTCTGTCCTGTTTTGCCTTACCTTCACTTTGCAAATCAAGAGCTTGCTTTTTCTTTGCAAAAACCTTTTGGCAATCTTGAGAAACAGTAGAACTTCAAGAATATCCTTATTTCCAGCAAGGTATAATTATTTTATTAAGGGTACTAACCTCGCTAATCAGATTATGATGAGTTATGTATGAAGGGAGTTTTCAAGTGTGCGAGGGAAGATGATAAAAAGATTCAGGAGTGTCAAGCGCTCAAGCTTGGGGATGCCCCCGTGCACCCCCAAGAAATATTCAAGGAGACTCAAGCATCTAAGCTTGGGGATGCCCCCGTGCATCCCCTTCTCCATCAACATTATCAGTTCGTCTTTCGTTCCGCTATATTTTTATCACTTCATGTGTTATGTGCTATGCTTGGAGCGTCTTGCTTTTAGTTTTCTTTTTAGTTTTTCATAACGAGTCGGAACTCAGCATTCCTTTATGTGGGAGAGAAACACGCTCCACTTCTACCTAGAACATAACATAGAATTTTCATGTCTATCTATGCTGTGTGTGTTCTTTGTCTTTTAATAGCTACTATCGTGCTCTGCTCTTAGTATTCATGCTTATCTTTTCAAGAGCTTTTGTTTAGTTGGTTGCTTGAACTCTCTTTAATTATCATGCTCACCTTATTAAGAGAGTTTGCTTCCATTGCATTGGTTAATGTGTCTATGATAAAGATGCTACTTGCATGATGGTGCTTAGTAGTTCAGGTTTTCTTATGGTTAATCTCAAATAGCTGGGGGGTTCCCAATGTGTTATTGGAGTACCAACATGGTTTGTTTGCCTATGATGTGGTATGGTTTAGTAATATCTTCCTTCGAGAATTTATTTTGATTGACTTGGCGTATGCTCACGCATATTCAAGACTGTAAAGAAAGTCTGTCAAGCCTTGATGATCTTTTATCGCTGAGTAGCGATATAACTTCCATGCCTGATTCAATATTGCTTTGTCGCTCTGCATGATTATGACCGTCATTGCTCTCTTAGTTGGTCGCTCCCAGTCTTTTGCTAACCTCCACCTGCACTAAGCAAACTAACCATGCAATACATAGCTCATGGGAAAGTAGCCTAAAAACTATTGTGGTAAAGAATATGTTGCTTATGTATCTTATTTCTTATAAGTTGCTTGCTGAGCGGTAACCATGTTTCTGGGGACGCCATCAACTGTCACACTTTTGTTGAATATCATGTGAGTTGCTATGCATGTTTGTCTTGTCTGAAGTAAGGGTGATTTGCCGTGGGTTGAATGAATATGCATATTGTTAGAGAAGAACATTGGGCCGCCAACGAAAGCCATGCATCATGGTGGAAGTTTTAGCTTGGACCTTAATCCTCAATCTCTCATGAGAATATGCTTATGCATTAAAGAGGAGTCCATCATCTATTTTCTATGTTGTCCCGGTATGGATGTCCTCAAGTTGAGATCTATCAAAAACGAGAAATCAAATGCGATTTATCTCCTTGGACCTTTGTACAGGTGGCATAGAGGTACCCCTTTGTGACACTTGGTTGAAACATATGCAATGCAATGATAACCCATGGGAATCCGAGCTAATTAGGACAAGGAGCGAGCACTATTGGTATACGATGCATGAGGCTTGCAACTTATAGGATGTCTTATACATGACACATATGAAGTACTACTACCGTTGACACAATTGCTTCCATGTTTTCAAAATAAAAAGCTCTAGCACTTAACTTTTCTTTTACTTTTATGTTGAAGCACCAACTACTGAGAGCATGATTGTCATTCTGAGTGTAATGTGCATTGTCCCAAAGTAGCATTGTCTTTTGCATGATTGTGATATCGTTTATTCTGAAGTAATTGTATCTAGTCATCACTTAAACCTTGAAGGTGCTCCTGCATTTATGTTTTGCATCACTAAAGGGGGCAAGCTAGATATCACCTTATCATATTTGCACATCATGTTCATTGCAAATCTTTTTGATGTTTCAGTTTCATGTTGTAAAACTTTCAGTCATTTGTGATTTTCTCTTGAGGCAACTTAATTACTTTAGAAACATTGTCTCAGTAAGCTTTTGTCATATGACTATAAAAAGTCCTATATGGTTAATAGCATGTCACCACAGAAATTATTCTTGTTATCATTTACCTACTCGAGGACGAGCAGGAATTAAGCTTGGGGAGGTCGATACGTCCAAAACGTATCTATAATTTCTGCTTGCTCCATGCCACTTTTGGGTGATATTGCTATGATATTCATACACTTCCATACACTTTTGATCATATTTGGACTAACTTACTAATCCAGTGCACCCCAGTGCCAGTTTCTGTTTTCGGCTGTTTTTGTATTTCAGGTTTTCACGTTTCGAGAACTGCCTAGAAAAATCCAGAAAAATTATATAAAAAATCAGCGATCCGGAAACAACACTGCGTCCGAAGGGCAGCCTGGGGGGGGCCACCAGGGCTCCAGGCGCCCTGGCGGCGCCCCCCCCCCCCCGGGCCGCGCCGGGGGGGGCCTGGGCCCCCCGAAGCTCCCCCGATGCCCTACTTTGGCATATATTTAAAGGGTCCTCCGTAACCCTCAGAACAAGAACCCTTTTCACGATCCCATCTCTGTTTCGCCGCCGCCGCCGCTTCCAAGATCGGGAGCACCAGGAGAACTCTTCCCGACACCCTGCCGGAGGGGAGGATCACCACCTGGAGCTTCTCCACCACCATGGACGCCTCCCGGATGACTCGTGAGTAGTCTCCCTTGGACCATGAGTCCATGACCAGTAGCTATGTGATGTTCTCCTCCCGTTCTTGTGCTTCACTAATTAGTCCTCGTGAGCTGCCCTACATGATCGAGGCACCTATGTAATCCTTATGCTGTTGCTATGTTGAGTTTGCTGGGATCCGATGGATTATGAGATTATGTTCAGATTGATCTTGAGTAATATATTTGATTCACCTATTTTATATTTTAGTTCATAAGTAATTCTTGCATGTTCTCCGTTGTTATTTATTGCTTTGGCCGAGTAGTAGGTAGTGACTCCAAGAGGGAATGTAATGCTCGATTGTGGGTTCATGCCCCTCGATGACTAGCTTGAGTGACAGAAACATGAGTCTAGGGGATGTGCTGTTGCCACAAGGGGGAAAACAACGGTGCTTGTGCCCGCGGGTGCAAGGATTGTTTACTTTACGCAAAGTTCTTTTAATGCAGTTGTCTGTTGCATTGAGTTTACACTATGGGTGGGACTCGCAACTTAATACCAGCGAGATGTTCTGGATAGATATCTCAAGGTGGATGATTAGTAGTAGATATTGATGGATTTCGGTCTACTTACTTTGGCGTACCGCCCATGCTTTGAACCTCAACCTTTCTTGCAATGTAGTCAGCATTGGTTTGCGTTCGTGGTCCTATCAATTGCCCAGCTGTAATTTGTTTACCTCACATAGCTGTTTTATCGTCTTTTGGGAGAGAGACATCACTAGTGAACATCATGAGACTCCGGTCCATATTACCATCATTGATCACACCCGCTATTTACTTTTCGCTATTTACTTACTATTGCAAAAACTATCTATCACTACTATCATTGCTTTTAATCCTTTGTGAACTACAAGGCCGGAGGGATTGACAACCTCTCTGTACTCGTTGGGAGCAAAGTTATTTGTATCTGTGTGCAGGTCCACGTTGATTGCTACTAATATGGCGCCATAGCAGTTGACACCTACTTGTTGAACCTAGGAGTCTCTGGGGATTCGATCCTTGGTATCTTTGCTAAGGGAAAACACTTCTACTTACTGCATCTTACACCTTCCACTTGGGGTAACCAACGAGGGGTTCGAGGCCCATCACGTGCATGCGCACGGGAACACGAAGCTGAAGGTGATCTACACCACCGACGTCGCCGCCATGGCGACGTACGTCGAAGAGTTCAAGACAGTTCTCCAACGGCGCCGCCAGAAGATCGTCGGCATCGACGTGGAGTACACACCCGACCACGAGAGGGCGGCCCTGGTTCAACTATCCATCGGCAAGTGCCACCCAGTGCTTCTATTCCAGGTATGTGGTACATTGGGCAAGAGATGCATCCCCTTCGACAGGTTCCTCGGCGACCCAAGGTAAGCAATTCTCTCTGCCGAGTACGTGTTGCAGTTCTATATGCCCATGTATGCAGTTCCGAAAGGTATAACTTGCGGTTCACTTTCCTTAGGTTCGAGTTCGCTGGCTTCGCCATCAAGCAGGACAAGGAGAAGCTCGCAGCGTGCAACCTCCACATCCCCAACTTCGTCGACATCTAGACGAACTGGAGGGTGCCTGATGGAACGAAGCCACTGGACTCGCTTGGCGATGTAGCTGCTGCCATCATCGACGACGAGTACGCAGACATGAAGATGAAGATGACAGACCACGACCACAGCCTGTGGACTTCGATTCTCAGCACCAAGCACGTGGAGTATGCTGCCAAGGACGCCTACGCTGCGTTCGAGATATGGAACCGAATCACCACGATGAAGAAAGGCCTCGCGCGCGCTGAAACAGAGAAGACCAGGAAGCGCCCGAGGTCATCCTGGAGGGGGTGGGGCAAGGGGGCATCAACTTCCACCTCCAACTCCAACGGGTGGAACTAGTGAAGTAGGCCAGATGCTGAAAGCCAAGGATTCCTGTCGCAAGTGCTCGATTAGTTTCCCTCTGCGTATGTAGATTAGTTTTCTTTTGTTGTAGTTTGCTTTGGGACAATGTTTGCTTATGTTGCGTTAGTTTGCTTGATGATGTACTATGTTAATTATGACCGCATAACTATGGTTTCTATCTATCAAATATATGTAGTTCTCTGTAGTCTGTTTTCAGTATGTATATTGCTTCAAAACTGCTGATGTAGCTAGGATACACATAAAAAACAAAACTATCAGAGCAGTTCACATAGAGAATTCTTTCACAAAACTGCTGCTATTAAGAAGGTTGATGCAGTCCTCTTTTATTAAAAAAAACTCTAGTTCCGTATCTGGGTTAAAAAAAAGGAAAAGCTCGGTGGGGGTTTCTAGTATGGATGTTCTTCAACTGCTGCTGCTGATAGGATGCACATGAAAAACTATATGTAAAAAAGCAGTTCACTTATACTCAGAATTCTCATAAAGAAAATACACTAGAAGCAACACAAAAAATGTCACATTATTACAACAAAAATGTCTCATGCTGCTGCTGCTCAAGCAAGACTGATCTAAAGCAAATTTAACTTGATTTCCAAAAACTTTGCATGCCTATAAAACATAGCCATCACAACATCCCCAGCCTGAAGACCAGCTTCCTCCACAAATTCCTTCCAGCCATCTTTGAGAACCAAACAATCATCAGAGCCAACAGAATACATACATCAACATCATGATATCCATTCTTGCTGACCAACACCAAATTAACACAGCTTTCTGTTACCCTGACTAGACCAAAAGGGAATTTCTGCAAGCAAAACAACAAGAACAGAAAAAAATAAGAACAAATAAGAAAAAGATTACAATATTTCAGAAACTAAATTGCTGCTACAATCTTCATAAAAAAATATTGATGTCAACACATAATAATATTGACTAGACAAAATTGCTGCTGCTCCTACAATGTTCATAATAAAACTTTTGTGTGAAAAAGCAGTTCACTTATACTTAGTGAAAAAAATATTTCTTCAAAAACTAATACTACTACAAAAATTCAGATAGTGTTAACTACAAACAACACATAAAAAAGAATATGCGAGAAATACATACCCATGAAACACTGACATCATGGTCAGTCATCTGATGGACGAATGGAGCCCGAAATCCAATACCTGAAGAATACAGAAGGGAACAGAGCGCGTTGTGCCGCTGCCTCTGGTTCAGAACCAAACCTTCGGAAAAAACGCATGTCTCCAGCATCGGCTCCAACCTTGCCAGGCAGCCGCACGCGCAATCCATTGCCAGGCGAAAAACAGATCTGGTTGGGAGAAAAACAGATCGAGGAAGAGTGGCACCGCCTGGGATAAGGTGAGATGGGAGCCGCCAGGGATAAGGTGGGAGGGGAGCCAATTGCCCCACCAGTATATATATATATATATATGTAAAGGAAACAACATAAAAAAACGACAAATAAAGCAGTGCAGTTACATAACAATGTGCATTTCGCATTGCGTATTACTGCAGTCCACCGCGCTTGACCAAGCAAAAAAACTTATCAAAACTAGCCCGCCCACACCCTCGTGCATGTAATGCAGTTGATACAGGCTCGCATTGCATATTAATGCAGTTCGCCGCACTACAAAAATTCACCGCGCATTTGCATATTACTGCAGTCCACCGCTCTTGACCGCGATTCACAGACGAAAAACACAGCCTGCAATGCAGTTCTAACAACTATATAATGCAAAAAAATCTCAAAAAACATCTCTGAGAAACGACCAGAGCCAGTGGCCCCGCAAAAAACATGGACAAAAAACTTAAATTCTTCAAAATTAACAACTTAAATCCGCTCCAATTCATACGGATAGTTCGAAGGCAGCCCGTAATTGCCGAAAACAACAGAATATTACATACAAAACGCAACAATTTCGATCCGGACGGGGAAGAACAGAGAACAGAGGTTTTTCCGCTAGAACAGAGATATACCCGACAAATTATACTGAAATTTCAATCCTATTAGCAGATTAATCTGTCGCGGAATAACACAAACATCAACGCGATAATGGCAACACACTAGGACCGCGCTATAAAAATATAATACGAACAACCAACAGCAAGATGCGGAACTCCTGAACCAACGGAAGAACGGATGCAGATCCGCCAAAATCAAAGGATTTCAATCGTTTTCTCGCTGATTTCAGTGCTTAACCACATATTAAATCAGCGCACGCACAAATAAACCAATAGAAATCGATCAAACTAGGCAGAAACGCTGCTAGATGAATGTTTCCTGCTGCACCTCTATGTGGTTCGTGACAGAATAAGGAAGCAGTGCGCATAGCTTTCCAATGCAGTTTTTGAATGCAGTTCAGAAGTGTTATGAGAATATTATTCTCATGATGTTATGAGAATAGACCGGCTGTATATATATATATATATATATATATATATATATATATATATATATATATATATATATATATAGAACACACAACAACATCTGTTAGCCGTGTGCGGTGCCCCCCTCCACAGTTTACTCCCACGGTCATATCTTCGTAGTGCTTAGGCGAAGCCCTGTGCGGATCACATCACCGTCACCGTCACCATGCCGTCCTGCTGATGGATCTCATCTACTTCCTCGACATCTTGCTGGATCAAGAAGACGAGGGACGTCATCGAACTGAATGTGTGAAGAACTCGGAGGTGTCATACGTTCGGTGCCTGATCGGTCAGAGCTGGAAGAAGTTCGACTACATAAACAATGTTATCAAATGCTTCCGCTTTCGGTCTAGGAGGGTACGTAGACACACTCTCCCCCACTCATTGCTATGCATCTCCTAGATAGATCTTATGTGAGCGTAGGAATTTTTTTGAAATTGCATGCTACGTTCACCAACCAAAGAATGGTGGAAAAAGGAATAAACTTTATTTTCTGTTTGGGAACTTCCTATGATGTATCTAGCATGGAAAGTATTGGAAACTCTAAGTCGTTTTCGTTGACGGGAAAAGTACGCCTCCCAAAAAAAATATCTCTCAATTTAAGCTTTGAACTCTCGCACCTCTACAAATCTCCACTTCCCTCTGTAAAGGGCCCTTCTATTTACTTTTATGCAATTTTATTTTTATTTGAGTCTACATCTTTTCTGATAAGGCACCAACTAAGGGGCACTATGATCGTACTTGAGCATTGGTTGTAGCTAATATGCGAGTGTGTTTCATGAATTGATCAATGATTGAGAATGATGGGCTCGGGATAACTTGCTTTATTATAGATATTTCGAAAGACATGCAAACTCTATGGTATGCTTGAGTATTAAAGACTTCATGTAAAAACAAGACTATAGCTTTGAACCACATAAAAGTCCAAATGTCCATGCTATAATGAAAAGAATATGTGATGGACATTATAGGCAGCATTCCACATCAAAAATCTGTTTTTATCATTTACCTACTAGAGGACGAGCAGGAATTAAGCTTGGGGATACAGATACGTCTCCAACGGATCTATAATTTTTTATTCTTCATGCTATTATATTATCATTCTTGGATGTTTTACAATCATTTTATATCAATTTTTTGGACTAACCTATTGACATAGTGCCCAGTGCCTGTTGCCACTTTCTTCTTGTTTTTTACATCACAGAAAATTAATACCAAACAGAGTCCAAATGCAGCGAAATTTTTGGAGATTTTTCTGGGCCAAAAGATACCCAATGGGCCAAAGAAGCACCTAGGGGGTGCTTCGAGGGGAGACAACCCACCAGGGCACGGTCAGGCCTCCAGGAGCACCCTGGTGGGATGTTCCCAGCTCGGTGGCGTCCTGCACCGCCTCTTCGCTCTATAAATAACCCAATATTCCAGAAACCCTAGGAGAATGGACGAAATATTATTCCAGCCGCCGTAAGTTCCAGAACCACAAGATCCAATCTAGAGCCCTTTTCCTCCACTCCATCGGAGGGGAACACGATCATGGAGGGGTTCATCATCCTTATTGGTGCCTCTCTGATGATGCGTGAGTAGTTCACCTTAGACCTACAGGTCCGTAGGCAGTAGCTAGATGGTTTCTTCTCTCTTTGTTTCTCAATACAATGGTCTCTTGGAGATCTATTTGATGTAATGACTTTGTGCGGTGTGTTTGTTGGGTTCTGATGAATTGTGAGTTTATGAACAGATTTGCCTTGATTTAATATCCATTCTTGATTATTATAGCCTCATATTTCTTCTCCGATATTTGGGTTTTATTTGGCCAACTTGATCTATTTATCTTACAATGGGAAGAGGTGCTTTGTAATGGTTTCGATCTTGCGGTGTCCTTTCCCAGTGACAGAAGGGGCAGCATGTCACGCATGTATTGTTGCTATTAAGAATAAAAATATGGGGTCTATTCCTACATGAATAGATCTTGTCTACATCATGTCATCGTTCTTATTGCATTACTCCCTTTTTCCATGAATGTAATACGCTAGATGCATGTTGGATAGCTGTCGATTTGTGGAGTAATAGTAGTAGATGCAGGCAGGAGTCAGTCTACTAATCTTGGAGGTGATGCCTATATACATGATCATTGTCTTGGATATCGTCATAACTATTCACTTTTCTATCAATTTTCCAATAGTAATTTTTTCACCCACCGTTGCTATTTTTTGAGAGAAGCCACTAGTGAAATTTACGGGCCCTGGCTCTATTTTCCAATCATATACTTTCAGATCTATATTGCTATTTGCTTTCCCCTTTATTTGCGACTTTTAGTTTTAGATCTATATTATAAAAAACACAAAAATACCTTGTCGCGTTTCATTTACCGTTCTTCCATTTGCAATTATCAATCTATCTATTTACCAATCTACTATCCAGGAGGGATTGACAACCCCTCTTATACGTCGGGTTGCTAGTATTTGTTATTTGTGTGCATGTATCGTTTACATAGTGTTGCGTGGTTCTCCTATAGGTTTGATAACCTTGGTCACATCACTGAGGGAAATACCTATTGTAGATGTGTTGCATCATACCTTACTCTTTGGGGATATACCGACGTAGTTCAAGCTACATCAGATTACACTTTGATATTTACATTGATGTATTTGTGTGCCAGCATGATCTTGGGATGGTACGGATACATAGAGACTTGACCGTTTTCGGGTCGGGTTGATAAACTATTCCATTTGTCATGATACTATCTTTTTCCAGAAAAATTTGTTCTTTCATAATAGATGTCCAAAAAGAAGAGGGTGAGTGCAGATCCTCAAGGAGTACAAACTAGGTATTTGGAAATGGCAGTGATACATGTTAAATCAGATAGATCAGCAGCCATAGAAAATAAAGACCCGACTGTACCACACTTTACCCCTACTCCATTGGCCAAACCCCTATTCGAACTGCAGAGAGCAAAGCATCAGGTATAGTCTATGATATCAATTCAAAATTTGAACTCTTACATTTCACCATGTGCCTTACCTTCTCTCTTGAATGAAAAATAATTTCATATGAATCTCATTTCTCAAAGGATCATAGAATCTCACAACAATACTGGGCACTGCATTGCTCTTGTTAGTACCTATAGGATTGAAAGTATGTCTAGAGGGGAGTGATTAGACTACTTGACCAAATTAAAACTTTGCATTTTCCCAATTTGATGTTTTGACAGTTTTTAGCAATTTATCAGAAGTCAAGAAATCAACCTACACATGCAATTCTAGAGTTGTAGCAGCGGAAACTAAATCATTTCATATGAAGGTAAAGGGAGGGGTTTGGAGAGTGCAAACGCAAGTGTAGACACGAATGTTTTTTGCTTGGTTCCGATAGGTGGTGCTATCATACATCCACATTGATGGAGACTTCAACCCATGAAGGGTAACAGCTGCGTGGGTCCACGGAGGGCTCCACCCATGAAGGGTCCACGAAGAAGCAATCTTGTCTATCCCACCGTGGCCATCGCCCACGAAGGACTTGCCTCACTAGGGTTGATCTTCACGAAGTAGGCAATCTCCTTGCCCTTACAAACTCCTTGGTTCAACTCCACAATCTTGTCGGAGGCTCTCAAGTGACACCTAACCAATCTAGGAGACACCACTCTCCAAAAGGTAATAGATGGTGTGTTGATGATGAACTCATTGCTCTTGTGGGTCAAATGATAGTCTCCCCAACACTCAACTCTCTCTCATAGATTTGGATTTGGTAGAAAGATGATTTGAGTGTAAAGCAACTTGGGGAAGGCTAGAGATCAAGATTCATATGATAGGATTGGAATATCTTGGTCTCAACACATGAGTAGGTAGTTCTCTCTCAGAAAATGTATGCTGGAAGTGTAGGCTTGTTCTGATGGCTTTCTCCACGAATGAAGAGTGGGTGGAGGGGTATATATAGCCTCCACACAAAATCTAACTATTACACACAATTCCCCAAACTGGGTAGGACCGAATCATGAAACTCGGTCGGACCAATTAAGTTCAAAATGTGAACGTTAGGCTTTTCGGTGGGATCGATATGATCAACTCGGTGGGACCGATTTCATTAGGGTTAGGGCATAACGTAATCTCGGTGTGACCGATCACATCAACTCGGTGAGACCGATTGCTGTAATAGGCACACACAGAGTTGGTCAGGCAAACTCGGTGGGACCGATTCGCTCATTTTGGTGAGACCGAAATGTTACGAAAGGGAAACAGAGAGTTTGCATTGCGAACTCAGTGGGACCGATCGCTCACTTCGGTTAGAGCGAAACATTACGAAGGGAAACAGAGAGTTTGCAATCCCATCTCGGTGAGACCGAGATCCCTATCGGTGAGACCGAACTAATTAGGGTTTTGGCAGTGGCTATGTCAGATGAACTCGGTGGCGCCGGATATATCAAATCGGTGGGGCCAAGTTTGACTTTTGGTTTGGGACATACGCCCTCTTGGCACTCTCTGAAAGATATTTGTCGTGTCTCTATCCTCAGTCTCTTCCTTGAGCTTCTCAATAGTAGCTTGGATCTCCGTGACCTTTACACCTTGATCATAGAATTTTGCCTCAATGATCCTCTCCAGGCATGCTTGATTCTGAGTCAAGTTGGCCAACTCTTCTCAATCCTCAGAGTGGCCTCAAGATGAAGATTTAGTTGATCTTGCTTGGTCTTAGGAGCTCCAGAAGCACTAGCTTGCTTGGCTGCCTTTGCTTGAGCAATCTTCTCTTGGCCCTCAACTGAAATAGGATGTGATGCATCCATGACAACTTCATTGTCCTCAAATTCTGGCCTAAGACGAAGATGCCTCTCGTCAAGCAGATATGTCCCTTTCTCCACCCTTGAGTTGATTAGCATCTGAATGTGAGGGGCATATCCACAAGACCTTTTCTGGTCAGTTGTTGTCCTCTTGATTGTCTCTACAATTAGAGTCATGACCTTGAACTTCTCAGGAATGTCAAACATATGGAGCAAGTTGATGGAGTGACCTTGGATCATTCTATGATCTCCTGACTTGGGCAGCAAAGTGTGACTCGGTATAGTGTTGATTGTGGTCAATCCAGACAACAGATGATATATGGAGCCAAACTTGTGAATTTTTACTTCTTTGTGAGGAATGGGCTTGTACATATTTGCCATAGAGTTTGGATCCATCCTGGACTTGGCATATACATCAGTGTCATTCTCATTCTCCTTGGGGGCATTGATCAAACTTGCCCATTCAGCCACAGTTGATTGGTACCTCGTACCCTCAATCATCCATACAATCCTACCAACCGGATAGAAATGAACAGTGGGGTAGAATTGCATGATCATATCATCGTTCCATCGAGTCAGTTTCTTTCCCACAAACTTGTCAACTTCATTTTGCCTGAAGCTCTCATGAACACCAGGAAAGAAATCAGCATGTTTATCGATGTACTTCCAGTCAACCTATTTCATGTCACAGACAATGGGCTTCTTGTCCAATAGCATTGTCTCATAAAAGTCTTATTGTTCCTTGGTGTGAAACCTGTAATCCACAGCAGTCTTCTTCCGTGTGGCATATGGATAAGTCTGTCTCCATCTTCTCAGACATGCATCCTTTCTCAGTTTCATGTTCTCGGCAACAAGATGTGCATCATTGTGATCTCGAATCTTCGGCTTGAGTCTTCCGAGCATCATAGACTCATCATCATCTGAGGATTCTTGATCTGAATCTTCCTCTCCCTCAGGAACATCTGGCACTAGGGTCTTGTTCTTCTCAGCTGCTGGAATGTCTCTAGTGGACCTCTAGGGTGCAGTAGCTTTGGGGCAGCTTTGGGCTTAAATGGAGCAGCCCTGGCTTTGATGGCATCCCCCATCAACTTCTGAGTCTTTGCAGTTGGTGCAACAGGCTCTTCAGTATCTTCTTCAGCTTCATCATCATCATCATCATCATCATCATCATCATCATCTCTCATAGATAGCTTGCCAATCACTCTGGCTGTGGTCTTTCTAGCTCTCATCTTTGTTCCTGCTGGCTCATCGTCTCTGGTTTCAAGAGTGAACACCATTGTTTCTTGAGTTGATTATCTGGCATTTTACATTAGAGCTCTCTTGTCAAGGGCCTTCATGTTCAGTCCAGGCTTTGTTGAAGCAACTATGCCAAACTCCTTCTTGGTCACTTTCTTCTTTGAAGTGGCCTCATCAGCCACAAAATCCTCATCTTCACTGTCAAAAGTTTTCTTATTCCTTGACTTGGTAGGAGCCTTTGGAAGGTTACTTGGAGTGCTCCTGCTAATCTCATAATAGATGCTATTTGAGGGACTAGAGCCCTCACTCAACTATGCTTGCTCCTCTGACCTGTTCTGGCTGTCACTTTGATCTGACATGGTTGACACTGCAAACTGAAAACTGACCCGGTGAATAGATGTAGATGAGATAGAGTGGATGAGCATCAAAAAGTGCAGAGTTTTTGTAAAACAAATGAGTCAAAATCTTAGTTTTGGGTTTCTACATACAGCATTTCGGAGCTACCGATTTGTTAAACTCGGTGACACCGAAGCAACTTTGGAGTCTAAACTAGTGAAATCGGTCAGACCGAGACACAGTTCAGTGACTCCGAGTTTGCTAGGGTTTCACTGAGAATTGAACTTGGTCACACCGATTTGCAAGTTTCGGTCAGACCGAACCTTACATGTGCAATGGCCTAAGCCAAATCGGTGAGACCAATTTCTACAGCTCGGTCGGTCCGAGATGAGTTCGGCGGAAACCTAACCCTAAAACTTTGAATCAAAGCTAATCTAAACGGAGTTTTTGCTGGACAGGATGATCTCATACATGGCAAGAATAAAGGCATTGACTTTGTGCGAAGAATCGGATGTAAAGATTCCACAAAGGGTCGAACTCATACCCTAGTTCGTTGGTGAGTTCTCTACAGCGGCAACGGCGGCGCAGAATCCCATTGACGGCGGCGGAGACCAGTGACGGGAGGTCGTTGGTGGCGACAAGACAATCTGGAGACCCGAGACGGCAGCGCTGGTTAGGCGCGGGCGAAAGATTTCGAAAAACTTTCCAAGTTTCGGCCCGTGGGTATATATAATCAGACCCGTCGGTGTGACCGAGTGGAATGACTCGGTGGCACCGAGATGCAAAACTGCTAGCAGCTACTACAACTCGGTGAGACCGAATTGTTCTAATTGGTTGCACCGAGATTGAAAACCTAGATCAACTCAGCGAACTCGGTCGGTCCAAAAAGGATGAATCGGTCAGACCAAAGTGCACAGAAAGGTTTTGGAAGTTAAGTCTATGACGAATCGGGAACTCCGAGTGCTCCTCACACAGAGTGTTCGAATCTGACTTGATCAAACTTTGTAATGTAGCATGAATAGAGTTTGAGGCAAGAAAAGCATAGATAGCTAGAGGAGGTTCTTAGGCATTCTTGTCCATCCATTTGGCAAAAGATAAAGAGCCAAACAATCAAAGCAACAAATGGATGTCCTTGAATGAGAGAAATATGCATTCAGCATGCTCACACAATAAGGTAGCAAATGAAACATGTGGCAAAGCATGCACAACCATTCTAGTATCTATCAAGCAATTGGCGATGACTAGGTCATCTATATATGAGTATATTGACTTAGGAGTCAAATGAGAACATTTGATCATAGGTCATACGCATCGTTTAAGCACAAGTGGGGTTGCCACTTTTACATAAAGCATTGTTGAGTTCACACCATTAGAGTTGCTTTATCGTAATCTTTAGAGTAAAGCTCCCCCTAGATGTGATATCCAGATTTGAAAGGGATGAACTAACCTTGGGTTTTGTCGATGATGACTTCATGTAGGTGTTGAAGATGTAGATGCTCAAAGTTGATGTAGATCATTTGGAGCAATCCATTGGAGTGAGTTGCACTTTCAATACCTACACGGGTTAGTCCCACAAGGAACAAAGAAAGATATCCATGGACATAAAGTGAATTGCACACAAGATGATGTCCATGAAAGCATTAGGTTACCTTGTCCCTTGTATTACCAAAAAGAGGGTTTGTGACTCCTTGAACTAGTGCAAGATGTGGAAGTTGTTGCACTTGTCCTCACCAATATGAATAAGAGTGAAGTATGTTGGTGGAGTCACCGTTAAGAACTTTCTAGTTATTCTTCTTAGGGATCCACACCATCTTGATGGGAATCCTTGGAGTTGTAGATGTACTTGACAAAGTAGAACTTGAAGTAGTCTTGGGAACCCACTTGATCAAGGACTTAGGAGCTTCTTCAAATGCATCAATCTCTTCTTGAAGCTTGTCCTTGCCTTTTTGCGTGTGGTCTTGTGGTGGAAGATCATCTTGAGCTTGTGTTCCCTTGAAACAAGTAGGATCATACTTCTCTTGTTGAGCAACAAACTTCATCTTGGGGTATTGATCTTCTTCCCACTCAACTCCATTGGCATTGAACTTACGTTCAAAACCAACACCTTGATTCTTCTGGTGCCTTCCTTGCTTGCGTACAATTTCCTCAAATTGCTTACTTCTAGCAAGACTCTTGTAAACACCTTTCTCTATAATTCCCTTCAATAAGCTATTTTCTTGCTCAAGTGTAACTTGGCTAAGAGAATCATTAGTGGAATCAAGAGAACTACTAGAAGCAACAATATTGGATTTAGCATGATTGTTGTTACTACTAGAAGAAGAATCTTTCTTGTTCTTGTTGCTAGATTTTACTTGTGGCATGTAAGTAGACAAGAGCAAATGCTTGGAAATGTAAGAAGAACTTTTCTTACGAAGATCGTCATTGATTGCTTGTAAGAACTCATGCTCTTGCTCTAGATTGAACTTTTCAAAGCGTAGCTTCTCATGAGTCCTCAAAAGTTCTCGATGATCCTCTAAGGTAGTTTCATGAGCTAACTTGATAGTGTTTAATTCTTTAGTTAGATGCTCAATCTTCTCCTAATCATTGTCATTCGTTTTTTCTTGTTTAGCATGATTAATAGCAATTTCATCATAGGTGTCATCATAGGTTTCATCACTATTGCTACCAATAAGTAAATCATCATCTCCTAGCAAGTCATCTTCATCACAATTAAAATCAAGATACTCGGGGTGTATTACCTTAGGGCCTTTAGCCATGAAGCATCTTCCAATTCCTTCATTTGGCGAGACAATGCCGTAGGAGCTGGATGACACAAGAGCAATTCCAGCAACACCTTCATCTTGAGTATCTTCGGAGTCCGAGTAGTAGCTTCTTTCGGAGTGGTCATCGGAGTTGGAACCGGATACCCATTCACCAACATGAGCTTGATGTCTTTTTCTTCTATAGCTTCTTTATGATTTGTCCTTACTTTCCGAATCCTTGCTTCTCCGAGAGGGTCTTCGTTCATAATGATCATCTCTACTCCTTCTCTCTCTTGGTGGTGAATCTTATCTTCTACTCCTCCTTTTAGGTGAGTCGTCTCTTCTTTTGTATGGAGATGTACACTCATTAGAGTAGTGTCCGGGTCTCCCACAATTGTAGGAATTCCGATCACGACTGGAAGATATTTTCATTGTATGACCTTGATTTGGAGTTTCTCTCTTTGCTTCTATTCTTGTAGAATTTGTTGAAGTTCTTCACCATTAAGCTCAATTCTTCATTGAAGACTTGTTTCTCACTTGATGATGTAGGAGCATCACATGAAGCTTTTTAAGCACCACTAGACTTGTTGTGAAGCTATTCTTTATCCTTGAGTGACATCTCATGAGCAACAATTCTTCCAATAACTTCCGTTGGCTTGAGATCTTTGTAATTGGGCATCATTTGGATCAATGTGCACATGGTGTCATATTTCCATCCAAGGCTCTTAGGATTTTCTTGATGATGAATCTATCGGTCGTTTCTTCGTTTCCTAAGCCGGCAATCTCATTTGTGATGAGAGCAAGCCTAGAGTACATTTCAGCGACACCTTCACCATCCTTCTTCTTGAAGTTGTAAAGTTGAATTTGAAGCACATCCAACTTGGATTCCTTGACGGAGTTGGTACCTTCGTGCATATCAATCAAAGTATCCCAAATTTCCTTTGCATTCTCAAGACGGTTGATTTTGTTGAATTCTTCGGGGCACAATCCGTTGAAGAGGATATCGCAATCTTGAGCATTGTATTGCAACATCTTCGATTCTTCAGCGGAGGCTTTCATGGTTTGGTTCCTTCCCATCGAAGAATTCACCTTGGAAACTAATACACACAATAGCCCAAACGGCGGGGTTATGTCCAAGAATATGCATTTTCATATTATGCGTCCAACTAGCGAAATTAGTACCATCAAAGTAAGGACCTTTGCGATGGTAATTTCTGTCGCTAGACGCCATACTCTCCTAGGTTGTGAAACCAAGGCTATGATCACCAAAGCTATGGAAACTGAGGAAAATGGAGACCAAAGCTCTGATACCACTTGTAGGATTGAAAGTATGTCTAGAGGGGGTGATTAGACTACTTGATCAAATAAAAACTTAGCTTTTCTCAATTTTATGTTTTGACAGTTTTTAGCAATTTATCACAAGTCAAGCAATCAACCTACACATGCAATTCTAGAGTTGTAGCAGTGGAAAGTAAATCATTGCATATGAAGGTAAAGGGAGGGGTTTGGAGAGTGCAAACGCAAGTGTAGACACGGATGGTTTTGGCGTGGTTCCGATAGGTGGTGCTATCGTACAACCACGTTGATGGAGACTTCCACCCACGAAGGATAATGGCTGCGCGGGTCCACAGAGGGCTCGACCCACGAAGCCTACACTTATTGAATTGGGCATCATTTGGATCAATGTGCACATGGTGTCATATTTCCATCCAAGGCTCTTAGGATTTTCTTGATGATGAATCTATCGGTCGTTTCTTCGTTTCCTAAGCCGGCAATCTCATTTGTGATGAGAGCAAGCCTAGAGTACATTTCAGCGACACCTTCACCATCCTTCTTCTTGAACTTGTAAAGTTGACTTTGAAGCACATCCAATTTGGATTCCTTGATGGAGTTGATACCTTCGTGCATATCAATCAAAGTATCCCAAATTTCCTTTGCATTCTCAAGACGATTGATTTTGTTGAATTCTTCGGGGCACAATCCGTTGAAGAGGATATCACAAGCTTGAGCATTGTATTGCAACATCTTTGATTCTTCAGCGGAGGCTTTCATGGTTTGGTTCCTTCCCATTGAAGAATTCACCTTGGAAACCAATACACACAAGAGCCCAAACGGCGGGGTTATGTCCAAGAATATGCATTTTCATCTTATGCGTCCAACTAGCAAAATTAGTACCATCAAAGTAAGGACCTCTATGATGGTAATTTCCGTCGCTAGATGCCATACTCTCCTAGGTTGTGAAACCAAGGCTATGATCACCAAAGCTATGGAAACTGAGGAAAATGGAGATCAAAGCTCAGATACCACTTGTAGGATCGAAAGTATGTCTAGAGGGGGTGATTAAACTACTTGATCAAATAAAAACTTAGCTTTTCTCAATTTTATGTTTTGACAGTTTTTAGCAATTTATCACAAGTCAAGCAATCAACCTACACATGCAATTCTAGAGTTGTAGCAGTGGAAAGTAAATCATTGCATATGAAGGTAAAGGGAGGGTTTGGAGAGTGCAAACGCAAGTGTAGACACGGATGTTTTTGGCGTGGTTTCGATAGGTGGTGCTATCGTACAACCACGTTGATGGAGACTTCAACCCACGAAGGATAATGGCTGCGCAGGTCCACGGAGGTCTCGACCCATTCATATGATAGGACTGGAATATCTTGGTCTCAACACATGAGTGGGTGTTTCTCTCTTAGAAAATGTATGCTGGAAGTGTAGGCTTGTTCTAATGGCTTTCTCCACGAATGAAGAGTGGGTGGAGGGGTATATATAGCCTCCACACAAAATCTAACCGTTACACACAATTCACCGAACTCGGTGGAACCGAATCATGAAACTCGGTCGGACCGATTCAGTTCAAAATGTGAACGTTAGGCTTTTCGGTGGGACCGATATGATCAACTCGGTGGGACATATTTCATTAGGGTTAGGGCATAACGTAATCTCGGTGACACCGATCACATCAACTCGGTGAGACCGATTGTTGTAATAGGCACACAGAGCGTTGGTCAGTCAAACTCGGTGGGACCGATTCGTTCATTTCGGTGAGACCGAAATGTTACGAAAGGGAAATAGAGAGTTTGCATTGTGAAGTCGGTGGGACCTTTCGATTAGACCAAAACGTTACGAAGGGAAACAGAGAGTTTGCAATCCCATCTCGATGAGACCGAGATCCCTATCGGTGAGACGGAACTGATTAGGGTTTTGGCAGTGGCAATGTCAGATGAACTCGGTGGCGCCGGATATATCAAATCAGTGGGGCTGAGTTTGACTTTTGGTTTGGGACATATGTGGATATGAGAAAGTGGTTGAGGGCTTTTGGAGCATATCACTAAGCATTTTGAGCAAGTAAGCCATTAAGCAACACCTCATCCCCTTCTAATAGTATTGGCTTTTCCTATGGACTCAATGTGATCTTGGCTGACTAAAATAAAATGTAGAGTCTTGAGCTTGAGCCAATATGTGTCCTTAGCATTTTGAGGGGTCCACATTCCTAGTCCATGCATTGCCAATCATTGAACTTTCTGAAATGATCATCTTGAAAGAGCATTAGTTCAATGAGATATATGTTGTTAGGAATTACCAAAACCACCCAGGGATAGTTGCACTGTCAGTACCTCTTGCTCTTTGCCAGCATACTGACACTCATTGTTGTTTGATTATGTAGCATCACTGTAAATGTTAGCTTCCTTATCCACCCTTTGCTCAAAATTATAAGATCTATATTTACTCTTACATAAATGTAGAATTAACATAATGGTTCTGGATTACTCATGTAATTACCTGTTTTCATGTACTCCCTCTGTATCGAATTAATTGTTGCTCAATTGGATGTATTTAGAAAGTAATAGTGCTAGATACATCCATTTGAGCGACAAGTAATAACGGACGATGGTAGTATTACTGCACTTCCATTGCGAGATAGTTGATTGTCTAGCATTACTCCGCACCTTATCTGCCCTGCCCCCACCCCCACTTTCTCCAAATTATCATATCTACATTTACACTTACCAAAATGTAGAATAAAGCCAATGCCACTCCACACATTGATTTCTGCATTCCTCTTGTCAGTACCTTTTGCCTTGTAACGTTGTACTTAATTAATAGCTATTTGATTATGTATCATCACTCTGACCTGAGCTTCATTATCCTCTATTTCTTCCAATATTATTTGATCTATATTTACTCTTTACCAAAGGTAGAATAAAGGCAATGCTTATAAAGAAGTTTCTTTGGGGAATTTCTTGAATTATCCTTCCATCGAAATGGAGAAGGGCTTTGTCCAGCCCGTGTTAACATGTAATGTAAGTTCATCCTTCTCAAGTCTGCAAACTTTGTTCTAGTATAGATTTGGATAGGCATCATTTCCTCCACTGTTGTTTACTTTGTTGTTTTCATCTGATTGGATGTTTGCAACAATTGAAAATTTTAAATTGTAGTTGTAAAAACATGTTCCTTATGAAGAATGGATCCATTTATTTGCTTATATATTTGTGAAACCTATTGCGTGTCTCCTTGTTTCTCTTTCAGAGTCATATCTCTTCTGCCAGGCAGAATTTTAGGGAAGATAGTGAACCAAACCATCTTGAAGAGAGCGAGTTCAAGCAACTCACCAGCAGTTGTGAGAAAACCTCTATGTAGTTGCTGCCTTAATCAGTTCGACTTCTTCAGTCTCAACTTAAAGCGGAAAGGCTTGCTTCAGCTCAGCTCTGACTTGATGTCAATGATGTAAGGAAGACCTCATAGGACACCCATGCGCGCTTTCTTGCTACGCAGCTAGGGTTAGAGCATCTATCGTTAACACAACTGAGCTCTCATTAGTGTGTTCTTCTGCTTGTGGTGCACTTCCAGGGTAGGCCTAATGCCTTATGAAGTGCTTTATGTTTTGTATATTCTTTTGTCGACGCATTTATATGCACTGGTGGCGACCTTTGATGCCCAGTGTATGTAATCCGCGGTCTCGTTGCGCTTTATTATCACTGGTGGCGAACTTTGATGCCGAGTGTATGTAATATGCCGTAATTTCCTTATTGTATAGTCTAGATTTATTCTTAGTCGGTATGTTGCAATTTAGGCCAGAAGCTTCAATGGATCTCAATGTTGTCGGCCTTCAGGCCGGCCCGTAACTCACTATGTATGGGCCGAAACGTGGGACTATAATCATCTCGGGCCATTAGCAGGTCTAAATGTACAATAGTTTTCTGCCTTTAACAGGACGGGTGAAGTTCAGGCCAGCTGGGCCAGATAATACCATGGGCTTTTAACAGGCTAAAAACTAGATTGGGCTAGCGTTGGGAAGAAAATTCACGGGCCAACACAGGCCAAAACTGTATTAGGCCCATGTTTGGCCAAATGCAAACGAGCCGTTAATAGGCCAAAATATATCTTGGGCCCTGTTTGGCCCAATAAAATGATGGGCTTTAAGTAGGCTGGTATCAACGCGGGCCATAGGCCCAACTGTGTCACGGGCCATTAACAGATGGCTGTAAGCAGGCCAGATTCAACGCGGATTGTAATTAGTCCCAACTATTACACGGGACATTAACGGGCCGATAGGCACGTTGGGCTAAAATTTATCCACGAAGACTACGAGGCGTTAAGAGGCCTAAAGTCATTTCGGACAAGAAATAGCCCACTTTTAGCACGGTCCGTTAAATGGCCTAAAGTGAAACCGGGCCGACAACGGCCCAGATGCACCAAGGGCCACTAGCAGGCCGAAATGATTATCGGGCCAAACTGGTAAACGGGCATTTAACAGGCTGAAATACAAACCCGGCATAGAATGGGCCCAAAAGAGCAGTGGCCTGTTAACGGGCCTGATCTGATATGGGCCATAATTTAGCCCAAAACATGATAGGCTGTTAACGGGCCAGACCTGATATCGGCCTTAATTTCACCCAGAACATGGCTGGCTGTGAATGGGTCGGTCCACTAGTGTGTGGAAAAATATGGTGGGCCTTTAGTTGGGTCGTCCTTTTTGCCATAAATGGGCCACTACTGGGCTGTACCACATGTCAACATATCATAGGCATCTTCCGTCCATTGTAGGGATGACATCTGTCCCAACGGGGAGCCGACACGTGGTTCCTCCGGCCAATGATAATTTTACACGTGGAAAATTGCCATTGGTCGTGGCTATTAACGTGTTATCGGATCCAAACCGGAACCCTATAGCTTCACGGCGACCCGTTGCGGTGGATGCCACCTATCGGTCACCCTTGATGAGAACACTTCCATGATGTGCCATTTATCGTCACGGAAGTGGACACTTCCGTGATGATAATTTTGGTATTGTCATGGAACACTTCTACGACAACACAGGTATCACTTTCTTGGTTCTGTCATAAAATATTCATGGATGTACAAGCATGACAGAAATCGTGACCTATTGTGATAAACATGTATCATCACGGAAGTGGTTTTCTTTTGTAGTGCCATACCATGGCACCATGCTAGGCGACATGTTTTTCAAGTACATTTTTCTATAGTTGAAAACCGATAATGGATGTGTTTGTGGTTGACTCTAGCCATACATATCCTTGAAATCCCTGCCCATTCCATGTACAAGGCATGAGAATTTACTAAATAACAAGAACATGGTTTTCCAGACCGTTTTTTTACCTTTTCATGCATCGATTGTTTGAATTTGAATTATGTGCATTAATGCCTAGAAAAGGCACATAATCCCCTAAATATGGTAAACGAGCCTAGAAAAATGCCAAATTTGACCACGTTGCATTCGAGGAGGTATGTTGATCGTAGAAAAAATTGAACGACAAACTAGGAAGGATATTTGGATTCCCCTTCAATATCAGTGATTTACTATTGCACACATTTCATCTCTGGCACCTCTGCTCACCGTGTGCATTCACCCACACATCCAAAAGGAAAAAAGGAAACCCTCACCCCCTGCCCACTTCGTACCAACCCACTCGCTATGCGCTCCTCCTCAGCTTTGCACCTCATCAACTTCTATCGCGGCGGCCACCCTAAGCTCGATGTGTGTTGTCCGCGGGAAGAGGTCGCGCTCCAAACGGCACAGTGATTTTGCAACTACCGCTTGCCACCACCTATCATGCACCGACTTTCTAGACTCTAGTCGATTAGGGTTTTCTACGGGATTAGGCCGAGGATTTTTCTCATGGAGAAGGTAATTAATTTAGTGAAATATTCACTCATCTCTTATCGTAGTCCGTCCATCGATGTTAATCAACCGATGGAAATTACCGTGGATTCATTTTATTCTAGCTGATTCAAGGATTTTCATTCCAGTGTCCACAGTGCAAGCACAAATCGGGCAAGTGTGGTCGTGGCCTCTCAGAAACGAATTTATATCTAACCATTCCAAATGACATCAGGGAGCACTCGATATGTTCAATCTCACCGTACCATGGTCGACATGGCCTAAATTTATGAACATATATTGTATATTGCTACATTTGGTTAAAAGGTACGGTGCCACATGCAGCCTAGACGTCGAATATGAATTTTTTCTTCTAAATTAGGCAAATCAATGATGTATAGTTCATTCCTTTATTCTCATATTTGTTGTTTCTTTGTTATTTCAATATATATAATTTACGTTCTTAATTTTCATTTCAAGCAGTACATCCCTTGCTTTGCAAGAACACGAATGAAATCTTGGGCTTTACTTTGTTGATGACTCCATGGATGGCATATCGACAATGCAACATGGATTTACAATGACAGATAGAGTAAAACTTGATAAAGATGGTCACTCATATTTGATGCGGGCCTTTGGAGAAAACTTTCTAAGTTTTATGAACTAAAAGTTGGCAATAAAATTCTAATGCGTGCACCACAGCCTGGTCTAATTAACATGGATGATTAATTCTCGAACGTCATCACCCGATCATGGTCCGATTGAGGTTAGTGTTTTTTCAACTTTCTCCATGCTGGCATATTACTTAGCAAAATCGGGTTATTTGTTCTGACTAATTGATCACTATTTAAGCAACCAATTGTGATTTCATTTTCTGACTCCGTTCCTAGGTAATAAAAAATTATACTTACCAATTTATGCCCACTATATATTATTCTACTATGTTCTGAATAAATAATACATTTCCACCTTTTAAGCAGGATATGTTGGATGCATAGTTAACGATCTATATGTTACTTGGTGTACCAAATTTCACTTGAAAGACTTGAAGCATGTCATAAAATTTGTTGATAATCTGGCAGAGATAGCACATCATATGGGATTTTGGATGGGATTAATTATACATCTGGTCCACACATTTAAAAAAACCAATTGTGTTCACAAAATGTTGGTACAGAGTCTTATTTTTATATTGATAACCATAAACTAGATATATCTTAAACGATATGTTACAATTGGTTTTTATTCTACATTGCAACAGAAATGGCCCACTGTAGTTGTTCCTGGATCAATTTCTCGGTATAGTCGAATTACACTTGTGCCTGCTAATAACGCCAAAGTGATTACAAGGTACTGCGTTTCCCGCAGAAATGGAACCATTCAAATGAAAAAGTTCTCGCTTGTCGTGGCAATGCATCAACATTGGAAAATTGGAGACATTGTTCTACTCATGCTCTACCAAGGCACAGGAGGATTCTTCCTTTTCATCGATGAGATGCCGAGTCGTCGTGATGAAGCTGCTTCCAACGAATAGTTTTGGTTGTTGGCCCTCAACCTCTTAAAATGAGTTAGTTGTTACTATGTTAAGTATGTTGATATGGACCATATGGTTGTCAAAATTGTGAAGTACCATGTTACCAAGATCTGCCTATTGTCGAATAGTGTCACCACTATATATATGTTACTCAAATGTTGTTAGCCAAGTTTTTAAATTTTCATGGGAAGTATTAGTATCATACACAATTCATTCAGTTTAAGCGCGTGCCCGGTAGAGTAAAGGATGTGCATGTTTTTGACGTGGCGATCAGCACCTATTTAGAGAATTCATTTGCATATTAATTTTCCATATTTCAAATTCAGATAATATACAGATAGGTCAACCATACAATTGACATATTTGACATGCATGTAGAAATTAATCAAGCATATACCACTAATTTACAAGAATATAATGAACCGCGCACGCACAAAAGAGCTATTGTGCACCTGACGCCAACCCCAGCACACACACATCAGCCATCGTCCTAAAGGAAATATGCCCTAGAGGCAACAATAAAGTTGTTATTTGTATTTCCTTATATCATGATAAATGTTTATTATTCATGCTAGAATTGTATTAACCGGAAACTTAGTACATGTGTGAATACATAGACGAAACAGAGTGTCCCTAATGTGCCTCTACTAGACTACCTCATTGATCAAAGATGGTTATGTTTCCTAACCATAGACATGAGTTGTCATTTGATCAACGGGATCACATCATTAGGAGAATGATATGATGGAAAAGACCCATCCGTTAGCTTAGCAACTTGATCGTTTAGTTTTACTGCTATTGCTTTCTTCATGGCTTATACATGTTCCTAAGACTATGAGATTATGCAACTCCCGAATACCAGAGGAACACCTTGTGTGCTATCAAACATCACAACGTAACTGGGTGCTTATAAAGATGCTATACAGGGGTCTCCGAAGGTGTTTGTGGTGTTGGCATAGATCGAGAATAGGATTTGTCACTCCGAGTGTCGGAGAGGTATCTTTGGGCCCTCTCGGTAATACACATCGTAATAAGCCTTGCAAGCAAACGACTAATGAGTTAGTCACAAGATGATGTATTACGGAACGAGTAAAGAGACTTGCCGGTAACGAGATTGAACTAGGTATGATGATACCGGTGATCGAATCTCGGGTAAGTAACATACCGATGACAAAGGGAACAACGTATGTTGTTATGCGGTTTGACCTATAAAGATCTTCGTAGAATATGTAGGAACCAATATGAGCATCCAGGTTCCGCTATTGGTTATTGACCGGAGATGTGTCTCGGTCATGTCTACATAGTTCTCAAACCCGTCGGGTCCGCACGCTTAACGTTCGATGACGATCGGTATTATGAGTTTATGTGTTTTGATGTACCGAAGGTAGTTCGGTGTCCCGGATGTGATCACGGACATGACGAGGAGTCTCGAAATGGTTGAGACATACAGATCAATATATTGGAAGCCTATGTTTGGACATCGAAATGGTTCCGGGTGAGTTCGGGCATTTACCGGAGTACCGGGCTACCGGAACCCCGTGGGGAGTGTATGGGCCTTATTGGGCCTTAGTGGGATAGAGGAGGAGGCGGCCAAGGTGAGGGGCCCCCCAAGCCCAATACGAGTTGGGTTTGGGGATGCCCCCCCTTTCCTTCTTCCCTCTCTCCTCCTTCCTTCCTCTCCTACTCCAACTAGGGAAGGGGGAATCCTACTCCCGGTGGGAGTAGGACTCCCCTGGGGCGCGCCATAGAGAGGTCCGGCCCCTCCCCTCCTCCACTCCTTTATATACGTGGGGAGGGGGCACCCCATAGACACACAAGTTGATTTCTTAGCCGTGTGTAGTGCCCCTCCCCACAGTTACACACCTCAGTCATATCGTTGCAGTGCTTAGGCAAAGCCCTGCACCGGTAGCTTCATCATCACCGTCACCACGCCGTCGTGCTGACGAAACTCTCATGTGACGCTCAACTGGATCAAGAGCTCGTGGGACGTCATCGAGTTGAATCTGTGCTGAAGGCGGAGATGCTGTATGTTCGGTGCTTGGATCGGTTGGATCGCGAAGAGGTTCGACTACATCAACCGCGTCACTAGACGCTTCCGCTTTCGGTCTATGAGGGTACATAGACACACTCTCCCCGCTCGTTGCCATGCTTCTCCTAGATAGATCTTGCATGATCATTGCAATTATTTGAAATACTATGTTCCCCAACAGTGGCATCTGAGCTAGGTCTATGCGTAGATGATATGCACGAGTCGATAATAGTCATACTGCTTACCAGCATGTCGTACTTTGATTCGGCGGTATTGTGAGATGAAGCGGCCCAGACCGACATTATGCGTACGCTTACGCGAGACTGGTTTCACCGTTACGAGCACTCATTGCTTAAAGGTGACCGGCGGGTGCCTGTCTCTCTCACTATTGTTGAATCGAGTGTGGCTACGCCCGGTCCTTGTGATGGTTAAAACAACACACTTGACGAAAAATCGTTGTGGTTTTGTATGTGTAGGTAAGAACGGTTATTGCTAAGCCCGTAGCAGCCACGTAAAACTTGCAACAACAAAGTAGAGGACGTCTAACTTGTTTTTGCAGGGCATGTTGTGATGAGATATGGTCAAGACGTGATGAGTTATACGTTATTGTATGAGATGATCATGTTTTGTAAGTTATCGGCAACCGGCAGGAGCCTTATGGTTGTCTCTTTATTGTATGAATTGCGAAGGTCATGTAATTGCTTTACTTTATCACTATGAGTTAGTGATAGTAGTAGTAGCAATACTTGGCGAGACGACCACGACGCTACGATGAAGATCATGGTGTCTAGCCGGTGACGATGGAGATCATGATAATGCTTTGGAGATGGAGATCAAAAGCACAAGATGATGATGGCCATATCATGTCACATATTTTGATTGCATGTGATGTTTATCTTATTATGCTTCTTATTTTGCTTAGTACGGCGGTAGCATTATAAGATGATCCCTTACAAAAAAATTCAAGGTACAAGTGTTCTCCCTGAGTATGCACCGTTGCGAAAGTTCATCATGCCGAGACACCACGTGATGATCGGGTGTGATAAGCTCTACGTTCAAATACAACGGGTGTAAGACAGTTTTGCACATGCACAATACTCGAGTTAAACTTTATGAGCCTAGCATGTACAGACATGGCCTCGGAACACTGGAGACGGAAAGGTCGAGCGTGAATCATATAGTAGATATGATCAACATAAGATGTTCACCATTGAAAACTACTCCATCTCACATGATGATCGGACATGGTTTAGTTGATTTGGATCACGCGATCATTTAGATGACTAGAGGGATGTCTATCTAAGTGGGAGTTCTTTAGTAATATAATTAATTGAAATTTAATTTAACATGAACTTAGTCTTGATAGTTTTTGCATATCTATGTTGTTGTAGATCAATGGCCCGTGCTACCGTTCCCTTAAATTTTAATGCATTCCTAGAGAAAGCTAAGTTGAAAGATGATGGTAGCAACTACACGGACTGGGTCCATAACTTGAGGATTATCCTCATTGATGCACAGAAGAATTATGTCCTGGAAGCACCGCTAGGTGACATGCCTGCTGCAGGAGCAACTCCGGACGCTATGAACGTCTGGCAAGCTCGTTTTGATGACTACTCGATAGTTCAGTGTGCCATGCTTTACGGCTTAGAATCAGGACTTCAACGATGTTTTGAACTTCATGGAGCATATGAGATGTTCCAAGAGTTGAAGTTAATATTTCAAGAAAATGCCCGAATTGAGAGATATGAAGTCTCCAATAAGTTCTATGGCTGCAAGATGGAGGAGAACAGTTCTATCAATGAACACTTGCTCAGAATGTCCGGGTACTACAATCATATGACTCAATTTGATTGCAAAGTTGACGAAGATAGTGTTATTGATAGAGTTCTTCAATCACTGCCACCAAGCTATAAAGGCTTTGTGATGAACTATAATATGCAAGGGATGCAGAAAACAATTCCCGATCTCTTCGCTATGCTCAAACCTGCGGAGGTAGAAATCAAAAAGGAGCATCAAGTGTTGATGGTTAACAAGACCACTAGTTTCAAAAAAAGGGCAAGGGAAGGAAGGGGAACTTCAAGAAGAATAGCAAGACAGTTGCTACTCCCATGAAGAAACCCAAGTCTCGAGCCAAGCCTGAAACTGAGTGCTTCTACTCCAAAGGAACTAGACACTGGAAGCGGAACTGCCACAAGTATTTGGCGGATAAGAAGGATGGCAAAGTGAACAAAGGTATATTTTATATACATGTTATTGATGTGTACCTTACTAATGCTCGTAGTAGCACCTGGGTATTTGATACTGGTTCGGTTGCTAGTATTTGTAACTCGAATCAGGGGCTACGGATTAAACAAAGATTAGCTAAGGCCGAGGTGACGATGTGCGTGGGAAATGGTTCCAAAGTCGATGTGATCGCCGTCGGCACGCTAGCTCTACATCTACCTTCGGGATTAGTTTTAGACCTAAATAATTGTTATTTGGTGCCAGCGTTGAGCATGAACATTATATCTAGATCTTGTTTGATGCGAGACGGTTATTCATTTAAATCAAAGAATAATGGTTGTTCTATTTTTATGTGTAATATCTTTTATGGTCATGCACCCTTGAAGAGTGGTCTATTCTTGTTGGATCTCGATCGTAGTGATACACATATTCATAATATTGAAGCCAAAAGATGCAAGGTTGATAATGATTGTGCAACTTATTTGTGGCACTGCCGTTTAGGTCATATTGGTGTAAAGCGCATGAAGAAACTCCATGCTGGTGGACTTTTGGAATCACTTGATTATGAATCACTTGGTGCTTGCGAACCATGCCTCATGGGCAAGATGACTAAAACTTTGTTCTCCGGAACAATAGAGCGAGCAACAGATTTGTTGGAAATCATGCATACTGTTGTATGTGGACCGATGAGTGTTGAGGCTCGCGACGGGTATCTTTATTTTCTGACTTTCATTGAAGATTTAAGCAGATATGGGTATATCTACTTAATGAAGCACAAGTCTGAAACATTTGAAAAGTTCAAATAATTTCAGAGTGAAGTAGAAAATCATCGTAACAAGAAAATAAAGTTTCTACAATCTGATCGTGGAGGTGAATATTTGAGTTACGAGTTTGGTCTTCATTTGAAACAATGTGGAATAGTTTCACAACTCACGCCACCCGGAACACCACAGCGTAATGGTGTGTCCGAATGTCGTAACTGTACTTTATTGGATATGGTGCGATCTATGATGTCTCTTACCGGTTTACCACTATCGTTCTAGGGTTATGCATTAGAGACATATGCATTCACATTAAATAGGGCACCATCTAAATCCGTTGAGATGACACCGTATGAACTGTGGTTTAGCAAGAAACTG
Source organism: Secale cereale (assembly GCA_902687465.1). Taxonomy (NCBI): domain Eukaryota; kingdom Viridiplantae; phylum Streptophyta; class Magnoliopsida; order Poales; family Poaceae; genus Secale; species Secale cereale. Next base: position 480,593,324 of record LR738711.1, read on the forward strand.
AAGTTGTTGTTTCTTAAAGTTTGGGGTTACGATGCTTATGTGAAAAAGCTTCAGCCTGATAAGCTCGAACCCAAATCGGAGAAGTACGTCTTCATAGGATACCCAAATAAAATGGTTGGGTACACCTTCTATCACAGATCCGAAAGCAAGATATTTGTTGCTAAGAATGGATCCTTTCTAGGGAATGAGTTTCTCTCGAAAGAAGTGAGTGGGAGGAAAGTAGAACTTGATGAGGTAATTGTACCTTCTCTCGAATTGGAAAGTAGTACATCACAGAAACTAGTTCTAGTGATTCCTACACCGATCAGTGAAGAAGCTAATGATGATGATCATGAAAATTCAGGTCAAGTTACTACTGAACCTCGTAGGTCAACCAGAGTGCGTTCCGCACCAGAGTACGGCAACCCGGTTCTGGAAGTCATGTTACTAGACCATGATGAACCTACGAACTATGAGGAAGCAATGATGAGCCCAGATTCCGCAAAATGGTTTGAGGCCATTAAATCTGAGATGGGATCCATGTATGAGAACAAAGTGTGGACTTTGGTTGACTTGCCCGATGATCGGCAAGCCATTGAAAATAAATGGATTTTTAAGAGGAAGACTGATGCCGACGGTAATGTTACTGCCTACAAAGCTCGACTTGTTGCGCAAGTTTTCGACAAGTTCAAGGAGTTGACTACGATGAGACTTTCTCACCCGTAGCGATGCTTAAGTCTGTCCGAATCATGTTAGCAATTTCCGCATTTTATGATTATGAAATCTGGCAGATGGATGTCAAAACTGCATTCCTTAATAGATACCTCAAAGAGGACTTGTATATGATGCAACCAGAAGGTGTTATCGATCCTAAAGGTGCTAACAAAGTGTGCAAGCTCCAGCGATCCATCTATGGACTGGTGCAAGCATCTCGGAGTTGGAATATATGCTTTGATGAGATGATCAAAGCATATGGTTTTATACAGACTTTTGGAGAAGCCTATATTTACAAGAAAGTGAGTGGGAGCTCTGTAGCATTCATGTATTATATGTGGATGACATATTATTGATTGGAAAAGATATAGAATTTCTAGATGGCATAAAAGGATACTTGAATAAGAATTTTTCAATGAAAGACTCGGTGAAGCTGCTTATATATTAGGCATCAAGATCTATAGAGATAGATCAAGACGCTTAATTGGACTTTCACAAAGCACATACCTTGATAAAGTTTTGAAGAAGTTCAAAATGGATCAGTCAAAGAAAGGGTTCTTGCATGTGTTACAAGGTGCGAAGTTGAGTAAGACTCAATGCTCAACCATTGTAGAAGATAGAGAGAAAATGGAAGTCATTCCCTATGCCTCAGCCATAGGATCTATCATGTATTCAATGTTGTGTACCAAACCTGATGTGTGCCTTGCTATAAGTTTAGCAGGGAGGTACCAAAGTAATCCAGGAGTGGATCACTGGACAGCGGTCAAGAACATCCTGAAGTACCTAAAAAGGACAAAGGATATTTTTCTCATTTATGGAGGTGACAAAGAGCTTGTTGTAAATGGTTACGTCGATTCAAGCTTTGACACCGATCCGGATGACTCTAAGTCACAAACCGGATATGTATTTTTATTTAACGGTGGAGCTGTTAGTTGGTGCAGTTCCAAGCAGAGCATCGTGGCGGGGTCTACGTGTGAAGCGGAATACATAGCTGCTTCGGAAGCAGCAAATGAAGGAGTCTGGATGAAGGAGTTCATATCCGATCTAGGTGTAATACCTACTGCATCAGGTCCAATGAAAATCTTTTGTGACAACACTGGAGCAATAGCCTTGGCGAAGGAATCCAGGTTTCACAAGAGAACCAAGCACATCAAGAGACGCTTCAATTCCATCCGCGATCAAGTCAAGGAGGGATACATAGAAATTTGCAAGATACATACGGATCTGAATGTCGTAGGCCCGTTGACTAAGCCTCTTTCACGGGAAAAACATGATCAGCACCAAGACTCAATGGGTGTTAGAATCATTACTATGTAATCTAGATTATTGACTCTAGTTCAAGTGGGAGACAGAAGGAAATATGCCCTAGAGTCAATAATAAAGTTTTTATTTGTATTTCCTTATATCATGATAAATGTTTATTATTCATGCTACAATTGTATTAACCGAAAACTTAGTACATGTGTGAATACATAGACGAAACAGAGTGTCCCTAGTATGCCTCTACTAGACTACCTCATTGATCAAAGATGGTTACGTTTCCTAACCGTAGACATGAGTTGGCATTTGATCAACGGGGTCACATCATTAGGAGAATGATATGATGGACAAGACCCATCCGTTAGCTTAGCAACTTGATCGTTTAGTTTTACTGCTATTGCTTTCTTCATGACTTATACATGTTCCTATGACTATGAGATTATGCAACTCCCGAATGCCGTAGGAACACCTTGTGTGTTATCAACGTCAAAATGTAACTGGGTGATTATAAAGATGCTCTACAGGTGTCTTCGAAGGTGTTTGTGGTGTTGGCATAGATCGAGAATAGGATTTGTCACTCCGAGTGTCGGAGAGGTATCTCTGGGCCCTCTCGGTAATACACATCGTAATAAGCCTTGCAAGCAAATGACTAATGAGTTAGTCACAAGATGATGTATTACGTAACGAGTAAAGAGACTTGCAGGTAACGATACTAAAATAGGTATGATGATACCGATGATCGAATCTCAGGCAAGTAACATACCGATGACAAAGGGAACAACGTATGTTGTTATGCAGTTTGATCGATAAAGATCTTCGTAGAATATGTAGGAACCAATATGAGCATCCAGGTTCCGCTATTGGTTATTGACCGGAGGTGTGTCTCGGTCATGTCTACATAGTTCTCAAACCCGTAGGGTCCGCACGCTTAATGTTCGATAACGATCGGTATTATGAGTTTATGTGTTTTGATGTACCGAAGGTAGTTCGGAGTCCCTGATGTGATCACGTACATGACAAGGAGTCTCAAAATGGTCGAGACATAAAGATCGATATATTGGAAGCCTATGTTTGGACATCGGAATGGTTCCGGGTGAGTTTGGGCATTTACCGGAGTACCGGGGGCTACCAGAACCCCCCAGGGAGTGTATGGGCCTTATTGAGCCTTAGTGGGATAGAGGAGGAGGTGGCCAAGGTGAGGGGCGCGATGATGACCCACAAGTGTAGGGGATCTATCGTAGTCCTTTCAATAAGTAAGAGTGTCGAACGCAACGAGGAGCAGATGGAAATGATAGGAAGTTTTCAGTAAGGTATTTTCTGCAAGCACTGAAATTATCGGTAACAGATAGTTTTGTGATAAGGTAATTGGTAACAAGTGACAAATAGTAAAAGTAAATAAGGTGCAGCAAGATGGCCTGTTCCTTTTTGTAGCAAAGGACAAGCCTAGACAAACTCTTATATGAAGGAAAATGCTCTCGAGGACACATGGGAATTATTGTCAAGCTGGTTTTTATCACGATCATATGATTCGCGTTCGATACTTTGATAATTTGGTATGTGGGTGGACCGGTGCTTGGGTGCTGCCCTTACTTGGACAAGCATCCCACTTATGATTAACCTCTATTGCAAGCATCCACAACTACAAAAGAAGTATTAAGGTAAACCTAACCATAGCATGAAACAAGTGGATCCAAATCAGCCCCTTACGAAGCAACGCATAAACTAGGGTTTAAGCTTGTGTCACTCTAGCAACCCATCATCTACTTATTACTTCCCAATGCCTTCCTCTAGGCCCAAACAATGGTGAAGTGTCATGTAGTCGACGTTCACATGACACCACTAGAGGAAAGACAACATACATCTCATCAAAATATCGAACGAATACCAAATTCACATGACTACTTATAGCAAGACTTCTCCCATGTCCTCAGGAACAAAAGTAACTACTCACAAGACATAATATTGTTCATGATCAGAGGGGTATTAATATGACTAATGGATCTGAACAGATGATCTTCCACCAAGTAAACCAACTAGCATCAACTACAAGGAGTAATCAACACTACTAGCAACCTACAGGTACCAATCTGAGGTTTTGGTACAAAGATTGGATACAAGAGATGAACTAGGGTTTGAGAGGAGATGGTGCTGGTGAAGATGTTGATGAAGATAACCCTCCCCAAGATGGGAGAATTGTGACGGCGGTGACGATTTCCCCCTCCCGGAGGGAAGTATCCCCGGCCGAACAGCTCTGCCGGAGCCCTAGATTGGTTCCGCCTTGAGACGGCGGCGTCTGGTCCCGAAAGCCTCCTTTCATTCTTTCCAGGTCAAAACACCTCAGATAGGAGAATATGGGCATCGGGGGGTCACCGGCTGGCCCACGAGGCAGGGGGCGCCTAGGGGGAGGGGCGCGCCCCCCACCCTTGTGGACAGGTGGTGGCCCCCCTGGCAGATCTCTTTCGCTAGATATTTTTTGTATTTTCTGAAACAGTGTTTCGTGGAGTTTCAGAGCTTTTTGAGTTGTGCAGAATAGGTCTCCAATGTTTGCTCCTTTTCCAACCCAGAATTCCAGCTGCCGGCATTCTCCCTCTTCATGTAAACCTTGTAAAATAAGGGAGAAAAGGCATAAGTATTGTGACATAACGTGTAATAACAGCCCATAGTGCAATAAATATCATCATAAAAGCATGATGCAAAATGGATGTATCAACTCCCCCAAGCTTAGACCTCGCTTGTCCTCAAGGGAAAGCCGATATTGAAAAATATGTCCACATGTTAGAGATAGAGGTGTCGATAAAAATAAAATATGGACATGAGGGCATCATGATCATTCTTATAACAGCAACACACATATATTGTCATATGATTCTTATGCTAAAATAACAATTCATTCATAATGTCAAGTATGAATCAGAAACTTCATTGAAGACCAACAAACTATGATCTCAGTCATTGAAGCAATTGCAATTTATCATAACATCGGAAAGACTCATTATAGGAGCTTTCCAGCAAGTCCACATACTCAACTATCATCTAGTCTTTCACAATTGGTCACACTCATGCAATACTTATGGGTATGGAGTTTTAATCGGACACACAGAAAGATAGGGGCTTATGGTATTGCCTCCCAACCTTTTAGACCAAGGGTAATGTCAACAGTAATAGATTATGATAACTTACATCCAAGTGGGTATATATGTCAGGATCTTTCCAACACAATGTGCTTGCCAAAGGATAAAATGTAAAAAGGAAAGGTGATTTTCACCTTGACTCTTATAAGGAAAGAATAATATATAGGCCCTTCGCAGAGGGAAGCAGAGGTTGTCATGTGCTTTTATGGTTGGATGCACAAAATCTTAGCGCAACAGAACGTCACTTTATATTGCCACTTGTGATAAGGACCTTTATTATGCAGTTTGTCGCTTTTATTACTCCCGTATCACAAGATCGTATAAACCTTATTTGCTCCACACTAATAAATCATACATTTTTTAGAGAGTTCGCAACAATGACAACTTACTTGAAGGATCTTACTCAATCCATAGGTAGGTATGGTGGACTCTCATGGCAGAACTGGGCTTAAGGATGTATGGAAGCACAAGTGGTATCTCTACTTGGTGCAAGGAGTTTTAGCTAGCATGAGGGGGAAAGGCAAGCTCAACATGCTGGATGATCCATGACAATATACTTTATTTTGAATATAAGAAAACATGACCCATTATGTTGTTTCCTTGTCCAACATCAACTCTTTAGCATGTCATATTTTAATGACTGCTCACAATCATAAAAGATGTCCAAGATAGTATATCTGTATGTGAAACCTCTCTTTCTTTATTACTTCCAATTAATTGCAACAATGACCAAAACTATGTTTGTCAACTCTCAACAACTTTTATTCATTATACTCTTTATATGTGAAGTCATTACTTCCCATAAGATCAATATGATCTCTTTGATACTTTTTATATTTTTTATTATTCTCTCATGACCAAAGTGAGGAAATCAAGCCCTTGACTCAACACTAATCTTTATTATATAGCTCATGGACTCGGTTACAAAGGTAAAGAACATCAAGCAAAAGCTCACAACTAGATCATGTTAACTTTATTCTACTAGATCAAGATATTGCCAAAAGGATCGAACTAAGAAAAAGGGTAAAGATAGGAGTGTGATGGTGATACGATACCGGGCACCTCCCCAAGCTTGGCAGTTGCCAAGGGGAGTGCCCATACCCATATGATTATGTCTCCTTCTTCAAAGTTGGTGATGATGGAGTTGAAAGCAGTGATGTCGGATCATCATACATCGAGCGTAGGAGATCCTTCAACTTGCGGATAATACCTTTGAGTGCGGCGATATGCTCCTTCAGCAAAGTATTTTCACTTGTGACATACTTGTTTTGTATTTGAGCTAACTCAATCATCTTGAGAGCTTCAATCTCAGTTGAAGTAAAAAGGTTTGGAAGGGGTTAAAGGATGTCTTCTTCTCCTGTTGCTGGAGCCTGATCTTCCATAGCCTTCTTGATCCTATTCTCCTTGTTGATCTCCTCGGGTCCTTCCCTCTTCAGCTCTATCTTCATTAGCCAAGCATCATTGCCCTCATCGTTGGAGGAGGAGGACGACATGATGCCTGGCCTTGTCAACCCTAGCAGAAATAGGTCGAAACAAGAACAGAGGATTTTTGCGTGATACGGTGGTCAAAACCTTCGGGAGAATATATAATGAATTTTTACCGACCAAAAGGAGTAACATGCAAGAAATCGGAGTCCGGGGGGCACACGAGGTGCCCACGAGGCAGGGGGCGCGCCCTCCACCCTCGTGGACGCCTCGTGCCCTTTCCGGACTGCCTCTTATTTTTCTATTTTTCTAAATATTCCAAAACGATGAAAAATTGCCATTAGAATTGTTTTGGAATCGGTTTACTTACCGTACCACATACCTCTTCCTTTTCGGGGTCTGAATCATTCTGGAAAGTGTCCCTTATGTATTCCTCCGGGGTTACGATTTCAATAACATTGGTTTCAACATTCATAGGATTACCTGAGATATAATGTTTGATTCTTTGACCGTTCATCACCTTCGGATTCGTGACTTCGAAGTTGTTGATTTTTATGGCACCAGAACGGTAGACCTCCTCGATAACGTAAGGACCTTCCCATTTAGAGAGAAGTTTTCCTTCAAAAAATCTTAAACGAGAGTTGTATAGCAAGACATAATCACCTTTTTTTAACTCACGCTTTTGTATCCTTTTGTCATGCCATCTTTTAACCTTTTCTTTAAACAGCTTGGCATTCTCATAAGCTTGGGTTCTCCATTCATCAAGGGAGCTAATGTCAAATGACCTCTTCTCACCGGCAAGTTTGAAATCATAATTGAGCTCTTTAATAACCCAATATGCCTTATGTTCTAGCTCAAGAGGTAAGTGACATGCTTTTCCATAAACCATTTTTTATGGAGACATACCCATAGGATTTTTGTATGCAGTTCTATAGGCCCATAACGCATCATCAAGTTTCTTGGACCAATTATTTCTAGACCTATTAACTGTCTTTTGCAAAATTAATTTCAGCTCTCTGTTACTTAGTTCTACTTGACCACTAGACTATGGGCGATAAGGGGGTGCAATTCTATGATTAACATCATACTTAGCAAGCATTTTACGGAAAGCACCATGAATAAAGTGTGAACCACCATCAGTCATTAAGTATCTAGGGACTCCGAACCTCGGAAAAATAACTTCTTTAAGCATCTTAATAGAGGTGTTGTGATCAGCACTACAAGTTGGAATAGCTTCTACCCACTTAGTGACGTAATCAACAACAACTAAAATATGTGTATACCAATTGGAGGAAGGAAACGGTCCCATATAATCAAAGCCACAGACATCAAACGGTTCAATAACAAGTGAATAATTCATAGGCATTTCTTGACGTCTACTGATATTACCAATTCTTTGACATTCATCACAAGATAAGAAAAACTTACGAGCATCCTTGAAGAGAGTAAGACAATAGAACCAGATTGCAATACCTTATGTGCACTTCTGTCTCCAGCATGGTGTCCTCCATAAGCTTCGGAGTGACACTTGCATAGGATATGTTCCTGTTTATGCTCAGGTACAGAACGTCTAATAATACCATCTACTCCTTCTTTATAAAGGTGTGGGTCATCCCAGAAGTAATGTCTCAAATCATAGAAGAACTTTTCCTTTTTCTGGTATGTGAAACTAGGTGGTATAAACTTAGCAACACTGTAATTAGCATAATCAGCATACCATGGAGCAGTACGAGAAGTATTTTTGACAGCTAATTGTTCATCAGGAAAGCTATCATCAATAGGTTGTGGGTCATCAAGAATATTCTCTAGCCTAGACAAGTTGTCTGCAACGGGGTTCTTAGCTCCCTTTCTATCAATAATATGCAAATCAAATTCTTGCAGCAAGAGAACCCATTTAATAAGTCTAGGTTTAGCATATTTCTTTTCCATAAGGTATTTGATAGCAGCATGATCAGTGTGAATAGTTACTTTAGAATCAACAATGTAAGGTCTAAACTTATCACATGCAAATACAACTACTAAAAACTCCTTCTCAGTAGTAGCATAATTTCTCTGGGCACTGTCTAGAGTTTTACTAGCATATTGGATAACATTCAATTTCTTATCAACCCTTTGTCCTAGAACAGCACCTACAACATAATCACTAGCATCGCACATAATCTCAAAGGGTAAATTCCAGTCAGGAGGCTGGACAATAGGTACAGAGATCAATGCTTTATGAAGTATTTCAAATGCTTTAACACAATCATCATCAAAGACAAAAGGAACATCTTTTTGTAAGAGATTAGTCAGAGGCCTGGAGATTTTGGAGAAGTCCTTAATGAACCTCCGATAAAACCCGACATGACCAAGGAAACTTCGTATACCTTTGATGTCATTGGGACACGTCATCTTTTCAATAGCATCAACCTTAGCCTTGTCAACTTCAATACCTCTTTCAGAAATTTTATGTCCCAAGACAATGCCTTCATTAACCATAAAGTGGCACTTCTCCCAATTCAAGACAAGATTAGTGTCTTCACATCTCTGCAAAACTCGATCAAGGTTGCTCAAGCAATCATCAAAAGAAGTTCTGTAAACGGAAAAATCATCCATGAAAACCTCAACAATCTTTTCACAAAAATCAGAGAATATAGCCATCATGCATCTTTGAAAGGTAGCAGGTGCATTACATAAACCAAAAGGCATATGTCTATAAGCAAAGGTACCGAAAGGACAAGTAAAAGTGGTCTTTTCTTGATCCCCTTTTGACACAGGTATTTGAGAGAAACCAGAATAACCATCTAAAAAGCAAAAATGAGTATGTTTGGATAACCTTTCTAGCATTTGATCAATAAAAGGCAAAGGGTAATGATCTTTCTTAGTAGCTTTATTTAATTTGCGGAAATCAATTACCATCCTATAACCTGTAACAATTCTTTGCGGGATCAATTCATATTTATCATTAGGAACAACAGTCATACCTCCCTTCTTAGGGACACAATGGGCATGACTTACCCACTGGCTATCAGCAACTGGATAGATTATACCTGCCTCTAGAAGCTTTAGTATTTCCTTCCTTACCACTTCTTTCATCTTAGGATTTAACCATCGTTGATGATCCATAACCGGTTTTGCGTCCTCTTCCAATTTTATCTTGTGTTGGCATAAAGTGGGACTAATGCCCTTAAGATCATCCAGAGTATATCCGATAGCACCACGGTGCTTCTTCAGAGTTTTCAATAATTTTTCTTCTTCCTGCTCTGAAAGGTTAGCACTGATAATAACAGGATATATCTTCTTTTCATCAAGATAAACATACTTAAGATTATCAGGTAATGGTTTGAGTTCAAACACGGGATCACCCTTGGGTGGAGGAGGATCCCCTAGGATTTCAACAAGCAAGTTGTTTTTCAATACGGGTCCCTGCTTAAAGATTATTTCATCTATTTCCCTTATCTCATTCATATACATATCATTTTCATGGTCTAGCAGATATTGTTCTAAAGGATCGTTAGGAGGCACAGCAATAGAAGCAAGACCAATAATTTCATCCTTATGAGGTAATTCTTTATCATGGGGTTGTCTACGAAATTTAGCAAAGTTAAAATCATGAGACATATCCCCTAAACCAACGGTAACAATATCTTTTACGCGGTCTATCTTAGCATTAATAGTATTCAAGAAGGGTCTACCAAATATAATGGGACAAAAATCATCTTGTGGGGAACTAAGAATAAGAAAATCAGCAGGGTATTTAACCTTCCCACACAAGACTTCAACATCTCTAACTATCCCAACTGGTGAAATAGTGTCTCTATTAGCAAGCTTAATAGTAACATCAATCCCTTCTAACTCAGCAGGTGCAATATCATGCATAATTTCTTTATATAAGGAATGAGGGATTATACTTGCACTAGCACCTACGTCACATAAACCATGATAGCAATGATCTCCTATTTTAACAGAAATAATGGGCATGCCTACAATAGGTCTATGTTTATTCCTAGTATCGGGTTTGGCTATTCTAGCAGCTTCCTCTTGGAGGTAAATAACATGTTCATATAAATTTTCAACCAAGAGATCTTTAACCATAGCAACACTAGGTTCAACTTTAATTTGCTCAGAGGGTGTAGGTGTTCTAGTATTACTCTTACGAACCACAGTTGAAGCTTTAGCATGATCCTTTATTCTAATAGGGAAAGGTGGTTTCTTCAATATAAGCAGTAGGAACAATAGGATCAACATTATAAGTGATAGTCTTTTCTTCAACTTTAACAGGTTCAACTACTTTTACTTCAATGGGAGGATGGTATTTAAACCACTTCTCCTTGGGGAGGTCAAAATAAGTAGCAAATGATTCACAGAAAGAAGCTACTATCTCAGAGTCAAGTCCATATTTAGTGCTAAATTCACGAAAAACATCGGTATCCATAAAAGCTTCAACACAATCAAACTTAGGGGTCATACATGACTCCTTACCTTCGTAAAGATCCCAATCTCCAGAGTTGCGTTTAATTCTTTCCAATAAATCCCATTTGAATTCAATAGTCTTCATCATAAAAGAACCAGTACAAGAATTATCGAGCATGGAGCGATTATTGAGAGAAAGCCGAGCATAAAAAATTTGAATGATCATTTCTCTTGAGTGCTCATGATTGGGGCATGAATATAACATTGACTTAAGCCTCCCCCAAGCTTGAGCGATACTCTCTCCTTCGCGAGGCCAAAAATTATATATATATATATAATTACGATCACGATGAACCTGATGCATAGGGTAGAACTTCTGATGAAATTCCAACTTCAGTTGATTATAGTTCCATGATCCAATATCATCGCATAGCCTAAACCATGTCAATCCATCTCCCTTCAAATATAAAGGTAAGACCTTCTTCTTGATAACATCCTCGGGCATACCTGCAAGCTTAAATAATCCACAAACTTCATCCACATAGATTAGGTGTAAATCGGGATGCAGTGTTCCATCTCCTGTAAAGGGATTATCTAGTAGTTTCTCTATCATACCTGAAGGAATTTCAAAGCAAACATTTTCAGTAGGTTGAGGAGCAACTCTTTGGTCTACTGGTCAGGGTGAAGATAGCCCGAACAAACCCCTCAAAGGATGATTAGCCATAGTAACAAGTGACAGTAAATTTCAGCACACTGTATAAAAAAAATTCTTACCAAAGGCGCTTCACTCCCCGGCAACGGCGCCAGAAAAGAGTCTTGATGACCCACAAGTGTAGTGGATCTATCGTAGTCCTTTCGATAAGTAAGAGTGTCGAACCCAACGAGGAGCAGAAGGAAATGATAGGAAGTTTTCAGTAAGGTATTTTCTGCAAGCACTGAAATTATCAGTAACAGATACCAATCTGAGGTTTTGGTACAAAGATTGGATACAAGAGATGAACTAGGGTTTGAGAGGAGATGGTGTTGGTGATGATGTTAATGAAGATAATCCTCCCCAAGATGGGAGAGTTGTTGGTGATGACGGCGGTGATGATTTCCCCCTCCCGGAGGGAAGTATCCCCGGCAGAACAGCTCCGCCGGAGCTCTAGATTGGTTCCGCCAAGGTTCCGCCTCGAGACGGTGGCGTCTGGTCCCGAAAGCCTCCTTATCATTTTTTCCAGGTCAAAACACCTCATATAGGAGAAGATGGGAATCGGGGGTCACCGGATGGCCGTCGAGGCAAGGGGGCACGCCCAGGGGGAGGGGCGCGCCCTCCACCCTCGTGGATAGGTGGTGGCCCCCCTGGCAGATCTCTTTCGCCGGATATTTTTTATATTTTCTAAAACGATGTTTCGTGGAGTTTCGGAACTTTCTGAGTTGTGCAGAATAGGTCACCAATGTTTGCTCCTTTTCCAGCCCAGAATTCCAGCTGCCGGCATTCTCCCTCTTCATGTAAACCTTGTCAAATAAGGGAGAAAAGGCATAAGTATTGTGACATAACGTGTAATTACATCCCATAGTGCAATAAATATCAACATAAAAGCATGATGCAAAATGGACGTATCACGCGCCCCCCAAGCCCAATCCGAATTGGGTGGGGGGCGGCCCCCCTTTCCTTCTTCCCTCTCTCCTCCTTCCTTCCTCTCCTACTCCAACTAGGGAAGGGGGGAATCCTACTCCCGATGGGAGTAGGACTCCCCTATGGCGCGCCATAGAGAGGGCCTGCCCCTCCCTTCCTCCACTCCTTTATATACATGGGGAGGGGCACCCCATAGACACACAAGTTGACTTCTTAGCCATGTGCGGTGCCCCTCCCCATAGTTACACACCTCAGTCATATCGTTGCAGTGCTTAGGTGAGGCCCTGCGCTGGTAGCTTCATCATCACCGTCACCACGCCGTCGTGCTGACAAAACTCTCATGTGACGCTCAACTGGATCAAGAGCTCGTGGGACATCATCAAGCTGAAGTGTCCTGAACGCAGAGGTGTCGTATGTTCGGTGCTTGGGTCGGTTGGATCGCAAAGACGTTCGACTACATCAACCGCGTCACTAGACGCTTCTGCTTTCGGTCTACGAGGGTACATAGACACACTCTCCCCGCTCGTTGCTATGCTTCTCCTAGATAGATCTTGCGTGATCGTAGGAATTTTTTTTGAAATGCTACATTCCCCAACACGTCCATCAGTGTGTCTATCATGGGCTTAGTGGAAGCGGAGGCCGCCAGGTCGATGACCTACACACCTTGATCGATCGAGGCTAAGGAAGACTCAACATCAGGGATTGTCGGTACTGCCTCGAGCACAACGCTCACTAGGGCTACCGCGACCGCTGGGTCTGCCCCGACGACGTCCGATGAGAGGATGTTGGGTCTCACCAGGGCTGCCGTGACGCCCCCCAAACATCCCCCGACGATGTCCGGCGCTGCGCCCTCCTCCATTTGGGACATAAGCATGTCCCTTGTACGACGGCCGCCACTGCCGCGGTTGTCCTTGCGTCATCGTGGTTCCTACTCCGCCGCCCGCACCATCCACTGCACTCTACGCTGAGCCAGCAGTATCGCCCGCTGGTGATCCCTGTCCGCTTTTAGGACAACCCTGTCTAACCTGACGCATTGCTCGTACCACGTTTCATGCTTCCTCTGGCCATCGTCGGGAGAGGCGGCGGCATGGCCGTCGACCTCCAAGTCGGCCATCGTGCCTTTAGCCTCGATTCCATCATCGCACAACTCTATCACATTGTCGGCCATTGGGTGTATGCAGGTATGTGTGGGTAACTAGCTAGCAAGTGGATCAATACCGAGTCGCCAATGGCGGCCATTACTGTGGTTATTTATAGCTAGCAGCTCGCTAGGGTATTGTGGATTTTACAATTCACCCTTGTGGAGCGCGGGAAGCCTTCACTGGAGCACGGGAAGACTAAGTGGAGCACACAACCCGACAACCATATGGTGTGTCTCGTGTTATCACACACTTGTTAACATAAGGAAATGTATGTACAACTTACTAATCATCGCACACGAGTACTCGCACACGCATCGTGTGCGATATTCCTAGCCATCGCAAGCAACTAGTTTGCATTTTTCAAAGTTTTTCTACACACAGAATCGCACATGAATTAACTCTAGTAACCATTTGTGCTCTTTGGGCTCATCCCAAATAGTTCATCTATGTGAACTGTATGCCGCATATCACAGGCATCTTGTTAAGTTGAACCGTCTCTGTTGTGTTGCCTAATCGAAAATAGTTCATCCCAGCGAATTGTATGTCGTATTTCACACACACACCTTGATCTCGATGACCGTTTCTGTTGTGTTCCCTAATCACCAACAGTTCACCCAAGTGAACTGTACACCGTATATCCCACATTGTTGTTCTAGCTCATCGTAAATAGTTCTTCTGGTTTTACCGTATGCCACGCATCGCACACGCAACTATAATCTAGATCGTGTTTGATGTCTCTGCCATCACAAACATTTTGTATCTTTTTGACGGTTTTATTACATCGCCGTTTGCAATTAAATCATCGCACACAGTCTCGTTGAAGGGTCTCTAATTGGACTGTCCCGTTTGGGCCATCCTGCAATAGTGTTGAGAGGGAGAGGTATTGTTGAGAGGGAGAGGTTGTTGGGTCTTGCACTTTTTCTTCTTCTTTGACTTGGGTTAAAACCCAAGTCCCTCCTATGCCACCACTTCCTTTTGCTTGCTCAAAAGATCATTGATGTTCATCTCACCTTGTATGCATGTAACAAGGTCTTTCTCAAGTTGCTCTTTCAACTTGGCATTATCCTCCACAAGGTGCACATGCTCACAACAAGGGTTAGTAGCATGGGCATTATCAATTAATACCAAAGGAGGCCAAGCAACTATTTGCTTGGTTAGCTTCACATGGAGTTGATCATGAGACTCCCTGGGAGAAGCATGAGTATTCTTCAAGGCCTTGTGAGCCTTGTCAAGTAACTCAAACTCTTCCTTGAGTCTTGCATGTCCAACCCCAAGTTCAACCTTCTCGGATTAAGCACAAGAGCATGATCATAATCTTTCCTAAATTTAGCAAGATCAACGTTTTGTGACTCCTCAAGAGCCAAATCAAGACCTTGCTCTTCCTCAAGAGCAATAGAAAGATCCGCTATTTCATTGCATAGACACAAAAATTCCCCTCCATCTTGGTGATGGTATCTTCGTGAGACTCAATGATATCATTGGCCTCACTGATAACCACAATTATAGGGGATCCCAATAGTTTTTGAGGGTAGAGTATTCAACCCAAATTTATAGATTCGACACAAGGGGAGCCAAAGAATATTTATAAGTATTAGCAGTTGAGTTGTCAATTCAACCACACCTAGAGATAAATATCTGCAGTTAAGTAATGAGTAGCACAGCAGTATGATAGTTTTGATAGCAGTGGTGACGGTAACAGTAGTAGCAGTACTTTTGTAACAATTGTAACGTTAGCAGCAGCAGTAGTAACTTAGCAAGAACAATATGTGGAAAAACTCGTAGGCACTGGATCGGTGATATCGTTGGATAATATTCATCATGTAACAGTTATAACCTAGGGCGACACAAACCTAGCTCCCATTCATTTATATAATGTAGGCATGTATTCCGTAAATAGTCATACGTTCTTATGGAAAAGAACTTGCATAGCATATTTTATCCTACCTACCCATGGCAGCGGGGTCCATAAGCAAACTAAGGGATATTAAGGCCTCCTTTTAATAGAGAACCGGATCAAAGCATTAGCACATAGTGAATACATGAACTCCTCATACTACGGTAATCACCGAAAAGAATCCCAATTATTGTCACCTTGGGGTATGCGGATCCTAACACGTAGTAGGTGCATATGACTTGCAAGATCGGATCAAGAACATAGATATAATGGTGATAACATAAATGGTTCAGATCTGAAATCATGGCACTCGGGCCCTAGTGAGAAGCATTAAGCATAGCAAAGTTATAGCAACATCTATCTTCGAACATAGTGGATACCAGGGATCAAGCCTAACAAAACTAACTCAATTACATGATGAATCTCATCCAACAACTCACCGACCAGCAAGCCTACGAATGAATTACTCACTCCCGACGGTGAGCATCATGGAATTGATGATGGAGGATGATGACGAAGATGGGAGATCCCCCTCTCTAGAGCCCCGAACGGACTCCAGATCTGGCCTCCCAATGAAGACAGGAGATGGCGGCGGCTCCGTATCGTAAAACGCGATTCATCTCTTATTTTTATCCAAAAATAGGAATTTATTGTGGCGGGGTTAGGGTCATGGGATCCTCGTGGGCCCCACAAGACACCAGGGCGTGCCTGGGGGGGCTAGCACGCCCTGGTGGACCATGGGCAGCCCACGCACCCCTTCCAGGTGGTTCTGGCTCCAGTAATTTTATTTTATTCCATAAAAAATCTCCAAAAAGTTTTGTCCAATTCCGAGAACTTTTATTTCTACACAAAAACCAACGCCAAGGTAGTTTTGCTGAAAACAGCGTTAGCTCAGGTTAGTTTCATTCAAATCATGCAAATTAGAGTCCAAAACAAGAGCAAAAGTGTTAGGAAAAGTAGATACGACGGAGACGTATCAACTCCCCCAAGCTTAACCCAATGTGTGTCCTCAAGCAATTCAGTTGACAAACTGAAAGTGATAAAGAAAAACTATTATGAACTCTTTTGTTCTTGTTTACATAAATATGCTTAAATAATACTCAAGTTTTCAGCAGCGATCATAACTAACCATGCGGACGATAACTCTTAGAAATTATACTCATTCATATTAATCGCATAATCAACTAGAGAGCAATAATAAGATATCTCAAATGCCAACACTTTTTCAAAACAATCATGATACAATATGACAATAATGGTATCTCGCTAGCCCTTTCTGAGACTACAAAACATAAATGCAGAGCACCTCCCAAGATGTGACTTGACATTGTAATTCATCGTAGAAGATATCCAGTCATGCTAACGCCCAACATTAACTATACTCAATGCATAAGAATGAGAATAGTGCTCTCAGGTCTGGTGCTTACTTTAGAAGATGATGACTCAACATAAAAATTAAACAGATAGTCCCTTTGTAGAGGGAAACATTGATTTGCAGAGGTGCAAAGTTTTAAATAAAATTAGCGGTGGTTCCCAAGTGGTAAAACTAAAGGTTTACTCCTCCACCACCAAACACACTCCACGGCTAGCCGAATCCACGGGTGTCGTCCGTACCAACAACAATCTTGGAGGATTTTTGTTTAATAATTAGAAATTTTGATTTTGGGACTGGGAATCCCTATTGACGGCCCCTCTCGTGCAAGGACGAGTGAATAAACACCTGCCATGAGAATAAGCCGCTTAGTATGGAAGATACTGACTACCCCCTGTCGCTCCATGAGTGGTACGAGCACACAAAAACAGATGTCCATTTGAATATTTTAGAGGTGGCACATGCAAATTTACTTAGGATGGCAGAGTAGTACTACCTATAGGTAGATATAGTGGACTCATCTGGAACAACTTTGGTTTAGAATTTTAATGCACAAGAAGTATTCCCTCTTGGTATAGGTGAAGGCTAGCGATTAGATTGAAAAGTGACCAGCTAGAGAGCGAAAACATTCATAATCATGCATTGAGAATAGTTACCATTGAGCACTAGCATGAGTAGGGTATAGACACCTTGAACATAAATATCGTGGAGGCTATGTTGGTTTTGATTCAACTACATGCGTGAACATGTGCCAAGTCAAGCCACTCAAAACATTCAGAGGAGGATATTATATCATCATACTACATCATAATTATTTTAACGCATGTTGAAACCCGAGATAAATCATTATCCACTCCTGGCTACTTAAGCATGGCATGAACAACTATAATCTCTAATGTTCATCGCAAACATGTTTAATCATGACAAGTTGAATCATGGGTACTGAGTTAAACATATTTACAAAAACAAAAACAAGTTGAGTTCGTACCTGCTTTTCCTTGCCACAGTCACTTCATCAAATATTGTCATTATTGCCTTTCACTTGCATGACCGAATGATGTGAGAATAATAATAGTGCAAGAGTGTCGCGGTCGAAGATAGAATACGCAAGCATTTACTCAGAGGAGAAGACAATGTAATATGGGATCTTTGTTAGATTAACAATATTAGCTTATGAGAACCACTCAACACTTTCATTGTGGTCTTCTCCTCACACTAACTAAACAAAGGAAAAAAGAAATTCGAAGAAACACACTGAAATATATTTTCCGAGTTTTTGGTTTTTGTATAAGAAAGCAAATTAAAGAGAGAGAAACAGAAACAACAAAAACTATTTACACGGGAAAACTCCCAACAAGCAAAAGAAGAAAAGGGTAATCTTTTGGGTTTTCTTTTAATGCTACAACTAAATTAAACTAGAAAGAAAACCCAAAAAGAAGAAAGAAAGATTTTTGGATTTTCTCAAAGTTTTTCAAACACACAAGAAGAAAGCGAGAAAATAAAACCAGCATGGATAATACAATGAAAAAGCGTGAACACCGACTAGTGGAATAAAGTGTGTGGACATGAATGTAATGTCGGTGAGAAATATGTACTCCCCCAAGCTAAGGATTTTGGCCAAGCTTGGTAATCACCACCCGTGGTAGCCATCCGGTCCCATGTTATAGTACTAGGGCGGCGGCACCTGAGCATCCCACTCCTGGGACTCATCCTCCGCCTCTGCCTGGGCGTTCCGGTAGGCAATGATGTCCTCTGGTCGGATCATGTATTCGCCCCTGGCAATAGAATCAAACAAAGCAGGTGCATGCAATGGGATAATATCACGGGTTTCCATACGAAAATCAAGTTGTAAAGTATGTTTTGAAAAGAATCAGATTTATCAATAAACTGGTGATCCACCATCGCTTAGTGATCTAGATAAACTCGGGCCAAAGGATAGTCATGTTGGCGTATCTAGACATTAAAATGTCTCGCTAGGCGAGTGGCATAAATGCCACCATGTATCTTACCAGACGATGTGCAATAATAGCCCTAAATTAAAGGTGTGATCGTTATGCAGTGCATGATGTAAAATGGTGAGGTCAGGTGCACTAAGTGCACTGGCATTCCCTCTAGCAGTCATACATTTTTGAGCTAAATATAGCAAAGTAATGCACAAAAGGAAACTGCAAGCTAGTGGTCCTGGCTTGCGATACGCCCCTATCCTCACCCATTGTTAGAGTGAGTAGGAAGTCCTCAAACTCAGCCGGTCTAGGCTCTCAATTCCCCATCAAACGGAATTAGGCATATCTTGCAAAATCCAGTGAGCGGGATATGACGGGTTTCAGAATACAAATTGAACCCCACCTCCGGAGGGTTGTTCCTATTTAGAAAATGCAGATTTTGCACAAAGGAGTCCGTGAGGAGGGTATGTTGGTCACACTCATCTGTGAGGAAGGCGGTTAGCTAAGCATTTGCAATGAATTGAGCAAAACTCTTGATGGAACCCGGCCTCCTCCATGAAGGCATGGTGTGGCCATTCGCACGGGTGCACCTCCACCGTTCTCGGAGTGTTGAGGTCATTGTCCGATGATTCCCCAATGACTCCCTTGGCATTCTTTTTGGAGGAAAACTTCCTAAAGATACTCATCTTATTTCTATGAATAAAATTCTAAAAAAAATAGTCCACAAAATTGTTGTCAACAAAACTTCACAAAATTGATAGCAACTACTCATATGGGTTCCTAGAGTCTATATCGAGCATTCAAACTACTTAGAACTTGAATTCAACATGCAAGATCATCTACAGTAGCACCAAGAATAGCTAATTATTCTAAACATAAACCACAAAAACAAAAACTAATTGGAGCAATGGAGGAGTCACACACCAAGCAACAATCCCCCAAAACAGTTTTTGAAACGGAATTTCGAGTAAAGAGATCGAAATCCACGGGTTTTTCTGGAGGTAGGTGATGACATGAGCTAAAGAATTAAGTGAGGGGCCCCCCATGGGGCCCACCACCTGCTACCTCTTGAGCTTGCGTTGGTTTTTCCCATGAAGAGGAAAGGGTGATACAACAAAGTAGAGTAAGTATTTCCCTCAGTTTGAGAACCAAGGTATCAATCCAGTACGAGACAACGCACACATCGCAATGAAGGAAAGGTGATGATCACCATGACTCTTGTATAAGGGTAGAAGATAAAAGTAAAAGATAGGTCCTTCACAGAGGGAAGGAGAGGTTGTCATCCGCTTTTATGGTTGGATGCAAAAAATCTTAATGCAAAAGAATGTCACTTTATATTGCTGCTTGTGATAAAGACCTTTATTATGCAGTCTATCACTTTTATTTCTTCCCTATCACAAGTTCGTATAAAGCTTATTTTCTTCGTACTAATAGATCATACATATTTAGAAAGCAATTTTTATTGCATGCACCGATGACAACTTACTTGAAGGATCTTACTCAATCCTTAGGTAGGTATGATGGACTCTCATGGCAAAACTGGTTTAAGGGATGTTTGGAAGCACATGTAGTATTTCTACTTGGTGCAAAGAATTTGGCTAGCATGAGAGGGAAAGGCAAGCCCAACATGTTGGATGGTCCAAGACAATATAACGTTTCGGATATAGGAAAACATAACCCATTAAGTTGTCTTCCTTATCCAACATCAACCTTTTAGCATGTCATATTTTAATGAGTGCTCACAATTACAAAAGATGTCCTAGATAGTATATTTATATGTGAAATCTCTCTTCCTTCAATATTCTTTCATAAATTGTTCAAGTGACCAATTCTGCGTTTGCTAACTTTCATTAAGTTTACTACCTATACTTATTCTGTGTGAAGTCATTACTCCCCATGGTATAAGCATATGGAACATATATAAATTTAGATTTATGATATTCAATTCATTCAACCATTTACTCATAGGATGTACGTGAAGCACGTGAGTAAATGACAAACTACTCCAAAAGAAATAAGTGAAGGACACTGAGTAGTCAAATAATTAACTAGCCATTAGAGGATTCTTTTTCATTCAAGATTTCAGATCCAATGATTTTATTCAAACAGCAAGTAAAATTGAAAATACGCTCCAAGAAAAACACATATCATGTGACGAATAAAAATATAGCTCCGAGTAAGGTATACCGATAGTTTTGAAGACGAAAGAGGGGATGCCTTCCGGGGCATCCCCAAGCTTAGGCGCTTGAGTCTTCCTTGAATATTACCTCGGGGTGCCTTGGGCATCCCCAAGCTTAGGGTCTTTCCACTGTTTATTCTCATCATATCGGTATCTCACCCAAAGCTTGAAAACTTCAACCACACAAAACTTAACGTAACTTCGTGAGATAGGTTAGTATGATAAAGAGTAAACCATTCACTTTGGTACTGTAAAAGACAAGGTTCATAATTGTTCTCACACAATGCCTATTGTACCATATCATTTCTACAATTTATATTGAGAAATATAAGCCATAGAAACTAGAAAACATGCAAACTATGCAGTGAAAACAGAATCTGTCGGAAACAGAACAGTTTGTAATGATCTGAACAACAACCATACTTCTGCTACTCTAAAAATTATGAAATAAATTGGTGGACGTGAGGAATTAGTCTATTAATCTTCTGCAAAAAGAATCAACTCAAAAACACTCTCATGTAAAAATGGCAGGTAATCCCGTGAGCGCAAAGTTTCTGTTTTTTACAGCAAGATCACATTAACTTTCACCCAAGTCTTCCCAAAGGTCTTACTTGGCACTTTATTGAAAAAAAAGCTATAAAACATGATTACTACAGTAGCTTAATAATGTAAACACACAAAAACAGTAAGGGTAAATATTGGGTTGTCTCCCAGCAAGCACTTTTCTTTAATGCCTTTTAGCTAGGCATGATGATTTCAATGATGCTAACATAAAATATAAGAATTGAAACATAAAGAGAGCATCATGAAGAATATGACTAGCATGTTTAAATCTAACCCACTTCCTATGCCTAGGGATTTTGTGAGCACATAATTCATAGGAACAAGAATCAACTAGCATAGGAAGGCAAGACAAGTATAACTTCAAAACTTTAAGCACATAGAGAGGAAACTTGATATTATTGCAACTTCTACAAGCATGTATTCCTCCCTCATAAAAAAATTCAGTAGCATCATGAATGGGTTCAACAATATAACCATCACATAAAGCATTCTTTTCATGATCTACAAGCATAGAAATTTTACTACTCTCCACATAAGCAAAATTCTTCTCATTCGGAATAGTGGGAGCAAACTCCAAATAGTGGAATCATTACTAACTAAAGTTGACACTCTTCCAAATCCACTTTAGATGATAGTATTATTCATACTCCAAATGATATAAGTGAAGTTAATGGAGTATTCTAGGATTAATATCGACTAGCAAATATCCAAGCTCAAAATATATAAGTGAAGCACACGAAGCATTCTATAAAACTGTACTCAAAAGATTTAAGTGAAGCACAAAGATCATTCTATAAGATCATACTCAAAAGATATAAGTGAAGCACATGAAGAATTCTATAAATCAAGGAAGGGATATCTCATACTAGCATGGTTCTTGAAGAAAGAAAAAACACAAGGGACACAAATCATGTGAACAAGACAAAAACCGAGGTATACTGATAATTGTTGAAGAAGAAAGATGGGATGCCAATCGGGGCATCCCCAAGCTTAGATGCTTGAGTATCCTTGAAATATTTACGTGGGTGCCTTGGGCATCCCCAAGCTTGAACTGTTTATTCTTCTCATATTGATAGCTCCTCAATCTTCGAACGCTTCATCCACACAAAACTTTAACAAAAACTTTGTGAGATCCCTTAGTATAATAAAGCAAATCACTACCTTTAGGTAGTGTTGCAAACTTATTCCAATTTCATATTAGCACTTTATCTACTATATTCCAACTTCACCATGGTTCATACCACCCGATACTACCCATAGATTCATCAAAATAAGCGATCAACACATAGAAAACAGAATTTGTCAAAAACAGGATAGTCTGTAGTAATCTGGAGGTTTAGTAAACTTCTGTAACTCTAAAAAATTCTAAAAATATATGACAATTTGAATTTTTTTTTACAAAAGTAATGTGCAAAAAGTTTCAGACCCATTTGACCTTCCAGTAAAAAAATGTAAAATCATGCGCTACAGCCAAAGTTTCTGTTTTTTGCTCTGCACATAGAAAACAAGCAATCTAATCATCCAAAAAACAAAGATTGGCACATTATTTTATAATACAATGGATATATACAAGGGCATAATTATTTACAGAGAAACTTCCATGAAAATTCTACATTGTTTCTGTGAGCATGAACACAAGTGCTCAAGGTCGACCCTTACTTCTTCAATGCATAAATTTCCAATCACTTCTCTTTTTGAAAAACTTTTTAGGCATAAGAGGCAAGTAATTTTTTTTGTATTTTCATTCTTTTAATTTTTTTGTATGTTTCACCGACAACTAAACAGAAACAAAAAGGAAAACCAAAATCTACTTAGTGAATAAAGCTAACAAGCACACACGAGAATATCAACCCCACGTTATTACTCCCTAGCAACGGCGCCAGAAAAGAGCTTGATGGTCCCCAAGTGCAGGGAATCATCGTAGCAATTCCCAATGGTCGAAGTGATAAGTATGGAGTGTCGAACCCACAAGGAGCTAAAGGTAAGATCGGTATTCTCTCAAGTCCTATCTGGCACTGATACGACTCTACGTACACCGAACGTTTGCTTCCAGCTAGAAACGAGAAATAAAACTATGTTGTGGGTATGAAGATGGTAACTTTGCATGAAATCGGAGAGCTAAAATATAAAAGTAGGTGTTGTTATCATAAAGTTAGAATATATTACTAAACCTTATAAATAGCGAGTGTGGAATAATGATGGATCGGTGTGCGAAATTGTCCTAGGCAATTGTTAACAAGACCGGTAGTCGTCATTGCAATTTCATATGAGGGAGAGGCATAAGCTAACATACTTCCTCTTCTTGGATCATATGCACTTATGATTGGAACTCTAGCAAGCATCTGAAACTACTAAAGATCATTAAGGTAAAACCCAACCATAGCATTAAAGCATCAAGTCCCCTTGATCCCATACGCAACAATCCCCTTACTCGGGTTTATGCTTTTGTCACTCAAGCAACCCACTATAAGAGAATCATGAACGTATTGCAACACCCTACAGTGGGAATCCCTCACGCTTGCGTGACACGGAGGGCACCATAGGACAGCACCAAAATAAAACATACAACTCGTACCAATCTAGATCATCAATCGACCCAAAGACAAAGGATATCTACTCAAAACATCATAGGATGGCAACACATCATTGGATCATAATTTGTGGCATAAAGCACCATGTTCAAGTAGGGATTACAGCGGGGTGCGGGAGAGTGGACCGCGTAAAAGCGATGAGGATGGTGATGATGATGGTGATGTTGATGAAGACGATCACCAAGGCGATGATTCCCCTCCCGATGGTACTTCGACACCACCGAGAGAGAGGAGGAGAGGTTCTCTCCCTTGTGCTTCCTCCTCCATGGACTTCCCCCTAGATGGGGAGAGGTTCTCCCTCTGGTCCTTGGCATTCATGGCGATGATGGCCCCTCCGGGATCCTCATTCATGGCCTCCTGTGATGATGGCCCCCTCCGGCAGGGTGCGAGAGAGGGCCTAGATTGATTTCACATGATTATAGAGGCTTGCGACGGCAGAACTTCCGATCTAGGTTATTTTCTCGAGGTTTCTGTATTTATAGAAATTTTTGGCGTCGGTCTCACGTCCAGGGGGTCTTCGAGTCGTCCACGAGATAGGGGCCCACGACCAGGGGGTGGGCGCGCCCCCCACCCTTGTGGACAGCCCGGGACTCTTCTGGTCTTTTACTCCAGGGGCTTCTTTTGGTCCATAAAAATCATCAAAAATTGGCACGTCAATTGGAATCCGTTTGGTATTCATGTTCTGTAAAACTCAAAAACAAGGAAAAAAACAGAAACTGGCACTGGGCTCTAGGTTAATAGGTTAGTCCCAAAAATCATATAAAATAGCATATAAATGTATATAAAACATCTAAGATGGATAATATAATAGCATGAATACTTCATAAATTATAGATACATTGGAGACGTATCAAAATATTACATCAGATAGATCTCCAAGAACATCGAGGAGAACATGGTATTGAGAATCAAAGAGAGAGAAGAAGCCATATAGCTACTTGCTATGGACCTATAGGTTTGTGGTAAACTACTCACACTTCATGGGAAGGGTAATAGGGTTGGTGTAGATGCCCTCCGTGCTCAAATACCCCTCCGGAAAAGTACCGGAAAAGGCCTCCAGATGGGATCTCGCGGAAACAGAAGGTTGCGGTGGTGGAAAAGTGGTTTCGATGGTGCCTTTAGAGTTTCTGGAATATATGAGAATATATAGGCGGAAGAAATAGGTCGGTGGACGCTCAAGGGGCCCACAAGGGTGGGGGCGCCCCCTCTATCCTTATGGCTGCCTCACAGCTCCCCTGACGTGCACTCCAAGTCATCTGGATGTCTTCTGGTCCAAGAAAAATCCTCGTAAAGTTTTGTTCCGTTTGGACTCCGTTTGATATTCCTTTTCTCCGAAACTCAAGAACAAGGAAAAAACATAAACTGGCACTGGGCTCTAGGTTAATAGATTAGTCCCAAGAATAATATAAAATAGGATGTTAATGCCTATAAAACATCCAAAACATATAATATAATAGCATGTAACAATCAAAAATTATTGATACATTGGAGACGTATCAAGCATCCCCAAGCTTAATTCCTGCTCGTCCTCGAGTAGGTAAATCATAAAAACGTAATTTTTATGTGGAATGCTACCTAACATATTTATCAATGCAATTCTTCTTTAGTGTGGCATGAATGTTCAGATCCGTATGTTTTAAGCAAAAGTTTATGTTGACATGAGAACAATAATGTTTCAAGCATACAACATAGTAAATCATTAAGCTTCAAAAATAACATGGCCAAAGAAAGTTATCCCTACAAAGTCATATAGTCTTATTATGCTCCCTCTTCTCAACACAAGGTAATCATGCCCACCCCAGTGTCAGCCAAGCAATTGGTTCATACTTTTTAACGCGCTTCAGCCTTTTCAGCTTTTCACGCAATATATGAGCGTGAGCCATGGATATAGCACTATGGGTGGAATAGAAGGTGGTAATAGTCAAAAGTGGGGAGAAAGTCTCACATTAACTCGGCAAATCAATGGACTATGGAGATGTCCATCAATTGATATCAATGTGAGTGAGTCGGGATTGCCATGTAACGAATGCACAAGAGCTATAAGTGTATGAAAGCTCAAAAGAAAACTAGTGGGTATGCATCAACTTGCTTGCTCATGAAGACCTAGGGCATTTGAGGAAGCCCGTCGTTATATACAAGCCAAGTTCTATGACAAAAATTTCCACTAGTATATGAAAGTGATAACATAGGAGACTCTCTATCATGAACAACATGGTGCTACTCTGAAGCACAAGTGTGGAAAAAAGATAGTAACATTGCCCCTTCTCTCTTTTTCTCCCATTTTTTTATTTTGGGC
This sequence comes from Secale cereale, assembly GCA_902687465.1. NCBI lineage: Eukaryota > Viridiplantae > Streptophyta > Magnoliopsida > Poales > Poaceae > Secale > Secale cereale. The sequence continues at coordinate 480,619,824 of LR738711.1, forward strand.
TCTTTGGCCACTTTTTTTGGTGGGCTCTTTTGGCATCTTTTATTTATTTGGGCTTCATTGGTGTCGTGGAATTAGCACGGCAGATGTCCGATTTAAAGGACTTAGGTGTGGAGCCATCGCGCGGGTTAGCTTGAAGAGGTTAAAAGCACACAAAGGACACAGAGGGTTTATACTAGCTCGGCCCCTTCGATGAAGGTAAAAGCCTACGTCTAGTTTGGTTTGGTATTGCTTGGGAGTCGACGAACAGAGAGCAGATTGCTTGCCCGTCTCTCGACGGATTGTTGCTTGCCCCTGAACCGTCGTCGGGTTGTTCCTTTATATAGGAGGCAACGCCCGGTCCGGTTTACAGAGTCCCGAGGCCGGCTCATAATCGTGTCCGCCTCGGTCTCTACTCTTTCTTCCTTGTACCTCATGTTACATGATTGGACGGTTTATAAACCGTAAACTTTACATATGGGCCCTGAGCCTTCATGGGCTGTAACCTCTACTGAGCCTATAACAACACAGCTACATTACCGTAATCCGGATCTCCCTAGCCGGTTTATACCTGCTAGTAATATCCCTGACATTAGGCCCCAGAGTGATTTGAACTTGTTCATGTCAGTCTTCTTAATCTTGCATAAACTTCTTCTTTGTATCTTCTCTGCTTTGTAAACCGGCTATGACGTCATCTCCGGAAATCATTTTATTCGGCCGTGACATCACCTCCGCATTTGTTGCTCACAGCTGTTTGTTACCTTTGTTTAAAGGCTATCCCGAAAATTGAGGCGGCAATGGAATCTTTATCCAATCTCTGTCCTCCTCAAATCCCGCGCTTGCCGTTTCATCTCTCCAGTCTCTATAAATACCGTTGAGCCTTTACTCTTTTCCTTCCTTCCGCTCTTCTTCTTCCTCCGTCGCCCGAAGCTCCGCCGCTGCCTTCGAGCTCGTCGTTGTCGTCAACCAGGCCGCTGCATCACCCTGAAACGCATCCAGAGCCACTTCACCGCCGTCTCCTTCCGTCTCAGGTATTCCTCTCATCTTGTTGTGGATTTCTCATCTAGGGTTCTTCCATGGCCTCCGCCATTAGACCTCGAAGCTTTGCTGTTCATCTTATACGTCGCGTCTGCAGTAGATTCGAACTTTGGATTTGCTTTGAACACGCCCCTGCTCCGTAGTTTAGACTTAGATTCAGACCTTTAGATTCAACCCTTAGATTCATTTGCTCTGTAGAAAACCTTCGTAGTTCTTCCTGTGATAGACTTGCATATATTTCATCTTTTTCTTACTGCTCAGATCTATTTTTACTTTAGCCTTCCGTAGAAACATGTTTCTTCGTCTTGATAGATCTGCAAGCTACTCGCCGGTTTAACCAATCATATGTTCCTCTTGCAAAACATCAACCATTAGCCCGACGGTTTAGCCTCCTCTTTTTTGTTATCATAAACCGGTAGCAGCTCGTCTCCCATCTGCTTCCGGGTTGTCAATGCCATTAGTCCCCTGTCTAAACCGTCGATGTAATTTGATAACACACTCCGGTTTATGTTTCAGCACTTGAATAATCCGGATTTTGCACTTTACTTTTTCAGCGTTTTCCTTTTGCTCATATGTCTGCCAAGCAGTTCGTTTCTTGCAACTGGGTTCCTTCCCGCATTACGGAAGAGGACTTAACCAATGCTGCTTCGATTGGTATTCTGTGCCCCCAAGCAGTTCTGGAATGGCGGGCCCCAAGGGATGAGTGTCCTCCTACCCCCAAAGAAGGAGAAGTTATTGTTTTCTATGATCATCTAGCCCGGGGTTTTAGCCCTCCCGGTTCAAAAAAATTCCGGGATGTGCTGGCCGCTTTTCAACTCCATCCTCAGGATATAGGCCCAAATTCCATATCAAACGTCTGCAATTTCCAAGTCTTCTCCGAGGTGTACCTTCAAGAAGAGCCGTCAGTGGACTTGTTCCGGGATTTTTTCCACTTAAACCGGCGGACAGAGTTTACTGCCGGACCACATCAAGAGCTGGGCAGTGTCAGTATTCAGAAGAGAAGAGACGTGGTCTTTCCTCATGCTGCTCTCCATACACACCCCAAGGACTGGAACCAATCTTGGTTTTATTGCAAGGATACCTCGCCTGAAGGAGAAAACCCACTGCCGGGTTACCGCGAACATCGTCTTCCGGAAGATCATCCCTTGCCACAGCGTCTTAGTTCTTCAGAGCGAGCCTAGTTTGCCTCTCAGCTTGCCAAGCTCAAGGCTTTTATGGCCAACGGTTTGACTGGAGTCGATTTCGTTCACTGTTGGCTTGCCTGGAGTATCCTCCCTTTGAGCCGGCGCTCCGGTCTGATGTATCAGTATACCGGAAAGACGGATGACCCTCAACGCCATATCGACGTAATGCTTCCTGAGAAGGAAGTTACTGAATCCATCAAGAAACTGCTCAATATTTCTCTGGAAGAGTGTAGCCAAACCGGATTGGCTCCATACTACAAGAAAAACAAGCTGCCAGCCGTAAGTTTTTTCTGACCTCTTCTGTTTGTTTCTAATCCGTTCATATCAATTATCTTCTATTTGTTTTTCCTCTTCTGCATAGGCCGACGATCCTTTCTGGAAAAGAAAATCTCAGGACAAGTCAGGTAAACAGCCATGCCGGAAAACATTCGCTGTCAAGAAGAAAAAGGCAGCTGCTGGCTCCGGTTCACATCTTGAGGAGGATGATCCGGATTCTGAGGCATGAGTTGATCCTGATATGTTTTGATCTCTTTTATCCAGATTTATGTTAACAGTGTCTTTTCACAGGATTTGGCTGAAGGAGATAAAGCGGCAGAAGTTGAGGTAATCTCTCTTTCTTCAGATTCTGAACCGCCGGTGCCCAAAATTCGGAAGGCATCCCGGAAGTACCCTTTTTCTCATCCTTACGCTCAACTGGACCCCAAATTTCTTTTGAAGAAGCAGCAACATGAAGCTCGCCGGACTACACGCCATAGTGGCCATGTAGTAGAGTCTTCCGGAATATCTCTCACTCCGGCTCGGAGGCGCCGCTCTGAGGTTTTACTTTTTCCAACTCTTCTTCATCCCAAGGCCGGACTTATACGCAAACCGCTTAAACCGTCTGATCCTAACTATCAGGAGACACCTTTATCATCTTCCGGTAAATCGACTGCCACACAGGTCCCGGTACTGCAAACTGTACCTGGGTAAGTCCTTTACCTCATCCGGTTTATATTTGTATTTATCCTTTATAACTCTGATTGCTTCTTCAATTTCTTTCAGCAAGCCCAAGCCTAGCAAGAAGGCAAAGGCCACTAAAGCGGCTGCCGAGACTGCTGCTGTTGATCCGGTGGCTGATCCGGATGAAGTCATCCCTCCAGAGAGCGAGCCTACAATTCAGCTTGATGATCCTGCTTCCATGGACCATGACTACATTGTTGCTCCTGAAGGTACAAATGTAGAAGATGTCCTTGAACCGGCGAGTCCTGTCCGGGCTAGCCCTTCTCGGACTAGCCCGGCTCCTGCTAGTCCGGCTCGTACTGCTGCTCCTTCACAGCCAGCCACTGCTTCTTCCCTGGATATTCAGATAACCGGGACATGTTTTACCTCTCCTGCTGAGCCTATCGTTTTAGCCAAGCATACTGCTAAAGCGGAGAAGCTTCACCAAGAGAAGGGCAAGTGGAGCACGGACTTGTCCAATTATGCCGAACTGAGTGCCCAGGAACTTTATTCCGGGTATTTGAACTGGCTTCATGCCAGCCGCGACTATGAAATGGGCTTGGTTAACATGATGAAGGACAAATACGAGGTACCTTACTTGTCTTTGCTTTGCCTTCTTTATACTTCTGCCTTTATACCATAATAGCCCCCAAGTGCCGGTTTAGCTTCGTTGTAGGTGAACCGGTACTTCCAAATGCATGAAAATAAACTTACATTAGCCCCCAAGTGCCTGGTACTTGTCTGAATCTCTCTTTTGATATTTCAACTGCCCATTAGCCCCCAAGTGTCAAGTAGATAACTTGCTTATGTGCTTGAGACTTTTCTTTAATTGTCATCTTTTGATACTTCAACTGCTCATTAGCCCCCAAGTGTCAAGTAGATAACTTGCTTATGTGCTTGAGACTTGTCTTAATTGTCATCTACTCCACTTGATTTTCTTGTAGGCTGACTTCACCCGGAGGGCTGCAGAAATAACCGAGCTCCGGAATAGACTTGCTATCACTGAAACTACTTCTGCCAAGGCCAAAGATGAGCTGGCGTTGAACTTAACCAATGCTGATCAATTGAAGAAGGATTTTGAAGCGGAGCGGACAGCCTGGGAAGTGCAGAGGAATGCTCTTGAAAAAAGAGCAAAGGATGGTGAAGAGGCCCTTAACCCGGTGACGCAAGAGCTGACCGGTTTAAGGTAGCAAATAGAGCTTATGACCTCTACTGTCTTTGGTAAGTACTTAACTTGTATATGCTTTCCTCTCTGCAATCTTTATTCCGCTCCGGTTTAACTGTAATAATCATATGCAGGGCGACGCGTTACCCATCTTGGGGATGACCTCCGGAAGAAACTCAAGGCCTCTTATACTCTGGTTGAGCAGCTGTATTCCGGCGCTCAAAGGATTATAAGTGCAATGTCCCATTATAAAGCGGCCCCCACCACTATCCAAGGTACTTTGGAGAAGCTTTCTATATTGCCTGTACGCTTGGAAGAGGTGAAGAAATCTGTTGCACGGGCCGGTTCACTTGTAGCGCTGACCAGAGCCAAGGCGTGGGTTCCGGACTTTGATCCGGAAGAAGCTATGAACGGGTACCCCAGCACCAAGGAGGATGGATCGGCCTTCTCTGGCAAAGACCTTCATGCTTTGACTAAAGAAATGCGTCCTCTTGCCAGCAAGCTTGCCGATGAATCGGACCTGACCAGGTATCATCCGGCATATGACTTAAAGAATGAGCGGGTGGATCGACCGGTTTATGACACCGAGAATCTAATCCCGCTAGTGCGCCCCCATACTTTCGCCCCAGATATTGATCCGTCTGATCTCATTACTGAAGAGATGTACTTTCGTGCATTATCCAAGATCGACTGGCGCGTTCCTGATTTTCAGCCGCTTCAAGAGGACGAAGAAGTTCCGGAACAAGTCAACCCTCAGCCTTCGCAGCAGGAAGAAGCATAAGTCGCTTGGCTTTATTTTTATTTGCTGTAATCTGTTGGCGAAAAACTTTAATCCGTCCAGGCCTGCAAGTGTCTTGTAATAGGATAGCGCGAAACATTTTCTGCCTTAACCCGGATGTCAGAGTTTTGATTTGGCATCTGCCAATTTTAATCCTTTGTCTGCTATGGTTGATCTTTCATATCACCTGAATCTGCATATATAACACTGAAAAAATGTCCTGGCGGTTTACCGCCGGACCGATTAAAGTGCTCTCACAGGCATATATGTATCGAACAAGTATCTGCTTTATACCTTTAGAAATACTTTCATACCTTTAATTAAGTATGCTTGACATCCTTAATCCGGTGGACATTGTAAATTCTGAGGAAGCTCTTAGCTCTGTTGGTATTTGCCCAATGATTATTCCGGGTTATAATAACTACCGGTTTAAATAATGCTAGAGCTCTATGGCCAGACTTTTGTAAATACGTGGTCAACTTTGAAGTTGCCTAGCTCCGGATCAAAAAAACCATAAAAAACATTGAAAAAACCAAAAAACACAAAACACAGTTTGCAAATAAGACCATGTAGTCGAGGCTTTTTACGAGCTGCCAGGCTCCATATGTGCCAATCAATGGGTGCGACCCAAAGGGCTATGACTCTTTTCTTTTGCCATCAAAGGATGTACTCCAAGGGGCAAGAACATATTTTCTTTTGCCATCAAAGGGATTAATCAGCCAAGGGGCAAGAATTTTTGCATTTGCCATCAAAGGAAGGATCCCTAGGGACAAGAACAGTTTTTTCTTTTGCCATCAAAGGGATTGATCAACCAAGGGGCAAGAATTTTTGCATTTGCCATCAAAGGAAGGATCCCTAGGGACAAGAACAGTTTTTTTCTTTTGCCATCAAAGGGATTGATCAACCAAGGGGGGAGAATTTTTGCATTTGCCATCAAAGGAAGGATCCCTAGGGACAAGAACAGTTTTTTCTTTTGCCATCAAAGGGAGTGATCAACCAAGGGGCAAGAATTTTTGCATTTGCCATCAAAGGAAGGATCCCTAGGGACAAGAACAGTTTTTGCCAATCGATGGAGTTTATCCAAAGGGTGCTGATGTGAAGACAATCATGTAAACCGGACCAGAAGAGATTTTAGCGAGGATTCACATGTGATCTGTAGCCCCCTAGTTTGGTCCCTCCTGCACAATAAAATAGACTGTTCGAAATATCTGTAATAACTTTCGCAAGACATATATTTAGAAGGAAAAGGCTGATCCCCCGGTTTACCAAGGGTGCCGGTTTATTTATTAATCATAATATATATATAGGATACATAAAGCGGAGCTCATGGCTCAGGTGTAGTAAGGCCGCAGGAGGGCAATGTTCCACGGCCTCCTCGTCTCTTCTTCTGATGTCCGTGAGTCTTTGTGCTCTCGAACGTCCACCAGGTAGTATGAACCGTTGTGTAGGTTCTTGCTGACCACAAAGGGTCCTTCCCAAGGTGGGGATAGCTTGTGCATATCAGTGTGGTCCTAGATGAGCCGGAGTACTAAGTCCCCCTCCTGGAACGTCCTGGTTTTAACCAGGCGGCTATGATATCTGCGCAGGTCCTGTTGATAAATTGCAGACCTTGCTGCTGCTATGTCCCGCTCTTCATCCAGCCGGTCCAAACTGTCCTGTCTTGCTTGCTCATTGGCTGCTTCAATATAAGCCACCACCCGTGGTGAATCATGGCGGATATCACTTGGAAGAACCGCTTCAGCACCGTACACCATGAAGAAAGGTGTGTAACCTGTGGACCTGTTCGGTGTAGTATTGATGCTCCAGAGGACAGAGGGCAATTCCTCAACCCAGCACCCTGGTGTTCTTTGCAAGGGAGTCATAAGCCGGGGCTTGATACCTCGCAAAATCTCTTGATTAGCCCTTTCAGCTTGACCATTGGATTGAGGGTGAGCTACAGAAGACACATCTAGGCGAATATGCTCCCTTTGACAAAACTCTTCCATCTCACCTTTAGATAGATTGGTGCCATTGTCAGTGATGATGATGTGTGGAAAGCCAAACCTGAAAATTACCTTCTTGATGAATTTAACCGTTGTTGCCGCATCACTCTTGCTCACAGGCTCTGCCTCAATCCACTTTGTAAACTTATCCACAGCGACCAGCAGATGAGTTTTTTGATCTTGGGATCATTTAAAAGGCCCACCATATCAAGCCCCCAAGTCGCAAACGGCCAAGTAATTGGAATCATCCGCAGATCCTGTGCCGAAACAAGAGCACGCCGTGAGAATTTCTGACAGGCATCGCATTTCCGGACTAGATCCTCCGCATCAGCATGGGATGTCAACCAGTAGAATCCATGACGGAAAGCTTTAGCTACTAAGGATTTTGAACCGGCGTGATGACCACAATCCCCTTCATGAATTTCTCGAAGGATGTCACAGCCTTCCTCGGATGACACACACCGCTGAAACGCTACGATGATGAAGTTCCCCGTTTATAATTGTCATGGATTTGGACCGCCGGATTATCTGCCTTGCTTCGATCTCATCATCTGGCAACTCTCCTCGGCTTAGGTATGCCAAGTAAGGGAGCGTCCAATCCGGAATAACATGAAGTGCCGCAACCAGCTGCGCTTCCGGATCAGGAACAGCCAAATCTTCCTCCGATGGTACCTGAACTGATGGACTGTGTAGCTCGTCCAAAAAAGTATTCGGTGGCACCGGTTTACGCTGAGAACCTAGCCGGCTTAGAGCATCGGCCGCTTCATTTTTTCGCCGGTCTATGTGATCCACCTGATATCCTTTGAAGTATCCTGCGACTGCTTCCACTTCTCGTCTGTAAGCTGCCATGAGAGGGTCTTTAGAGTCCCACTTGCCAGATACTTGCTGTGCCACTAAGTCTGAATCACCGAAACACTTGACCCGGCTCAAGTTCATCTCCTTAGCCATCCGCAGGCCATGAAGCAATGCCTCATATTCTGCTGCATTATTAGTACAAGGAAACATTAGACGGAGGATATAACAAAATTTGTCACCTCGCAGGGAAGTTAACACAACTCCAGCCCCCGAGCCTTCTAATGAATAGTCCAGTAAGTATGATCCGGCTTTTCCTCCGGTGCTTGCAATTCTGTCCAATCATTGATAAAATCTACCAATGCTTGGCATTTGATAGCGGTGCGTGGCACATATTTCAATCCGTGTGGGCTAAGCTCAATGGCCCACTTTGCTACTCTGCCAGTGGCTTCCCTATTCTGGATTATATCCCCCAACGGAGCTGAACTGACAATAGTTATTGGGTGGCCTTGGAAGTAGTGCTTCAACTTCCGGTTTGCCATGAACACACCATATACCAGCTTCTGCCAATGTGGGTACCTTTGCTTTGACTCAATTAGAACCTCACTGACATAATAAACCGGACGTTGAACCGGATATTCCTTGCCTGTTTCTTTGCGCTCGACCACAATTGCCACGCTAACTGCCCGGGCATTGGCTGCCACGTATAACAGTAGCGGTTCCTTATCAACAGGGGTAGCAAGGACCGGTGGTTCTGCCAGTTGCCGCTTCAAGTCCTCAAACGCGGCGTTTGCGGCATCGCTCCTATAAACCGGTCTGTCTTTTTCAGCATCTGATAAAGCGGAATTGCCTTCTCTCCCAGACGACTGATGAATCGGCTCAACGCTGTAATCCGGCCGGCGATACGCTGGACATCATTGATGCAAGCTGGTTTAGTCAAGGACGTGATTGCCTTGATCTTCTCCGAATTGGCTTCTATTCCTCTGTTTGATACCAAGAATCCAAGGAGCTTGCCAGCTGGAACACCAAAAGCGCATTTCTCCGGATTAAGCATCATTTTATATACCCAAAGGTTATCAAAGGTTTCCTTGAGGTCCTCTATCAATGTCTCCTCCTTCCTTGACTTTACCACGATGTCATCCACATAGTCATGGACATTTTTCCCTATCTGCCCCTTAAGACAATTTTGTACGCAACGCTGGTAAGTTGCTTGGGCACTCTTGAGCCCAAAAGGCATAGATACATAGCAAAAAGCACCAAAAGGAGTGATGAAGGCTTTCTTCTCCTGGTCTTTAATCGCCATCTTGATCTAATGATACCCTGAATATGCATCCAAAAAACTTAGCCGCTCACATCCCGCCGTAGCATCAATGATCTGATCAATACGGGGGAGAGCAAAAGGATCGGTCGAACAAGCCTTGTTTAAATATGTGTAATCCACACACATCCTCCACTTTCCATTTTTCTTTAAAACCAGAACCGGATTAGCCAACCACTCCCGGTGGAATACCTCAACTATAAACCCTGCGGCCAAAAGCCTGGCCACTTCTTCACCTATAGCCTTGCGCCTTTCTTCGTTGAAGCGGCGCAGATACTGCTTGACCGGTTTGAATTTCGGATCAATATTAAGACTGTGCTCAGCGAGTTCCCTCGGTATACCTGGCATGTCAGAAGGTTTCCATGCAAAGATATCCCGGTTCTTACGGATGAACTCGATGAGCGCACTTTTCTATTTGGGATCAAGGTTAGCACTGATGGTGAACTGCTTGGATGAGTCGCCCGGTACAAAGTCAACTTGCTTGGTTTCCTCTGCCAATTTAAACTTCAACACCGGATCATGCTCTGTAGTTGGCTTCTTCAACGGGGACATATCTACCGGATCAACATTGTCTTTATAAAATTTCAACTCCTCCGTAGCACATACTGCCTCTGCATAAGCAGCGTCTCCTTCCTCGCACTCCAATGCGATCTTGCGACTTCCATGAACCGTGATGGTTCCCTTGTGACCCGGCATCTTGAGCTGTACATAAACATAGCACGGTCTAGCCATAAATTTGGCGTAAACCGGCCGTCCAAACAGGGCATGATAGGGGCTCCGGATCTTTACAACTTCAAAGGTTATCGTCTCTGACCTGGAATCCTGTTCATCTCCAAAGGTAACCTCGAGATCAATTTTCCCAACTGGGTAAGCCGATTTACCTGGCACCACTCCGTGGAACACCGTGTTTGACTGTCTTAGCTTCTTGTCCGTTAATCCCATGCGACGGAAAGTCTCGTAATATAAGATGTTGATGCGGCTGCCGCCGTCCATGAGCACCTTAGTGAATTTGTAGCCACCCACCTGTGGTGCCACCACTAAGGCCAACTGGCCCGGATTATCAACCCGCGGCGGGTGATCCTCTCCGCTCCACACAATAGGTTGTTCCGACCAGCGCAGGAATCGTGGTGTTGCCGGCTCAACCGTGTGTACCGCCCGTTTTAGGATTTTCTGATCTTGCTTGCACAAACTCGTAGTGAATACATGATACTGTCCACTACTCAGCTCCTTCGGATTACTCTGATATCCGGATTGCTGCTGCTGTTGACGCTGCTGATTGCCTTGGTTATTGTGATTACCCTGGCCCTGCTGATGGTTGCCTTGGTTATTGTAACCGCCCTGACCATACTGATGGTTGCCTTGGTTATTGTAACCGCCCTGACCATGTTGATGATTGCCTTGGTTGTAGCCATTGTTGCCACCATGATATCCTGATCCGGAGCCATTACCCTGGTGACCCGGACCATGAAATCCGGGACCTGAACCGCCGCCCGGTGGTCTGTTGTTGAATTTGGCCCGGTTTATGGCCTCCATCATGACCCGGCATTGCCCCCATGTGTGTTTAGCTGGGCATTCCTCTGTGCCGTGCTTCGGGCAAGGCTCATTCAACTGTTGATCCAGATTAATGAATCCTCCGCCGCCCCGTGGAGGCGGTCTACCCTTGTTGCGTTGAAAGTTTCCTTGAACGTTGGTATTGGCCACAAAATCAGAGCCACCTTCTGCCTTTCGCTTACCATTGAAACTTGTCCCTGCCGGACTAACCTGCGTCGGTTTACCAGCTTTATTGGTTTTTCCGGATTTGTCTCCTTCCGCTTCTGGGTATTTAGTGTTGTGAGAGTCCCCATACTTCACCAGAGCGCTCATGAGTGTCCCCATGTCATTACAATCCTGCTTGAGCCGTCCCAGCTTCAGCTTCAGAGACTCAAACCGGGAATTGTTTTCCAATGTTACTATTGCCGTACTGGGGTTGATACCGTTCGAAGAGTGTAAGATTTCTGACACTCGCCGCACCCATGCGCTCGTAGGCTCCTGCTCTCCTTGAACACATGCCGCTAAGTCTACTACTGACATTGGCTGTTTGCACGTGTCCTTGAAATTTTTGATAAACTGGCGGCGCAACTCACCCCATGATCCAATGGAGTTAGGCGGTAAGCCCTTTAACCATGTTCGGGTTGTACCCTCAAGCATCATGGTAAAATACTTCGCACATGCCGCTTCATCCACGTCCAGCATCTCCATAGCCATCTCATAGCTCTCAATCAAAGCCTCTGGAGCCAGATCTTCTGTATAGTTAGGCACCTTACGTGGCCCTTTGAAGTCCTTGGGTAACCTTACGCTTCGTAAAGCGGGAATGAGACACGGCACTCCAAAGGAACTCGCCATGACTCCCGTCTCTGCTGTGGTTGGGTGAACCGGTGTTGTTTGGCGGATATCCCCGCGGGCAATAGGTCTAGCCCGGTTCATCGCCTCCTGGGCGTGCGCCTCTGCTCCTGCCGGATTATCTTGCCTTTGACGATGACGCCTCCGTTCACTACTGGACACTTCCGGTTCATCCCAGTGCCTAGTGTAACTCTTGCTGTGGCGGGGTGTTGAATGAAGTCTCTCCCTGCTGTAGGAGTACGCCTGCTGCTGTGTCAACGCCGTGTCAAGCAAATCCTTGACCCTGCGCGCCTCCATCACCACGGGGGATGTTCCCTCAATGGGTAAGGAGGCCAGGCGTGAAGCGGCGGCGACAATGTTATCCAGGGGGTTTGAGTAATGGCCAGGAGGAGTGGGGACGTGCGGCGTGGGCACGACCCGACAATCTTGTTCCGTGGTTGGTTGTTGAACCGATGCGCCCGTTGCTGGGGCTCCCCTCCGGTTTACTTCTAGATTATTGCTGGCTCCCGCTCCCGGCGTGCCAAAGAGATTCATCACCTCATGGACCGGCGGTAGACGAGTCTGATACCTTCTGTTCCTTACTCCCTGCGCAGAAACCTGATCCATCCTGAGCCGGAAAGCTTGGGAATCCAACTCCGCTTGCCTTGTCACCATCATGACTTTCTCTGCGTCCAGATCCTGTTTGGCTTGCTCGATCCGGCCCTTTAGCTGAAGGATCTCTGCATCATGTTGCGCCTTGTTAGCAGGAGCCACCTCTGCTGTTGCTCGGGCTGTCAACTCATCAACCAAGGTGGATAGAGCGTCGGACGGTGAGGGGGCTTGGTTGCTCGTCCCTGCATCGGCTACCTCTGCTGTGAACGCCCCAGTCGCCGTGGGCTGTGGCGCAGATTGTGATCCGGCCATGAAGACAGCCACTCGGTTTGGCGGATCAAAGGGGTCCGGAATAGTGTCGCCATCGGATACCCCCCGGATCGACCGTCCCGCAATAGATACAAAGATTCGGTCTCTACGGATGAAGATTCATCATCGGAGTATACAACTGTCTCGCCACCAGAATCCGATCCGTCCTTGGCTTGGACTCTGTGTATTGCTCCAACGAAAATGCGCTTCATGGCAGGCTGAATCCGGGCCGATCTCGCACGCTGAGCCGGCTCGACGATGTTGGGGAAGATGTCCGGCTCAGGTCCCGTTTCACCAATCTTGCCAATGAAGACGTGGATGCCGCCGAAGGGGACCCGGTACCCGTATTCGATTGAAACGGCCTCCGGGCCCCAGCCCGCGTCGTCGATGTAGATCTGGCCGCGGCGACTCTTGGTCATCCGGCTGACTGCGTAACCCTTGAGTCCTTCAAAGCTGCCCTTCAAGAACTCGAAACCATCGGGCGATAGCCCCACGGTGGGCGCCAACTGTCGTGGAATTAGCACGGCAGATGTCCGGTTTAAAGGACTTAGGTGTGGAGCCATCGCGCGGGTTAGCTTGAAGAGGTTAAAAGCACACAAAGGACAAAGAGGGTTTATACTAGTTCGGCCCCTTCGATGAAGGTCAAAGCGTACGTCTAGTTTGGTTTGGTATTGCTTGGGAGTCGACAAACAGGGAGCAGATTGCTTGCCTGTCTCTCGACGGATTGTTGCTTGCCCCTGAACCGTCGCCGGGTCGTTCCTTTATATAGGAGGCAATGCACGGTCCGATTTACAGAGTCCCGAGGCCGGCTCATAATCGTGTCCTCCTCGGTCTCTACTCTTTCTTCCTTGTACCTCAAGTTACATGATTGGATGATTTATAAACCGTAAACTTTACATATGGGCCCTGAGCCTTCATGGGCCGTAACCTCTACTGAGCCTATAACAACACAGCTACATTACTGTAATCCGGATCTCCCTAGCCGGTTTATACCTGCTAGTAATATCCCTGACAATTGGCCTCTTCTATTTTTGATAACCTCACATGGAACAATGTTCTAATAATGATGATCATCAAACTTTTATTTACTTACAACTCGGTATTACAACTCTATACTAGAACAAAGATATGACTCTATATGAATGCCTCCGGCGGTGTACCGGGATGTGCAATGATCAAGAGTGACATGTATAAAAAATATGAACGGTGGCCTCGCCACAAATATTGTGTCAACTACATGATCATGCAAAGTAATATGACAATGATGATGCATGTCATAATAAACGGTACGGTGGAGTTACACAGCAATATATCTCAGAATGGCTATGGAAATTCCATAATAGGTAGGTATGGTGGCTATTTTGAGGAAGGGTATAAGGTGGTTTGATGCACCGGTGAAAGTTGCGCGGCACTAGAGTGGCTAGCAAGGTGGAAGGGTGAGAGTGCATATAATCCATGGACTCAATATTAGTCATAAAGAACTCACATATTTATTGCAAAAAGTTTATTAGCCTTCGAAGCAAAGTACTACTACGCATGCCCCTAGGGGGGAGGTTGGTAGGAGTTAACCATCGCACGCCCCCAACACAAAGGTACACAATCATGACACAAGCACTTCAATTTGGTTACACAGTTAGGAAACCATACGTCCATGCTACGGGAATCATGAACCTTAACACAACTATTTCCTCTACCCAACAATTTACTATTGGCATGATTCTAATATTACCATCCTCATATCTCAAAACAATCACACTTTTTATATGGAAGTTTTTATTATATCTCCTTTGGATGTCTATCATATTAAGACTAAATTCATAACCAAAGCAAATTACCATGCTGTTTTAGAGACTCTCAAAATAATATACGTGAAGCAATAGAGTTAAACAATTTCTATAAAATAAAACCACCGCCGTGCTCCAAAAAAGATATAAGTGAAGTCCTAGAGCAAAATTTCCTAGCTCAAAAGATATAAGTGAAGCACATAGAGTATTCTAATAAATCACGATTGAAGTGTGTCTATCATAAAAGGTGTGTACAGCAAGGATGATTGTGACAAACTAAAAAGCAAAGACTCATATCATACAAGACGCTCCAAGCAAAACACATATCATGTAGTGAATAAAAAATAGCCTCAAGTAAAGTTACTGATGGATGAAGAAGAAAGAGGGGATGCCTTCCCAGGGCATCCCCAGGCTTAGGCTCTTGGCCGTCCTTGGATATTACCTTGGGGTTCCTTGGGCATCCCCAAGCTTAGGCTCCTGCCACTCCTTATTCCATAGTCCATCACATCCTTACCCAAAACTTGAAAACTCCACAACACAAAACTCAACAGAAATCTCGTGAGCTCCGTTAGTAAAACAAAGCAAATAACCACTCAAGGTACTGTTGTAATCTTATTCTTATTTTATATTGGTGTAAAATCTACTGTATTCCAACTTTTCCATGGTTTATACCCCCCGATACTAGCCATAGATTCATTAAAATAGGCAAACAACACATAGAAAACAGAATCTGACAAAAACAAAACAATCTGTAGCAATCTGAAAACTTCGCATACTTCTGTAACTCTAAAAATTCTGAAAAATTAGGACGACGTGGGAAATTTGTATATCAACTTTGTGTAAAAATATCAGAAGGTTTTCACGTCCAGTGAATTATTGAATTTTTTGCACTGGGCGTAAAAGTTTCAGTTTTTCAGCAAAATCAAATCAACGATCACCGTAAGCCATCCCAAAGGTCTTACTTGGCTCAAAAACTAATTAAAACACCAAAACACAATTACTACAGAAGTAATAATGTGTTCAAATTGAACAACAGAAAGCAAAAATAAAATTGGGTTGCCTCCCAACACGCGCTATTGTTTAACGCCCTTAGCTAGGCGTTGGTAATTTTAATGATGCTCTCATGAAAGACAAGACTTGGAGCACAAAAGGAGCATCATATAGCATGCGAAAATCACATCTAAGTCTAACATACTTCCTATGCATAGTAATTTTATAGGAAAACAAATTAGCAAGGCAAGCAATTTCTAGCATATACTAGGAGGAAGAAAGCAACAATAGCAATCTCAACATAACGAGAGATAATTTAGTAA
This sequence comes from Secale cereale, assembly GCA_902687465.1. Taxonomy (NCBI): domain Eukaryota; kingdom Viridiplantae; phylum Streptophyta; class Magnoliopsida; order Poales; family Poaceae; genus Secale; species Secale cereale. The sequence goes on from LR738711.1 coordinate 480,635,411, forward strand.
CAGGATTTCTACAACCATATTTCCCCCTATCATAATAATTGCATGTAGGATCATAACTAAATTCAATAATGTAGCTCTCACATAACGTATTCTCTACATGATCCATATGCATGCAAAGTAGACACTCTTCCAAAATAGTGGGATTATCATTAACTAAAGTCATGACCTTTCCAAACCCACTTTTATCAAGAAAATCATAAGATTGAATATTCTCCAAATATGTGGGATCTAAAGTTGACACTCTTCCAAACCCACTTTCAATATTATTTCAAAAATTATTATCAATCTCATATTCATCATGGGGCTTAAATAAATTTTCAAGATCATAAGAAGAATCACCCCAATCATGATCATTGCAACAAGTAGTGGACATAGCAAAATTAGCATCCCCAAGCTTAGGGTTTTGCATATCATTAACACACTTGACATTAATAGAATTTATAATAACATCATTGCAATCATGTTTTTCATTCAAAGAGATATCATGAATCACTTCATAAATTTTTTCTTTCAACACTTCGTCACAATTTTCAGATTCACGAATTTCAAGCAAAACCTCAAAAAGATAATCTAGTGCACTAAACTCACTAGCAATTGGTTCATCATAGTTGGATCTCTTAAAAAGATTAGCAAGCGGATGAGGATCCATAGATATATTTTGATCAGGCGAAGATGCGAGCAAATAGAAGGCACATTGCAACGAAAGCAGACATAAGATCGAATGAGAAAAAGGCAAACGAAAAGAAGGCAAATATTTTTGTGTTTTTCTGAAGACGTCTTAGAAGTGGGGGAGAGGAAAACAAGAGGCGAATGGCAAATAATGTAAATGCAAGAGATGAGAGTTTTATGAAGGGTATTTGGTATGTCTTGATTCGACGTAGATCTCAACGGCACCAGAGACTGGCGATTGACAGAAGACAAATCTTGACTCTTGACTTGGCGTAGATCTCCCTGGCAATGACGCCAGAAATTCTTCCTGCTACCTCTAGAGCTTGCGTCGGTTTTTCCCTTGAAGAGGAAAGGGTGATGCAACAAATTACAATAAGTATTTCCCTCAGTTTGAGAACCATGGTATCAATCCAATAGGAAACAATGCACAAATCACCAAATACCTGCACAAACAATCAAACAACTTGCACCCAACGCAATAAAGGAGTTGTCAATCCCTTCATGGTTATTTGCAAAAGTGAGATATGATAGAGATAGATAAATTGTAAAGTAAATATTTTTGGGTTTTTTGGTTTATAGATTGGAAAGTAGAAGATTGAAAAATAGTAGATCGGAAACTTATAAGATGTAAAATAGACCCGAGGGGCATAGGTTTCACTAGATGCTTCTCTCATGATAGCAAATATTACATCGGATAGATCTCCAAGAACATCGAGGAGAACAAGGTATTGAGAATCAAAGAGAGAGAAGAAGCCATCTAGCTACTAGCTATGGACCCGTAGGTCTGTGGTAAACTACTCACACTTCATCAGAACGGCAATAGGGTTGATGTAGATGCCCTCCGTGGTCGAATCCCCCTCCGATAGAGTACCGGAAAAGGCCTCTAGAGGGGATCTCATGTAAACAGAAGGTTACGATGGTGGAAAAGTGGTTTTGACGGTGCCTTTAGGGTTTCTGGAATATATGAGAATATATAGGCGGAAGAAATAGGTCGGCGGACGCTCGAGGGGTGCACAAGGTTGGGGGCACGCCCTACCCCCCCCCCCCCAGGGCGCGCCCTCCATCCTTGCGGCTGCCTTGCAGCTCCCCGGCGTGCACTCCAAGTCCTCTGGATGTCTTCTGGTCCAAGAAATATCCTCGTAAAGTTTCATTCCGTTTGGACTCCGTTTGATATTCCTTTTTTGCGAAAGTCAAAAACAAGGAAAAAACAGAAACTGGCACTTGGCTCTGGGTTAATAGGTTAGTCCCAAAAATAATATGAAATAGCATATTAATGCATATAAAACATCCAAAACAGATAATATAATAGCATGCAACAATCAAAAATTATAGATACGTTGGAGACGTATCACCACCCACCAGGGCACGCCAGGGGTGGCTGGCGCGCCGTGGCCACCAGGCGCACCCCCCTCTGATGTTATTTGTACCAAAAATTCTCAAATATTCAAAAAACGCGTGTTAAAATTTCAGATCATTTGGAGAACTATTATTTTTGGGCACCTTTTCTTGTATGCATAATTCATAAAACAAGGTGTTCATGGAATTTTATAATATTTAACTAAAAATAACAGAAGATATATAGTGGGTACAGAAAGTTGAGCCTACTAAATTCATCGAACACATGCCTCTCAAAAATGATCCATTAATAAGGTTGATCAAGTCTTATTAACAACCACTTTCAATTGACATGGACCCGAAGAATTTTCATAAAACACTAAGTTACCTCAACAGGGATGTGCATATCCCCAACAATAAGTATTTCATATTTCCTTTTAGCAGTAGGTATGGGTAGTTCAAAACCTCCAATAGTTATTGTGGGAGTTCTTCCAATAACATTAATACTATTTACTTGCAATTTTTCCTTCGGAAAATGAACCATATGGTCTTTACCATTGACATGAAAAGTGACCTTGCTTTTGTTGCAATAAATAACAGCCCCTACAGTGTTCAAGAAGGGTCTACCAAGGATAATCAACATGTTGTCATCCTCGGGCATATCAAGTAAACAAAGTTTGTTAAGATAGTAACGTTTGCAATTACAACAAGTACATCATCACAAACATCGACAGGAATGGCTATGGTTTTGTCAGCCATTTGCGATGATATTTCAGTAGGTGTGAGTTTGTCCAAGTCAAGTCTTTTATATAAAGAGAAAGGCATAACACTAAGACCAGCTCCTAAATCACATAAAGCAGTTCTCACATATTACTTTTGATAGAGCAAGGTATAGTCGGTATTCCAGGGTCTCCTAATTTCTCTAGTACTCCATTCTTAAAAGAATAATTTGCAAGCATGGTGGAGATTTCATCTTCCAGTAATTTTCTTTTTTTGGTGACAGTGTCTTTCATGTATTTAGCATAAGGGGCCATCTTCAAAAGATCAGTCAAATGTGTACGCAAAAATACTAATCTAAGCATTTCAGCAAAGCGTTCAAATTCTTCATCATATTTTTTCTTGGATGGTTTAGGTGGAAAGGGCATGGGTTTTGAAACCCATGGCTCTCTCTCTCTTTACCATGTTTAATAGCAACAAAGTCTCTTTTATCATATCTTTTATTTTTAGGTTGTGGGTTATCAAGATCAATAACAGGTTCTATCTCAACATCGTTATCTAGTTCTTTATCATTATCTGGTTGACCATCTACATGAACATCATCATTGTCATTATCATAATCACTAAGTGAATGTTCATTACCAGACTGAGTTTCAGCATCGGAGATAGACACACCATTATCATCTTGTGTAGGTTTTCCTATGTCAGGTTCACTAGAGGTATGCAAAGTCCTGTCATTTTTCTTTTTCTTTTGGTTTCTAGAAGGACTAGGTGCATCATCATTAATTCTTTGAGAGTCTTGTTCATTCTTTTATGAAGACCTTCTGGATAAAGTGGTTCTTGAGTCATTTTACCTCCTCTAGTCATTACTCTAATGGCATGATCGCGTTCATATTATTATTCATTTCATTGAGTAACTCACTTTAAGATTTAGCAACTTGTTCTAATTGAGTTTGGACCATAGAAGAATGTTTTCTTACCCCTCTTACATCATTGGTGATCCTAAACATCAAGTCACTCAAGAGAGCAACCATATCAGAGTTTTGCTTTAATAGTTTCATAACATAGCCATTGAAATGATCTTGCTCTCTAATGTAGTTGTCAAATTCATACAAGCATTGACGAGGAGGTTTATAATAAGGGATGCCACCTTCATCAAACTTTGAAAGAGAATTTACCTCCACCACCTATGGTGGTGTGTCGATACCATGTATTTCTTCAATAGGTGGTAAATTCTTAACATCTTCAGCTTTAATACATTTTTCTTTCATACATTTATTTACCTCTTGCATATCTTCGGGACTAAGAAATAATACACCCCTCTTCTTTGGAGCGGGTTTAGGCGATGGTTCGGGAAGTGTCCATTCATCATAATTTTTCAATATATTATTCAATAATTCCTCATCTTGTTCAATAGTTTGTTCCCTGAAAACACAACTAGCACAACTATCTAGGGAGTCCCTAGAAGCATCGGTTAGTCCATTGTAGAAGATATCAAGTATTTCATTTTTCTTTAGAGGATGGTCGGGCAAAGCATTAAGTAATTGGAGAAGCCTCCCCCAAGCTTGTGGGAGACTCTCTTCTTCAATTTGCACAAAGTTAAATATTTCCTGTAAGGCAGCTTTTTCTTATGAGTAGGAAAATATTTTTTAGAGAAGTAGTAAATCATGTCCTGGGGACTACGCACACAACCAGGAATAAGAGTGTTGTACCAAGTCTTAGCATCACCCAACATGAGAGTATAATAGTAGAGAATTTTCTCATCATTAGCAAATAGGGTGGCTATGTCATTTAATTTAGTGAGATGTGCCACAACAGATTCAGTTGCAAGACCATGAAAAGGATCAAATTCAACCAAAGTAATTAGCTCTGGATCAATAGAAATTCATAGTCCTTATCTGTTACAAAGATAGGTGAAGTAGAAAACTTAGGATCATATCTAGGAGAGCTAGATCTAATAGGTATTTCATAATTTTCAGTTTCAAGGACTTCATCAGTTTCATCAGTTTCAGGATTCTCAATATTTTAAATTCTAGCAAGTTGTTCATCAAGCAATTCACCTAGTGGCACAGTCTTTTCAAGCAAGGTACTAGATTCATCATAAGCATCATTCATAGCATCATTCATAGAATCATTCATAGCAGAAGTAGCATCATCAATAACTTGCGACATAGCAGGATTAGTAGCATGTGGTGGTGTTGCAAGCTTACTTATAACTGAAGGAGAATCAAGTGCGGAGCTAGATGGCAATTCCTTACCTCCCCTCGTCTTAGAGGGAAAGATCTTGGTTGTAGTGTCCTTCAGATTCTTCATAGTGATAACAAGATATAAATCCCAAGTGACTCAACAAATATAGCTATGCTCCCCGGCAAGGACGCTAGAAAAGGGTCTTGATAACCCACAAGTATAGGGGATCGCAACAATTCTCGAGGGTAGAGTATTCAACCCAAATTTATATATTTGATACAAGGGGAGCCAAAGAATATGTGTAAGTATTAGCAGTTGAATTGTAAATTCAACCACAGCTGGAGATTAAATATCTGCAGCAAAGTGATCAGTAGCACAGTAGTATGATAGTTTTGATAGAAGTGGTGACGGTAACAGCAGTAACAGTAGTTTTGTAGCAATTGTAACAGTAGCAACAACAGTAGTAACTTAGCAAGAACAATATGTGGAAAAAGTCGTAGGCACTGGATCGGTGATATCGTTGGATAGTATTCATCATGTAACAGTCATAACCTAGGGCGACGCAGAACTAGCTCCTGTTCATTGATATAATGTAGACATGTATTCCGTAAATAGTCATGCGTGCTTATGGAAAAGAACTTGACTGACATCTTTTGTCCTACCCTCCCGTGGCAGCGGGGTCCATAAGGAAACTAAGGGATATTAAGGCCTCCTTTTAATAGAGAACCAGATCAAAGAATTAACACATAGTGAATACATGAACTCCTCATGCTACGGTAATCGCCGGAAAGAATCACATTTATTGTCACCTTGGGGTATGCGGATAATAAAACGTAGAAGGTGCATATGACTTGCAAGATAGAATCAAGAACATAGATATAATGGTGATAACATAAATGGTTCAGATCTGAAATCATGGCACTCGGGCCCTAGTGAGAAGAATTAATCATGGCAAAGTTATAGCAACATCTATCTTCGAACATAGTGGATACCATCCAACCTCTCACCGGCCAGCAAGCCTACGAAGGAATTACTCACTCCCGGTGGTGAGCATCATGGAATTGGTGATGGAGGATGGTTGATGATGACGAGCATCATGGAATTGGTCGTGGAATTGGTGATGAAGGAATTACTCACTCCTGGGGAGCTGGCACGCCCTGGTGTACCGTGGGCAGCCCGAGCACCCCCTCCAAGTGGTTTTGGCTCTAGTAATTTTCTTTTATTCCGTAAAAAATCTCCAAAAAGTTTCGTCCAATTCTGAGAACTTTTATTTTTGCACAAAAAACAATACCAAGGTAGTTCTGCTGAAACACCATTAGTCCGGGTTAGTTTCATTCAAATCATGCAAATTAGAGTCCAAAACAAGAGCAAAAGCATTAGGAAAAGTAGATACGACGGAGACGTATCACTCACCTGGTTTCCCAAGGGAGCAACAAAGTGCTTCTTGGTCTAACCTTAATTTTACCCAAGAACTTGTCAAACTCGTTCTCATCCACCTTTACCTCCTCTTTTCATCCACACTATCCAACAAAGAAGGATTAGTAGTGATGGAGGTTCTTATGTTGGAGGTTACCTTGTTTATGCCTTTAGCCATGAGGCACTTGGGGATGAGGTTCTCGTTGGGAGCGTTGAAGAGAGACAACATGGTTGGGGAAGAGGTGGAAATGGTCACGGAGGTCGTCGCCATCCCTTCACCACTTGCATCATCATCATCGTCATTAGTGATGTACTATTCATGCGCCACCAACCCCTTTTGTGGCACCGTCTTCATGAAGTTGTTCTTGTTGGGGAAGGACATGGCCTTGTCCTTGCGGATAAGCTTGACACCATTGTCTTCCCTCTTCTCGTAGGGTAAATTCACCATGAAGTGACCCACATTGTCACAATTGTATCAAGTTCTCACATGGTGCTTACACTTGGAGCCACTCGAGTTGTTCTTCGAGAAGTTGAGCCACTCGAGTTATTCTTGGAGAACCCTCCTCTTCTTCCTCTTCTTCCACCTTGATAACCGCCTTGGCCTTCAAAGCAAGGTTGGGCTTCTTTGACCATTGAGCATGCGCAAGGGCATTATCGACTATCTTGTTTAAGATATTCATAACAATGAATTCATCCAACACATTGCTTGAGGACAAGGTGTGGAAATCCAGTCTTGGACGGATCACAGAGGACATTGCCTTGTTGTGAGGCATCATAGCCTCGAGGAACTCGTGCTTGATCCAATTATCATATGTATCCTTATTCCCATGGTCTCGGAGTGAGAACGCAAGAGTATTCAACCTCTGGTAAAGCTCACGAGGATCTTCATCATTCATTCATCACAAACTCATCAGCCTCATCAAGCATCACTTCAAAGTTGGAGCGTTGAATGTTGGAGCTTCCCTTGTACAAAGGGACAATATGCTCCCATGTATCTTTTGCAAGAGTGATATGGGTGCAAGTGTGCAAGCTCTTCAAGAGGCATATCGGCTTGAAGGGTGAATAGAGCGGAGTGATTGAATTGATTGTCCACTTCTTCTCTTGGAGTGAAATTGTTTGGATCATGCTGGTAAAAGCCTTACTAAATGATTCTCCAAAGATGTGTTGAGCTGTGGTTCAAATAATAGTTGACCTGATATGTCTCCGTCGTATCTATAATTTTTTATTGTTCCATGCCAATATTCTACAACTTTCGTATACTTTTGGCAACTTTTTATACTATTTTTTGGGACTAACATATTGATCCAGTGCCTAGTGCCAGTTCCTGTTTGTTGCATGTTTTTTGTTTCGCAGAATACCCATATCAAACGGAGTCCAAACGGAATAAAAATGGACGAAGAATTTTCTTGGAATATTTGTGAATTTTGGGAAGCGAAACTAACACGAGACGATGCTCGAGTGGGCCTCGAGGGTGGGGGGCGCGCCCCCCTGCCCAGGGCGCGCCCTGGGCCCTCGAGCCCACTCCGTAAGGCGGTTGATGCCCTTCTTTCGCCGCAAGAAAGCTAAGTTCCGGATTAAAACCGTGTCAAAAGATGAGCCCAATCGGAGTTACGGATCTCCGGGAATTTAATAAACGGTGAAGGGCCAAAATCTGGGAACGCAGAAACAGAGAGAGACAGAGAGACAGATCCAATCTCGGAGGGGCTCTCGCCCCTCCCACGCCATGAAGACCATGGACCAGAGGGGAAACCCTTCTCCCACCTAGGGAGAAGGTCAACGAAGAAGAAGGAGAAGGGGGGCTCTCTCCCCCTCGCTTCCGTTGGCGCCGGAGTGCCACCGGGGCCATCATCGTGTGATGGCGATCTACACCAACACCTCCGTCATCTTCACCAACATCTCCATCACCTTCCCCCATCTATCTACAGCGGTCCACTCTCCCGCACCCCGCTGTACCCTCTACTTGAACATGGTGTTTTATGCTTCATATTATTATCCAATGATGTGTTGCCATCCTATGAGGTCGGAGTAGATTATCGTTGTCCTATCGGTGATTGGTGATTGCTATGATTGATTTAAATTGCTTGTGGTTATGTTGCTGTCCTTTGGTGCCCATCATATGAGCTCGCGCGTGGATCACACCATAGGGTTAGTTGTATGTTTATAGGACTACGTATTGGAGGGCAAGAGTGACAGAAACTTTAACCTAGCGTAGAAATTGATGCATACGGGATTGAAGGGCGACCAATATATCGTAATGCTATGGTTGGGTTTTACCTTAATGAACGTTAGTAGTTGCGGATGCTTGCTAATAGTTCCAATCATAAGTGCATAGAATTCCAAGTAAGGGATGACATGCTAGCAGTGGACTCTCCCACATAAAACTTGCTATCGGTCTAGTAATGTAGTCAATTGCTTAGGGGCAATTTCGCAACTCCTACCACCACTTTTCCACACTCTCTATCACTACCTTTATTGCTTCTTTGTCTTAACAGCCCCTAATTTTATTTACGTGCTCTTTATATTCTTGCAAACCTATCCCACAAAAACTACAAAGTACTTCTAGTTTCATACTTGTTCTAGGTAAACTAAACGTCAAGCGTGTGTAGAGTTGTATCGGTGGTCGATAGAACTTGAGGGAATATTTGTTCTGCCTTTAGCACCTCGTTGGGTTCGACACTCTTACTTATCGAAGAGGCTACAACTGATCCCCTACACTTGTGTGTTATCAAGACCTTTTTCTGGCGCCGTTGCCGGGGAGCAATAGCGTGGGGTGAATATTCTCGTGTGTGCTTGTTTGCTTTATCACTAAGTAGATTTTATTTGCTGTTCTAAGTTGTTCTCTATCTTTAGTTATGGATATGGAACACGAAATACCAAAAAACTTAGGTGTACTTGCTACTCATGGAGATGGGGAACCTCCTAAATTCCTCGATGCAAATTATGTGAAAGATATTATGTACTACTTTCATAATCCTGAGAAAACCCCATTCAACTATGTAATGGGAGTAACATTGGATCAACGTGAATACTTTAGGGGTCATCGCTTGACACAAAAAGGGAAACTGTTATGGGGTCAAATTCATTTGTTGCATTGGTATGCTCGGCAACTATGCTTGAGATATGATTATACTTGTTGCTCTAGGATGAAGGCTCCACACCTTCCCTTTTCTTGCAAATTTAATGATAATAAAACCTTAGCTTCTTATGCTAATGGTATATATGATTATTATGATGTGGAACAAATAGAAGAATTCGTTGCTTTTAAGAGTGCTTATGAAATTGAATCTCTATTTAGAAAGAATGATGCTTTTGATGATGATGTTTCTAGGCCTGAAAATCTTGTTATATTGAAATATTGCTATTTGAATTATGAATATAACTCCTATATTAATGTGTTTATTGAGAAGGTCTCCGCTATCCAAGAAGAGACTAATACTTTGCAGGAGTCTATGGAAGAAGAAATCAATGACATTGTGGGCTCATTGGATGAAAAAGATGAGGAGGAGAGCGAAGAACAAAAGGATTAAGCGGATTAGCTACCCGTGCCCACCTTCTAATGAGAGTAACTCTTCAACTCATACAATGTTTAATTTCCCTTCGTGCTTACCGAAGGATGATTGCTATGATGATTGCTATGATCCCGTTGATTCTTTTGAAATATCCCTTTTTGATGATGCTTGCTATGCTTGTGGCCAAGATGCCAATATGAATTATGCTTATGGAGATGAACTTGCTATAGTTCCTTATGTTAAACATGAGATAGTTGCTATTGCACCCACACATGATAGTCCTATATCGGAGAAGTTTGCACTTATTAAGGATTATATTGATGGGTTGCCTTTTTCCGTTACACATGATGATTTTGATGAATATAATATGCTTGTGCTTGCTGCTCCTACTTGCAGTTATTATGAGAGAGGAACTACATCTCCGCCTCTCTATGTTTCCAACACGATAAAATTGCAAGAAACTGCTTATACTATGCATTGGCCTTTACTTGATGTGCATGAATTCTTCTTGTATGACATGCCTATGCATAGGAAGAGAGTTAGACTTCGTATTTTCATGACACTTATCACTTTGTGCTCACTACTAAATGTCAAATCAAAGCTAATTAAAATTGGCTTTGATATACCTTGGGATCCGGGTGGATCCATTACTTGAGCACTATATGCCTAGCTTAATGGCTTTAAAGAAAGCGCTGCCAGGGAGACAACCCGGAAGTTTTAGAGAGTCATTTATTTCTGTTGTGTGCTTTTATAAAGTCTAAAAACAAAAAATAAATAAAGAGGGGAACCTAAAACTTTTTTCAAAAAGAAAAGTGAAAGTAAGAAGGACGAGCACCGTTGAAATGAGGGAGCTCCTTGAACTTTGTTTATGCCCATGGAAACTTTGCAAATCTTGAATTACAGAAACTTTTCAACAAAAATAATTATCCCCTTGTACAATTCCATTGTATTATAGAAATAATGTGCCAAGGTTTGCCTTTAGGATGTTTACAATGCTTGTTGGTTTGTGCGGTGCAGGACAGAAACTTTGGCTGTAGTCGCGATTTTACATTTTTTTTGCTGGAACGTCAAATGGTTCTAAACTTTTTGCAATGTCTTTCTATACAAATTGTTGATTTTTCCTAATTTTGGCAGAATTTTTCAAGTATCAGAAGTATGGTGAATGTTCAGATTATTACAGACTATTTTGTTTTAGACAGATTCTGTTTTTGATGTATAGTTTGCTTGTCTTGATGAAACTATCAATTTCTATCAGTGGATTAAGCCATGGAAAAGTTATATTACAGTAGCTACAGTGCAAAAACAAAATATGAATTGGTTTGCAACATTAATTAGAGTAGTGATTTGCTTTATTATACTAACGGATCTTACCGAGTTTTCTGTTGAAGTTTTGTGTGGATGAAGTGTTCGAAGATCGAGGAGGTCTCGATGTGAGGAGAAGAAAGAGAGGCAAGAGCTCAAGCTTGGGGATGCCCAAGGCACCCCAAGTAAATATTCAAGGAGACTCAAGCGTCTAAGCTTGGGGATGCCCCGAAAGGCATCCCCCTCTTTCTTCAACAAGTATCGGTATGTTTTCGGATTCGTTTCATTCATGTGATATGTGCAGATCTTGGAGCGTCTTTTGCATTTAGTTTTCACCTTTTCTTTTATGCACCATGATGGTATGAGATAGTCCTTGGTTGATTTATAGAATGCTCTTTGCACTTCACTTATATCTTTTGAGTATGGATTTATAGAATACTTCATCTGCTTCACTTACATCATTTGAAGTCTGGATTGTCTGTTTCTCTTCACACAGAAAACAGCCATTTGTAGACTGCTCTTTTGCTTCACTTATAATTGTTAGAGCGTGGGCATAACTTTTGTAGAAAGAATTAAAACTCTCTTGCTTCATTTATATCTATTTAGAGAGTTGACAGGAATTGGTCATTCACATGGTTAGTCATAAAATCCTACATAACCTTGTAGATCGCTGAATATGATATGTTTGATTCCTTGCAATAGTTTTGCGATATAAAGATGGTGATATTAGAGTCATGCTAGTGGGTAGTTGTAGATTGTAGAAATACTTGTGTTGAGGTTTGTGATTCTCGTAGCATGCACGTACGGTGAACCGTTATGTGACGAAGTTGGAGCACGATTTATTTATTGAGTGTCATCCTTTGTGTGGAGGTCGGGGGCGCGCGATGGTTAACTCCTACCAACCTCCCCCCTAGGAGCATGCGTGTAGTACTTGGTTTCGATGGCTAATAAATTTTTGCAATAAGTATGTGAGTTCTTTATGACTAATGTTGAGTCCATGGATTATACGCACTCTCACCCTTCCACCATTGCTAGCCTCTCTTGTACCGCGCAACTTTCGCCGGTACCATAAACCCACCATATACCTTCCTCAAAACAGCCACCATACCTACCTATTATGGCATTTCCATAGCCATTCCGAGATATATTGCCATGTAACTCCACCGTTCCGTTTATTATGACACGCACCATCATTGTCATATTGCCTTGCATGATCGTAAGATAGCTAGCATGATGTTTCCATGGCTTGTCCGTTTTTTTATGTCATTGCTACACTAGATCATTGGACATCCCAGTACACCGCCGGAGGCATTCATATAGAGTCATATTTTTGTTCTAGTATCGATTTGTAAGTAAATAGAAGTGTGATGATCATCATTATTAGAGCATTGTCCCATGTGAGGAAAGGCCAAAAAAATATGGCCTAAAAAATAAAATAGAGAGGGGTTAAAAAAAAGAGAAAGCCCCTCCAAAAAAACAAAAAAAAATGAGAGAAAAGAGACAAGGGAGAATGCTGCTATCCTTTTCCACACTTGTGCTTCAAAGTAGCAGCATGATCTTCATAATAGAGAGTCTCTTGTTTTGTCACTTCCATATACTAGTGGGAATTTTCATTATAGAACTTGGCTTGTATATTCCAACGATGGGCTTCCTCAAATGCCCTAGGTCTTCATGAGCAAGCAAGTTGATGCACACCCACTAGTTTTCTTTTGAGATTTCATACACTTATAGATCCAGTGCATCCGTTACATGGCAATCCCTACTCACTCACATTGATATCGATTGATGAACATCTCCATAGTCCATTGATTTGCCTAATTGATGTGAGACTTTCTCCCACCTTTTGTCTATCACCACCTTCTATTCCACCCATAGTGCTATGTCCATGGCTCACGCTCATGTATTGCGTGAAAGTTGAAAAGGTTTGAGAATACTAAAGTATGAAACAATTGCTTGGCTAAAACCGGGGTTGCGCATGATTTAAATACTTTGTGTGGTGAAGATGGAGCATAGCCAGACCATATGATTTTGTAGGGATAACTTTCTTTCGCCATGTTATTTTGAAGAGACATGATTGCTTTATTAGTATGCTTGAAGTATTATCGTCCTAATGTCAAATAATAGACTATTGCTTTGAATCACTCGTGTCTTAATATTCATGCCATGATTAGATTACATGATCAAGATTATGCTAGGTAGCATTCCACATCAAAAATTATCTTTTTTATCATTTACCTACTCGAGGACGAACAGGAATTAAGCTTGGGGATGCCGATACGTCTCCGTCGTATCTATAATTTTTTATTGTTTCATGCCAATATTCTACAACTTTCATATACTTTTGGCAACTTTTTATACTATTTTTTGGGACTAACATATTGATCCAGTGCCCAGTGCCAGTTCCTGTTTGTTGCATGTTTTTTTGTTTCGCAGAATACCCATATCAAACGGAGTCCAAACGGAATAAAAATGGACGGAGAATTTTTTTGGAATATATGTGAATTTTGGGAAGCGAAACTAACACGAGACGATGCTCGAGTGGGCCTCGAGGGTGGGGAGCGCGCCCCCCTGCCCAGGGCGCGCCCTGGGCCCTCGAGCCCACTCCGTAAGGCGGTTGATGCCCTTCTTTCGCCGCAAGAAAGCTAATTTCCGGATAAAAATAATGTCAAAATCTGAGCCCAATCGGAGTTACGGATCTCCGGGAATTTAAGAAATGGTGAAGGGCCAGAATCTGGGAACGCAGAAACAGAGAGAGACAGAGAGACAGATCCAATCTCGGAGGGGCTCTCGCCCCTCCCACGCCATGGAGACCATGGACCAGAGGGGAAACCCTTCTCCCACCTAGGGAGAAGGTCAAGAAAGAAGAAGAAGGAGGGGGGCTCTCTCCCCTCGCTTCCGGTGGCGCCGGAGTGCCACCGGGGCCATCATTGTGTGACGGCAGTCTACACCAACACCTCTGTCATCTTCACCAACATCTCCATCACCTTCCCCCATCTATCTACAGCGGTCCACTCTCCCACAACCTGCTGTACCCTCTACTTGAACATGGTGCTTTATGCTTCTTATTATTATCCAATGATGTGTTGCCATCCTATGATGTCTGAGTAGATTATCGTTGTCCTATCGGTGATTGGTGAATTGCTATGATTGATTTAAATTGCTTGTGGTTATGTTGCTGTCCTTTGGTGCCCATCATATGAGCGCGCGCGTGGATCACACCATAGGGTTAGTTGTATGTTGATAGGACTACGCATTGGAGGGCAAGTGTGACAGAAACTTCAACCTAGCATAGAAATTGATGCATACGGGATTGAAGGGGGACCAATATATCGTGATGCTATGGTTGGGTTTTACCTTAATGAACGTTAGTAGTTGCGGATTCTTGCTAATAGTTCCAATCATAAGTGCATAGAATTCCAAGTAAGGGATGACATGCTAGCAGTGGCCTCTCCCACGTAAAACTTTCTATCGGTCTAGTAACGTAGTCAATTGCTTAGGGGAAATTTCGCAACTCCTACCACCACTTTTTCACACTCGCTATCACTATCTTTATTGCTTCTTTGTCTTAACAGCCCCTAGTTTTATTTACGTGCTCTTTATATTCTTGCAAACCTATCTCACAAAAACTACAAAGTACTTCTAGTTTCATACTTGTTGTAGGTAATGTAAACGTCAAGCGTGTGTAGAGTTGTATCGTTGGTCGATAGAACTTGAGGGAATATTTGTTCTGCCTTTAGCTCCTCGTTGGGTTCGACACTCTTACTTATCAAAAGAGGCTACAATTGATCCCCTACACTTGTGGGTTATCATGGCCCAATTAGGAAAATCATGTAACACAAGCTTAGGAGGAGGACCAAGGTGGTTGATATGAGGTGAGGAGACCGGTCCTCCATAGACCGGGGGAGGGGCAACCGTGGCATGGATGCCCTCCCATTCTTTCCTTGAGGTAAAGTAGCCTTATCACTACTAGCCCCCTTCTTACCAGAGCTAACATCCGACTCTGAAATAGTGGGTTACCCACTTGTAACAGATCGGTATAAAGTTTAAGATCATCAAGGAATTCTTTAAACAAGGATTTGATCTCAGTCGTCATAGAAGTTTTAAGTGAGGCAATTGCCTCATTTAAATCCTCTCGGGTGACCGGGGTCACTCCCTACGGGTAGTTCATCCGCACCTGGCCCATCGTCAACCATACTCTTTAGACGATGAAGCCTTTAAAAAGAGACTAGGCTCTGATACCAATTGAAAGGATCGATATGATTCACTAGAGGGGGGTGAATAGGCAACTACCAATTTTTAGCTTTTTCTTAAAAAAATAGGTTTATCAACAAACACGTTGTCTAGATATGCAACTAAGTGAGCAATCTATATGATGCTAACAACAACAACCACAAAAGCAAACAAAGAATACAACACAATAATAGCTTGCACAAAGTAAAGATAAGAGATAACAACAAGTGGAGCTGGTGAAGACGAGGATGTGTTACCGAAGTTCCTTCCCTTTAGGGGAAAATACGCCTCCGTTGGAGCGGTGTGGAGGCAAAATGCTCCCCAAGAAGCCACTAGGGCCACCGTATTCTCCTCACGCCCTCGCACAATGCAAGATACCGTGATTTCACTGGTGCCCTTGAAGATGGCAAACAGACCTTTACGAACAAGGTTGGGTTATCTCCACAGTTAGAGTTGTGTCGAATATTGTGTACAAAGTAGGTCACAGTTGGAATCTGAGCAGTATTGTGTTTAGATAGGATATGGATTCGTGTCCTAATAGGACACTTGTATCCTAAGCCTCTCTTAAGCGAGGGTAGACACACGATATAATCTATGCCAACATAATAGCACATGAACGCAGGGGAAGCCAGCAGCATGTGCTGGTGTCCAGGGCGACCATGTGCAGTATTGTAGCAGTGTCATAGGGACTAGCGTCCATAGTCAAGCCCGGGGATGTAGCCATATCGATGAACCTCGTTAACAAATTTCGGTGTCGTTCTTGTGTGATTACTTGGTCCTCGGATTTATTCTAACACAAGTGATATCATGAGCAAGGTTCGAAGAAGGAAACCGTTGTTGATCTGGTGGGATGATCAAGTCTGAGATGCAGCCGGCTGTGGCGTGCTTCTCGACGAGATCGAAAGAAAGCAGATCAGCGGCTCGTGCGCACACAAGGTTGGACGTGCAGTAAGAGAAACTCCAACGGTTCAACCCAAACGGATGGCAATTTCGGCCACTTTTTGTCCGTTTGGGTCGGCCAGACGGACACGGATGCCCCTTCCGCGTTTGGGTCGGCTCGTGCGCCCAACACTGGCCTGGACCCATTTTGACGGCGCAAAAAAATGAACGCATGCATATTAAAAATAGAGAAACAGCATTAATTAAACAATAAAGCCGGCCACGAAGGCCGGCGATAGTCCACGCGTCCGCATTTGTATTTAAAAAAATTAAAAACGGCCTAAACTACGAGGCGGCGCGCTGCCCTAGGCGTCGTCGTCGTCCTCGGGGTCCGTGAGGTCGATGAGCGTCGGCGCTGGCCCGGCCCAGGCGAACGCCGTGTTCCAGAGCGCCGTCATGTCGGGCTGTGCCGACGCACGCAGTGCCGGGGCGGGGTGTGTGCGGCCGCCTGTGCAGCCGCGGCCTGGCGCGCCTCCTCCTCGACCTCGCCCTGCTCCTTCTTGAGGTCGCGCTCGAGCATCTCCTCGTACTCGCCTTGACGGCGCTCCTCTGCAAGCCGGCGCTGTTTCCACATCTCGAGGTACGCCTGCTCCTACGCCGGCGTCGCCCCCATCCAGACCGGCGGCGCGCGTACCCACTCGCGCAGTACTCCCGTCCAGGAGTAGCACTCGATGGGGGACGGCACCCGCTCCGGCGCCGGCTTGATGGGGACGGCGGGGCCACCGGCGGCACCACACTATCGCCCACCGCGGAGAGGGCAAGGGCCTGCGCCATTGTCGCCTCGTACCGAGCCTCCTCTTCCGCCTCCGCCGTCTCCGCTCTGCGTCGCTCGTCCTCCTCGCTCTCCCGGTAGACGGCCGCAAGGGCCGCCTGGTAGGCGTCCTCCTTCGCCTGGTCCTCCTCGCGGACGACGAGCGCCGGTGGCGGCGACCTCCGACCGACCTCGCGAATGCCTCGTCGCCTCGCCTCCTCGTGCTCGAAGGCGAATCACCTCGCCCAGTTGGGCGAGTCGGTTGCGTAGGCGGGGTCGCGGCGCTGCTCCGCGTCAGCGCGACCGCCGGCGCCGCACCTCCTCCGCGTGAGCACGAGCCGACCGCGGCGCCGCCGGCACTGGGATCCTATCTGGATCCAGATGCCAGTCGTGCGGCTGATACGTCTCAAACGTATCTACTTTTCCAAACACTTTTGATACTGTTTTGGCCTCATTCTTGCATGATTTGGACTAAACTAACCCGGACTGACGCTGTTTTCAGCAGAGCTGCCTGTATGGTTTATTTGTGTGCAGGAAAACGGATTTTTTGGTATCTCAGAAAAATCCACGAAAAATCACAGAAAATCCACGCACCCGAAGGAACCAGGAGCCAGAAGTGGGGCCAGAGGGGGGCCAGGGGGTGCCCAGGCGCCCTGTGGGCGCCCCCCCACCCCCCGGGCCGCGCCGGGGGGTCGCCTGGGTGGGGCCCACACCCCCTGGTGCCCTACTTCGCCTCGTATTTTTACTCCCGACGCAAAAACCCCAGATCAGAAGTTCTTTCGTAGTTTTCCGTCGCGGAGCCGCCGCCACCCTCTGTTCTTCCTCGGGAGGGCTAATCTGGAGGCTGAATTGGCCTCCGGAGAGGGGAGATCGTCGCCATCGTCATCATCATCACCACTCCATCATCCCTCCATGACTTCCCCTTTCATGTGTGAGTAATTCCCCTGCTGTAGGCGAAGGGGATGGTAGGGATTGGATGAGTTAGATCATGTAATAGTTTGCCAGATCGTTGGGGGCATGTTGCCTATCATCTACTATGGTGTTTATCATCTTTGCTTCAACTTGTTATTCTTAATGCTTGACACTTAGGGCCCGAGTGCCATGATTTCAGATCTGAATCATATGTGTTTGCATGAATATATTTGTGTTCGTGATCCTATCTATGAGTTGTTTGCACCTGTTACGGTTCGGAACCGGCGATCCCAAAAGTGACAGCTTGGGACACCAAAGGGGATGGTCCGTAGTTTGAGGATTACATGTATCCATTGAGTTCGTTGCTTTGTTCCGGTGCTCTTTGACAGGAGCACCTTAATATTCATAAGTTCCTTTTGGCCCCGTTCGTAGCGGATGGTAGGACAAAAGATGTTGTGCAAGTTCTTATTGCAAGCACGTACAACTACCTACGGGATACATGCCTAATGTTTGATATTTGCCTAGATGATCATTATTTTTCCGTGTGCCGTGCCCAAGTTAGAATCTATCTCATCCATGCAGCGCCCAACCATCCATCTCCCTAGCCTACAGTGTTTTAAATCCTGCTTGTCACTAGTTGCTACTTTTGCCATTTACTACTGTTGTTTACTTTTACTATTACTATCATCACTATCATATCACTGTTACAACTTATCTTTTATTGCAAGTAAGTATATTTCAGGTGCGGTTGAATTGACAACTCAACTGTCAAAGCTTATAAATACTCTTTGGCTCCCCGTGTGTCGAATCAATAAATTGGGTTATTCTTACCCGCGAAGACTATCTCGATCCCTTACGGTTGAGGGTTATCAGCAGCAGCGTCACGTCGGGATACGGCAGAGGCTGACGGTG
The DNA here is from genome assembly GCA_902687465.1 of Secale cereale. NCBI lineage: Eukaryota > Viridiplantae > Streptophyta > Magnoliopsida > Poales > Poaceae > Secale > Secale cereale. The sequence goes on from LR738711.1 coordinate 480,654,290, forward strand.
CTGCCAGTGCCACTCCGCCTGGTGCACTGGCACGTTCACGCGCTGCTTCTGCCGGCGAGGCGCCGGCGCCGGCGGAGGTGGGAGGAACTCTGAGGGGAAAGGGATGGCGGGGGACTTGCCATTGGCCTTGCTGCCGCTGGCGCCAGAGAAGAGGCCCATCTCGCTGTGGTTGTGGTGGCTAGGGTTTGCCGGCGACGAGGGAGCAAAGGATGGCAGATGTGGACGGCGAGTTTGGATGAGGACGACCCCGCCGCACGGTCGGCTTAAAAAGGACGAGCGTCGTCGCTGACGCATGGGCCCGTCGTCATAAATTAAACTGGCCGCATGGGCAGCGGGTAGTTGGACGGCCGCCATGTGATGACGCGGCGGATAGCGAGAAGGCGCGCGAAGCGTCCGTTCGGCGTCCGCGGCGACGCATTTGGGACACAAATTTGGGCCGCAAATGCGTCGGCGCGGACGCGAAGCGAACGTGATTTAGGTTTGGGTTGACGCGTTGCCCGTCGCTCTTATCCGCGCCGACCCAAACGGACCCACGCGAACGAAATGAATCGCCCCCTTTGGAGTTGCTCTAATGGATCCGGGGATTGATCGAGCGAGCGTTCGCCGGTCAGACGCGTGCAAGCGGCGGGCAGGACGTGCGGTGACCGATGAGAGAATTGCATCTATAGTCCTCGTAGTCGCTGGCGACGTCCAACTTGGCCCTGAAACTTACGTACTGCTTTAATACGGTCCCGGTACATGAAAATACGTGATCAATACGGTCCCTGAGATTGAAACAACAGTCCTGACTCTACACATTGTATACATATCTCGTATTTGCGTAGCTGACACGGGCCAGCTCAAAGACCTTTTGTATAAGGCCCATATGTCAATTGGCTAGAAAAAGACAAAAAAGAAAAAAAATCACAGCACAGGAATTCGAACCTGTGGTCTGCGGCAGGTTGCTGCGCGCGCAACCCACCAGAACAAGCGCATGATCTTGTACATATTGGGATGGAAATTTTATTATATTTATGTTCTTGTCTTTTAAAAAACTTCATGAATTTAGAAAATTTTCATGAGTTTTTTTTAAACATTCACCGATTCAAAAAATGTTCAAGGTTAAAAAATAAAGATTCGTGTCTACAAACAATGTCCACGAATTTGTAAAAAATATTCAAAAAAAGTATGGAAATGTAAAAAATAATATTTTAAAAAATGTTCACTGATTAAATAAAATATTCATGAATTTAAAAAATGTTCGTCACAAACAAAAACTGTTTTTGAATATATAAAAAATCCCAAATTTACATAAATGTTTGCATATGCATAGTAACTTGTTGACGAGTTCTAAAACAATGTACACAATTTCAAAAAATGTTTGTGAATTGAAAAAATATTCACGAATTTGTAAAAAAATCATGATTTGAAAATATTTGCAGTTTCAAAAATTCTGTACGTATTAGGTGCAAGGGTACGCATGGTATTTTTTAGTAAACAAATGGATTTTTACTATCTGAAAAATTCTCAAATTGTATGTATATGCATGTATAGTAGCGCAATATCACTGTGCAATATTTCATCAATAAATTTGCTTGTATGTGAGAGATACAAAGAACATAAATACATGAAAAAAAAGACTTGTTGAAGACAAATTCATCAAAAATGCTAACATTATTTTATATTCTGGATCATTTTTCGAAAAGGGGGATTTTCTTGTATTGCTGAACAAGAATTTATAACTAGGAACAATTTGAAAATAAGAAGAAAAAATGGCAAGTGAAAACATTTTTGAAAACTTCTACTAGTTTTTATACCACGACCAAAATTTGAAACTTCAAACTATTTTCCAAAAATGTGATTCGTTAAAAACTTCTAAACTAGTTTTGAAAGCTCTAACATATGTTGAATACTTGAAATGTTATTTTACAAATTAAAATAAACAGAAAAGGAAGAAAAGAAAAAAAAGAAAAAAAAAGAAAAAAAGAAAAAAAAATGAATAGAAAGTATGGTTCGAAACCATGTTCATCTTATTAGTAGCAAGTACTACTGATTTTCACAACAAAAAAATACAAATACTACTGCCAGCTTAATTCGCTAGCACACTTGGTCAAAAAAACAAATCTGGAAATTCTATTTATATATAAGCGCGTCCATCCTCCTCTTATCGCAAGATAGTGCTTAGTGTGGTGGCTTGCGCGCGCGCATTTGTGCCGGCTGTCGTGTGTCGTTGGTTCGAAACTCAGCGGGTCATGCTTTTTTCTTTTTATTTCTCGCTTCCACTGACATATGGGCCCAGTGCTGACGTGGCCCGTGCTGATGTGTCATACGACAGAGTACTGGATACCAGGACTGGTGTTGCAACCTTATGCAATGTGTAGAGCCAAGACTGGTGTTGCAACCTCAAGGACCGTATTGACGATGTATTTTCATGTATCAATACTGTATTAGAGCAATACGTAAGTTTCAGGACTAAAGTGGACGTAGCCAGCGAGTACGAGGACTATAGATGCAATTATCTCGGTGACCGATCAACGGATCGACGGGTGAGCGCACAACCGAGGCGCATGAGCACGTGGCAGGCTGGCAACCGCGAGGCGTTGGAGCAATCGGATCCGACCGGAGGTGCGTGCAGCCGTGTAGCGTTCAGCTGCTCGGGTACACGCGTGTACGCGGACGTAGATAGAGTCCGGCGACCGGCGGTGGAAGGCAGGAAGCCTACAAGCTGTGCATTGCGTACTGCTGACGAGATTTTGTTTGAGAGAAAAAAAGGACCAAGTTGTGTATGATGCAGAGGCAAATTGATTCAAGCGAATAAAAAAATCCAGAAGCGATACACCATCGGAATTAGCCGAGGCTTTTGCAAAGCTTGCATCGGGTTCTGCATGTGACAGCAGGCAAGATAGCGACACAGCAGTTCACAGGATCAGCCTAAGCATCAAGGAGTACAGGACCACCCGTCAGTAGTTCAATCAAATTTTCAATATAGTATTTTACTACTTGCACACGAGAGGGGTATGGAGGCAAAATTTCGTGTTTTTGACCCTTTTCACGTATAAATCGGGATCTGACCCTGGTCTTGAAAAATTTCTAGATTTGATCCTTTTACTACCGTCGGAGACCCTAACGGTAGCGATCTACAGGCTACCGCAACCCCTCCTGGCGGTAGGTTCCCTGACGCCGTGTGCGAGTTAACGGCCATAGACACGTGGCGAAGGGACCTACCGCCGCTGACCCTGGCGGTAGGCTATTGTAAATTACCGCCGGGATGGCTGGCGGTAGGGTCATGGATAAGGTTGTGAGGGGTGGGGGTTGTGCTGCTACCCCACCCACTCATTCACCCCATTCCTCTTTCGAGCTCAACCTCTCTCACCCTCCTCTCCCCCACCCAAGCACCCATTAGATCCCCCTCCATTGCTTGAGATTTGTCCAGTGGATCGTGGGCATTTGCATTACCCAGGGTACCTCTCCCATCCCCCCTTCATTTGGTTGGTTCAAATCATGCATTTTGCTCATTTTGTTGGAATCACTAGTTCATGGTTTTGTTGTGCTGAAATCAATGTATATGATGCATTTAGGGTAATGTTCGTGCTTTGACAATGTATTGTGTCACTAGCACTGTTTGGGTAGTAAGAAATATCATTTAGGGTTTTGTTAGGGTTAGGTTTAATGATATGGTTAGGGTTAAGGTTATGGTTAGGGTTAAGGTTATGCTTAAGTAAATGCCTATATCACGAACGTTATAGTAGTTACCTTTCGAATTGTAGCTCGATCTAGTCCTAGGGTTATATTTTTTTTCAAGAGACGGTTAGGATTTTTGCCTTGGGTGACCGTTATAGTAATCCCTCGACTTGTAGGATGGGATCGATTATCTTTGTCGAGACTTTTGCGGAGGCAGCGGCGAAGCGTGAACGTGCAGTCATTAAGGAAAAGATGGACTTGTGGGTCAAAGCTGTCGATGCATTGAATGCGGCTTGTAGAGATTTTTGAAAGTATTATGTGTCGAAGTGCGACCATGACAAGGTTAAGTTATACCAAGATAAAGAGAAAAACATAAGCAATCTCAAGAAGGAAGAGAAAATTCATAGACGCGCTTTTGCAAGGCAAATTGCATTATGTGGAACAAGGCATGAAGTGAATGAGATGGACTTAAACAACCCTAGCCAGATCATTGACTGGCTAGTTAGACAACCATCATCAGCGATACCTAGCCGGGCATCTTGTTGGGCTTGGGTCCGTGAAAGAAATGATGTCATTTGTTGCAATCCGGGGTCGTACGACAAAGATGTGTTGTTGATGGACTAATGGAGGGGTTTGAAACACATGATGTTGTAGTGTCATTTGGACTGTAATGGCATGTACCCTTATCATTTATGTAACCTATGTCATTTGAACCAATGAGAACATTATGTGACCTAGGTCATTCTAAATAAGTTATGCTTTGTGTTTGTATTGTATCATTTGATTTGAGTTTTGGTTTGTTCCATTTCATGTAGCATGGAAAACAGGACCCCGGAGATGAAGATCGCATATGAGAAGTGTTGTGACATTGCATCTATGAGTCTGGCACATCTTCTGGCACATCTTTATCTATCCATATAAAGTACTTACAAAGTGGAGACGACGACTACATACGAATAAAGAACAAATGTGGTCGTTAGTAAGATAGGTTCAAGTTGTAGCAACGGTTGAATACTCTTTGAACTTCAACAACTTACCGGCGGTACATCATATGCGTGAGCTGGACGAGGACGGACATAGGCATAGTTGGGACAAACAAAATATCTTCTTCCTTCCGTCCATGATTTCTTGCAGTCACCGTCAAGGAACGGACACCCTTGAGCACATTATTGAAGCATTCCACCATGTTACTTGTCATGTCTCCGTATCGGAAACCTCCTTCATTGTAAGCACGTGACCACTTATGCTTCTCCGGAATATGCCTTGTCAAGAATTCTCTCCCTCATTTGTTCTTCTCCAACGCCTTGAATAGTTTATCATAGCGGATTTGGAATGTGTCGGTGTTGAATGCCACACAAACATGGGTAAGATCTTTGCAAAACTCCTTAATCTTGCATCCACGGTAAAAGTTTGCCACGAAATGCCTCATGCACCAACGGTGTTGGAGTTTTGGATAGCCTGGAATGTCAACTTCTATTGCTTTGAGAATCCCATGATGGCGATCCGATATGATGCACACCTCTATTTTGGGGCCAATCACCTTCGTCCTCACATGATCCATAAACCACTCCCAATTATCATCGTGCTCGGAAGGCACCAACGCAAATGACACCGGCAACACATTGTCATTGGACGAGTGGGCCATTGCTACCATCAACGTGCCCTTGTACTTTCCGGTCAAGAACGTGCCATCAATTGACAAGACGGGGCGGAAATACTTAAATGCATCGATGCATTTCCCAAAGCTCCAAAAAGCTCAATAAACACTCCCTCGATTGACTCGACCCTATGGCGCATGCCCGGGTTCCGATGAGCAATGGCTCCCAACATTCTCGGAAGAATATTGTACGCGGCGACATAACCACCATGCAACATCCTTATAGCATTTGCCTTGGCCATCCACACCTTTCCATACTTGACCGGTACCCGAATCGTTCGAAGACCGAACTCATGAGGAACTTCACATTCACGATTGGATCATGAGATATCTCATTCAACAATTTGTAGCCTAGATACTCGGACGTGAGTTGGCGGTGTCCCTTTCTTCGGTCCGCTTTCTCCGACGGTATGCACTCGTGGGTGGCCACACAACTCTTCAACTCCCATTGCCCGGTTTCCTTGATCTTTCTTCCACGGACCTTCCATATGCAACCTTCTTTGTCACATTTGATGGTGTAGCGCACTTTTTGGTTGGAATGACTAACAACGAACGGCCCATGGTTCCGAATGGTGTAGTCACTCAACCATATCTTAAAATCTTGCAAACAACCAAACTTGATCCCTTTCTTCAAATGAGCATTCTCATGCTCACCCGGTGGCCTTGGATCACCCATCCTCGGGCAAGTTGATGGTTCTACCAAGCCCAACCTCATGCCACCATCAACAACAGCCTTGTCGGCAAGACTAAGATCACGAAACAAAGAGGGTCCGCTTTCCTTGCCATTAACCTTCTTGTAGACTTGAATTTCTTGCGCCGTGAATCCATCCTCATCCAATTCTTCCGGTGGACCCTCATCATCCAACTCATACCTACACATATGGCTATAACGGAGGTTACGGTCCATGTCTTGTTGATGCACAATGACATCCAAGTCACCAATGGGATTGTAATGAATCTCTTCTTGTTCCGCATACACATAATCTTGAGCAATAGCATCTCCATCAACATGAGCAATAGCATCTTCATCAACATGAACATTTTCATGTTCACCAACATGAGCAATGACCTCATCTCCAACATGTGTTGGGGAACGTAGCAGAATTCAAAAAAAATTCCTACGCTTCACCAAGATCAATCTAAGGAGTCATCTAGCAACGAGCATAATGGAGTGCATCTACATACCCTTTGTAGATCGCGTGCGGAAGCGTTCGAAGGAACGTGGATGAAGTAGTCGTACTCTTGGTGATCCTCGTCACCGATGATCCCAGCGCCGAACCGACGGCACCTCCGCGTTCAACACACGTACGGTACAGCTACGTCTCCTCCTTATTGATCCAGCAAGGGGGGATGAGAGGTTGACGAAGATCCGGCAACACGACGGCGTGGTGGTGGATGCAACAGGAAAAGCTGCAGGGCTTCGCCGGCGCCCTGCGGGAGGAGTTGGAAGTGTGACGGGAGGGGGGAGAGGCGCCAGAGGCTTGGGGTGCAGCTGCCCTCTCCCCCCCCCCCCACTATATATAGGGGCCAGGGGGGCCGGCCCTAGGAGATCCAATCTCCTAGGGGGCGGCGGCCAGAGGGGGGAAACTTGCCCCCCAAGGCATAGGGGGCGCCCCCTCCCCTAGGGTTTCAACCATAGGCGCATGGAGGGGGCCCATGTGGGTGCGCCAGCCCACCAGGGGCTAGCCGCCTTCCCCTTGCGGCCTACGGGGCCCTCCGGGATGGGTGGCCCCAACCGGTGGACCCCCGGGACCCCTCCGGTGGTCCCGGGACACTCCCGGTGACCCCCGGAGTTCACCCGATGGCCGAAACTAGACTTCCTATATATCATTCTTTACCTCCGGACCATTCCGGAACTCCTCGTGAAGTCCGGGATCTCATCCGGACTCCAAACAACATTCGGGTTTCCATGTGCATGTATCTCTACAACCCTAGCGTCACCGAACCTTAAGTGTGTAGACCCCGCGGGTTCGGGAGACACGCAGACATGACCGAGACGACTCTCCGGTCAATAACCAACAGCGGGATGTGGATACCCATGTTGGTTCCCACGTGTTCCTCGATGATCTCATCGGATGAACCACTGTGTCAAGGATTCACTAAATCCCGTATGATATTCCTTTTGTCTGTCGGTACGGTACTTGCCCGAGATTCGATCGTCGGTATGCCCGATACCTTGGTCAATCTCGTCATGGCAAGTCTCTTTACTCGATCCGTAATCCATCATCCCGTGACTAACTCCTTAGTCACTTTGAGCTCTTTATGATGATGTCTTACCGAGAGGGCCCAGAGATACCTCTCCGTCGTACGGAGTGACAATATCCCAGTCTCGGTTCGTACCAACTCAACAGACACTTTCGGAGATACCCGTTGCGTACCTTTATAGCCACCCAGTTACGTTGTGACGTTTGGCACACCCAAAGTATTCCTACGGTATCCGAGAGTTGCACAACCTCATGGTCTAAGGAATAAATACTTGACACTAGAAAAGCTTATGCGTTACGAACTATACGATCTCGTGCTATGCTTAGGATTGGGTCTTGTCCATCACATCATTCTCCTAATGATGTGATCCCGTTATCAATGACATCCAATGTCCATGGTCAGGAAACCGTGACCATCTGTTGATCAACGAGCTAGTAACTAGAGGCTTACCAGGGACACGTTGTGGTCTATGTATTCACACATGTATCGATGTTTCCGTACAATACAATTCAAGCATGAATAACAGACAATTATCATGAACAAGGAAATATAATAATAATACTTTTATTATTGCCTCTAGGGCATATTTCCAACAGTCTACCACTTGCACTAGAGTCAATAATCTAGTTACATTGTGATGAATCGAACACCCATAGAGTTCTGGTGTTGATCATGTTTTGCCCGTGGAAGAGGTTTAGTCAACGGGTCTGCAACATTCAGATCCGTATGCACTTTACAAATATCTATGTCTCCATCTTGAACATAATTCCGGATGGAGTTGAAACGACGCTTGATGTGCTTGGTCTTCTTGTGAAACCTGGGCTCCTTGGTAATGGCAATGGCTCCAGTGTTGTCACAGAAGAGAGTCATCGGGCTTGACGCACTTGGAATGACTCCTAGGTCGGTGATGAACTCCTTCATCCAGACTCCTTCTTGTGCTGCTTCGCAAGCAGCTATGTACTCCGCTTCACATGTAGAATGCGCCACGACGCTCTGCTTGCAACTGCACCAGCTGACTGCTCCACCATTCAAAATATACATGTATCCGGTTTGTGACTTAGAGTCATCCAGATCTGTGTCGAAGCTAGCATCGACGTAACCCTTTACGATGAGCTCTTCGTCACCTCCATAAACGAGAAACATATCCTTAGTCCTCTTCAGGTACTTTAGGATGTTCTTGACCGCTGTCTAGTGTTCCATACCGGGATCACTTTGGTACCTCCCTACCAAACTTATGGCAAGGTTCACATTAGGTCTGGTACACAGCATGGCATACATGATAGAACCTATGGCGGAGGCATAGGGAATGACACTCATCTTTTCTCTATCTTCTGCCATGGTCGGGGACTGAGCCTTGCTCAATATCATACCTTGCAAAACAGGCAAGAACCCCTTCTTGGACTGATCCATATTGAACTTCTTCAATATCTTGTCAAGGTATGTGCTTTGTGGAAGACCAATGAGGCGTCTTGATCTATCTCTATAGATTTTGATGCCTAATATGTAAGCAGCTTCTCCAAGGTCCTTCATTGAAAAACTCTTATTCAAGTAGGCCTTTATGCTCTCCAAGAATTCTATATCATTTCCCATCAGTAATATGTCATCCACATATAATATGAGAAATGCTACAGAGCTCCCACTCACTTTCTTGTAGATACAGGCTTCTCCCCAAGTTTGTATAAAGCCAAACGCTTTGATCACATCATTAAAGCGAATATTCCTACTCCGAGATGCTTGCACCAGCCCCTATATCGAGCGCTGGAGCTTGCATACCTTGTTATCATTCTCTGGATCGACAAAACCTTTCGGCTGCATCATATACAGTTCTTCCTTGAGGAAACCATTAAGGAATGCCGTTTTGACGTCCATTTGCCATATCTCATAATCATAGAATGCGGCAATTGCTAACATGATTCTGACTGACTTCAGCATCGCTACGGGAGAGAAAGTCTCGTCGTAGTCAATCCCTTGAACTTGTCGATAACCCTTAGCGACAAGCCGAGCCTTATAGATGGTCACATTACCATCTGCGTCTGTCTTCTTCTTAAATATCCATTTATTTTCTATGGCGTGCCTATCATCAGGCAAGTCCACCAAAGTCCATACTTTGTTTTCATACATGGATTCTATCTCGGATTTCATGGCTCCAAGCCATTTATTGGAATCCGGGCCCTCCATCGCTTCTTCATAGTTCGAAGGTTCACCGTTGTCTAACAACATGATTTCCATGACAGGGTTGTCGTACCACTCTGGTGCGGAACGTGTCCTTGTGGACCTTCGAAGTTCAGTAGTAACTTGATCTATATCTTCATGATCATCATCATTAACTTCCTCCCTTGTTGGTGCAGGCACCTCAGGAACAATTTCCTGCGCTGCGCTACTTTCCGGTTCGGGAGGGGTGACTGTCACCTCATCAAGTTCTACTTTTCTCCCACTCACTTCTTTCGAGAGAAACTCTTTCTCCAGAAAGGATCCATTCTTGGCAACAAAGACCTTGCCTTCGGATCTGTGGTAGAAGGTGTACCCAATTGTTTCCTTTGGGTATCCTATGAAGACACATTTTTCCGATTTGGGTTCGAGCTTTTCAGGTTGAAGTTTCTTGACATAAGCATCGCAACCCCAAACTTTTAGAAACGACGGCTTAGGTTTCTTGCCAAACCAAAGTTCATACGGTGTCATCTCAATGGATTTCGACGGAGCCCTATTTAAAGTGAATGCGGCAGTCTCTAAAGCATAACCCCAAAAAGATAGCGGTAAGTCGGTGAGAGACATCATAGATCGCACCATGTCCAACAGAGTACGATTTCGACGTTCGGACACACTGTTACGCTGAGGTGTTCCGGGCGGTGTCAATTGTGAAACAATTCCACAGTTCCTAAGGTGCGTGCCAAATTCATGACTTAAATATTCACCCCCACGATCTGATCGCAAGAACTTTATTTTTCTGTCACGTTGATTCTCAACCTCATTCTAAAATTCCTTGAACTTTTCAAAGGTCTCAGACTTATGCTTCATCAAGTAGATATACCCATATCTACTCAAGTCATCTGTGAGGGTGAGAACATAACGATAGCCTCCGTGAGCCTCAACACTCATTGGACCGCACACATCGGTATGTATGATTTCCAATAAGTTGGTTGTGTAATGCCCAGGATGGGACTATATCTCCTACGTGTCGAGGCACGACTTAGAGATATAAGCCCATGCTGGAATGATCGCAAGTTTGGTACCTTTGCACATCTCATGTAAGAATGGGGATGGAAAACTGAAAAGATAGTTGGCTTACACTCGCCACGTCACACAAATACATTACATGTCCAAACATCATTCAATAAAACATCACAACCCATCTAAGGGTAAAGATCCAAATGACAAGATACCAAACTTAACATTAAACCACAGGTCTGAATCGAATCCTAGTAGAAGAACCACTACTGATCATCGGGATAACGGACATAGTAACGGCTACGCTCCTCGTCATACTCCTAGTCTAGCTCAGTGCCATCGCCTGGGTAGCTCACCATCGTACCTGCATCTGGTGTGGTGAAGTAACTGTGAGCCACAGAGGACTCAGCAATCCCGTTCCCGGGTAACACGACTATTTAAGCCTTGGGTGTGGAACAAGGCTGAAGAAAGAACAAGAGTCTGCAGCAGCACTAGCACTAACTTACGCAAAAGAGAGCGAGAAGAGAAGGTGCCTCGGTCGAGAGATGATCACGAAGTGATCCTAGCTAAAGCAAGTCAAACATAACCCCACAGTGTTCACTTCCCGAAACCCTTTCGGAAAATGACCGTCACGGTACACACGCTGGTAGTGTATTGGAACATGGTATCAAGTTTTCTACAACCGGATATTAACAAGCTCCCATCTGCCACATAACCGCGGGCACGGCTTTCGAAAGTTCATAACCCTGCAGGGGTGTTCCAACTTGGCCCATGACAAGCCCACGATCCGCGGAGTCGCAACTCCAAGGTGGGAAGGCCCGAGTATTCTCGGAATCCCGTGCTCAAGATACTCCGAACTAAGGTAAGGCTAATCCAGCAAATCCTCCCGGCGTACCGACACCCTGATAGTAGCCGCGCGTATCTCGTTGCAGGCCACGACCGGATGGGCGATCCCACGGGTTTTTACCAGACCTTGAGTTCCCACGAGGTGGCCCCGCGTAACCCCCAGTTTGGACCAACACTCATGTGGAGCACTGGCCCGGGTTGTTGATTAAGAAAGAGGTTTAATTACTCCCTATGCAAGTTTTTAGTTATTAGGCAAATAGTACCAATGTTGGGACTTGCTGGAAAAGACTTAGCACTTAGCGGTTTATCGAGGGGGTCCCATAACCCCAACCGTGTGAGGAACGCATAATCAAGGAACATAACACCGGTTTATACGGTTCCTAGCGGCATGAGTGGAACAAATCACCAAGCAAAAGGCTTAGCCTTCCACCCATTACCAATATATAGATGATTTCATTTAATAATTAATATAGTGTGATATATAACCCAACAAACTTCAACATGAAGCAAGCATCTTCAACTTCACCTGCAACTAGCAATGCTATAAGAGGGGCTGAGCGAAGCCTACGTATAGCCAATCAATGGTTTGCATAGGTAGGGTGGTTAGACAGGTTCATGGTTACAATAGGAGGCTGACATGAAAAACATGGGCATCGAGGCAAAACTATAGATCAAGACTTCTAGCAATAGGCAAAGATAGTAATGTTATCGGGGTTCGGTCATCTTGCCTGAAGAGTTGTCGATAGGATCGTAAGAGGGGTCCTCGTTCTCAAGCTCGGTAGTAACCTCGTGCTCGTACTCGTACTCGGTCTCAGCTTCCGGCTCTACTCAAACACAAGAACACAAGGCAACGAATCAAACAAGATGCAATGCGCACACAAAAATAATGGATGCATGGCTGATGCACTAAGGAAGCAAAACAAATGCACTATGGAAGCACAAGAAGTCTACAAGGAAGCACAGTGTAATCGCACAAGGAGCATGGAAAATATGCATTCAAGCAAAATACATCAATACATGATAACAATAGGATATTATGGATCTACATGAAAAATCACACAAGCTTCATATAGGACTTGCCCAAAACGGAGCTACGGGCTAAAAGTTACACCCGAAACAATAAATACGCACAAGCTGAAAATAACAGCCACATAGCAACTTCGGAGCAATAGATAAATAAGCTACAGCACTCAAACATCACGGCAAAGAGTATGGACATAAACTAGACATACCCTACAGCAAATAAGTCCATTGGAGCATCCCCAAAGGAGCCATGGACCAATAGCAACAAGCTATGACATATTAAACTTGACAACAAAATCCTGACAACAGTAATTTGTTGCAACTTGGGAGCAAGAGTTAATATGCTACAACCACTCAAATAAGCATGTGAGAGCATGAATGGATAGCCAACAATATATACTACAAGGAATCATCAAAAGTCACCTCAAAACTATCATGGATTGGCCTAGAACAACAAGCAAACATGGCATTCGGATATTACAGATTCCAGACTTGGTGAAATTTCACTAAGTGTTAAAACAGCAGTTTCATCATGGCATCTTTGTGCGCAAGTTTAAGTCATCTCAAAGCTAAACATGGCAAGTGGTAAGCACCACATCAAAGTACATATGATGGTGAATCCAAAACATGTAAGCATGCATCATGGAGATAAACACATCAATAGCAATGAGCTCCTCAAATTGACATCTCATAACAAGTTTAACGACATAACAGCCACATAGCACTTTGCAAAGGAGATAAACATGGCAATATTAATTCTATCATGCAAGCTAAAACAATCCACATGTAGAGCATCTCAAGATGAACACGTGGACATATCATTTACATCATTTGGATAAGCATGCAAAAAGTTATCACATTGCAAAGATGGCATGAAAACAACTACAAACAGCAGTTTTTAACAAGTTGCACTCTTCCAACAGATATTTAAGCACCTAGATGACCTCAAACATGCATGGCACAATGGAACAATATGTAGTACATGTCTCCACGAACATTTTGACATATCATTCACTCAATTTGGACCATCACACAAAAAGTTATCCACGTTTTAAAAACAGCATCAGACAATGAAAATATCAGGACTTAGTGGATAAAAGAAGCAACCTCAGATCTGGGTCAAACGGGGTCAACCGGAACGGATCGGGCCGGATCTGCGGCGGGTCAACGGGCGCCTAACGGGCTGCGGGCGCGGGAGGCCGGATCGGGCCGGCTTAACGGCCTCGGCCCGCTAAGGCGGCGGTCCGGATCGGGGAAGCGCGGCGCTCCCGAGCGGCGGTGGCGATGGCCTCGATGGCCTCGAGGGGAGAGGCGGATCGGACTGGGCCTTGCGGAGCGGCGTGGCCCACCAGGCGCTGCGCGTCGCGGTGAGGGAGCTGACGCGGGCCGGCGGAGGAGGAGGCCTCGGCCCAGGCGAAGGTGGCTCGGGGTGGGCCTAGGGTTTGGCTCGGCCCGCGAAGACCTGGCCCAGGCGGGGCGCAGCGATCGGATCGGCTGGGAGGAGATCGATCGGGATCTCTCCCCGATCCCGAGCGGCGGCGGCTGCGGCTCCCCGAGCTCGCAACGGGAGGAGGGCGGCCGACCGGCGGCGCGGCCTGGCCGGACCGGTGGCCGGGGAGGCGAAGGGATGCCGGGGCGCGGCGGCGGTGGAGAGCCCGGCCGGCGGCGACGAAGACGAACGGTGGCGGGAGGATTCCGGCGAGGGTTCCGGTGGTGGCGCGGATCTCCGGCGAGCTCCTCCGGCGGGGCTCCGGCGAGCTCCGGCCGGAGTGGAGGAAGGTGGCTGGAGGAAGGGGATGAAGGGGCTAGGGTTTTTTTATTTAGGGCAAAAATTGGGGAAGTTGGACAAATATATAGGCACAAGGAGCTAGGGTTGTCCAAATGATGTGTGGTTTTCGGCCACGCGATCAGAATTGGATGGCCTAGATGAAGGGAGGGGTTTGGGTTGGTTTGGTGGGCCGTTGGAGGGGTGTCTTGGGCCTCAAAGAGGAGGTACTTTGAGCCCACGAGAATAACTGTTGGGGTACCAAACGAACTCCAAACGCGACGAGATTTGACAGGCGGGTTACACACACCAAAACAACAGCACACGACAAGTCTCACGCCAAACCGGAAACGTACACGGCCAAACACCAAAGTAGGCCTCGGGGACGCCACGGACACGTGAGAGAGCTCCGGAACGCGAAACGGATAACGGAGAGGAACGAGTGGGACCGGATGCAAACAACAACACAAATGCAATGCGATGCACATGACTACATGATATGGATGAATGCCACACACGCACACAACAAAACGACGAAAACCCGAAAGACGAAGAACCCGAAAAGGAATAGATGAAGCCAGAGATATATTATATTGCCCAAAAGGGAAAGTATTACATCCGGGGCATTACAACTCTCCTCTACTACAAAAAGATCTCGTCCCGAGATCTAGGACTGGAAAAAGGAGGGGTACTCGGAACGAAGATGATCTTCTCGTTCCCACGTAGCTTCTCGGTCGGTATGGTGTGACCACTTGACTTTCAAGAATTTGATGGACTTGTTGCGGGTCTTGCGCTCAGTTTCTTCGAGAATAGCAACGGGATGCTCTCGGTAGGACAAATCTTGTTGAAGATCAATCTCTTCAAACAGAATCATGCGTTCAGGAGTCTTGAAGCACTTGCGGAGTTGAGACACATGAAACACATCATGAACATTGGCGAAGTTGGAAGGGAGCTCAAGTTGATAGGCTAGATCGCCTCTTTTGCCAAGGATCTTGAAAGGCCCGACGTATCTAGGAGCAAGCTTTCCTTTGATACCGAATCTTTGGGTGCCTTTCATCGGAGAAACACGGAGATAGACATGATCCCCAATGTTGAAAGCCAAATCACGATGCTTTCCGTCATAGTAGCTCTTCTGACGCGACTGAGCGGCCTTGAGATTCTCACGTATTACTTTGCACATTTCTTCGGCTTCTGAGATCAAGTCATTGCCAAGAAGTTGACGTTCACCAGTCTCGGACCAGTTGAGAGGGGTACGGCACTTTCTGCCATAGAGGATTTCAAATGGAGCTTTGCCGGCACTTGCTTGGAAGCTGTTGTTGTAAGAGAACTCGGCAAATGGAAGGCAATCTTCCCACTTCATGCCAAAAGATATGACACAGGCTCTGAGCGTGTCTTCTAGAATCTGATTCACTCGCTCGACTTGACCACTAGTCTGAGGGTGAGATGCAGTGCTGAACCTGATCTTAGTGCCCATGGCAGACTGAAAGGAGTCCCAGAACTTAGAAGTGAACAAACTTCCACGGTCTGAGGAGATAACTTGAGGAATGCCATGTAAAGACACAATTCTGGAAGTGTACAACTCTGCCAATTGAGCTGCATTGATGGATTCTTTGACTGGGAGGAAGTGAGCGACTTTGGTAAGCTTGTCAATCACCACGAAGATAGAATCGTTCCCTCTCTTGGACTTAGGAAAACCAGTGACGAAATCCATTTCAATGTGGTCGAATTTCCACTCGGGAATAGGAAGAGGTTGGAGAAGACCGGCTGGACGTTGATGCTCTGCCTTCACTCTTCTGCAGACATGACATTCATTCACGAATTGGGCAATCTCCCTTTTCATGCGTGTCCACCAGTAAGATTGCTTGAGATCTTGATACATCTTGGAACTGCCAGAATGAATGGAAAGGAGAGAATCATGTGCTTCTTCCATTATGAGCTTCCTGAGATCACCTTTGGGAACCACAAGTCTGTCCTCGAAGAACAAGGTATCTCTCTCAATAACGCGATAGCACTTGTATTTAGGAGTACCCTTTGCAATACCATGTTTCACTTTCTGCACCATAGCATCATTGAGTTGGGCCTCACGGACCTGATCTTCCAAGGTAGGAGCAACTTGAAGATTTGCAAGAAAACCTTGCGGAACAACTTGGAGGTTGAGCTTCCTGAATGCTTCACAAAGCTCAGGCTGGAACGGCTTGATAAGAAGGCTGTTGCAATATGCCTTTCTGCTCAAAGCATCTGCAATCACATTCGCCTTGCCAGGAGTGTATTCAATGATGGGATCATACTCTTGGATCATCTCGACCCAACGAGTCTGGCGGAGGTTCAAATTCGGTTGTGTGAAGATGTACTTCAAGCTCTCGTGATCGGTGAAGATGTCGACTTTTCTGCCCAACAACAGATGTCTCCACGTAATCAAAGCATGTACCACAGCTGCTAGTTCAAGATCATGTGTGGGATAGTTCTTCTCACTTGGCTTCAGTTGATGAGAAGTGTATGCCACAATTCTCTTGTCCTGCATAAGCACACCACCAAGTCCTTGAAGAGAAGCATCACAGAATACTTCATAGGGCTTGGACTCATTTGGAGGAGTAAGAACTGGAGCAGAGACGAGCTTTTCTTTGAGAGTTTTGAATGCCACTTCACAATCTGGAGACCAAAAGTACTTGAAATTCTTGTGCAGCAAGTTGGAAAGAGGCTTGGCAATCTTGAAGAAGTTCTCAACGAACCTTCTGCAATAGCTGGCAAGACCAAGGAAGCTTCGGAGTTGCTTGATGTTCTGAGGAGCTTCCCAGTTGACAATTGCTTCAACTTTCTCGGGGTTTACCGCAATACCGTCAGCGGAGATGATATGGCCCAGGTACAAAACCTTATCGAGCCAAAATTCGCACTTGGAGAACTTGGCATAGAACTTATGTTCACGGAGTCTGTCGAGAACCAGACGTAAGTGCTTTTCGTGATCTTCTTCATTCTTGGAAAATACCAAAATATCATCCAGATACACAAGCACAAACTCGCCGGTGTAGGGGTTGAAAATATAGTGCATCATTCTCGAGAAGGTAGGAGGAGCATTGGCGAGACCAAAGGACATGACTGTATACTCATATGAGCCGTAGCTCGTTCTGAAGGCAGTCTTGGGGATATCTTCTTCTCGAATGCGAATCTGGTGATAGCCCATTCGGAGATCGAGCTTAGAGAACACTTTAGCTCCTTTGAGCTGCTCGAACAGTTCGTTGATGTTGGGGAGCGGATACTTGTTCTTTATCATCTTCTTGTTCAATGGCCGGTAATCGACGCAGAGGCGCTCCGTGCCATCCTTCTTCTTGACAAATAAGACACCAGCCCCAAGGAGACGTACTAGGCCTGATGAGACCCATACGCTCCTGTTCATCAAGCTGCTTCTTCAATTCCTTCAACTCTTTGGGATAGAGCTTGTATGGACGCCGACATGCTGGCTCAGTACCCGGCTCGAGTTCAATGACGAATTCCACTTGACGGTGTGAAGGCATGCCTGGAAGTTCTTCAGGAAAGACGTCTTCGTATTCGTTAACCACCGGAATTTGAGATATGGCATTCATTTCGCCCTTGTCATTGAGAGAGAAAAGCCTGATTGTGTTATCCCTGGAGGCGAAGATAATCACATCATCATCGGAATGAGTAATCTTGACTTCCTTCTGTGCATAGTCAATTTGAGCATCATGCTGAGAAAGCCAGTCCATTCCGAGGATAAGGTCAATGTCAGAATTGTCGAGAACCACCGGAGAGGCCAGAAATCAATAATCACCCATGCGAATAGAAACATCCGGAGCATATATCTTTGAATGCATTAGTTTGCCCGAAGAAACAACTGACAATTCCCTTGGCAAACTTTTGGTGACAATGTTGTGCTTGGATGCAAATGGATAAGACATGAAAGAACATGAAGCACCCGAATCAAACAAAACTTTAGCAGGTTTAAAGTTGACTAGAAGGTTACCCAAAATCACATCAGAAGAATTCTCCGCTTGCGCTGCATTCATCAGATTCACCCTTGCAGACTTTGGATTATGCTTGACAATAGCTGTACTGACAGGCGGAGGAGGCGGAAGGCGCCTTGGGTTGGGGCACTTGTTAGCATAGTGACCTTTCTGAGTGCACTTGTTGCAAACCACTTCTGAGAGAGGACGGAAATGAGAACCACTTGACTTGGAACCTTGAGACTGAAACTGATTCTTCGACTGGTTGCTCGGGTTGGGTGGGTGGGAGAAACCACGTCCACCGGAGTTCTTGTTGCTGTTGTTGTTGTAGGGAGCTCGGATCACTGGAGGAGGAGGAAGCCAAAATTTCTGTTGCTTCGCGGCGACTTGAGAAGATGAGGAGGAGTGAACGGCATCTCGAATCCTCTTTTTGGAAGCCTCCATCTTGAGCTGGGCTGCCTCTTGCTTGAGCGCCATGTTATAGAATTTGTCGAACTCGTCAGGCTCGAACAAGGTGAGAGCAAGTTGAAGTTCATCCTTGAGACCTCCACGGAACTGATAGATCTTGTTCTTGGCATCTGGTATGTCTTGCTTGGCATAGCGGGCGAGGTTTTGGAACTTGACATTATACTGGTAGACAGTCATAGATCCTTGCTTCAGGTTGCGGAATTGCTCACGCATACCCTCGATGACACTTGTTGGAATGTGGTGAGAGCAAAAGTCCTTGTGGAAATCCTCCCAAGAGATCACACGCCCTTCTCTGGAGTCTTTGTACTGCTTCCATCAGTCAGCTGCTTGGTCCTTGAGTTGGAAGGCTGCAAATTTCACATAGTCCTCTTCCCTTACGTTACTGCACTCAAAATGCTTCTTGATATCGGTTATCCAATCTTCAGCATCGAGAGGGTCGACACAGTAACTGAAAGCTTTTGGTTGATTGGCCAAGAACTGGTTGAGAGTAGCATGGTGCTGTTGGTTGAAGAGATTGCCTTGATTACCCTGAGCACCCTGATTAGCTTGATTAGCTTGCATCTGCTGCATCATTTGCATCAACATCTGGGTGTTCTGGTTTGTAGTTTGCATAATCGCTCTCCAAGCCTCAGACTGAGGAGGAGGGGAAGGAGGACGATCTGGAACCTCTTCACCCTCTGGGTTAGCGTTGGGAACCCATTTCGGAGCCATCCTGAAAGAGATGACCACCAATCAGCAATTTGATTGAAAGAAGGTATAAGCTGAAATAACGGATTGAAATGCAACATAGTCTTCACAAGAATCATTCGAACAAGAGGAACGAATGAAATTCTCAGTTAAATGATAACAACAATCTTCACGAGAAGCCACTGGGAGACAAAAGGTAAATAAGAAAAACAACAAGGTACAGACGGAAACAAACACAAGATAGGAGCTTCGTTCAACATCTTTGTGCTGAAAGCTTATGAACGCGTTACGAAAGGGTTTTGCAATCCCCGGATCAGCATAGCCAAGGACCATTTAAGATGCAACTCCCGATCGGAACATCGGCCATAAAACCACTTCACTCAATGTAGAACCCCGAACTCGCTAACCTGCATTCGTTGGAAGAATGCCGATGATCTACTGGATAAACCCACCTATTAATTTCCGAAAGTTTCCAGTTATGCAATCAGGTGTTGGGGATACAGGGGAAGCACCGCGCACTCAACTCTAATCCTACATCCAGCTGTATCCATCCTTCAACACATAACCAGTCTTTCTCGGAAACCGTCTACCTCGGACCTTCAAAAAGCATCCACTATACAAAGCTATGGCAATACTCCCGAACTACCTCCCCAGTAATGGGTGATGTCGGGGTTATCTTGCCACTAACCGTATAGGAGAGATTTTCGATGTCGATCGTCTTAAGTATTCTAGTACTGTCGCGATATGCTTGTGACGACAATACCCCGAAGCTCAACTCCCCGGGACACTGCCACAACCCCTAATGTCAGGAGGCATCGAGAACAATATTCTCGTCACAAGGACATCGAAACAATCCAACAATACTCGCGAGATTCCTAAAAAAAATTGGTGCAATTTTTGAAACTAGAAGAGGCAAGAGTAGTCGTCAGGAGTCCTCACCAGAGTGAAAGGGGATGAGAAGCAAAGAAATCCTACTCTCCGATATAAATATAGGACTCAAAACATTTTCAGTGTGTGCCTAGACTCGACCGTCAATGATTCGATCAATCAGTGGGGGCTTCTAGGTCGGAGAAGGCTCTGATACCAACTTGTAATGCCCAGGATGGGACTATATCTCCTACGTGTCGAGGCACGACTTAGAGATATAAGCCCATACTGGAATGATCGCAAGTTTGGTACCTTTGCACATCTCATGTAAGAATGGGGATGGAAAACTGAAAAGATAGTTGGCTTACACTCGCCACGTCACACAAATACATTACATGTCCAAACATCATTCAATAAAACATCACAACCCATCTAAGGGTAAAGATCCAAATGACAAGATACCAAACTTAACATTAAACCACAGGTCTGAATCGAATCCTAGTAGAAGAACCACTACTGATCATCGGGATAACGGACATAGTAACGGCTACGCTCCTCGTCGTACTCCCAGTCTAGCTCAGTGCCATCGCCTGGGTAGCTCACCATCGTACCTGCATCTGGTGTGGTGAAGTAACTGTGAGCCACAGAGGACTCATCAATCCCGTTCCCGGGTAACACGACTATTTAAGCCTTGGGTGTGGAACAAGGCTGAAGAAAGAACAAGAGTCTGCAGTAGCACTAGCACTAACTTACGCAAAAGAGAGCGAGAAGAGAAGGTGCCTCGGTCGAGAGATGATCACGAAGTGATCCTAGCTAAAGCAAGTCAAACATAACCCCACCGTGTTCACTTCCCGAAACCCTTTCGGAAAATGACTGTCACGGTACACACACTGGTAGTGTATTGGAACATGGTGTCAAGTTTTCTACAACCGGATATTAACAAGCTCCCATCTGCCACATAACCGCGGGCATGGCTTTCGAAAGTTCATAACCCTGCAGGGGTGTTCCAACTTGGCCCATGACAAGCCCACGATCCGCGGAGTCGCGACTCCAAGGTGGGAAGGCCCGAGTATTCTTGGAATCCCGTGCTCAAGATACTCCGAACTAAGGTAAGGCAAATCCAGCAAATCCTCATGGCGTGCCAACACCCTGATAGTAGCCGCGCGTATCTCATCTCAGGCCACGACCGGATGGGCGATCCCACAGGTTTTTACCAGACCTTGAGTTCCCTCGAGGTGGCCCCGCGTAACCCCCAGTTTGGACCAACACTCATGTGGAGCACTGGCCCGGGTTGTTGATTAAGAAAGAGGGTTAATTACTCCCTATGCAAGTTTTTAGTTATTAGGCAAATAGTACCAATGTTGGGACTTGCTGGAAAAGACTTAGCACTTAGCGGTTTATCGAGGGGGTTCCATAACCCCAACCGTGTGAGGAACGCATAATCAAGGAACATAACACCGGTTTATACGGTTCCTAGCGGCATGAGTGGAACAAATCACCAAGCAAAAGGCTTAGCCTTCCACCCATTACCAATATATAGATGATTTCATTTAATAATTAATATAGTGTGATATATAATCCAACAAACTTCAACATGAAGCAAGCATCTTCAACTTCACCTACAACTAGCAATGCTATAAGAGGGGCTGAGCGAAGCCTACGTATAGCCAATCAATGGTTTGCATAGGTAGGGTGGTTAGACAGGTTCATGGTTACAATAGGAGGCTGACATGAAAAACATGGGCATCGAGGCAAAACTATAGATCGAGACTTCTAGCAATAGGCAAAGATAGTAATGTTATCGGGGTTCAGTCATCTCAAAGCTAAACATGGCAAGTGGTAAGCACCACATCAAAGTACACATGATGGTGAATCCAAAACATGTAAGCATGCATCATGGAGATAAACACATCAATAGCAATGAGCTCCTCAAATTGACATCTCATAACAAGTTTAACGACATAACAGCCACATAGCACTTTGCAAGATAAACTTGGCAAGATTAATTCTATCATGCAAGCTAAAACAATCCACATGTAGAGTATCTCAAGACGAACACGTGGACATATCATTTGCATCATTTGGATAAACATGCAAAAAGTTATCACATTGCAAAGATGGCATGAAAACAACTACAAACAGCAGTTTTTAACAAGTTGCACTCTTCCAACAGATATTTAAGCACCTAGATGACCTCAAACATGCATGGCACAATGGAACAATATGTAGTACATGTCTCCACGAACATTTTGACGTATCATTCACTCAATTTGGACCATCACACAAAAAGTTATCCACGTTTTAAAAACAGCATCAGACAATGAAAATATCAGGACTTAGTGGATAAAAGAAGCAACCTCAGATCTAGGTCAAACGGGGTCAACCGGAACAGATCGGGCCGGATCTGCGGCGGGTCAACGGGCGCCTAACGGGCTGCGGGCGCGGGAGGCCGGATCGGGCCGGCTTAACGGCCTCGGCCCGCTAAGGCGGCGGTCCGGATCGGGGAAGCGCGGGGCTCCCGAGCGGCGGTGGCGATGGCCTCGATGGCCTCGAGGGGAGAGGCGGATCGGACTGGGCCTTGCGGAGCGGCGTGGCCCACCAGGCGCTGCGCGTCGCGGTGAGGGAGCTGACGCGGGCCGGCGGAGGAGGAGGCCTCGGCCCAGGCGAAGGTGGCTCGGGGTGGGCCTAGGGTTTGGCTCGGCCCGCGAAGACCTGGCCCAGGCGGGGCGCAGCGATCGGATCGGCTGGGAGGAGATCGATCGGGATCTCTCCCCGATCCCGAGCGGCGGCGACTGCGGCTCCCCGAGCTCGCAGCGGGAGGAGGGCGGCCGACCGGCGGCGTGACCTGGCCGGACCGGCGGCCGGGGAGGCGAAGGGCCGCCGGGGTGCGGCGGCGGTGGAGAGCCCGGCAGGCGGCGGCGAAGACGAACGGTGGCGGGAGGATTCCGGCGAGGGTTCCGGTGGTGTGGCGGATCTCCGGCGAGGCTCCGGCGAGCTCAGGCCGGAGTGGAGGAAGGTGGCTGGAGGAAGGGGATGAAGGGGCTAGGGTTTTTGTTTAGGGCAAAAATTGGGGAAGTTGGACAAATATATAGGCACAAGGAGCTAGGGTTGTCCAAATGAGGTGTGGTTTTCGGCCACACGATCAGAATTGGATGGCCTAGATGAAGGGAGGGGTTTGGGTTGGTTTGGTGGGCTGTTGGAGGGGTGTCTTGGGCCTCAAAGAGGAGGTACTTTGAGCCCACGAGAATAACTGTTGGGGTACCAAACGAACTCCAAACGCGACTAAATTTGACAGGCGGGTTACACACACCAAAACAACAACACACGACAAGTCTCACGCCAAACCAGAAACGTACACGGCCAAACACCCAAGTAGGCTTCGGGGACGCCACGGACACGTGAGAGAGCTCCGGAACGCGAAACGGATAACGGAGAGGAACGAGTGGGACCGGATGCAAACAACAACACAAATGCAATGCGATGCACATGACTACATGATATGGATGAATGCCACACACGCACACAACAAAACGACGAAAACCCGAAAGACGAAGAACCCGAAAAGGAATAGATGAAGCCAGAGATATATTATATTGCCCAAAAGGGAAAGTATTACATCCGGGGCATTACAGGTTGCTCGCTCCATTGTTCCAGAGAACGGAGTCTTGGTCATCTTGCCCAAGAGGCATGGTTCGCACGTGTCAAATGATTCATAATCAAGAGACTCCAGAAGTCCATCTGCATGAAGCTTCTTCATACGTTTGACACCAATATGACCAAGGCGGCAATGCCACAAGTATGTGGGACTATCATTGTCAACTTTACATCTTTTGGCATTCACACTATGAATATGTGTATCATCACGATCGAGATTCATCAAAAATAAACCATTGACCAGCGGGGCATGACCATAAAACACTCTCAAATAAATAGAACAACCATTATTCTCGGATTTAAATGAGTAGCCATCTCGCATCAAACGAGATCCAAATACAATGTTCATGCTCAAAGCCGGTACTAAATAACAATTATTAAGGTTTAAAACTAACCCCGAGGGTAGATGTAGAGGCAGCGTGCCGACGGCGATCACATCGACCTTGGAACCATTCCCGACGCGCATCGTCACCTCGTCCTTCGCCAGTCTCCTCTTATTCCGCAGCTCCTGCTTTGAGTTACAAATATGAGCAACTGCACCGGTATCAAATACCCAGGAGCTACTACGAGCGTTGGTAAGGTACACATCAATAACATGTATATCACATATACCTTTGACGTTGCCGGCCTTCTTGTCCACTAAGTACTTGGGGCAGTTCCGCTTCCAGTGACCCGTTCCCTTGCAATAAAAGCACTCAGTCTCAGGCTTGGGTCCATACTTTGGCTTCTTCCCGGCAACTGGCTTACCGGGCGCGGCAACTCCCTTGTCGTCCTTCTTGAAGTTCTTCTTACCCTTGCCCTTCTTGAACTTAGTGGTTTTATTGACCATCAACACTTGATGCTCTTTCTTGATCTCCACCTCCACTGGTTTCAGCATTGAATACACCTCGGGAATGGAATTCTCCATCCCTTGCATATTGAAGTTCAACACGAAGCTCTTCTAGCTAGGTGGGAGCGACTGGAGGATTCTGTCAACGACCGCTTCGTCTGGAAGATTCATTCCCAACTAAGACAAGCGGTTGTGCAACCCAAAAATCTTGAGTATGTGCTCACTGACAGAACTGTTTTCCTCCATCTTACAACTGTAGAATGCGTTGGAGACATCATATCTCTCAACTCGGGCATGAGCCTGGAAAACCATTTTCAGCTCTTGGAACATCTCATATGCCCCGTGGTGCTCAAAACACTTTTGGAGCCCCGATTCTAAGCTGTAGAGCATGCCGCACTGAACCAGGGAGTAATCATCACAACGCGACTGCCAAGCATTCATAACATCTTGGTTTGCCGGGGCAGGAGCGTCACCTAGTGGTGCTTCTAGGACATAAGTTTTCTTGGCAGCTATGAGGATGATCCTCAGGTTACGGACCCAGTCCGTATAGTTGCTACCATCGTCTTTCAGCTTGGATTTCTCTAGGAACGCGTTGAAGTTGAGGGTGACATGAGCGTGGGCCATTTGATCTACAAGACATATTGTAAAGAATTTAGACTAAGTTCATGATAATTAAGTTCATCTAATCAAATTTTAATGAACTCCCACTCAGATTGACATCTCTCCAGTCATCTAAGTGATACATGATCCGAATCGACTAGCCCGTGTCCGATCATCACGTGAGACGGACTAGTCATCAACGGTGAACATCTTTCATGTTGATCGTATCTTCTATACGACTCATGTTCGACCTTTCGGTCTTCCGTGTTCCGAGGCCATGTCTGTACATGCTAGGCTCGTCAAGTGAACCCTAAGTGTTTTGCGTGTGTAAATCTGGCTTACACCCGTTGTATGCGAACGTTAGAGCCTATCACACCCGATCATCACGTGGTGCTTCGGAACAACGATCCTTAGCAACGGTGCATAGTTAGGGGGAACACAATTCTTGAAATTTTAGTGAGAGATCGTCTTATTTACTACCGTCGTTCTAAGTAAACAAGATGCATAAACATGATAAACATCACATGCAATCAAATAAAGTGACATGATATGGCCAATATCATCTTGCTCCTTCGATCTCCATCTTCGTGGCACCATGATCATCTTTGTCACCGGCACGACACCATGATCTCCATCATCATGATCTGCATCATCGTGTCTTCATGAAGTCGTCACGCCAACTATTACTTCTACTACTATGGCTAACGTTCAGCAATAAAGTAAAGTAATTACATGGCGTTATTCGGTGACACGCAGGTCATACAATAATTAAGACAACTCCTATGGCTCCTGCCGGTTGTCATTTTCATCGACATGCAAGTCGTGATTCCCTATTACAAGAACATGATCAATCTCATACATCACATATATCATTCATCACATCGTCTTGGACATACCACATCACATAGCACATGCTGCAAGAACAAGTTAGACGACCTCTAATTGTTGCTGCAAGTTTTTACGTTGCATCTATAGGTTTTCTAGCAAGAACGTTTCTTACCTACGCCAAAACCACAACGTGATTTGTCAATTTCTATTTACCCTTCATAAGGACCCTGTTCATCGAATCCGATCCGACTAAAGTGGGAGAGACAGACACCCGCCAGCCACCTTATGCAACTAGTGCATGTCAGTCGGGTGAACCAGTCTCACGTAAGCGTACGTGTAAGGTCGGTCCGGGCCGCTTCATCCCACGATGCCGCCGAATCAAGATTGGACTAGTAACGGCAAGAAAATTGAACAAACTCAATGCCCACAACTTGTTTGTGTTCTACTCGTGCAAGATGCTACGCAAAGACCTAGCTCTGATGCCACTGTTGGGGAACGTAGCAGAATTCAAAAAAAATCCTACGCTTCACCAAGATCAATCTAAAGAGTCATCTAGCAACGAGCATAATGGAGTGCATCTACATACCCTTTGTAGATCGCGTGCGGAAGCGTTCGAAGGAACGTGGATGAAGTAGTCGTACTCTTCGTGATCCTCGTCACCGATGATCCCAGCGCCGAACGGACGGCACCTCCGCGTTCAACACACGTACGGTACAGCGACGTCTCCTCCTTCTTGATCCATCAAGGGGGGAGGAGAGGTTGACGGAGATCCAGTAGCACGACGGCGTGGTGGTGGATGCAACAGGAAAAGCTGCAGGGCTTCGCCGGCGCCCTGCGGGAGGAGTTGGAAGTGTGACGGGAGGGGGGAGAGGCACCAGAGGCTTGGGGTGCAGCTGCCCTCTCCCCCCACTATATATAGGGGCCAGGGGGGCCGGCCCTAGGAGATCCAATCTCCTAGGGGGCGGCGGCCAGAGGGGGGAAACTTGCCCCCCAAGGCATAGGAGGCGCCCCCTCCCCCTAGGGTTTCAACCCTAGGCGCATGAAGGGGGGCCCATGTGGGTGCGCCAGCCCACCAGGGGCTGGCCCCCTTCCCCTTGCGGCCTACGGGGCCCTCCGGGATGGGTGGCCCTACCCGGTGGACCCCCGGGACCCCTCCGGTGGTCCCAGGACACTCCCGGTGACCCCCGGAGTTCACCCGATGGCCGAAACTGGACTTCCTATATATCATTCTTTACCTCCGAACCATTCCGGAACTCCTCGTGACGTCCGGGATCTCATCCGAGACTCCGAACAATGTTCGGGTTTCCATGTGCATGTATCTCTACAACCCTAGCGTCACCGAACCTTTAGTGTGTAGACCCTACGGGTTCGGGAGACACGCAGACATGATCGAGACGACTCTCCGGTCAATAACCAACAGCGGGATGTGGATACCCATGTTGGTTCCCACGTGTTCCTCGATGATCTCATCGGATGAACCACTGTGTCAAGGATTCACTCAATCACGTATGATATTCCTAGTCGTGGGAAGGGGCTGATGCCTTATCACCCACCCAGGTTCAAGGCATGGTACTTGCAATTTGGGTTTGTTGCACCGATTATACTGTACGGGGTTCCCTTACAGTCTTTCTGTCAAAAAAAAAACGTATGATATTCCTTTTGTCTGTCGGTACGGTACTTGCCCGAGATTCGATCGTCGGTATGCCCGATACCTTGTTAAATCTCGTCATGGCAAGTCTCTTTACTCGATCCGTAATCCATCATCCCATGACTAACTCCTTAGTCACTTTGAGCTCTTTATGATGATGTCTTACCGAGAGGGCCCAGAGATACCTCTCCGTCATACGGAGTGACAATATCCCAGTCTCGGTTCGTACCAACTCAACAGACACTTTCGGAGATACCCGTTGCGTACCTTTATAGACACCCAATTACGTTGTGACGTTTGGCACACCCAAAGTATTCCTACGATATCCAGGAGTTGCACAACCTCATGGTCTAAGGAATAAATACTTGACACTAGAAAAGCTTATGCATTACGAACTATACGATCTCGTGCTATGCTTAGGATTGGGTCTTGTCCATCACATCATTCTCCTAATGATGTGATCCCGTTATCAATGACATCCAATGTCCATGGTCAGGAAACCGTGACCATATGTTGATCAACGAGCTAGTAACTAGAGGCTTACCAGGGACACGTTGTGGTCTATGTATTCACACATGTATCGTTGTTTTCGTACAATACAATTCAAGCATGAATAATAGACAATTATCATGAACAAGGAAATATAATAATAATACTTTTATTATTGCCTCTAGGGCATATTTCCAACAACATGATCATCAACTAGAAGAACTATGGCTCTAGCATTGATGTCCTCTTCATTTGGTTGGCTACTTGGTGGTTGGCTGCCCGCATTGTGGTCATACACCACGACACCATCATATATTGGGGAGGACACATTCCGGTTCAAGTCGAGTAGTGGCCGAGGAACTTCAACCTTTGTGGCAAATAACTCAAGTGAATTGACTTGTGATCCCTCAACTTTCTCCTTATACACATCCCAATGCAATTGGGAGGTGATGGGCATACTCTTTAATCGGGATTATACTCCCACTCCCACACCATACCGTCCAATAGGCTTCACACCATCACTTGGGTTAATCCAACTGAGGACGCTTCTCACTTTCACGACAATATCATCATAGCTCGGGCTTGTGTCAAAAACCATGGCCTCCTCCGCTTCGTCGACATTTCCATCCATGAAAGCCGCCTTGTCCAAATAATGCACATTCACTAGTTTATCCATTTGTAACAATGGAACAAAATTGAGTTATCCATGTACCGGCCATTTCATATGGATGAACTATCTAAAATATATAATTTGAATCAAGCAACTAGTATACCTTAATCATAGCACTAACCCTAACCTAACTAAACCCCTAACCCTAACACTTAAGCTAGCTTGCCACAACAAGGATCGACACAAATTACTTAGGTCAACCATAAATGCACCATAAATGCAAAACTAGGGGAAGAACTAGGGCTTGCAAAACTAGTTGATTCCAACAAAGTAGATGATTTGAACCAACCAAATGAACGGGGGATGGGAGAGGTACCTTGGGTGATGCAAATGCCCACGATCCACCGGACAAATCTCAAGAAATGGAGGGGGATCTAGTGGGTGCTTGGGTGGGGGAGAATAGGGGGAGAGAGTGAGAGCTCGGGGAAGAAGATGAGTGGAGTGGGTGGGTGGTGACCGGGCCCACAAACCATATCCTCCAGGACCCTACCGCCAGAGACCTCGGCGGTAGAGTGTTCGAGCCTACCGCTAGGGTCGGCGGTGGTAGGTCACTTTGCCACATCGGCGGCCGTTAACGGCCAGACGATCGTCAACGGAACCTACCGCTAGGAGGGGCGGCGGTAGCCTATAGATCTCTACCGCCTGGGCCTCCGGCGGTAGCCAAAAGGGTCAAATCTCAAAAAACAAATCATGCCGGGGTCAGATCCTATTAAACTACGCAAAAAGGGTCAAAACACGAAATTTTGTCGGGTATGGAGGCCTTGGGCTTTGGTATAGACTGCTGGACATCGCATCTGGAAGCAGCTTGGTTAATTTTTCACAAGGTTAGCCATATCAAGAACCATGGCGCCAACGGGTACCAGGTTTGAGGTGGAGAAGTACAATAGAACTGGAAATCTTGGGTTATGGCAGACACAAATGAGAGATTTGTTAGCACAACGGAGATGCTTAAAGGTGTTGCGGGAAGTCATGTCAGCTAAGATGGAATTATCATGTGATGGATGAAAATTCGCAGAAGACAATTTGGGAGCCTTGAGCGTGTCGTACAGTCGAGCGAGTTCGACTGGGTCGAACTAGGCAGTCTGACGGATCGACGCAAGTCGGTTGGTACAGAAGACGGTGATGGGTCAGCGACGACGACATATGAGCATGATGCTGATGGTGATCGACTTCTGGGCGTGGAAACACGTGGCGCGGGCCCGAGGGCTTATGTGGCTTCTACAAGACTATGGCGCGGGGTTGATTCAAGGTGGTGTACACACGGAGCTTGATGTCAACGGGGCGCAATGGTGGACTGATCATCTACCATGGAGTCATGTTTAAGGTGGAGCCAGATTGAGGGGCTACGGTGTAAGGATCCAGAGAATTGAAGCATATTTCAGCGAAAAAAAGTGAAAGGCACGTAGTTCGGACTGAAGCTCAGTGGTGTGATGGACGCATGAAAATCGTCATCAATCGGTGATGATCGGTGATACTCTATAGTGGGGGTTGAGTGGTGTGGGTTAGCGACCCTTGAGATTCGACCGGGGCAGTAGAGGCTCGACGCGGCAATAGCGGCAAGGCGTGCGGAGCTCTGATGGTCATACATGTGGTGAGACAACTGTGAATTTTGACTCGGGATGACTACAAGCAATGGTGAAATTCCTTCAAGTTTCAGACAGTCAAGAAAGGAGCGATGATATTGAGTTCAGGTA
Organism: Secale cereale; assembly: GCA_902687465.1. Classification (NCBI taxonomy): domain Eukaryota; kingdom Viridiplantae; phylum Streptophyta; class Magnoliopsida; order Poales; family Poaceae; genus Secale; species Secale cereale. Next base: position 480,685,001 of record LR738711.1, read on the forward strand.
ACTCTCATGGGTGACACCAAATATGTGAGTTGTTCAATTTCACGAACGTAAGTGATCAGTGTGTGATGGCGTTGGACGGATACTCTGGAAGTTGAGAGCACAAACTAGAGTAACAAGAAACTTAATTTTGTCGAGTGTTGACTGTGGTCAAGAAAAGAAGGTACTACAAGTTGCAGGTGGAGTCATATGAAGTCTTTGGAGTAGCAGCGATACTCGCAGGATAATCTCAAGTCCAATGTACATGAAAGTTTGACGCATTGACGATTCATGGTGATGGAGAATATTCGCAAAGGTGGAGTTTGTTAGAGTTGTGTCGAATATTGTGTACAAGGTAGGTTACAGTTGCACTCTGAGTAGTATTGTGTTTAGATAGGATATGGAGTCGTGTCCTAATAGGACACTTGTATCATAGGCCTCTCTTATATAGCGAGGGTAGACCGACGATGTAATCTATACCAACATAATAGCACATGAACGCAGGGAAAGCCGGCAGCATGTGCCGGTGTCCAGGGCGACCAGGTGCAGTATTGTAGTGGTGTCATGGGAAGGAGCGTCCATAGTCAAGCCCCGGGGATATAGCCATATCGATGAACCTTGTTAACAAATCTCGGTGTCATGCTCGTGTGATTGCTTGGTCCTCGGATGATCGGCAGTATGTCTCGGATTTATTCTAACATCCACAACTTAATTGAAGGCTCCCAACACCACCATGAAACTTTACCATAATGAAATGTGGATCCAGATGACCTCTTCCCTTTAGGGTGCCCAAACACCCAAGAGTAACATGATCCGCGTGAGATTAGTGAAAGAGATCAAATATTTCACTGTAAATCGAGGCTCTCTCAAGTAAACCCTAAAGAATCAACAAATTTTATTGGCTGGTGAGAGACAGATTGAGCGAACACGAGTTTTAAGGGTAACAATGAAGCTTGGGAAAAAGGAGGTCTTCTTGGGGAAGACCCCATATATATATAGGGGAATAAAATCCAACTGTTTTTTCTGTCCACATCCCACACACAAGCGGCGTTACCGCTCCAGGAAGCATTGGGCGGTAGTTCTCGGAATATAGCGTAACGGCGAAGCACCCCTAGGCGGCAGTGCAGGGGAGTGGGCGGCAAATGAGTCGAGGCTAAAATATAATGCCCCGATAGGATTGCCGGATATTTCCCTCACCTGTAAACTTCTACACCTGCATATTACTGGTTCCCAGCGAAGCACCCCTAGGCGGCAGTGCACGGGTTGTATTTTGTAAATCCATTGTGCTGAGGTGCGTATCATATTCCGGCCCATTACCGGTGTATTTGAGGGAACATGCATAATAATACCATCGTGAAACGACGTTCCAAACGCCAGGTCATCTTGTCCACACGAGGAAATAGGGATGTGCAGTACACAAGTGTAATCAGCTGGAAAACGCTAATCCAAGCGGTAGTATGCCCCTTATTATTCTGGGCTACTAGTGGAGCGGTGGTAGAGGCGAAGTACCGCAAGCTGTACTACCGCCCTATGCTCAGGAAAAAAAAGGGTAAACTGAGAGGGTACTGCACATGCCCTGATACACTCGTATGATCATCCCGCTTCTTCCGTTGCAAGCAAACCTGGGGATGATGCGTTCCTAGTACGAAACTACACAGATGATTATGTGACCGTTATGTATGGCGTATGCGACTCATGTGCGCTTAGCAAATCTCGGCGAGGTCACGTACCCAGCATTCACACCTCACGTGCTTCACTGCGCTTAGGGCATGGCCAGGGTGATGCTTCACATGTCATGTAGAATCGGATAACAGAAAAAAAATAGGTTCGGGTGAGGAAGCAGGATCCTCTTCAAGAAACGGGTTCTTATTAAGAAAAAGTGTGGTCCGATGCATAAAGTTCGAAAAGTTAAAGTGAAAAAAAGGGATGCATGTCTAGTGTGAGTCACTTTCTAATCTTTGATTAGGCCCACCAGTAGTATCTTGCATTGGGAGAAAAAATCAACACGTAGACTTAAATTACTTTTTGTCATGAGGCATATATATCCATATGCTACCAGTGTAGCATGCCCTTAGCAATTCTCACTGATTCTTGAAATAAAAATAAAAAATCACCTCTTCTCCCTCGGATTGTACTGCCAGCATTCAGCGGTAGTCACTGTTCACTAAGGACTAGGAGACCCCTGCTGCACTGCCGAGCCGAGCCAAGGCACTGGACTGGAGCGAGAGTGACGTCCACCCTTTCTCTCTCCCTCACCCTTTCCCCGACACACGTCATACTCATATCGCCTCGCCACGCACAAAACCAACGGCATTTTTTGAGGTAATAGCACCCCAGGTCCCTATACTTGCAAAACATGTGATGGTTTAGTCCTTGTACTTGCAAAAGTGGACTGGGTAGTCCCTGAACTTGCAGTAGATGAGCAAGTTTAGTCCAGGGCCAATCACATGCAGCCAAGTGGACGCCAAGTGGATGAGCAGGTCAGTGCGGCACATTTTGCACTTAGGCCCCTACCGTTTTCCTGTATCTACCCGGCCTCCCCTTTTTGCCTTCACCACGGAGGCATCCCTCCATCCCCTCGTCAGATCCGGCGACGCTGAGCATGCCGCCGCGACCTCTCCCTTCTCCACGGAAAACAACAACCTCCGCGATGGGATCTAGCCGGCGACCTCGAGCTTGCCGCCAAGATCCACCGCTAGCCATAGCGCCGTCGTGGGTATCTTCCCAACCGTCTAGGAGATAGGTCTCCTGGACCTCGCCGTTGACTTTGTTGAGGAGAGGAGCTCCACATGCGGGGGAGTGACCCCGTGCCTTGGAGATGCCATGCTGGTAACTCACCCTCGACCCTACCTCGTCGTCGACCCCTTGCTGCAGTGGTGCACCGGCCACATCCTTGGCGAGGAGGAGGCGAACCACAGTTCATCCCCTTCCTCATCTCTCTCATGGCTGTGCACAGGTGAACCTCCTCTGCCTCATCTATTTCTCCAAATAGGCACTTGTTGAAATTGTATGTGTATGAGCAGGAGTTTTCTGTCCAACGAAGTTAAAGCTGTGAACTGGTATTAGCGGCACTTCTTTTATAACTACATGCTACTTGTCTGACATGTATGATTAGCAGTACTACTCCTGAATGAGTTCAAGGATGACACATAGCACAGAATAGAAAGAATTAAAAGCTGAAACTGATGAGGAAGATTCAATATCATAAGAAATGGAATGTGAAGCGGAAGCGAGACTAAAAAATAAATTTCACAGGCCAGGCATTGACTGATCCAAGCCAAATTCATCCATGACCTGTTTTGCTCAATTTCTTCCGTTGGCATAATAGAAAAAAAATGCAAGTTAAAGTAATGGTTACTAGTTTAATAATATACTGTATTAGTTAAGCTTGCTCTGTGTTGTTATACTTACTGAAAAACTTTCTATCCATTTTAGATATCTACAGGAAGCCTATCTGCAATGTCTTGCTTGTGCCGTTATTTCTGGACATTTATGATTCAGCCGTTAGCTCTGCAGTGAAGATAAAAACATGCGTCCAACCCCTTTTTGTTTAAGGGATGCTCGTCGTTGGGCATTAGAACTGGAACTTCAGAAGCTGGGAATAGAAAAGCTTAGCAGAGGTGATATTGGACAGACTATTTTTTGGAGGAAGATATTGGACAGACTATGAGATTGATTTTATGGGTGATATTGGGCAGGCTATGCGATTGCTTTTTTATGTTCATGGTTGCATCTTTCTTAGTATGTTCCCAGGCTCACAAACCTTGCCCAGATCATTTGTTAAGAGATTGACAATCAATAAGTTCTCGGCCTGGTCGTTTTCACTGTTGAACAAGAACAATAAACTAAAATTGTGTCTGCCTAATGGTCATTTGGGCATTATGGAGGAAGAAAAATAGTACGCCGATTCTTCAGGTTATGAGCCAGCTGAAAGCCGATTGTTGCTACTAGTTAGGAAGGATTTTGCTGCTGGTCGTTTTTCTGGTGGCGGTTGTATGTGGTAGTTTCATTGTTTCTGCTACTTCCTTTTGTAGTTTGGGCGTGTCCAGTCGTTGTACTATGGGGTTTTGGCCCTTCTCGTTCTTCAATAAGGTTTACATGCAGTTCTCCTGCATGGTTCGAAAAAAGAAGATAAAAACATGCCTCCTAATTTGTTGATTCTTATTGTTTTTTTGGTATTTTTCTCTTGAAGCATGGACAGTGCAAATGTTATGACATGCATGAAGTTAAAAGGCCTTTGATCGGTGATCAGCTTCGGTCACATGTCTGCTGTGCGTGAAAGGAGTTATCCATTTGTAGTACAAGTATCTCACTGCGGGTAGATAAGGCAAGAAGGCAGGGGGCTAAATGTAAAATGCCACGTGTTGACCAGCCAGGCCACTTGGCATCCAGTTGGCGAGCTGTGATTGGTCTAGGACTGATTTTGCACATCCATTGCAAGTTCAGGGATGAAATAATCAGCTTTTGCAACTATAAGGACCAAATCATCACCTGACATGCAAGTTCAGGGACCTAGGACTGATTTTTTTTCCAGGCCCAGCCGCCTATCCACAGTTCACTACATGCTGTCCCGGAAACCGATGGACCCGCACGTCGGCGTCGGCGTCGGCGTCCAGCCAAGGTACAGCTGTGCCCCGGAGGAGAGGAGAGGAGAGGAGAAGATAGATTGAGGAAACGGGAGGGAGAGAAACCAAAAAGGAAATCGAGCTGGAGATCGCCCGCTTCTGTTGACGCCACCGACGCGCGTGCGCCCGAATCGCTCGCTCGCGTACCCAGTTCACCTCCATTTCCTCTCGGCTGCAGGTTTCACTGTGGTGTGGTTAACTAGTAGTATACCCTTCTTGCAGAATTATGCCCAACTGTAGCATAGATCTATGCAGCGTACTTTTAACAAAGAAAGGATGAATGAGAGTAACAAGAAGCAACCAAAAGGAAGATAAAATCATATAAACTATACTCCAATAAATCCACATAAAGTGTGAAAAAGGTTAAACCAAACCGAAAAAATCCCTCCTCTTCTCCCTACCCGCAGATGTATCAAAACGTCCAAATCCAGATCTTGACGCGGAGCTTACACTTTGCGTCCGTCGTCGCCGAACCGCCGCCTCCGGAGGAAGACGACGACAGCCTGATTTTTGACCGGGTCGGCGCAGGCGCCGCGGCCACGATGATCGGCGCCGGGGAAGGCGCCGGCTTGGCCAGCCCCGCGCTGAAGCCGCCGCACAGCACACGGACGCTGATGCGCTTCGACTTGAACTGCCCGATCTGGAACCCCACCTTGGAGTCCATCTCCACTGACATTGCATGGGACTTCTTGGATCTGAGACTGGCCGCCTGCACGGGGTCCACCGTCGCAGCGGCCGCCGAAGCCGACCCCTTGATGACCGTCGTGTTGCGGCTGGGGTGGAGGAAGCCCGGCACGGTGCCGTCCCCGATGTCCGTGCCGTCGGCCGCGAAGGCAGCCCCGATGTCGCCGTACACGAACGCGATCTTCTCGTTGGGGTTGCGCGCGGTCACCGTGAACTCGATGTGGGAGGTGACGGAGTCGGAGTCGGAGACGTTCAGCGCCGCCAGACGGAGCGACGTCACGGCGAAGGTCGGAAGAACCGGGTGGTAAATCACGTAGAACACCCCGAACGCTATTGCTCCAAGGAACACCAGCCCCACCAACACCAGCGTCAGCCACAGGCAACACGCGCAGCACCACCCGCGCCCGCTCTGCCGACGGCCCGGTGGCGGTTGCATCGGCTTCGGTCGGTACATCGGCGGGGGCGGGACGCGACCGGGCACCATGGACGGAGGCCGAGGTGTCCCTACGCCGCCACCGTTCGCTGTGCCGTTGGCGGACCGTGGGGCCGCCACAGGGACCGGCTTGGAGGACGGCCCGTACGCCCGGTCGCCCATTTCTTGGCCTCTGGTGCTTCTGCTTGGCTTGGGGAAGGAGAAGGGGAGAGTAAAAGACTTGGGGAAGGAGAAGGGGAAAGAAAAGGGGCGCAAGAAGTGGACGCATTTATACATACAGTGTATATATTGGGATGTGTTTGCTGGCTGGTCTAGGCATTCTCAATTTCTATGGTCACTCACTTTTTTTTGGTAAGGATTTCTCCCTTTTTATTAGTTTCTTTTCACCCTCTTTATTATTAGTTTCTTTTCACCCTCTTTATATTTTCTTTTTTAGGATATCTTTTTGTTTTGTTATGAGTAAATTTTATAATAAAAAAATCTTGTTTGTGCTTTTCTCAATGTACTAATGTGCTTTGAAAGGTGCTCTGTCAAAATGTTGATGGTTTAATTTCTGATGCTCAACAATATTTTGTTAGATGAACAAAAATCGAGAAAGTCATTGTGTTGTTACTTGCTTTTAGGAAATTAAATGTGACTTTTTAGATCATAAATCAATTCATAAATTGTGCACATGGATATGATAAGTTTGTTTATCCTCGTTGTGTGGGTACTTCAGAAAATTTTATTGCTCTGAAATTCTCGTATCTTGAAAGAAAATCTTAAGAATCGCCAATATCATATTGTGATTAATTGTATCTCTAAGCACAACAATGATGCCCGGTCTTTGGTTGCATTTTATGGGCCATGTCGAGGACAAGCTCCTGATGAGTTCGTCTTTCGGTTATATCATTCAAACATTCATGATGGTCAAAATTGATTATTCACTGGGAATTTTAATTTTATTCGGTGGGACAATATAAACATCCTTGGAGGCGATGTTAACGATATATTTATTTATAATGAAGTGATTGGTCATCTTGGGCTTTTGGAATTGTCTCTTAGGGGCGGGTCTTCTACATGGTCGAAAAATGTAGGATAATCCCCTTTTGGAGCAGCTTGGTTGATTCTTCACTTCGGCCAATTGGATTTCTACTTATCCCATGACTAAGGTTTTGCCTTTGGCACGTAGATCATGTGCCTTGAATGGTTTTCATTCGCACCACAATTCCTGAAGCTCAAATCTTAGGTTTGAAAATTACTGAATTGAAAAGCAAGGTTTTTTTAATGTGTTTAGCAAACCTAGAAAAAACCCGTTAGGAAAGGACATATTCCAACCATTATTGCGGATAAGTTCAAATCCTTGCGTCTTGCTTTAGAAAATTGGCAAAAGGTGATTTTTAGGATTAAATCATTAATTGAGAAATGTGACAATATTATCCTAGCCCTTGACACTCTTGAAGGGTTGAGGCTTTTGTATAGACTAGAGTTCATTTTTTAAAGAACATGTTACATTTGGAGGGAATTGCAGTTTATATTGGAAACAGAGATGTGCAATTAGATAGATCAAAGTGGTTGAAGAGAACGTGCAGTTTTTTCTTGGCATGGCAACAAAGAGATTTAGAAGAAATTATATGGCAACTTTGAATTTAGTTGATGGCATGATCAGCTGGATAATGTGTAGATGGCGGGGACAATTTGGGAATCTTTCAAAGATAGAATAGGTCGTGCTAGGCGGGCCAATATGGGGTTTAATCTATAGGAGTTGTTCCAACCAATGGATGGGCTGGACAGGTTAACTAGGCCTTTCGAGAAAGAAGAGATGTAATTGCTAATAAAGCATATCAATGCTAACAAGGCACTAGAGCCACATGGATTCAATGGGATTTTATGAAAATTTATTGGATTGCTATTTTTAATATTTTCTCAATTAGTTGTTCAATTTTGTGCTGAAAAGGCTAGACCTGGATCATATGTTACTTTAATTCCAAAAAATTGTTCACTGGATCTATCAATGATTTTAGGGCAACTTCACTCACTTAAGTGGGCCTAAATTTTATAACTAAAATTGCTACAAACAAATTTCGTAAGGTGATTTTGAGATGCATTGACAAAAATCAGTATGACTTCATTAAAACTATAACAAAATAGAATTGCATTGCATGGAGTTTGGAATATTTGCACCAATGTCATGCTTAAAAACACCCCATTGTAATTTCGAAATTGGATTTGAAAAAACAATTCACTCCATTGAGAATCATGTAACCCTAGAAAAATATGAGATGTGAAGGATTTAATCAGAAGTGGAGATCATGGTTTCAAGACTCTCTTGTCATCTTGCACATCCTCGGTTTTGCTTAATGGTGTTCCTGGAAACCAGTATATGTGTAGGAGGGGAGTTAGGCAAGGACACCCTAAATATCCACATGTGTGATTTAATTGTTGATTTATTGCAAACTATGGTCAGTGACTTATACCATAAAGGATCCAAGCAGATGCACATTCCATGCCATGATACTAATTATCCTATTGTTCAATATGCAGATGATACTCTGCAGGTCTCGCCTGCTACTGAAAAATCACTAGTTGGCTCTGAAAGATATCACCGGTACGCGTCGGTGCTATACAAACGGTTTTAACCCCTTCCCGCGGGCATTCAGAACCGTCGCCAAGTGAGCGTGGGTGATAGGGGGGGTCTTTCCCACACGACCCAGAAACCGTCGGGGATAGGGAGCCTTGATGCATACAGTTGTCCCTATATAACTGTTTTCGATATCTCGAATATCCCAAATGCTTCATCCTTGCTACTCGTTTGTGCTCGCATTGCCATCGCAGTCGGAGTTTTGTGGTTTTACCTAAATCTTGGCAGATACCAGGTACGGCAGTTTTCCAGGCAGATGCCGGGCACGAGAGTTTTACGATGCCTGGCACATCACAAACAGTTTATGATTATAAACCGTGTACGATAGGTAGACAATCACACACATTTAGTTTTCCCGCACCGTATGTGTTAGTGTCTGACATCACACACGCTTTGCGAACAGCAACTGTGTGCATTGTTACACACGTTTCCTTTTTGTGAACCATGTCGGATTATGATGCACATCGCACACGTTGTGCTGTATTAACCGTGTGCGCCGTAATGACCTGCACACCCTAATTTTGCCCTAATTTAAATGCTGCTATTTAAAGTTGTGCCTAATTTAAACTTGAAAGTGAGCTTTAGCTTTATTCATATCCATCAGGTTCAAACAAATGCATTATTTGATTCACAGGTACATATGTTTAAGAATTACATAAGCACCGAATAAAAAATGATGAACCACGGTTCTATACTTGTAGTATTACAGATGGTAAAGAAAAAGGCGACAGACATTCTGGTTGTTGAACAAGGTGAAACGGAATGGCCCTATTGTGCTCTCATGGATGCAGAAGGCATGTGGGACTCTAGTACAACCCCTTGTGATGGCCGCCCGCCAATCATGTAGTTTGAGAGGTAATCTTGAGTAAACTTCTTCAGGATCCACTGCAAAAGAAAAAAGATTCACACATTGTCATCTAACACAACTCATTACGGGCAGTAAAAAGAAGGCTACATGGTTCTTACTTACCATCCTGCAGTTCACTGTTGTCTTGCATAAAGTGTAAACAAATAGTTTGATTGATGTCTTTGGACCCATTTTAATGACAATCTTTATCAGTTTCCTCACTTGATGCTGGTTCATGAATATTTCATTGCCCAGAAAGGGTCGAAGTGTGGAACTTTGGCAATGATATATGTACCTAAAAGCACCAAGTTAATATTAGAAGCTAAACAACAACTGAAAAATGATGTAGTACAATACTCTCTCCATCCCATTATATAAGATTTTATTACATTTATATCTAGACATCATCAGAACATTAAGGTAACACTCTTCACTGTTGCTACGTAGTCTGGGATTGCATATTTAGTCATTCAGTACAATGTATGTTGCTATGTAGCCTCAAATATATTAAATATGACCCTAGTTAACCTATTGATAATTGGGTTACAGATATGTTCAGTGAAATGTCCGATTCGACGATTAATCCCTTATCAGCCCCAGGCTATATGGTACCAGCTACCGATATCCTGAACAGTGAGTACATATAGGCAATGCAATGAAAATAACCTCGATGGAAAACAACACTGTTTTCAATATTGTCCTGCATTAGTACATATAAGGGCATGTTAAGCACAACAGGCTAAACATCAACCAAATATATTCATGGTAGACAACATAATCTACAAATGATAGCTTCAGTGTGCAAGCTTAAGCACACTAGTTAAGCAAAACAAGAAGTGGAAAGGTGTGTTAACTACATCATGCATAACATTTAAAAACAAGCAAATAGTCATTCAAATTGGTATTGTGCAGGTCTAAAGTACACTAGTTATTGTTAAAAAACGAAAAGGCATGTTAACTGCAATATCCTTAACAGCAACCAAATATCGTAATTCATAGTGGTATTGTTGAAACTTTTATTGATGAGATTGAACTGCACGGTAAATAGTTGCACATATAGAGTATCACATTGTGAAGAACTGAAATAAACAAGTCATAAGGCCATCTCTAGCCGATCCTTTAATAGTTAAAGGACTAAAACCTTAGTGGATATATATATATATATATATATATATATATATATATATATATATATATATATATATATATATATATATATATATATATATATACTCCAGCAATTTTTGGCCTTTTCTAGTCGATCCCCTAAACTTAACGTTGTAAGCTACAATTTGAGCAAGTTCAAAGCAGGTTCAGCCGAAAGTAGCATGCATTCAAACATAAACATATATAGTTTTGCATAACCAAATATAGAACATAAATTTAAACTAAGCTAAACTACTTTTGGTCAAAGTAGAGGTCGAGCCAATCCTTCCTCGTCATGTATGGTGTGCCGCGAGCCAGATCCTGGCCGATGTCGTCGTCGGGGTCGTTGGGGAAGGCACTCCTCCACTCGTCGATGTCGATCTCCTCGTCCTTGGGGCCCATCTCGACGGCCGCCGTGCCGCCGTGGCTGCCGCCTTCGACCTCGTCATCGGAGGAGAGCGCGATAACCTCGCCGCCGTCCTCACCGCCGTCCTCGCCGCCTTCGACCTCGTCATCGGAGGAGTGCGCGATAACCACACCGCCCTCCGCGCCGGCAAAGATCGCCCACTCCGCCTACACGAGCTCTGGATGCTGCCGGCGGAGCTCTTGCATGTAGGCCTCGTCGACGGCCTCGGCCTCGAGGCACTCCCACGCCTCGCGGTCCTCCCGCGCCATAGCCTAGCTCACCACCCCTGGCTCCGGCGGAATGAGGTCGACCGGATGTGTGTCGAAGGGGAAATTGGGTCTAGCCGCCGCGCCGTGGTAACGGACCTGCCAGCGGTCGAACTCCATGGCAGCGAGCTTGGCCATCTGGAAGCTACCGAGTCACCGGCGGGTGTGGGTCTCCCGATCTATAATCTCGGCGACCACGTCCCCCACCGCCGCTGCCGGACCCCCAAGTAGGACCTCGTCGGCTGCCGGGTCCAAGGAAGGACGGGGAAGTCCTCGAACCGGCATAGGGGCGCGGCGGCGGGCGGATCGGGGGACCGGCGACGGCAGATCAAGCCCGCGAAGGACGACCGGGACACCTCGGCGGCCACCTTGCCGGCATCGAGCGAAAAGGCCGCGATAAATCTCTTTTTGGCCATTGGCTCCTCGAGCTCCCCGGCACACATGCAAAGGTTGAGGATGGAGGCGCCGGCGATGGCGATGGTGGCGACCTACTAGTGGTTTCGAGGGTTGTGTGTGTCTGTGTGAGCGGAGTTTTTGGGGAGTGTGTGG
>LR738711.1:480696776-480732096 GCA_902687465.1 Secale cereale
GGGGAAGGTGGTGTTTGAGTAAATATTGCAGCAACTGAAAATTTTACTAGGCGGGATTAACAAGGCGGGGCTACTATAAATTTGAATCAAGGGTGAGTAGATATTTTTGAGATTGTGAGGGCTGCAGAGGCGGGAGTAAAATGCCGGGGCTACTGGAAATTTGAATCAAGGGACTGAAACAGGGCGGGAGTAACAAACATCGCACACGGTCCGCACATACTAGATGTGTGCTATCAAACATTAAAACCTTCCAGGCGGTAAATATTTTCGAGATTACGAGGCAGTAATATTTTCAAGATTGCGAGGGATGCAGAGGCATGAGTATTTGGGGAGCGAGCTAGTGTGCTTGAGAAGCCGACTATGGACTGTAGCCGACGCACCTTCATGCGTAAGCCATAGGCGTACTATACACCGACAGTGCTCCAGGATATTTTGTGCAGCATCTCACATGGTTGGTGATAATAAACTGTGTGCGATCTACTTGATTTTTCATCTTGATTTGAATTACATAATGGGGTCACAGCGGAAATGGACGTTGTTTGAATTGCTAGACCTTTTATCTGCAGTGAACATGCAACTATATGCATGTCGGAAAAGAATTAGAATTATTCAGGGTTTGTTTGGACATTTTATATATTAAACTGGTTTTCTAGCGATTTCAGGTGCACAATTCAAAATTAAACTACATGCACATGCTCCGGTGCATATAAATTTGTTGAAAAATCAAATATGTGTCCTTGGGTGCATGCTTAGGACCCATGCAAGAAATGGTAATGAAACTCAAACACCAGGACACTGTTGATTGCCGGCAAAACGTTGATATACCTGGTTTTTAAATTCTAGTAAATCCAAAAGTCGTCAAAAATTCATGAAACTTGGCATGCTATCATGGAGCGGCATCAACATGCCGTGGTAAAATTTTTGTCCCATTTTGGGCAGGTTTGGGTATAAGCTTCTAACAAACTAGAGCGTCTCATAATAAGCGTGATGGTTTCGGTAGGGAACGTGCCACCTTTGTGGACGGAACGATATCCGTTGCCTCTTATTGCTTTCAAAAAATTTCTAGTGTCAACATAGAACAACAAGAGTGTTGTGTTTAATTTTGGAATTTTTTGTGGTTCATTTGGCCTTTTTTATACGTTAATTGGGGTTTCTAGGAATTTTATATGCATAATTCAAATTTGAACTACAAGAACATGCTCCAGTGCACCAAAGTTGGTTAAAAAATCAGATGTGTATCCTTGGGTGAATTTCTAGGTCCCATGCAAGAAACAAGAATGAAATTCAAACACCAAGGCACTCTTGATTGTCGGCAAAACATTGAGATGACTGGTTTTTAAATTCTAGTAAATCCAAAACTCGTCTGAAATTCATGGAACTTGGCATGCTATCATGGAGCGGAATCAACATGTCGTGGTAAATTTTTTGTCCCATTTGGGGCAGTTTGGGTATAATCTTCTCACAAACCAGAGCTTCTCACAGCAAGCATGATGGTTTCGGTAGGGAACGTGCCACCTTTGGGGTCGAAATGATATCAGTTGCATCTTATTGTTTTCAAAAAAATTCTAGTGTCAACATAGAACAACATGAGTGTTGTGTCTAATTTTGGAATTTTTCGGGGTTCGTTTGGACATTTTTATACATTAAGTGGATTTTCTAGGCATTTTATGTGCATAATTCAAATATGAACTACATGCACATACTCCAGTGCATATAAACGGGTTGAAAAATCAAATCTATGTGTGCATGCTTAGGTCCCATACAAGAAATAGGAATGAATTTCAAACACCCGGCCACCATGACTCGGTCGGAAACATTGCGATGCCTGGTTTTGAAATTATAGTAAATCCAAAACTTGTCTGAAATTCATGGAACTTGGCATGCTATCATGGAGCAGCATCACCATGCCATGGTAAATGATTTGTCCTATTTGGGGGTAGGTTTGGGTATAAGCTTCTCACAAACCAGAGCTTCTCACAACAAGCGTGATGGTTTCGGTAGGGAACGTGCCACCTTCGGGGACGAAACGATATCCGTTGCCTCTTATTGCTTTCAAAAAATTCTAGTCTCAACATAGAATAACATGAGTGTTGTGTCTAATTTTGGAATTTTTCGGGGTTCGTTTGGACATTTTTATACATTAAGTGAGTTTTCTAGGCATTTTATGTTCATAATTCAAATTTGAACTACATGCACATGCTCCAGTGCATATAAACAGGTTAAAAAATAAAACTAGTGTCCTTCGGTGCATGCTTAGGTCCCATGTAAGAAATGGGAATAAATTTCAAACACCCTGCCAATGTCACTCGGCCGGAAACATTGAGATACCTGGTTTTTAAATTCTAGTAAATCCAAAAGTCGTCTGAAATTAATGAAACTTGGCATGCTATCATGGAGCGGCATCAACATGTCGTGGTAATTTTTTTGTCCCATTTGGGGCAGGTTTCGGTATAAGCTTCTGACGAACTAGAGCTTCTCACAACAAGCGTGATGGTTTCGGTAGGGAACGTGCCACCTTCGGGGACGAAACAATATCCGTTCCCTCTTATTTCTTTCAAAAAATCTCTAGTGTCAACATAGAACAATAGGAATGTTGGGTCTAATTTTGGAATTTTTCGGGGTTCGTTTGGACATTTTTATACATTAAGTGGGTTTCCTAGGCATTTTATGTGCATAATTCAAATTTGAACTACATGGACATGCTCCATTGCATATAAACGAGTTGAAAAATCAAGTTTGTGTCCTTCGGTGCATGCTTAGGTCCCATGTAAGAAATGGGAATGAATTTCAAACACCCTGCCACCGTCAATCGGCCGGAAACATTGAGATACCTGGTTTTTAAATTCTAGTAAATCCAAAACTCTTTTGAAATTCATGGAACTTGGCATGCTATCATGGAGTGGCATCAACATGTCGTGGTAAATTTTTGATCCCATTTCGGGCAGGTTTGGGTATAAGCTTCTCACAAACCAGAGTTTCTCACAACAAGTGTGATGGTTTCGATAGGGAACGTGCCACCTTTGGGGACGAAACGATATTCGTTGCCTCTTATTGCTTTCAATTTTTTTCTAGTGTCAACATAGAACAACAGGAGTGTTGTGTCTAATTTTGGAATTTTTTGGGATTCGTTTGGACATTTTTATACTTTAAGTGGGTTTTCTAGGCATTTTATGTGCATAATTCAAAATTGAACTACATGCACATGCTCCAGTGCATATAAATTGGTTGAAAAATCAAATATGTGTCATTCGGTGCATGCTTAGGTCACATGCAAGAAATGGGAATGAATTTCAAACACCAAGGCATTGTTGATTGCCGCAAAACTTTGAGATACTTTGTTTTTAAATTCTAGTAAATCCAAAACTCGTCTCCAATGCAGGATTTGTGCAGCTCTTGATCGCATACGTTTTAGTTAGAACACCTGTATGCAAACTGACAGCTTCCCCGGGAAGCCAAGAGAAAATGTGTCGAGCAGGATTTGTGCAGCTCTTGATCGCAATAGTTAGAACACCCGTATGCAAATCGACAACTTCCCCAGGAAGCCAAGAGAAAATGTGCCGATCAGGATTTATGAAGCTCTTGATCGCAAACGCTTTAGGTAGAACACCCGTATGCAAAGTGAGAGCTAAGGTCTACCCCCTTAAGTCGAGGGAAAATTCACAGCGTAGGATTTGTGCATCCCTTCAACGCAAACAGTTGTTTTGGATGACCCGTGTGCAACCATGTACAAACAATTTGGTAAGATTTGCACCTATCATATTGGGTATGTTGCCATTTGTCAAACCGGAAAGATTGACATTTGTTGATCTAGTAACATTGCCATTTGTCAACCTTGTAACACTGCGATTTATCAAAATATGAAACTAAAAATCACTAGCAATATCTAATTTTTGCAACTAAAATTCAGTAATTAAGCATAGATGGAGGCGAGGAGGTGTGTTCAGCCGGGCGTGCACCAGGCGGCGCAGTTCCGGATATGACTTTAATGTAGGCGAGGAGAGGGTAGCAGTTCCCGAAATTTTGAATGGCCAATGATGCATCCTCCTTCAATTAGCATCGTGAATGCATGAGGGAAGTAATGAGAGGAGGACTGATAAAATATGCAGCACGATGTGAATGCAACGCAGTTTGCACTCATATAAAGGCGCCCCTCCATTCCAATGCATCTACCACATCGTGTGCACCTAAGCATTTGCACCTACACTAAGCGCAAAAGTGCTCACTCCAGACCCATGGAGGCGATGCGCGCGAGCGGCCAGCGGCTGTGCCAGATGGTCCATGATGCCGGCCTGCGGCATGGCACCGAGGGTCGTCTCCAGATGGTGATGGTGACTGGCTGGTGGATGGCCGCCGCCAACGCCAGCTACGAGTCTTAGTTGGACCAGATGATCGTTGCCACCACCAACAAGTTCACCATCGTCAAGAAGCTCGCGGACGACATTGCCGTACTCCTCCAGCTCGCTACGGCGCCAGTGAAGATGCTACGATGTTGGCCTTCTCAACCAGCTGGAATCCTTGGATGCCTTTGCTGAGAAGCACCTTGACCTCGCCACAAAAGCCGCCGCTCCTTAGCCGCCGGTCGGTGGCCCGGCGCACTTAGTTGAGGAGGAGGAGGTCGTATGTTGAGATGCATCTTTCTTCTTGCCTCCTGTAACCACCACTGCGATCGCATCATCGTGGCCCTAATTCTTATTGTGCTATTGTATTCTCGTTCCAGTCAATACAGACATGTGCGATCCCTTTGCTTAATTATATGCAACACTCTAACTAGTACTCCATCCGTCAATTTATAAGTTTTGCTGTCAGTGTTTGAAGCCGGCACAAGATCACGCACGTTCGTGTGCATGCGGTTGCGCCGAGCACGGCGCGACGATGCAGTTACCCGCTGTATCGGCATCTGCTTGCGTCCCTCGGCTAGCTCTGCTCGCCGTTAGGCGACGCAGCACGCTGTGCTCGCCGTTAGACGCCGTCGCGAGCTCTGCTCCCGTCCGTAGGCGCGCTCGGGTTGTGGACAACTTTTCCTTGCATGTTATATATATATATATATATATATATATATATATATATATATATATATATATATATATGGTTGCTCACCGTTGAGGCGACCGCGGAGCGTTCTGCTCGCGTCCCTCCACGCGCGCTCTACCAGCGGTTGGGCCTGCGCACGATCACGTCGGGTGGTCCATATCCGTGCGGTTGCGCCACGCGCGTTGTCACGCGATGTAGTTACGTGCAGCACGATGGAGTTACGCGCTACAAATTAGAACTGTCATCAGGGCCTACCGATATTCCTGGCTGTCCGGCTTCCCCTTTAATTCCGTGGCCATTATAACCTTAGTCTCTTCAACCTTTCGATCGTGCCCCACAACACAACAAGCACACTCACAACGACACATATAGAGGGGATGTCTAGCGGCGCTCTAAAGGAGTTCGGGGAGCATTGTCACATCCCTAGTTAGCTCTTGCATTAGGACTAGATAGAGTGTGCATCATGTTTACTTATCACAGAAACTTGAAATGGGAATGACAGAAACCCCAGCACCCCTCTTCTAACAACTAGGGTTTGATAAAATCTTTCCCAATGTACCCAAAATGCCCTTCAAAAATGTTCATCATTTCTGCCTTGGTCTCAAACCTCTGCTAAAAATGGTGCACAATTTTCTAGGACATCTAAGGGCTTTGGATAAAATCATATGTTATTTGAATTTGGCATTTAAATGCTATAAAATATTTTAAATGCTCAAATAATCATAAACTATAATGTTCCATACTGTTCATAATATATACAGTGGGCATGACAAGTTTCATGAGTTATAAAAATGTTATCGCATTTTTATTAATTAAACAAAGTTGCAAAACAAATGAAACAGAAAAACAAATAGGAAAAAGAAAGAGAGAGAAAGGACTTACCTCGGGCCCAGCACTGTAGCAAGGCCGGCCCAGCCCACCAGCCCTCTTCTGTCGCCTTCCTCCTCGCGCCAGAAGGCAGCGCGCGTGGCCGCCGCGCGCCGGCACGCGCCCGGCCACCTCCACCCTGCCTGTCTGCCTCCCAACGGCCTGGACGTCTCCTGTCATCGCCACGCAGCTGCCCCGACCCCTCTCGCACTTTCCCCTCGTCCCCGTCGCCTCCCCTGGCTCTCTCCCTCTCACCATCGAGCCGCCCGTCGCCGCCGCTCGCCGTCACCGCACCTAGAGCCTCTCCCTCGACCCGTGACCGTGTCCAAAAGGTTCGTCGCGACGCCCTCTACCTCCTCGCTGAGCCACGGATCGCCGGGAGCCCTGCAACGTCTTCACGCCGTCGTCCCCTTCCTCGGATCGCCGGAGCACCTCGCCGTCGATTAAGAAGCTGCAGCGCGTCCCCGACCTCTCCGTCGAGCTCGTTAGCTCCGCAGTGAGCTCCTACGTCGTTTCCCTCCTTCCTTTGCTTCGTTTGCGCTGTGTAGATGCCGCTCCGTTGATCACCGAAACTCATCGCCGCCGTGCTCGCCGCCGGCGATGCTCCGGTGACCATTTGGTCACTGGCAAATATCCATCTCGCTCGCCGCAGCACGTAGACGAGCTAGGTACTACGCACGCATCGCCTAGGCCACCGTAGCTGCTTCTCCACACACACCCGACGCCGGTCGCCGCCGTCGAGCTCGTTGCCGTCGCCTCCGGCCACCACAGGTCCGGCGACCATCACCATCCGACGCGCAACGACAAGGGCTCTCCAACGCGCCCAACCGCAGCTCGAACCGTGCCCTGTAGACGTTTTCCGAAGCACGCCGCCGTGTCTGGCCTCGCCGGCGTCACTTCGCCGGCGAGTTTGACTTGTTTGACCGGGGGGTTGACCACCCCTGGGTCGCTGACGTGTGGGCCACCCTTTTCCTAATTAGCTAGTTTAATTAAATAAATGTTAATTAAATTAGTTAGTTAGTTTAGTCACTGACCCGTGGGCCCAGACCCCACTGACAACTAATTAGTTCACTAATTAACTTTATTAGTTAGCTGTGACACTGACATGCCGGGCCCACATGTCATGTTTGACTTGGACTAGCTCCTGTTGACTGACTGACGTCAGCATGATGTCATGCTGACGCGGTAAAGGTTTTTCTGGGATTTTTAGATTTAAAAATAATTCAGGAAATTCCAGAAAATGCCTAAACTTCAAAAAATCATATAAATTCAACAGTAGCTCAGATGGAAAAGATTTATATATGAAAAATGATCAGAAAAATCCAATCTTTCCAATGGCACTGGTTTCATGCATGTTTGAGCAAGTTAACCTTGCTGTATACACTAAAACATGATAATGCACTTATTTAAATAATAGCTAAAGTGCCAATTTGAATCTTTGATTCAAATAGGCTCAAACCCTTCTGGTTTTAGCTGCATTAGCCAAAACACATGCATCTTGCCATGTCATGAGCATGCATCATATTGTTGCATTTGTTTGTTTAATGATTGTATCGCCGGTATTCCCTGTGTTAGGTCCTGCTCCCGAGGATACTGCTGCGTATCCAGTTGAAGAGCAGTACCCGACAACCACTTTGTCAGGCAAGCAATCATTGATCATTCCGATACAAACCCAATCTTCTCGCTCCTGCTCTCTTTTACTGCATTAAGGCAACAACGTGTGAACTGCTACTTGCTGCGGTAGTTGAACCCTATTCCCTTGCATGACCTGTCATTGCCACAGTAAATAGTTGAAACCCACTAGCATGTGTAGGAGTTGATTGAGCCATGTGATGTGTGATCCACCATGCTATTTGTTTATGTTGCCTGCTATGCTTAGAGTTGTGTCAGGTCTGGTTCATCTGGGTGATGGATCAGAGTGAAATGACCATACCGTTAAAGAGAAGGAAGTGTGGAATACGCTTGGTAAAGGTATCGATGAAAGGCCATGTAGGAGTACATGGTGGGTTGTTTCATTGGGATTGTCCATAGGACCCGAGATCTGTATGTGTGGTTCAAGTTACAGCTACTACCACACATTGGGATCCTTAATTGACCCTCTCGGCTTATTAATTACCCTTGATCTCTGTCCAGGAGTTGCAACTAGTTTCTGGTGTTTATAGCTTACTGGAGGTCGTGCATAGCGCTGACCCTCGAGGTGGGTTGTGATGCGACAGGTACGTGGCACGGTGTACCGGTTGCCCGTTTGGTGACTCGGGAACCCTGTACACATCGTTTGGGGCCGTGAGCGTGTAATGCCCAGGATGGAGTTATACCTCCTACGTGTCGAGGCACGACTTAAAGGCATAAATCCATCCTAGAATAATCTCAAGTTCGGTAATCTTTGCACATCTCATGTAAAAGAGGGGATTGTAAACATAAATAGTTGGCTTACACTCGTCACGTCACACAAATACAATACATGTCTCAATCATCATACATTAAGAATGTCACAACCCTCTAAGGGCAAAACCAAATGTCAAGATACCAAACTTAAATAACATCCACAGGCGGATCGAATCCTAGTAGGAGTCTCCACTACTGATCATCCGGATATCGCACATAGTACCGACTACGCTCCTCGTCGTACTCCCAATCCAGCTCGGTGCCATCACCTGGATAGCTCACAGCTGGACCTGCATCTGGTGTGGAGAAGTAACTGTGAGCCACAGAGGACTCAGCAATCCCGTTCCCGGGTAACAAGACTATTTAAGCCTTGGGAGAGGATAAGGCTGAAGAAAAGAGTAAGTGTCTGCAGCAGCAACTAGCAACTAGCTTACGTGAGTGAGAGCGAGAAGAGAAAGCCTCGGACGAGAAGTGATCAAGAAGTGATCCTAGCTACAAGCTCAACAATCATAACCCCTCCGTGTTCAACTCCCGAATCCCTATTCGGAAATTGACGGTCACGGAACACACGCTGGTAGTGTATTAGAAACATTGTGTCAAGTTATCTACAACCGGATATTAACAAGCTCCCATCTGCCACATAACCGCGGGCACGGCTTCCGAAAGTTCATAACCCTGCAGGGGTGTTCCAACTTGACCCATTACAAGCCCACGATCCGCGGAGTCGCAACTCCAAAGTGGGAAGACCCGAGTATCCTCGGAATCCCGTGCTCAAGATATACCGAACTAAGGTAAGGCTAATCCAGCAAATCCTCCCGGCGTGTCGACACCCTGATAGTAGCCGCGCGTATCTAAGTCTCAGGACACGACCGGATGGGCGAAGCTACGGGTTTATATCAATCCTCGAGTTCCCTCGTGGTGACCCCGCAGGCTCCCCGTTTCGGACCAACACTCATGTGGAGCACTGGCCCGGGGTTGTTGATTAAGAACTCGGGTTAATTACTCCCTATGCAAGTTATTTAGTTATTAGGCAAATAATACCAATGTTGGGACTTGCTGGAAAAGACTTAGCACTTAGCGGTTTATCGAGGGGGTCCCATACACCCCAACCGTGTTAGGAACGCATAATCAAGGAACATAACACCGATTTATATGGTTCCTAACGGCATGAGTGGAACAAATCACCAAGCAAAAGGCTTAGCCTTCCACCCTTGCCAATATATAGATGATTTCATTTTAAGCATTTATATAGAGTGATATAACCCAACCAAACTTCAACATGAAGCAAGCATCTTCGATCTTCACCTGCAACTAGCAATGCTATAAGAAGGGCTGAGCGAAGCGTACTTAGCCAAGCAACGGTTTGCGTAGGTAGGGTGGTTAAACATGGTGATGGTTACAAGTAGGAGGCTGACAAGAAGAACATGGGCATCGAGGCAAAACTATAGATCGGAACTACTAGCAATAGGCAAAGATAGTAATGTTATCGGGGTTCGGTCATCTTGCCTGAAGTGAAGTCGTTCGGATCGTAAGAAGGGTCCTCGTGCTCAACCTCGTTGGAAACCTCGTGCTCGTACTCGTACTCGGTCTCAGCTTCCGGCTCTAAACAAAACAATCACACCAAGCACAAATCAACAAGATGCAATGCGCACTCGAAAATGATGGATGCATGATGGATGCACTAAGGATGCACAAAGAGCACGGAAAATAGCACTCAAGCAAAACACCTCAAAACATGATAACAATATGATATTATTATTCTACACGGAAAATCAATCAAGTTTCATATAAGATTCGCTGAAATCGGAGTTACGGGCTAAAAGTTATGCCCGAAACAAGAAATGAGCGAAAGCTGAAAATTACAGCAACATAGCAACTTCGGAGCACAAAATAATTAAGCTACAGCACTCAAACAACATGGCAAAGGACATGAACACAAACTAGACATATACTACAGCAACTAAGTCCAAAGTTGCACCCCCAAAGGAGTCACGGTTCAATAGCAATGAACTTGGACATATTGAACTTGACAATAAAATTCTGGCAGCAGAATTTTATTGAAACTTTGGAGCAAAAGATAAACATGCTACAGCCATTAAATAGACATGTGAAAACATGGATGGAAAGCCAACAATATATACTACAAGGAACAATCAAGCTCCACTCCAAAACTATCATGGTTTGTCCTAGAACATCACACGAACATGGCATCGGAACGTTACAGATTTCAGACTTTGTGAAAATCCACTAAGTCCTAAAACAGCAATTTCATCATGGCATCTAAACGAGCAAGTTTAAGTCACCTCGAAACTAAACATGGCAAGTGGTAAGCACCTCATCAAAGTACACATGATGGTGATATCGAAACACACAAGCATGCTTCATGGAGATAAACACAATGATAGCAATGAGCTCAACAAGATGGCATTTCATAACAAGTGAAACAACATCACAACCACATGGCACTTTGCAACGATGATAAACATGACAAGAAAAAATCTATCATGCAACCTATCACATACAACATGTAGAGCACGGCAAGACGAACACGTGGACATGTCATTTGCATCATTCGGACAAACGAGCTAAAAGATATCACATGGCAAAGATGACATAAAAACATCACATAGCAGCAGTTTATATCACGATGCACTCTTGCAACAGCAAAACAAGCACCTAGATGATCTCTAACATGCATGACAATAAAAGATAAAACGTAGTGCACGATCCCACGAACGTGTGGACATGCTATATGCGCGAAATGGACAATCACACAAGAAGTTATCCTCAGCTGAAATTAGCATCAGACAAGTAATACAACAGGTAGATCTAGGGTTTTTTTTGAATCAACCTCAGATCTGGGAGCAAAAGGGCCTGAAGAGATGGATCCGGCCCGGCTGTGGACTGGCTCGAGCCCAGCGGCGGTTGCGGCCCAGCCTGGAGGAGTGGCCGGCGGAGGGAGCCCGGCTCGGCTCGGCCCAGCTGAGGGAGCACACGGACCCGCGGAGGCGAGTGGCCCGCGAAGGCGAGGCAGGCGGCGCGGAGGGCGGCCTGCGGCTTGGCGATGGGATGGCCCGGCGGTGGCCTGGTGCGGGAAGGCGGGATGGAGGCGGCCCGCGGGGCGGAGGAGCGGCCCAGGCGCGGGAGGCTGCGGCCCAGGCGCGGGATCCGGCGAAGTGGTCCACCTTCGGGCGCCAGAGAGAGGGCGATGAGAGGAGCGGCCTGGGCCTTCAGGCCTGGCGAGGCTCGGCGTCGAAGTGGTCCAGGCGGGAAGGCCGACGCCTGGCGCGGAGGGACGAGGCGACTGGGCCGGCCTGGAGGGCGCCTGCGGGCAGCTGGTGCGCTGGTGCGTACGGGCCGGCGAAGGGACGAGCCCGAGGCAGCGATGCGGTCCCCGGTTGGGATCCAGGCGCGGTCGGGCCTGGCGCGGTCGATGCGACGGAGTGGAAGGCCACGGTCGATCGGGGAAGGCTCGGGCGTTGACCCTGGCCTGCCTGGGTCGATCGAAGGAAGGCTGGATCGGCGAAGTTAGCGGCGGCGGTGGAGTTCCTCGGGATCTGGCGGATTTTTAGGAGATGGACAGCCAAGTAGCTGAGAGGTGGTGGCTGGATCCAGAAATTTAAGGGAAGGAGGAGGTAGAAGCTAGATGCCCAAATAGACTAGGGTCTAATATATAGCAGAATTTAGGGTTAGGGGATTTAGGGGTGTTAGGAGCCCTCCGATCGCGATCCGACGGATCCGATCGCGGGGGTAGTTTAGATGGGCCTAGGAGAGAGTAGTAGATGCTGTAGGGGTGTTTCTGGGACACAAAGTGAAGGCACTTTGGACCCACACGAATAACTGATGGGATAGCCAACGGAGTCCAAACGCGACGAGATTTGAGAGGCGGGTAGCACACAACAAAACAACAACACACGCAATAACCTCGCGGCACACCGGTAACGTTACACGCCCAAACAACAAAGTAGGCCTACGGGACGCCACGGACACGTGAGGGAGCTCCGGAACGCGAAACGGACAACGGGAAGAAACGCGTGGAGCCGGATGCAACCGACAACACAAATGCAATGCGATGCACATGTCTACATGATATGAATGAATGCCACACACTCACACAACAAAACGACGAAAACCCGAAAGACAAAGAACCCGGAATGGAAATAGATGAAGCCGGAGATATATTATATGCCCAAAAGGGAAAATATTACATCCGGGGCATTACAGAGCGACACCCCGGCCGGATCTCCCCACGGATGGAACCCAAATAGGCGATAAACCTGGACGAGAGACTTGAGTAGTTAGTCAGGTCGTGGCCGACACCCTCGCTGGGCTTCCGCTTGAAGGTTGCCGAGTACATGTCGAGTAAACGGCGATAAGTGGTGAAAGCGTGTGTGAAGAGGTACACCCCTGCAGGGTTATCAATCTATTCGAATAGCCGTTGTTCGCGGTACGGACTACTTGGTTACTCTTACAGTTCATAGACAAGTTGATGGATACTACTAAAAGCCTCAAGATAAGTGTGAGTACTGTGGATGGCCCTTCCGTAGGATGACGGAAGAGGATCCTCGGTAGTGTATTGTTGTGGTGAGTAGAGGACTCGTGTTCGTAATAACATCTTGCAATCCGTTGAGAGTTGTAGTATAGGTTAGCCAAGAGTCAAAGCTGGCTTTCTGCTATGAACTCCACTACCCCCTTTGATAATGTTGCATGTATGATAGGTTCTGTGGTAAGACATGCTGAGTACCTTTGTACTCATGTTTGCTTAATAACTGTTGCAGAGGAGAACCCTGCCCCTGCTGATGGGTTCTACATAGACGTTGACGTCGACGAGTAGCTTGACACCCAGACGGAGATCTGGAGCTTGTGAAGGGCCTTGTAGATAGTCGGGCTACACCAAGCCTGTTTTATTTCCTAAGTTGTCTGTACTCAGACATGTAGCTTCCGCTTGTGCTTGTATGACTGTATGACCTGAGTGTTGGGTCATGTGACCCCTACCTGTATGGATATGTTATGTATGGCTCTTGGAGCCTCTTAAATAAAGTACTTTGAGTCACAGAGTTCTGTTGTGATGCAATGTTGTATTTGCACATATTGAGCATATTGTGTGTATGGTTGAAATGCTTGGTATGTGTGGGATCCGACACCTAGTTGTTTTCCTTTGGTAGCCTACCTTACAGGGAAATGCCTCCTAGTGATTCCAATGAGCCTTGGTAGCTTGCTACTGCTCGGAACACGTAGGCTGGCCGGCATGTGTCCTTCTTCGTTCCTGTGTCTGTCCCTTAGGGGAAATGTCACGCGTTGTTCCTTTAAGTCCATGTAGCTTGCTACGACTTGGGTTCATACGTTGATGACCGACACGTTCGTTGCTGGGTCATGGATGCCTGTCTCTGTAATTTAGTGCCACTTTTAGTTTATAACTAGCCATGTCGGCCCGGGTTCTCTGTCATATGGATGCTAGCGACACTGTCATATACGTGTGCCAAAATGCGCAAACGGTCCCGGGCCAGGTAAGGTGGCACCCGTGGGGTTACCGTGCGTGAGGCCGCAAAGTGATATGACGTGTTACAGCTAGATCGGTGTGACTTAGGATCGGGGTCCTGACAGCGTTGGCATCAGAGCTGGACTGCCTGTAGGTTTCTCAAGCCAAACTGGTCGATGTTGAGTCTAGAAAAATTCTTAGTTATATGTAGGGGAATTGATTGTGGAAGGGAACGTAAGGCTCTTTTTACTCCTTTACCTTTTGCCCTTCTGATCTGAGTCAGTCTATTCTTTCTACGGGGATTTAGGACTAGGCCTCTTATCCTTACTAGGTTCACGTGTTACTAATCCGTAGACTCTTAGGATTGTTGGTTTCAAGCCTCAGTTCAGTTTCTACCCTTTTTAGTATGATGATTGTTGGACCGGAACCTTGATATGGAATTGTTGAGTGGTTATGCTATCATTTGTATGATGTCTCAAATCTTTGTTTGAGCATTTACAGTTGTTATGCTGCCCGATTTCTTCCAGAAACACTAATACCTTTGCATTACTTCGTGTTTCAGATGTCTGGCCGCATTCCTCACCAAGTGGTTCGTCTGACTCGGTGCATTAATGTGCCCGGTCACATGGCCATGCTAGTCCATGTGCTGACTGAGACCGGTTATCGCTGGTATCCTGAGTACACCGTGGAGGAACAGTACCGGGATTTCAATCAGAGTCAGTATTTCTGCACAGTCCGGATATACCCCTCATATCCCGGAGCTAATGACCCCATCCATTGGTCTTATGGACTCGGGATTACCATTGAGATGGCAGTGCAGGATGCCGCCTATTCGATGATGACCATTCTCCGGGCTAGGCATGCCCTGTTGCTGAACACTGAGTTCTGTTACATGCCAGCCTCACTTCCCGGAGAGGAAGGCTACTACACTGGTCTGTATACTGATGCTGCTCATGAAGAGCCACTGCTTCAGACTACTGTTCAGATGCTGGAGGATAGGGACCGTGAGGTCCGTGCCCTCCGAATGGAGCTGTATAACACTCGAGCTGCCCACTGGACTACTTTGACACGGCTTGCACCTGATGTGCACGCCGAATATCTGGACATGCGGGATTTGTACCCCGTGCGGACTCGTCTGCCTGATCGCATGGATTGGCGTGACGTTGGGGGTATTACACCTCCACGTGGGCGTCGGTTACCACCAGCATCGGGACCGAGGCCACATCCATGTCCCTTTGGTCCACAGCCTTCGAGTGCTCGCGAGTTCCAAGATCCGTCTGTTCCACTCCCAGGCTACGGTGGTAATCTTTACGAAGATTACTACGGGAATGTCTGAGCTAGACCGTGGTAGTAGTAGTATTGTAGTAGTTGTATTTCCACAGTCCTGCGTGTCTTGTGGAATATGACTTAGTGTGTACTGAGTTCCGGAGGTGTAGTTAAATAATGTATAGGAGCTTGGAATGCCTCTGATGGATGTATCGTCTTTCACCGCAGTTGTACTTTAGCCTTGGCTTGTACTAAACTATGTATGGTGTGTATGACCACTGGTGTATATATAGCAGTTTCTATATTACCATGTCGTACGGATGAACATCTCTGCATTCCGTGTCATCCATTACATTCTGCACTTCTATGACAAATTTTTGCCATCCTTGTCTAAACCGTTGTTTTGTTTTCCTAGGATGGTCAACACTCGCAACACTCCTGCTGCTCAGGAGCAGGGTGAGGCTAGTGGGGCTAGAGATGGGAATCTACCCCAGCCACCCTCCTTGGCGGAAGTTATGCTCGAAGCAGAACGGAACAAGAGAGAGACCAACCGTCTGCTGGAACGCATAGAGCAGAACACTGGGTTCCGTCAGAGAAATGACGTGGTGTCAATCAATGACTTTATCAAGATGTGCCCACCGAAGTTCCATCACTCCACTGAACCTCTGGATGCGGATGACTGGCTACGTAGTATCACCCTTAAGCTACACTCTGCCCGTGTGGCCGAAGCTGACAAGGTTACCTATGCTGCCTATCATCTTGAGGGCCCTGCCAGTCTTTGGTGGGAAAACTTTGAAGCTATGCGTCCTGCTGGCCAAATCACTACTTGGGTTGAGTTCAGTGAGGCATTCCATGAACATCACATTCCGGAAGGTCTCATGGATCGTAAGCGGGAGGAATTCTGCAACTTCACCCAGGGCCGGTTAACTGTGGATGGATATAGTCGCGAGTTTGGCAACTTGGCACGCTATGCACCTGAGGAAGTATCCACCGATGCCAAGAAACAGGCGAGGTTCCGCAAGGGACTCAGCCCTGAACTCCGCCGAGATCTACGTCTGCACGAGTGCACTTCCTTCCAGAAGTTGGTAAACAAGGCTATCAGTGCTGAAACAGGCCAGACCGACTTCGAGGCCACAAGCAAGCATACTCGAGACCTTGGTTCCTCATCCGGCTCTGGCTCTCACAAGCGCCGTGTGTGGGTTCCTAACACTGCTCTGCCACCCAAGTACACATCGAGGCCATCCTATGAGGCGCCTCGTCCAACTCAACAGTTTGCACCTGCTAAGACCTATGGAGGACCACCTTCCAACTTTGCTCCACGCACTACCACTGTGACTTGCTTCAAGTGTGGAGAACCGGGTCACTACATGCGTGAGTGTCCCCAGAACCAACCAGGAAAACCCGTTGGCCGTGGTAAGCCAACCGGCAAGGTGAATTATGTCAAGCCAATCCCCACTGCACGTGGTCATGTCAACTATGTCTCTGCTGAGGAAGCTTATGAGGATCCTAACGTCGTCCTTGGTACGCTTCTCGTAAACTGCCATCCGGCATCTGTTCTTTTTGATACTGGAGCATCCCATTCGTTCATATCTGAGAGCTATGCTCGAATGCACAACATGACTTTTTGTGACATGCCTACTTCCATGGTTATTCAAACCCCTGGTTCAAAATGGCAAACCTCTAGAGTAAGCCATGGAAATGAAATCCTTGTCGATAGACTTGTTTTCCTAGCATCTCTAATCGCTCTCAAGTCCTCGGACATAAACATCATTTTGGGTATGGATTGGATGACAACTCATTACGCCAAGATTGATTGCTTTACTAGGACCGTTCAACTTACACATCCATCCGGCAAGATAGTCAATGTCTTGACCCGAATGGCTGAGCGTCAGCTCTACTCTCTTAATGCCAGCCCTCTACCAGAACTCGAAGATATCCCGGTAGTCCGTGACTTTCCGGATGTTTTTCCAGAAGAACTGCCAGGAATTCCACCTGACAGAGATGTCGAGTTCGTGATAGATCTTATCCCTGGAACTGTCCCAATCTCTAGGAGACCTTATAAGATGGCACCACTAGAATTAGCTGAGCTAAAGAAACAACTCGATGAGTCCTTGCAAAAAGGTTTCATCCGTCCTAGTTCTTCCCCTTGGGCTTGTCCCGTCCTCTTCGTTAAGAAGAAGGATGGAACGGAGCGGATGGTTGTAGATTACCGACCTGTTAATCTGGTCACCATAAAGAACAAGTATCCGCTCCCCAGGATCAACGACCTGTATGATCAGCTCACTGGATCCTCAGTCTTCTCTAAGATGGATTTGAGGTTGGGTTACCATCAAATCAAAATCAAGAACGGGGACATCCCTAAAACGGCTTTTGTTACTCGTTATGGCCAATATGAGTACACCGTCATGTCCTTCGGATTAACCAATGCCCCAGCTACCTTTTCTCGGTTAATGAATTCTATATTCATGGAGTACTTGGATAAGTTCGTCGTGGTATACCTCGATGATATACTCATCTATTCCAAGAACAAGAAAGATCATGCCGAGCATTTAAGGCTGGTATTGACGAAACTTCGAGAGCACCGCCTTTATGACAAATTCTCTAAATGTGAATTTTGGTTGCCAGAAGTAACCTATTTAGGTCATGTGATTTCTGGCAAGGGTATTCCTGTCAATCCCGAGCGAGTTCAAGCCGTACTTGATTGGACTCCCCCTGAATCGGTCAAGCAAGTTAGGAGTTTCCTTGGCTTAGCGAGCTATTGCCGACGCTTCGTCGAGAATTTCTCCAAGGTTGCTAAACCTCTAACTGAACTCCTCAAGAAAGATAAAAAGTTTGAGTGGACCCCACAGTGCGAGTCCAGTTTTCAGGCACTGAAAAGACGCCTAACATCTACACCTGTACTGGTACCGCCAGACTTTTCCAAGGATTTTATAATCTATTGCGACGCCTCGCGACAAGGACTAGGTTGCATACTCATGCAAGATCGTCAAGTGATTGCATACGCATCTCGACAGTTGCGTCCACATGAGGATAACTATCCTACTCATGATCTAGAGCTTGCAGCTGTAGTCCATGCACTCAAAACATGGCGACATTACCTCCTTGGTAATCGCTGTGAAATCTTCACTGATCACCAAAGTTTGAAGTATATCTTCACCCAACCGGATCTAAATCTCAGGCAAAGACGTTGGGTTGCGTTGCTCACAGACTACGACTTAGGGATCACTTACACCCCTGGGAAGGCCAATGTCATGGCTGATGCACTAAGTCGTAAGTCTTATTGTAACAACTTAATGTTACAACAAGGTCAACCACTTCTCCACAAGGAATTTCGTAAGCTTAACCTTCACATTGTTCCTCGAGGATTCCTTTCCACCTTGGTGGCGAAACCTACCCTTATGGATCAAATCATAGTTGCCCAGCGGTATGATAAAGGCATATCTCGGATCAAGGAGAACATTGCTAGCGGAGTTGCTAGAAGTTTCTCTATGGATGATCGAGGTGTTGTGTACTTCGAGAACCGCTTGGTGGTACCCAAGAAACCACAACTACGACAAATGATTCTTAAGGAGGCTCATGAATCTCCTATCACAATTCATCCCGGTAGTACCAAAATGTATCAGGACCTACGTCAGAGATTCTGGTGGACTAGGATGAAGAGAGAAATCGCTCAATTCATTGCTAACTGCGACGTTTGTCGTCGAGTCAAAGCAGAGCATCAACGGCCTGCTGGCACCCTTCAACCTTTAGCTATTCCTGAATGGAAATGGGACAAAGTCGGTATGGATTTCATTACCGGGTTTCCCAGGACCAGAAAAGGGAATAATGCTATCTTCGTCGTTATCAACCGCCTCTCTAAAGTAGCACATTTCCTGCCTGTTCGAGAGAGTATTACCGTTAGCCAGCTAGCAGACTTGTATGTCTCTCGGATAGTATCACTTCATGGTGTGCCGTTGGAGATTAACTCAGACCGTGGAAGTCTTTTCACTTCACGATTTTGGGAAAGTTTCCAGAATGCTATGGGAACTCATCTCTCCTTCAGTACTGCCTTCCATCCCCAGTCAAGTGGTCAAGTGGAACGAGTCAATCAAATTCTAGAAGACATGCTTCGAGCCTCTGTCATTTCTTTCGGCATGGAATGGGAAAAGTGTCTCCCATTTGCCGAATTCGCTTATAACAATAGTTATCAAGCCAGCTTGGGCAAAGCCCCCTTCGAAGTTTTATATGGACGAAGGTGTCGAACACCTCTTAACTGGTCAGAAACCGGGGAAAGACAATTCTTTGGCCCGGATATGATCCAGGAAGCAGAAGAGCAAGTTCGCATCGTTCGTGAGAGATTGAAAATAGCCCAGTCTCGCCAGAAGAGCCAATATGATAGTCATCATAAGGCTGTGACTTTTGAAGTCGGTGATAAGGCTTACCTTCGGGTTACTCCTCTTAAGGGAACCCATCGCTTCGGTATCAAAGGCAAATTGGCCCCTCATTACATCGGTCCTTTTCGCATTCTTGCCAAACGAGGAGAAGTTGCCTGCCAATTGGAACTACCTCCGCACCTATCCAGAGTTCATGATGTGTTCCACGTTTCTCAACTCAGGCGTTGCTTCTC
The DNA here is from genome assembly GCA_902687465.1 of Secale cereale. Lineage (NCBI taxonomy): Eukaryota > Viridiplantae > Streptophyta > Magnoliopsida > Poales > Poaceae > Secale > Secale cereale. The sequence goes on from LR738711.1 coordinate 480,716,411, forward strand.
GGATCCTATCCGCGGAGTGGACCACGAAATGCTTGATCTCCAGGACAATCTCACATATCGAGAATACCCCGCTCGTATTCTTGATCAAACTGAGCGCACCACTCGACGCCACAATATCAAGTTTCTCAAGGTTCAATGGTCACATCATTCCGAGAGTGAAGCTACTTGGGAAAGGGAGGATCGTCTTCGACTTGAGTACCCCACCCTCTTTCCGGAGGAACCCGAATTTCGGGACACGATTCTTTTAAGTGGGGGTGAGTTGTCACATCCCTAGTTAGCTCTTGCATTAGGACTAGCTAGAGTGTGCATCATGTTTACTTATCACAGAAACTTGAAATGGGAATGACAGAAACCCCAGCACCCCTCTTCTAACAACTAGGGTTTGATAAAATCTTTCCCAATGTACCCAAAATGCCCTTCAAAAATGTTCACCACTTCTGCCTTGGTCTCAAACCTCTGCTAAAAATGGTGCACAATTTTCTAGGACATCTAAGGGCTTTGGATTAAATCATATGTTATTTGAATTTGGGCATTTAAATGCTATAAAACATTTTAAATGCTCAAATAATCATAAACTATAATGTTCCATACTGTTCATAATATATACAGTGGGCATGACAAGTTTCATGAGTTATAAAAATGTTCTGGCATTTTTATTAATTAAACAAAGTTGCAAAACAAATGAAACAGAAAAAGAAATAGGAAAAAGAAAGAGAGAGAAAGGACTTACCTCGGGCCCAGCACTGTAGCAAGGCCGGCCCAGCCCACCAGCCCTCTTCTGCCGCCTTCCTCCTCGCGCCAGAAGGCAGCGCGCGTGGCCGCCGCGCGCCGGCACGCGCCCGGCCACCTCCACCCTGCCTGCCTGCCTCCCGACGGCCTGGACGTCTCCTGTCGTCGCCACACAGCTGCCCCGACCCCTCTCGCACTTTGCCCTCGTCCCCGTCGCCTCCCCTGGCTCTCTCCCTCTCACCACCGAGCCGCCCGTCGCCGCCGCTCGCCGTCACCGCACCTAGAGCCTCCCCCTCGACCCGTGACCGTGTCCAAAAGGTTCGCCGCGACGCCCTCTACCTCCTCGCTGAGCCACGGATCGCCGGGAGCCCTGCAACGTCTTCACGCTGTCGTCCCCTTCCTCGGATCGCCGGAGCACCTCGCCGTCGATTAAGAAGCTGCAGCGCGTCCCCGACCTCTCCGTCGAGCTCGTTAGCACCGCAGTGAGATCCTACGCCGTTTCCCTCCTTCCTTTGCTTCGTTTGCGCTGTGTAGATGCCGCTCCGTTGATCACCGAAACTCACCGCCGCCGTGCTCACCGCCGACGATGCTCCGGTGACCATTTGGTCACTGGCACATATCCATCTCGCTCGCCGCAGCACGTAGACGAGCTAGGTACTACACACGCATCGCCTAGGCCACCGTAGCTGCTTCTCCACACACACCGGACGCCGGTCGCCGCCGTCGAGCTCGTTGCAGTCGCCTCCGGCCACCACAGGTCCGGCGACCACCACCATTCGACGCGCAACGACAAGGGCTCTCCAACGCGCCCAACCGCGGCTCGAACCGTGCCCTGTGGACGTTTTCCGAAGCACGCCGCCGTGTCTGGCCTCACCGGCGTCACTTCGCCGGCGAGTTTGACTTGTTTGACCGGGGGGTTGACCACCCGTGGGTCGCTGACGTGTGGGCCACCCTTTTCCTAATTAGCTAGTGTAATTAAATAAATGTTAATTAAATTAGTTAGTTAGTTTAGTCACTGACCCGTGGGCCCAGACCCCACTGACAGCTAATTAGTTCACTAATTAACTTTGTTAGTTAGCTGTGACACTAACATGCCGGGCCCACATGTCATGTTTGACTTGGACTAGCTCCTGTTGACTGACTGACGTCAGCATGATGTCATGCTGACGCAGTAAAGGTTTTTCTGGGATTTTTAGATTTAAAAATAATTCAGGAAATTCCAAAAATGCCTAAACTTCAAAAAATCATATAAATTCAACAGTAGCTCAGATGGAAAAGATTTATATATGAAAAATGATCAGAAAAATTCAATCTTTCCAATGGCGCTGGTTTCATGCATGTTTGATTAAGTTAACCTTGCTGTATACACTAAAACATGATAATGCACTTATTTAAATAATAGCTAAAGTGCCAATTTGAATCTTTGATTCAAATAGGCTCAAACCCTTCTGATTTTAGTTGCATTAGCCAAAACACATGCATCTTGCCAGGTCATGAGCATGCATCATATTGTTGCATTTGTTTGTTTAATGATTGTATCGCCGGTATTCCCTGTGTTAGGTCCTGCTTCCGAGGATACTGCTGCGTATCCAGTTGAAGAGCAGTACCCGACAACCACTTTGTCAGGCAAGCAATCATTGATCATTCTGATACAAACCCAATCTTCTCGCTCCTGCTCTCTTTTACTGCATTAAGGCAACAGCGTGTGAACTGCTACTTGCTGCGGTAGTTGAACCCTATTCCCTTGCATGACCTGTCATTACCACAGTAAATAGTTGAAACCCACTAGCATGTGTAGGAGTTGATTGAGCCATGTGATGTGTGATCCACCATGCTATTTGTTTATGTTGCCTGCTATGCTTAGAGTTGTGTCAGGTCTGGTTCATCTCGGTGATGGATCAGAGTGAAATGATCATACCGTTAAAGAGAAGGAAGTGTGGAATACGCTTGGTAAAGGTATCGATGAAAGGCCATGTAGGAGTACATGGTGGGTTGTTTCATTGGGATCGTCCATAGGACCCGAGATCTGTATGTGTGGTTCAAGTTACAACTACTACCACACATTGGGATCCTTAATTGACCCTCTCGGCTTATTAATTACCCTTGATCTCTGTCCAGGAGTTGCAACTAGTTTCTGGTGTTTATAGCTTACTGGAGGTCGTGCACAGCGCTGACCCTCGGGGTGGGTTGTGATGCGACAGGTACGTGGCACGGTGTACCGGTTGCCCGTTTGGTGACTCGGGAACCCTGTACACATCGTTTGGGGCCGTGAGCGACACCCCGGCCGGATCTCCCCACGGATGGAACCCAAATAGGCGATAAACCTGGAGGACAGACTTGAGTAGTTAGTCAGGTCATGGCCGACACCCTCGCCGGGCTTCCGCTTGAAGGTTGCCGAGTACATGTCGAGTAAACGGCGATAAGTGGTGAAAGCGTGTGTGAAGAGTTACACCCCTGCAGGGTTATCAATCTATTCGAATAGCCGTTGTTCGCGGTACGGACTACTTGGTTACTCTTACAGTTCATAGACAAGTTGATGGATACTACTAAAAGCCTCAAGATTAGTGTGAGTACCGTGGATGGCCCTTCCGTAGGATGACGGAAGAGGATCCTCGGTAGTGTATTGTTGTGGTGAGTAGAGGACTCGTGTTCGTAATAACATCTTGCAATCCGTTGAGAGTTGTAGTATAGGTTAGCCAAGAGTCAAAGCTGGCTTTCTGCTATGAACTCCACTACCCCCTTTGATAATGTTGCATGTATGATAGGTTCTGTGGTAAGACTCGCTGAGTACCTTTGTACTCATGTTTGCTTAATAACTGTTGCAGAGGAGAACCCTGCCCCTGCTGATGGGTTCTACATAGACGTTGACGTCGACGAGTAGCTTGACACCCAGACGGAGATCTGGAGCTTGTGAAGGGCCTTGTAGATAGTCAGGCTACACCAAACCTGTTTTATTTCCTAAGTTGTCTGTACTCAGACATGTAGCTTCCGCTTGTGCTTGTATGACTGTATGACTTGAGTGTTGGGTCATGTGACCCCTACCTGTATGGATATGTTATGTATGGCTCTTGGAGCTTCTTAAATAAAGTACTTTGAGTCATAGAGTTCTGTTGTGATGCAATGTTGTATTTGCACATATTGAGCATATTGTGTGTATGGTTGAAATGCTTGGTATGTGTGGGATCCGACACCTAGTTGTTTTCCTTTGGTAGCCTACCTTACAGGGAAATGCCTCCTAGTGATTCCAATGAGCCTTGGTAGCTTGCTACTGCTCGGAACACGTAGGCTGGCCGGCATGTGTCCTTCTTCGTTCCTGTGTCTGTCCCTTAGGGGAAATGTCACGCGTTGTTCCTTTAAGTCCATGTAGCTTGCTACGACTTGGGTTCATACGTTGATGACCGACACGTTCGTTGCTGGGTCATGGATGCCTGTCTCTGTAATCTAGTGCCACTTTTGGTTTATAACTAGCCATGTCGGCCCGGGTTCTCTGTCATATGGATGCTAGCGACACTGTCATATACGTGTGCCAAAATGCGCAAACGGTCCCGGGCCAGGTAAGGTGGCACCCGTGGGGTTACCGTGCGTGAGGCCGCAAAGTGATATGACGTGTTACAGCTAGATCGGTGTGACTTAGGATCGGGGTCCTGACAAGCATAAAGTGGAGACCCACGCGAGGGAGACGGATCTCTCGATGGTGTACACCATCGACCGGGCCGTGGTGGACGACTACATCGACACCGTTGAGCAGTTGCTTGCTGGAGACAAGTACTAGGTGGTCGGCATCGAGCTCCAGTACACTGCCGGTCGTCCCGACGTAGATCAGAAGGTTGTCGTCGCCCAGTTGTGCGTGCGCCATCATGTCCTCATCTACCACTACTACATGGCCATAGAGCCTTGCGACTGTTTCAACAGGTTTGTCAACAGCACTGACTACAAGTTCACCATGGTGGAAACCATCGACGATGTAAAAGCGCTCAGGGTTACAGGCTTGGCCTGCCAGAACCTTGTCGAAATCCGTGAGCACTAAAGGGTCTGGGCAGCACGAAGAATGACTCCCTGGTTGAACTCGCCTTGGCCATCATCGACCCCTACTACGGAAATATGAAGCAGGATGCCAAGAGGACAAGTCCTGTATCCTGGCACAGGGCCTGGATGCAGCAACTGGATGAACCTCACCTCAGGTTCGTGGCCAAGAGCGTATACACATGCTACGAGATGCACATGTGGACCGTTGACATGAGGAAGTGCCTTGTTACCCAAATCGACGAGCCCGGATCGAGCCACAAGCAGAGCAAGCGTCCCAAGAAGTAGATGATGATCAGATGATCATTTATGCTAGTTGATCATGCATGTAATATATAGTTTACTTTATTGGTGTTCGAGATGTCATGTGTGTAGTAGCCACTGATACGTCTCCAATGTATCTATAATTTTTGATTGTTCCATGCTATTATATTATCATTATAGGATGTTTTACAATCATTTTATAGTAAATTTATGTCTTTTTTTGTACTAACGTATTGACATAGTGCCAAGTGCCAGTTGTTGTTTTGTGCATGTTTTTTACATCGCATGAATTCAATATCAAACGGAGACCAAACAATGCGAAACTTTTTGGAGAATTTTTATGTGCCAGAAGACACCCGATGGGCCAAGGCAGAACCTGGGGGGGTGCCTCGAGGGGGCACAACCCACCAGGGCGCGCCAGGACCCCCTGGTGCGCCCGGGTGGGTTGTGCCCACCTCGGTGGCCTCCCGCACCGCCTCTTTGCTATATAAATACCCCAATATTCCAGAAACCCTAGGGGAGTAGACGAAATATTCATCCAGCCGCCGTAGAGTCCAGAACCACCAGATCCAATCTAGACACCATCACGGAGGGGTTCACCACTTCCATTGGTGCCTCTCCGATGATGCGTGAGTAGTTCCTTGTAGACCTACGGGTCCGTAGTTAGTAGCTAGATGGCTTCCTCTCTATATCTTGATTATCAATACAATGGTCTCTTGGAGATCGATATGATGTAACTCTTTTTGTGGTATGTTTGTTGGGATCCGATGAACTTTGAGTTTATGATCAGTATATCTTTTTATATCCATGAAAGTATTTGAGTTTCTTTAATCTCTTATATGCATGATCTCATATAGCCTCATATTTCTTCTCCGATATTTGGGTTTTGTTTGGCCAACTTGATCTATTTATCTTGCAATGGGAAGAGGTGCCTGGTAGTGGGTTCGATCTTACGGTGCTTGATCCCAGTGACAGAAAGGGAACCGACGCGTATGTATCGTTGCTACTAAGGATAAAACGATGAGATTGATATCTAATGCCATAGATAAACGGATCTTGTCTACATCATGTCATCGTTCTTAATTCATTACTCCGTTTTTCCATGAACCTAATACACTAGATGCATGCTGGATAGCGGTCGATGTGTGGAGTAATAGTAGTAGATGCAGGCAGGAGTCGGTCTACTAATCTTGGACGTGATGCCTATGTAATGATCATTGCTTGGATATCGTCATAACTATTTGAGGTTCTATCAATTGCCCAACAGTAATTTGTTTACCCACCGTTTGCTATCTTTCTCGAGAGAAGCCACTAGTGAAACCTACGCCCCCGGGTCTTCTTTCTCATATATTTGCTTGCGATCTACTTTTCCTTTGCATTTTTATTTAGATCTATTAAACCAAAACTACAAAAATACTTTGCTGCATTTTATTCTATTTACGATCTATTATTCCCAATCTATTACAAATTTATGGCATCGTTACCCGAAAGGGATTGACAACCCTTTAACACGTCGGGTTGCGAGGTGTTGTTATTTGTGTGCAAGTGTTGTTTATGTTGTGGTGCTTGGTTCTCCTACTTGTTCGATAACCTTGGTTTCTTCACTGAGGTAAATACCTACCATCATTGTGCTGCATCATCCCTTCCTCTTTGGGGAAATACCGACGTAGTCCTAGCAGACATGAGCTTTTCTGGCACTATAGTCAAAGAGCAATCAAAAGGAATTTCTGGCGCCATTGCCGGGGAGGATCTTCAACATAACCAGGTTCCTAATCACAAATCTCATCTCCTCGCAATTACATTATTTTCCATTTGCCTCTCGTTTTCCTCTCCCCCACTTCACAAACATTTGTCGTTTTATTCGCCATCTTTTCGGTTTGCCGTTTTTCGGTCTAATCTATCGCCACTTGTGTTCTTGTTTACAATTCCTCAAAAATGACGCAATAGAACACCAAGCTGTGTGATTTTTCCAATACCAACGACAATGGTTTTATTGGCACTCTGATTGCTCCTCCCGCCACTAGTGCGGAGACTTGTGATATTAATACTGCTTTGTTGAATCTTGTCATGAAAGATCAATTTTCCGGCACTCCTAATGAGGATGCCGTGTCCCATCTTAATACCTTCGTGGAATTATGCGATATGCAAAAGAAAAAAGATGTGGACAATGATATTGTGAAATTGAAATTATTTCTGTTTTCTTTGCGTGATCATGCAAGAATTTGGTTTTCTTCTTTACCTCGCAATAGCATTGATTCTTGGAACAAATGCAAAGATGCTTTTATCACTTAATATTTTCCGCCCGCAAAAATTATATTTCCTTAGAAACCAAATCATGAATTTCATGCAACTTGAACATGAGCATGTTGGACAATATCGGGAAAGGATGAAAATGGTGCTAAGGAATTGCCCAACTCATGGGTTAAATCTTTGGATGATCATACAAATTTTTATGCGGGATTGAATTTTGTTTCTCGAAATCTTTTGGACTCCGCCGCTGGTGGCACTTTTATGGAAATTACTTTGGGTGAAGCCACCAAATTGCTTGATAATATTATGGTGAATTATTCGCAATGGCATACCAAAAGGGCGCCGACAAGCAAAAAGATTAATGCGGTTGAGATTGATTCTTTGAATGATAAAGTTGATGCTCTTATGAAAATGGTTGCTAGTAAAAGTGCTACTATTGATCCTAATGATATGCCTTTGTATACCTTGATTGAGAAAACTAGTGATACAATTGATGTCAACTTTATCTCTAGAAATAATTTTAACAACGATGGTTATAGAGGTAATTTTAATCCTAGTCCTTTTCCTAGTAATTCCTCTAATAATTATGGTAATTCCTATGGAAAACAATCTTACAATAATAATAGGATTACCTCTGATCTAGAGAATAATATTAAAGAATTTATCAATACTCAAAAAGTTTTCAATGCTTCCATAGAAGAAAAATTGAATAGGATTGATGATATGTCTAGGAGTATTGACAGGATTTCTCATGATGTGGAAAATATCAAGTTGAAATTTTTTGTGCCTAAAGTTGAAGAATCAATTAAAGCTCTTTATGTTTCTATGGATGAAAGTAAAAAAAGAACCGCCATGCTTAGAGCTAAACGAGAATTTTTAGAAAAGGCGTTTTCTAGTGATTGCTTTCATAAAAATGAAGAAGACATTAAAATGATTGGTGTTTCTTCCATTGATTCTTTGTTTAGTAAATTTCAACTTGATGATAAAAGGACTGAAGAAGAGTCAATTTAGGTAGAAGGCGTCCCAATATTTCAGAGGGTGAAAATGTTGTTGAGAAAATTGATAAAAGTGGGTTTGGAGAGGTCAAGACTTTAGCTAGTGATGTGCCCACTATCTTGGATTACAAAGACTTTAATTATGATAGTTGTTCCTTGATTGATTGTATTTCTTTGTTGCAATCCATGATTAATTCACCCCATGCCTATGAACAAAATAAAGCTTTTACTAAACATATTGTTGATGATATGATAAAAGCTTTAGATGATAAGTTGGAATTAGAGATATCAATTCCTAGAAAGTTGCATGATGAATGGGAACCTACCATCAAAATCAAAATTAAAAATTATGAGTGTTTTCCTTTGTGTGATTTGGGTGCTAGTGTTTCCACTATTCCAAAATCTCTTTGTGATGTTCTTGGTCTTACCAATATTGAAGATTGCTCTCTTAATTTGCATTTGGCGGATTCTACTATTAAAAATCTTTGGGAAGGATCAATGATGTTCTTATTCTCGCAAATAGGAATTATGTACCCATAGACTTTATTGTTCATTATATCGATTGGAATCCGTCTTGCCCTATTATACTTGGTAGACTGTTTTTGCGCACTATTGGCGCGGTGATTTACATGAAAGAAGGGAATATTAAATTCCAATTTCCCTTGAGAAAGGGCATGGAACATTTCCCTAGAACCAAGAACAAATTGCCTTATGAATCTATAATTAGGGCATCTTATGGAACATCCAACAAGGATGACAATACTTGAAATCTTGCTATTATGCCTAGCTAAGGGCGTAAAACGATAGCGCTTGTTGGGAGGCAACGCAATGAATAAAATTTATTTTTGCTTTTTGCTTTCTGTTCTTGAGTGTTAGCACAATTATGCTACTATTATGATTGTGTTTTTTGTATTGAATTAGTGTTTGGGTGATAGTTGTTTGTTCTTGCTAAAAAAGACAAAAACTTTGTGCTCACGAAAATAATTGTTAAAAATCACCAGAATGTGATAAAATGCCAATTCTTTTTTTCAGAACATCAATATACAAATTTCCCACGTGACCCTATTTTTTTCAAGATTTTTAGAGTTCCAGAAGTATTCGAAACTTCCAGATTACTACAGACTATTCTGTTTTGATAGATTCTGTTTTCTTTGTGTTGTGTGCTTATTTTGATGGCTCTATGGTTTTATTTGTTGAGTTTTTACCATAGAAAAGTTGGAATAGAGTAGATATAGTACAAAAAAATATGATTTGATTTGATACAATACTTATATTAGTGATTTTCTTTCTTATACTAACGGATCTCACGAAGGTTTTGTTGAGTTTTGTGTGATTGAAGTTTTCAAGTTTTGGGTTATCTTACGATGGATGAAGGAAGGATGGAAGAGCCTAAGCTTGGGGATGCCCCGGCATCCCAAGCTATTATCCAAAAATGATCAACCAACTAAGCTTGGGGATGCCCCCGAGTGGCATCCCTGCTTTCTTCCAACAACTATCGGTATTTCACTCGCAACTATATTTTTATTCATCACATAATATGTGTTTTGCTTGGAGCGTCTTGTATGATACGAGTCTTTGATTGTTTTATTTTTATTTTGAAGTCATCAATCCTTGCTGTACACATCTATTTTAGAGAGCCAAAATTATGCCATGACTTGCTAGAATTGCTCTCTATGCTTCACTTAAATTTTTATGAGCAATGGACTTGTTCTACTGCTTCACTTATATCTTTTTTAGCACACTGTGCTTAGTATTTTTGAATAAATTCTCTCTTGCTTCACTTATATTATTTTGAGAGAATGAAGAAAAATTATGCTCATGATATTCACTTATATTTGTTTGAGCTTATCAAAAGCAACACATCAAAATTAGTCCCAAAGTGATAGATATCCAAGAAGGACATAATAAAAACTTTCATGAAGATCATTGGACAAAATAAACTTGATTCCTTGTAATAGTTTTGAGACATAATGATATGATATGTGAGCCATGTTAATGAGTAAGTATGCTTTAGAAGAATATTAGTGTTAAAGTTTGTGATTCCCTATGCAAGCACGAAAGTCAATAATTATGCAATGAAATTATATCCTACTTGTGGTGTATTATTCATGCTCAATGTTCGCTTATGAGATTATTCTTTTCATGGTTGGTCGCTTCCCAGTCTTTTGCTAGCCTTCATTTTGCACTAAGTATGATCTCTACTTGTGCATCCAAAATCCTTTATCCGGGTTTTGCCACATGAGTCCACCATACCTACATATATGCGGTATTCCCTTGCCGTTCTAAGAAAATTTGTATGTGCCATCTCTAATTTTCAAAATAATTTTCCCTTTTGTGTGCCCGTACCACTCGCGAGGCGGTGAGGGGTGGCCAATATTTTCCATGCTAGATGTGTTATTCTAACTATGAGTGTTTATTCACTTGTCATTGCACGAGAGTAAGGATAAGATATTAGGGATGCCCAGTCCCAAAATGAAAAAAGAAATTTACTTTACATTATCAAATAATAAATTCCTTGGAAAGTGTTGGTATGGAAGGCAACCGTGGATTCAGCTAGCCATGGTTTGTGAAAGTTTGGTGAAAAAGGAATAAACTTTATTTTGTGTTTGGGAACCGCATATGATATATCTAGCATGGAAAGTGTTGGGAACCTCAAGTCGTTCTCGTTGGTGGGAAAAGTATACCTCCCAAAAAAAATTATCTCTCAATTTAAGCTTTGAGCTCTGGCACCTCTACAAATCCCTACTTCCCTCTATGAAGGGCCTTTCTTTTACTTATGAAATGGTTGTTTCTGAATTTGAGTCTCCATCTTCTCTTACAAGCACCAACTAGGAAACACTATGATCGTACTTGAGCATTGGGTGTAACTAATATGCGAATGTGTTTCATGAATGGATCAATGGTAGAGCATAATGGGCTAGGCATAATTTATTTTAGCATTGATATTTTGAAAGACATGATTGCTTATTGATATGCTTGAGTATCTAAATTATTATGTCAAAACTAGACTATTTCTTTGAACCATATAAAAGTCCAAATGTCCATGCTATAAAGAAAAGAATATGATATGACATGATAGGCAGCATTCCACATCAAAAATTCTGTTTTTTATCACTTACCTACTCGAGGACGAGCAGGAGTTAAGCTTGGGGAAGCTGATACGTCTCCAACGTATCTATATATTTTTTATTGTTCCATGCTGTTATATTATTATTCTTGGATGTTTTACAATCATTTTATATCATTTTTTGGTACTAACCTATTGATACAGTGCCAAGTGCCAGTTGCTGTTTTCTGCATGTTTTTTACATCGCACGAAATCAATATCAAACGGAGCCCGAACACCGCAAAACTTTTTGGAGAATTTTTTATGGGCCAGAAGACACCTGATGGGCCAAGGCAGCACCTGGGGGTGCCCCGAGGGGGGCACAACCCACCAAGGCACGCCAGGCCCTCCCGGCGTGCCCAGGTGGGTTGTGCCCATCTCGGTGGCCTCCCGCGCCGCCTCTTTGCTCTATAAATACCCCAATATTCCAGAAACCCTAGGGGAGTCGATGAAATATTCATTCGGCCACCTTAGAGTCCAGAACCACCAGATCCAATCTAGACACCATCACGGAGGGGTTCACCACTTCCATTGGTGCCTCTCCGATGACGCGTGAGTAGTTCCTTGTAGACCTACCGGTCCGTAGTTAGTAGCTAGATGGTTTCCTCTCTCTCTCTCTTGATTATCAATACAATGGTCTCTTTGAGACCCATATGATGTAACTCTTTTTGCGGTGTGTTTGTTGGGATCCGATGAACTTTGAGTTTATGATCAGATCTAACTTTTTATATCCATGAAAGTATTTGAGTTTCTATGATATCTTATATGCATGATCTCTTATAGCCTCGTATTTCTTCTCCGATATTTGGGTTTTGTTTGGCCAACTTGATCTATTTATATTGCAATGGGAAGAGGTGCCAGGTAGTGGGTTCGATCTTACGGTGCTTGATCCTAGTGACAGAAAGGGAACCAACACGTATGTATCGTTGCTACTAAGGATAAAACGACGAGATCCATATCTAACGCCATAGATAAATGGATCTTGTCAACATCATGTCATCGTTCTTAATGCATTACTCCATTTTCCAAGAACTTAATATACTAGATGCATGCTGGATAGCAGTCGATGTGTGGAGTAATAGTAGTAGATGCAGGCAGGAGTCGGTCTACTGATCTTGGACGTGACGCCTATGTAATGATCATTGCCTGGATATCGTCATAATTATTTGAGGTTCTATCAATTTCCCAACAGTAATTTGTTTACCCACCGTTTGCTATCTTTCTCGAGAGAAGCCACAAGTGAAACCTACGGCCCCCGGGTCTTCTTTCTCATATATTGTCTTGCGATCTACTTTTCCTTTGCATTTTATTCAGATCTATTAAACCAAAAATACAAAAATACTTTGCTGCATGTTATTCTATTTACGATCTATTATTCCAATCTAGTACAAATTTCTGGCATCGTTACCCGAAAGGGATTGACACCCCTTTAAGACGTCGGGTTGCGAGGTGTTGTTATTTGTGTGTAGGTGTTGTTTACGTTGTCTTGCTTGGTTCTCCTACTGGTTGGATAACCTTGGTTTCATCACTGAGGGAAATATCTACCGTCGCTGTGCTACATCATCCCTTCCTCCTTGGGGAAATACTGACGTAGTCCTAGCAGACAGGAGTTTTTCTGGCAGTATAGTCAGAGAGCAATCAGCCACCTATGTAATTATGCATGTAATTGTTTACTTTGGTCGGTTCAAATGCCATGGTTGTATAGTAGCCATCTATGTAAGTGGATGTTTAATGTGGTTATGCAACCATGTCCATCTAGCCGGTCTATTCTCATAACACTTCCGAACTGCACGCACAACGCGAGGGCACTGCACAGATACTGCAACACAGAGACCAGTGAACTTCATGTTTGAAAAAACTGTACGTGTTGTTTTTTCGGTACCTTTTTGCTCTAGTTTTTTAACTGTTTATCGGAATTATGCGTGTAATATACCGTTGAAAAGCTATGGAGTAGACACAACTTCGCCATGTTGAACACTTTTCAAAATTCATCATAGTTTAAGAGCAGTTTCGAAAATCGTGCGGCTCATAACGAATGACAGCGAGTGTTTTTTTGCGTTTTTTTCTAAACCGCTCGTCGGAATGAAGCAAGTGATACACCGTTGGAAAGGTATCGTCGGCGCGCATCTTTTTTATACCAATTATTTTTTCTAATTCGCTACGGTTTAAGAGCAGCTTTCAATTTAACAAATCGCGGAATTATGTTTTTTCGAATTTTTTGCAAGTTTTGGTGCTGTTTTAGCTTCAGTTTTTTAACTGTTTGTTGAAACGAGGCGTGTGATACGCCGTTGGAAAGCTACGAATGAGGCGCAACTTTCATATGTGGAAATGTTTTTGAGATTCCTTACGGTTTATAGTTAATTTTGAAAATCATGCGGCTGACTATGAGAGGCAGCGGCCGTTTTTCGTGAAATTTTTACAAACCACTGGTCGAAATGATCCAAACGATACACCGTTGGAAAGATATCATCGAGACGCTACTTTTTCATGTAGAACACTCCCTCTAATTCATTACGGTTTAAGAGCAGTTTTGAAAATACAAAAACGCGGACACTTTGTTTTTCACGACACCAAAATCAACACGTGCACTGCATCGGACAGAAAATCGCACTTCTTCAAACCGAAAACCGCACTGCATCAGACAGTCAATTGAACGTCGTATATTTTCTCCTTTTTCTAACATTTTTACGCTTATTTGTGAACCTCATGGTCAAAGTTAGTGAACTGCATGGCCCACACTAGAGAACTGCATTTTTTTCGGTTGTTGAAAATGAATTGCATGGCAGAAACTAGTGGACTTCATCTAAAAAGAAACAAACTTCTTTTGTGTTGATTTTTTATTGTTTTTACAAAGGGGAACCATAGAAGTGCATTGCAAACATACATACACCGCCACACAACGCTGAATGAACTGCTTTTAAACAAAATCATACACATGTGCTTGAAAAACAACAAAAAACATCTGTGAAAAAGAGAAATCCATGCACCCTCAAACCTCACGAATGAGTTAAGCACGAAAATAGCACTAAGCACTGAACTATACTGTATCTCAGTGGAACGAAAATCACAAGCACACTACGTTGTGCTCGGGCTAGGGAAGAGGGGAGTACATCAAGGGAGAATAACAAGCGCCGGACATGTAAACGTGAACCCCATGGCACTCCACGTCGGTTTTGGAAGTCTACTGCAGCATCGCCCGTATGCTCTGCAAAAGGGCACCCGTGTGCACTGCAAAAATGAGAGAGAGAGAGAGAGAGAGAGAGAGAGAGAGAGAGAGAGAGAGAGAGAGAGAGCTGTCATGTGCATCTCCGCAAGTTGGATACCAGCTGACCGACAAGCAGACGAAGCAGGTGGAGAAGGGGGGGTCGGCTAGTTCGAACGAAGAGGAGGTTGGAGGCCGCAACTGGCGGAGGAGCAAGGAGCGGTGGGTCCCGGCACGGCCCCCACGCCTGAGGTGCTGCTGGTGGCGACACTGCACACCATCATTGGCTGTACCGCAAGTCGTCGTTGGCCGCACTACACGTCGTCATTGGATGTACTGCAAGGGGTGGAAGGAAGCTCGTCGGCAGCACATGGTGGATCTCGCCCACGATGAAGCAGAGCCCGCCCTGCTGCATCGACCGGTGGCACGCCACACCCTGGTTCTCGGTGCCATAGATCTCCGTGTACTGCAAAACAAAATTCAGCGAGCTGCAAAAAAAATTCAAAGGAACAACAAACAGGGAGGTAGATCCTATGACGGGTGACCTGCTGGTGTAGCAGGGAAGGAGGGGATGTAGGGAGGACCACGGCGGGGGTGGAACGGCTCGAACTCACTCGATCCTTGCGAGAAGAGGACGATGTAGAAGGGGAGAACCCGGATCCGGCACGGGGATCCATGGATCCGTAGCCTGGGTCACCATACCCAATAGCATGGGTCGGGGTCTTCTGCCGCAGAGGCATGGTGTTGCGCCGCGGCGGTGCAGAGTGGCGCAGCAGTGGTGGTGTGGTGGTGGCGGAAGGAGGAGGGGATTCCTGGAGCGTGCGTCGTGTGGAGGCGGCCATGATTGTCGGCGGCGTTAAAGGAAGGCTGGGGCCGTGGGGCAGAAGAAGGAGGAGCGGGGCGACAGGGGGGCCGCGGCTGCTCGGGATCGAGCGCCTGGGGAAAAATTGGAGGTGACCGAGGACGCCTGCGTCCCTTGCTGGAGCACCGTGCTCGTGGGGGTGGGGCTTGAGGTTGGTGGCACTGGGCTCTTGGCCTGGGTTTGCGGTCGGGAGGTGGGCGTCCGTGAGAAGGTGGGCGGGGTTTGACCAAGGAAGAAGGTGGGTTGTGGGGGGGG
>LR738711.1:480732160-480765263 GCA_902687465.1 Secale cereale
ATATATATATATATATATATATATGTTGTTTTGTACGCAATCCCATCGCACCACACGCACGTCTTATTAGCAGCAACCGTTTGTGTTATTATCGGTCTTAGCACACTTTTTTGATTACAGATCTGTTTGCCGCGTATCACACACATCTTCTTATATTGAACCATTTATGTTCTCTTGTCTCAACACAAACACTTCATGCGAGTGAACCATATGTTGTACATCGCACACATCTTGATCTGGCTGACCGTTTCTTTTGTGTTGCCTAATCACAAATAGTTCATCCGAGTGAACCGTATGCTGTACATCACACATGCCTTCATCTGGCGGCCCATTTCTTTTGTTCCTCCTCATCGCAAACAGTTAATTGAACTGAACCGCATGCCCATCATCGCACACTCAACCAAAATCTGAACCATGTTTGATGCATCCGTCATCGCAAATGTTTTGCACCTTTTTTGATGGTTTTTTACACCCCCGTTTGCGATTATGGCGTAGCACACAGTTTCGTCGAAGCGTCTCTGATCGTAGTGTCGTGTTAGCAGCATCCTGTAGTAGTGTATGCTCCTAACTTTCTTCCGAACAATTGGGTTGTATGTGAATTATCACAAAACTTCTCTCATCCCTATTAACATTGATGCGTTTGAAGCTGAGAGATTGGCTAATTACTTTTGATGTCAATTGAGAAAATGCTTTCACATATTTAGGACTACAAGTACTAGAATCATTGACTCGTTGCCTATAGTAGATAGAATGGAAAGAAGGCTCGCTGCTAGCTCATCCTTCTTAATGCAAGGGGCAGATTTCAATTGCTCAATTCTACACTTTTCTCTGCCAATGTATCTTGTTGTTGTTTGCATATTCCCCCCGGGGATCGTGAAGCAACCTAAAAGAAGCCAGAGGCAGTGTCTTTGGAGAAAGAACAAATAGGAGCTTGCCCCTTCTAGCTTCTTCAGACCTGGTTTGCACGCCAAACTCAAAGATGGGGGTAGGTATTTTGGATTTAGAAGTCCAAAATGAAGCTACTAAAGCATGGTAATAAATTTTATAAGAAGGAAGATGTGCCTTGGGTGAATCTTGTAAAATGCAAGTGTTTGGGGTGGATTGCCATGCTCTGGAGTCGGTTCATTTCATTATATAACATGTTTGGTTGGTTAGTTAGAATGACTGGATTGTCTAGGTGCGTCCATAGGTCGGATCGTCCCCTAGTTTGTTAGACAGGTTGGATCCTATACTCGATACGCAAGGTATGTACGGGAGACTTATCTACTCATTTAACAAATCTGATTTGGAATTCTTATTATCATGGGAGAGTTCCTCATGCAAAACCTCCGTGCGGGTATTATGGGTGGACATTCTTAATATATAATTATAGAGTTGTGACATAGGTTCAAGTTCATCAAAGAGACTCAATCCTCTTTTGGTTTGACAACTTGAAACTAGGTGATTTAGTGATGCCTCTACAGGAAAATTATATGTTTGTTTTCTTTTTCCCAACATGGGTTGTTGGGTCATAAAGATGTGGTGGAGTGTGAGGACATTACTGATATCTACTACACAACTTGTTCTTGTAGACTCGTGTTGGGCCTCCAAGCGCAGAGTTTGACAGAAGCAAATTTCCCTCAAGTGGATGACCTAAGGTTTATCAACCCGTGGGCGGCGTAGGATGAAGATGGTCTCTCTCAAACAACCCTGCAACCAAATATTAAAGAGCATCTTGTGTCCCCAACACACCCAATACAATGGTAAATTGCATAGGTGCACTAGTTCGGTGAAGAGATGGTGATAAAAGTATAGTATGGATGGTAGAGATATATTTTTATAATCTGAATAAATAAAAACAACAAGGTAGCAAGTGATAAAAGTGAGCACAAAGAGTATTTCAATGCTTGAAAACAAGGCCTAGGGTTCATACTTTCGCTGTTGCAATCCCTCAACAATAATAACATAATTAGATCATATAACAATCCCTCAACATGCAACAAATAATCACTCCAAAGTTCCTGTCACGGAGAACATAAGATAAAATTGTTTGTCGGGTACGAAACCACCTCAAAGTTTTTCTTTCTGATCAATCTTTTGAGCTATTCCTATAAGTGTCACAAACAACCCTAGAGTTCATACTATAAGAACACCGGATGATACACATCAACCAACCCTAATGTAACCTAGATACTCAAATGTCACCACAAGTATCCATGAGTTGATTATATGATATAATTCAAACAACTTCAGATTCATAATATACAATCCAACACCAAGAACTTCAAAGAGTGCCCCGAGATTTCTACCAGAGAAACGAAGACGGAAACATGCATCAATACCTATGTATAGATTACCCAAATGTCACTTCGGGAATCTGCGAGTTGAGTGCCAAGACATACATCAAGTGAATACATATAATACCTCATTGTCACCACGGGTATTCATATGCAAGACATATATGGAGTGTTCTTTCCAATAAATTATTCAATCCGATAATAGTGATAGAGAGGGAGAAACACCATATGATCCAACTATATCAACAAAGCTCATGGTACATCAAGATCGTGCCAAATCAAGAACACAACAGAGAGAGAGATAGAGAGAGAGAAAACACATAGATATGGTACAAACCCTCAGCCCCGAGGGTGGACTACTCCCTCCTCATCATGTTGGTCACTGGGATGATGAAGATGGCCTTTGGTGATGATTTCCCCCTCCGGCAAGGTACCTGAATGGGTCCTGATTGAGTTTTCATGGATACAGAGGCTTGCGGCGGCGGAACTTCTCATCTAGAGTTCTTTTGGGGGGTTTTGGTATTTATAGGAATTTTTGGCATCAGTTTCATATCAAGGGAGGCCACGACGGAGCGATAAGCTAGGTCACCCCTTCCTAGGGGGTAGGGCGCGCCTAGCGAGCGTGTGGTGTCCTCGTGGGTGTTATGGTCCTCCCATGAAGCTTCGGGGGTCTCTTTTGGTCCACAAAAAATCACCGTAAATTTTTGGCCCATCCCGAGAACTTTTATTTCTGCACAAAAAAACGACATCATGCTAGTTCTGCTGAAAACAACGTCAGTCCGGGTTAGTTTTAATCAAATCATAACAAAACCATATAAAATAGTTATAAACATGGCATGCATACTTCATAGATTATAGATATGTTGGAAACGTATCAGCATCCCCAAGCTTAATTCCTGCTCGTCCTCAAGTAGGTAAATAATAAAAGAATAATTTATGAAGTGCGAATGCTAGCATAGTGCATCCCTTTGACCAATGATAGTTCCAAACACTTTTTCTAGCATCACTATATATCATAAACAGTAGCTGATCCCATAAAAATTTTCATGATCAAGTAGCAAGATATTGACATGTTAAAGTATAGACCATAAACTTTCATGGAAACTAACAAACTACGTTCTCGACCATCAAACAATTGCAATTCATCTTATTTCAGGAAGCGTCTATGTAAGAACTTTGATTTAGAAAATTCCACATACTTAACTATCATATAGTCTTCCATGATTGCTGACACTGGACCATATTTTTAGAACAAACCATTTCAGTTGAACACATAGGAAGATAGCGCTTAATGTTTCGCCTCCCAACTTATTTATCATAGAGATAATTGTCAACAATAATAACTCATGATGACCTATAGTCAACTGGATATATGTGTCTGGATCTTTCGCCACCTCATGATGCTTGCAAACATAAAAAATGAAAACGGAATAGATAAGAACACTATTGACTCTTGCATAAAATTAAATACATGAAGTAAAAGGTAGGCCCTTCGAAGAGGGAAGCATATGTTGTCATACGCTTTTTATTTTTGGATGTGCAAACTCTTAATGCAAAAGAACGTCACTTTATATTGCCCATTGTGATAGAAACCTTTATTATGCACTCTGTCGCTTTTATTTCCTCACCATTACAAGTTTGTACAAAGCTTATTTTCCCTTACAATAAAACACCATACATATTTAGGAGCAATTTTTATTGCTTTTGCACTGATGACAACTTACTTGAAGGATCTTATTCAATCCATAAGTAAATATAGTGGACTCTCATGGCAAGAAACTATTTTTAAGGGATGTTTGATGCACAATTAGTATCTCTACTTAGTATAAAATTTTGGCTAGCAAAAGATTATGAGCAAGCACCGCATGGTAGAGGATCATGACAATATACCTTCTATGTGAATATAAGCAAACATAACTCATTATGTTGTCTTCCTTGTCCGACATCAACTATTTGATCAAGTTTGAAAATAATTAATGGGGGCTCACAATCATAGAAGATGTCCAAGATAGTATATTTATATGTGAAATTCTCTTCCTTCAATATTCTTTCATGAATTGTTCAAGTGACCAATGTTGTGTTTGCTAACTTTCAATAAATTTTACCACCTATACTTCTTATATGTGAAGTCATTACTCCCCATGGTACAAGGATATGAAACATATAAATTGGAATGTATGATATTCAATTCATTCAACCATTTACTCATAGGATATAAGTGAAGCAAAAGAGTAAATGACAAACTACTCCAAACAGATATAATTGGAGATCAATGAGTAGTGAAATAATTAAGTAGCTATGTGAAGATTATCTATCATTTAAAAATTTCAGATCTTAAGTATTTTATTCAAATAGCAAGCAAAACAAAATAAATCACATTCCAAGGATATCTCACATCAAGTGAAGAAGCAAAAACTTAGGCTCAACCAAGACTAACCGATAGTTGTTGAAGAAGGAAGGTGGGATGCCTATCGGGGCATCCCTAAGCTTAGATGCTTGAGACTTCTTGAAATATTTAACTTGGGATGCCTTGGGCATACCCAAGCTTGAGCTCTTGTGTCTCCTTAATTCCTCACATACCACGATTTTTCTAAATCTCAAAAAATTCATCCACACAAAACTCAACAAGAACTTGTGAGATGAGTTAGTATAACTCAATACAAAACATTATCATTCTCTACTGCATAAAATCACTAAATTTATAATTTTACATTGCATACTACACGCATCTGCATATTTAATACTCATATCCTCAAATAGAATCATTAAACAAGAAAACATATGCAAACAATGCAATCATAACAGCAATTTGTGTAAAATGAACAATCTGTAAAGGATTAAGGAAGATCCAAACTTATTTAACTCAAAAAATTATTAAAATTTACCACACTGTAGAGAATTTATCATTTCAAATTGTGTCAAAATTTCAAGATTTTATCACATTCTTAGTTTTCTCAGGAATTTTCGCAATAACAATAAGCTTTCTGTTTTGAAACAACTCATATACTTGCAAACAAAGCATGGTGAAGGCTATCCTAGGCACTTTTATTGAAATAAAAGATACAAAACCTTTTTATAAATAACAGCAAGAAAATCTAAACAAAGGAAAATGACGCTCCAAGTAAAACACATATCATGTGATGAATAAAAATACTGCTCCAAGTAAGATTACCGATAATGTTGAAGACGAAAGAGGGCATACTCAAGCTTAGTTGGTTGGATATTCCTTGAATATTACCTTGGGGTGCCTTGGGCATCCCCAAGCTTAGTGTCTTGCCACTCCTTATTTTACTCGTATCAATATCTGATATGTCCATTTTGCATCATGTTTTCTTGCTGTTATTTATGTTGTTATTATGCATAATAATGCTTTTTGGAGTAATTCTAATGCCTTTTCTCTCATAATTTGCAAGGTATGCACAAAGAGGGAGAATTCTAGGAGTTGGAAATCTGGACCTGAAAAAGCTATGTGAGGCCACCTATTATGTATAACTCGAAACAAGCTGAAACTTCATGGAGATTTTTTATGGATTATTTAAGAAAGACTGGAGCTGATAACCACCACAGGGGGGCCACCAGGTGGGCACAACCCACCTCGGCGCCCCAGGCCCCCCACGCGTGCCCTGGTGGGTTGTGCTCACCCAGGCCCATCTTCGGTGGCCATCTTCTAGTATATAAGCCATGTTGACCTAGAAAAAAATAAGGGGAAGACTTTCGGGATGGAGCGCCGCCGTCTCGAGGCGGAACTTGGGCAGGAGCACTTTTGCTCTCTGGCGGAGCGATTCCGCCCGGGGAACTTCCCTCCCGGAGGGCGAAATCATCATCACCAACAACTCTCCCATCTTGGGGAGGGCTATATTCATCAATATATTCACCAGCACCATCTCATCTCATACCCTAGTTCATCTCTTGTGATCAATCTTGTTACCAGAACTATAGATTGTTGCTTGTGGGTGACTAGTAGTGTTGATTACATCTTGTAGTTGATTACTATATGGTTTATTTGGTGGAAGATTATATGTTCAGATCCATTATGCTATATATTACCTCTCTGATCTTGAGCATGTTCATCACTTGTGAGTAGTTACCTTTGTTCTTGAGGTCACGGAAGAAATCATGTTGCAAGTAATCATGTGAATTTGATATGTGTTCGATATTTTGATAGTATGTATGTTGTGATTCCCTTAGTGGTGTCATGTGAACGTCGACTACATGACACTTCATCATATTTGGGCCTAAGGGAGTGCATTGTGGAGTAGTAATTAGATGGTGGGTTGCGAGACTGATAGAAGCTTAAACCCAAGTTTATGCACTATTCCGTAAGGGACCGATTGGATCCAAAAGTTTAATGCTATGGTTAGAATTTATTCTTAATACTTTTATCGTAGTTGCGGATGCTTGCGGGAGGGTAAATCATAAGTAGGAGGTTTGTTCAAGTAAGAACAACACCTAAGCATCAATCCAACCACATATCAAATTATCAAAGTAGCGAACACGAATTAAACCAACATGATGAAAGTGACTAGATGAAATTCCAGTGTACCCTCAAGAATGCTTTGCTTATTATAAGAGACCGTCTTGGCCTGTCCTTTGCATCAAAAGGATTGGGCTATATTGCTGGATACTTGATACTATTATTGTTACTTGCTCGTTACAAAATTATCTTGCTATCAAACTACTCTGCTACTCACAATTTCAGCACTTGCAGATATTACCTTACTGAGAAACACTTGTCAGTTCCTTCCGCTCCTCATTGGGTTCTACACTCTTACTTATAGAAAAGATCTACAATTTACCCCCTATACTTGTGGGTCATCAAGGCAATGTTCTGGCGCCGTTGCCGGGGAGTGAAGCGCTTCTGGTAAGTGGAAATTGGTAAGGAAACATTTATATAGTGTGCTGTATTTTTTTGTCACTTGTTACTATGGAGAACAATCGTTTGAGGTTTTTTTTCGGGGTATCTTCACCTCGACCAGAACCACGATTAGCTACCCCTCAACCCGCTGCACCTACTGAAAATATTGATTATGAGATCCCTTAGGGTATGATAGAACAACTGCTAGGTAATCCTTATGCAGGAGATGGAACCGTACATCCTAATATGCACTTGATATATGTGGAACAAATTTGTGGATTGTTTAAGCTTGCAAGTTTACCCAAAGATCAAGTTATGAAGAAGGTTTTTCCTTTATCTTTGAAGGAAAAATCATTAGTGTGGTATAGTCTATGTGATGATATTGGATCTTGGAACTGGAATCAATTAAAAATGGAGTTTCACCAAAAATAATATCCTATGCATCTAGTTCATCGTGATCGGAACTACATATATAATTTTTGGCCTCGTGAAGGATAAATTATCGCTCAAGCTTGAGGGAGGCTTAAGTCAATGTTATATTCATGCCCCAATCATGAGCTTTCAAGAGAAATTATTATTCAGAACTTTTATGCTCGGCTTTCTCATAATGATCGATCCATGCTCGACACTTCTTGTGCTCGTTCTTTTATGAAGAAAACTATTGAATTCCGGTGGGATCTTTTGGAAAGAGTTAAACGCAACTCTTAATATTGGGAACTCGATGAAGGTAAAGAGTCAGGTATTAAAGTTAAGTATGATTGTGTTAAATCTTTTATGGATACCGATGCTTTTCAAAAGTTTAGCACTAAATATGGACTGGACTCTGAGATAGTAGCCTCCTTTTCTGAATCTTTTGCTGCACATGTTGATCTCCCTAAAGAGAAGTGGTTCAAATATCACCCACTTGTTAAATAAGAAATTAAAGAACCGGTACCAGTTAAAGAAGAAACTATACTTTATAATGTTGATCGAGTTGTTCCTGCTGTTTACATTGAAAACCCACCTTTCCCTGTTACGATAAAGGAACATGCTAAAGTTTCAACTATGGTTAACCAAAGTTATATTAGAACACCTAAACCAGATGCACAAATTAAAGTAGAACCTAATATTGCTATGGTAAAGGATCTCTTGGAAGAAAATGTAGATGTGCATGTTATTTGCTTTAAAGAAGAGGCTGCTAGAATTGCCAAACCTGATAAAAGGGATAAACATAGACCTGTTGTTGGCATGCCCATTGTCTCGGTCAAAATTGGAGATCATTGCTATCATGGTTTATGTGACATAGGTGCTAGTGTGAGTGCTATTCCCTACTCTTTATACCAAGAAATTATGAATGACATAGCACGTGCAGAGATAGAAGACATTGATGTCACTATTAAACTGGCTAATAGAGACACTATATCACCAATTGGGATTGTTAGAGATGTGGAAGTCTTGTGTGGGAAGATAAAATACCCGACTGGTTTTCTTGTTCTTGGTTCCCCACAAGATGACTTCTGTCCCATTATCTTTGGTCGACCCTTCTTGAACACTGTTAATGCTAAAATAGATTGTCAGAAACAAACTGTCGGTGTTAGTTTTGGTAATGAGTCTCATGAATTTAATTTCTCCAAGTTTAATAGAAAGCTTCATGAAAAAGAACTACCTAGTAAAGATGAAATTATTGGTCTTGCTTCTATTGTTGTACCTCCTACTGATCCTCTAGAACAATATTTTCTAGACCATGAAAATGATTTACATATGCATGAAGGAAATGAAATATATGATATTTTCTTTGAGCAACGTCCTCTGCTTAAACACAATCTACCTATTGAAACTTTAGGAGGTCCTCCTCCACCTATAGGTGATCCAATGTTTGAATTAAAACAATTTCCTGACACTTTGAAATATGCTTATCTTGATGAAAATAAGATATATCCTAATATTAGTAGTGCTAACCTTTTAGAACATGAAAAATAAAGATTATTGAAAGTTCTAAGGAAGCACTGAGCTGCTATTGGATATACTCTTGATGATTTAAAGGGCATTAGTCCCACTCTGTGTCAGCATAAGATAAATATGGAACCTGATGCTAAACCAGTTGTCGATCATCAATGTCGGCTAAAACCGAAGATGGAAAAAGTGGTAAGAACAGGAATATTAAAACTTCTAGAAGCAGGTATAATCTATCCTATAGCTGATAGTGGATGGGTAAGTCCCATTCATTGTGTTCCTAAGAAGGGAGGTATTACTGTTGTTCCTAATGATAAGAATGAACTTATTCCACAAAGAATTGTTACAGGTTATAGAATGGTTATTGATTTTAGAAAATTAAATAAAGCAACTAGAAAAGATCATTACCCTTTGCCTTTTATTGATCAAGTTCTAGAAAGACTATCAAAGCACACACACTTTTGCTTCCTTGATGGATACTCTGGTTTTTCACAAATACCTGTTTCTCAACCTGACCAAGAAAATACTTCTTTTACTTGTCCCTTTGGAACTAATGCTTATAGACGTATGCCTTTTGGTATATGCAATGCACCTGCTACCTTTCAAAATGTATGACTGCGATATTCTCTGACTCTTGTGAAAAGATTGTAGAGGCTTTCATGGATGATTTCTCCGTTTATGGGAAGTCATTTGATGATTTTTTAAGCAATCATGATCGAGTTTTGCAGAGATGTGAACAAACAAGTCTTGTCTTGAATTGGGAGAAATGCCACTTTATGGTTAATGAAGGTATTGTTTTGGGTCATAAGATTTCTGAAAAAGGTATTGAAGTGGACAAAGCTAAGGTTGATGCAATTGAGAAAATGCCATGTCCCAAGGATATCAAAGGTATTCGTAATTTCTTAGGTCATGCTGGTTTCTACAGGAGATTTATCAAAGATTTTTCTAAATTTCTAGACCTCTCACTAACCTTTTACAAAAGGATGTTCCTTTTGTTTTTTATGATGATTGCTTTGAGGCCTTTGAAACACTTAAGAAAGCCTTAATTTATGCACCTATAGTTCAACCACCTGATTGGAACTTACCTTTTGAAAGTATGTGTGATGCTAGTGATTATGCTGTTGGTGCTGTTCTAGGACAAAGAGTTGATAAGAAACTGAATGTTATTCATTATGCTAGTAAAACTCTAGACAGTTCTCAAAAGAATTATGCTACTACTGAAAAAGAATTCTTAGCAGTTGTGCTTGCTTGTGACAAATTTAGATCTTACATTGTTGATTCAAAAGTAACTGTTCACGCCGACCATGCTGCTATTAAATATCTTATGGAAAAGAAAGATGCTAAACCTAGACTTATTCGGTGGGTTCTCTTGTTACAAGAATTTGATTTGCATATTATTGATAGAAAAGGAGATGAGAACCCCGTAGCTGATAACTTGTCTAGACTTGAAAATGTGCTTGATGACCCACTACCTATTGATGATAGTTTTCCTGATGAGCAGTTAGCTGCAATAAATGTAACTAATAGTACTCCTTGGTATGCTGACTATGCTAATTATATTGTTGCTAAATATTTACCATCCAATTTTACTTATCAACAGAATAAAAAGTTCTTTTATGACTTAAGACATTACTTTTGGGATCACCCGCATCTTTAGAAAGAAGGAGTAGATGATATTATTAGACATTGTGTACCTGAGCATGAATAGGGACAAATCCTTCGGAAGTATCACTCCGAAGCATATGGAGGACAACATGCTAGACATAGAACTGCTCACAAGGTATTGCAGTCTGGATTTTATTGGCCTACTCTCTTCAAAGATGCTCGTAAGTTCGTCTCATCCTATGATGAATGTCAAAGGATAGGTAATATTGGTAAGCGTCAAGAAATTCCTATGAATTATTCACTTTTTGTTGAACCATTTGATGTTTGGGAATTTGATTACATGGGACCTTTTCCTTCCTCTAATGGGTATACACATATTTTGGTTGCTGTTGATTATGTTACTAAATGGGTAGAAGCTATTCCAACCAGTAGTGCTGATCACAACACCTCTATTAAAATGCTTAAGGAAGTTATTTTCCCATGGTTTGGAGTTCCCAGATATTTAATGACTGATGGTGGTTCACACTTTATTCATGGTGCTTTCCGTAAAATGCTTGCTAAATATGATGTTAACCATAGAATTGTATCACCTTATCTTAGTAATAGAGAAATAAAATTAATTTTGCAAAAGACTGTCAATAGGTCTAGGAAGAAATGGTCCCAGAAATTAGATGATGCACTTTGGGATTATAGAACAACTTATAAAAATCCTATGGGCATGTCTCCTTATAAAATGGTTTATGGTAAAGCTTGTCATTTGCCTCTTGAGTTGGAACATAAAGCTTTTTGGGCAATCAAGGAACTCAACTATGATTTTAAACTTGCTGGTGAAAAGTGGTTATTTGATATTAGCTCATTAGATGAATGGAGAACCCAAGCTTATCAAAATGCCAAGTTATTTAAAGAAAAAGTTAAAAGATGGCACGATAAAAGAATCCAAAAGCGTGAGTTCAAAACCAGAGAATATGTTCTTTTGTACAACTCTCGTTTCAGGTTCTTTGCAGGCAAACTCCTCTCTAAATGGGAAGGCTCCTATGTTATCGAGGAGGTTTCTTGGTCTGGAGCCATCAAGATAAATAATTCCGAAGGAACTAACCCGGGGGTTGTTAACGGGCAACGAATAAAGCATTATATCTCAAGTATGCCCATTAATGTTGAAAGCAATACTATCCAAACTTTGACACCGGAGGAACACATAAAAGAATCCTCCCAGAACACTCCAGAATCATAAAAATAAGGAGGTCCGTGATACGGTAAGTAAACAGACTCCGAAAAATCAACAAAAATATTTTTTTATCAGTTTTGGAATATTTAAAAAAATAGGAAAATAATAAACTACCAGGAAGCGTACCCTGGTGGGCACAAGACACTAGGGCCTGGAGCGCCCAGGTGGGTTGTGCCCACCTCGGGTACCTTCCGGACTCCGTTTTCTACAGCTTGTTTCCCAAGATAAAATTTCTTTATATACTCCCCAAACATGTTAACCACTGTATCGCGGAGAAATCTTCTGTTTTCTTTTCTTGCTGTTTTCGGTCAGATCTACCAAGCTTGGCATCATGTCTTCCTCCTCCAACCCAATGGAAGAAGATGCTTGGCTAATGAAGATTGAGCTGAAGAAGGAAGAACCCGTAGAAGCTGTAAAAGGTGACAAGGGCAAGGAGGTTGTCAATGATCAAGCACCGGTGGTCGAGCAAGCACTACCAACAGAGGAGGAGGAAGAAGATATCCTTAAACCATACTATCCTCTTCTTACTCCTACTGAAATTGAGGCCTTCCGGATCACCGAAACGGTTCGTGTGCAGAATAAATATCTGATAACCCACAAGTATAGGGGATCACAACATTATCCGGTAAGTAAGAGTGTCGAACCCAACGAGGAGCTAAAGGTAGAACAAATATTCCCTTAAGTTCTATCGACCATCGATACAACTCTACGCACGCTTGACGTTCGCTTTACCTAGAACAAGTAAGAAACTAGAAGTACTTTGTAGGTGTAACGAGAGAGGTTTGAAAGAATATAAAGAGCACGTAAATAAAAATGAGGGGTTGTTTAGATAAAGAAGCAATAAAGTTAGTAATAGCGTGTGTGGAAAAGTGGTGGTAGGAGTTGCGGAATTGTCCCTGAGCAATTGACTACGTTACTAGACCGATAGCAAGTTTTATGTGGGAGAGGCCACTGCTAGCATGTCATCCCTGACTTGGAATTCTATGCACTTATGATTGGAACTATTAGCAAGCATCCATAACTTCTAACGTTCATTAAGGAAAAACCCAGCCATAGCATTAAGATATATTTGTCCCCCTTCAATCCCGTATGCATCATTTTCTATGCTAGGTTGAAGCTTCTGTCACTCTTGCCCTCCAATACATAGTCCGTTCAACATACAACTAACCCTATGGTGTGATCCACATGCACGCTCATACGATGGGCACCAAAGGACAGCAACATAACCACAAGCAAATTAAATCAATCATAGCAATTCACCAATCACCGATAGGACAACGAAGATCTACTCAGACATCATAGGATGGCTACACATCATTGGATAATAATATGAATCATAAACCACCATGATCAAGTAGAGGGTACAACGGGTTGCAGGAGAGAGTGGGCCGCTATAGATAGATGCGGGAAGGTGATGAAGATGTTGGTGAAGATGACGGAGGTGTTGGTGTTGATCGCCATCGCACGATGATGGCCCCGACAGCGTTCCGGCACCACCTGAAGCGAGGGGGAGAGAGCACCCATCCTTCTCCTTCTTCCTTGACCTTCTCCCTAGATGGGAGAAGGGATTCCCCTCTGGTCCATGGCCTCCATGGCGGCGGAGGGGCAAGAGCCCCTCCGAGATTGGATCAGTCTCTCCGTCTCTCTCTTTTTCTACGTTCCCAGATTCTGGCCTTTCGCCGTTTCTTATATTCCCGGAGATCCGTAACTCCGATTGGGCTGAATTTTTGACACGATTTGTATCCAGATATTAGATTTCTTGCGGCGAAAGAAGGGAACCAACCGCCTTACGGGGTGGCCACGAGGGCCGAGGGCGCGCCCCCTGCCTCGTGGCCCCCTATGGCATCGTCTCACGTTGATTCTTCTTCCCAAAATTCATAAATATTCCAAACAAAATCTCCATCAGTTTTTATCCCGTTTGGACTCCGTTTGATATGGATATTCTGCGAAACAAAAAACATGCAACAAACAGGAACTAGCACTGGGCACTGGATCAATATGTTTGTCCCAAAAATAGT
Source organism: Secale cereale (assembly GCA_902687465.1). Classification (NCBI taxonomy): domain Eukaryota; kingdom Viridiplantae; phylum Streptophyta; class Magnoliopsida; order Poales; family Poaceae; genus Secale; species Secale cereale. The sequence continues at coordinate 480,746,072 of LR738711.1, forward strand.
ATAAAAAGTTGCCAAAGTATATGAAAGTTGTATAATATTGGCATGGAACAATAAAAAATTATAGATACGACGGAGACGTATCAGGATACCCAAGCTTATTTCCTGCTCGTCCTCGAGTAGGTAAATGATAAGAAAAAGATAATTTTTGATGTGTAATGCTACCTAGCATAATCTTGATCAAGTAATCTAATCATGGCATGAATATTAAGACACGAGTGATTCAAAGCAATAGTCTATCATTTGACGTAAAATAATTTAATACTCGGGCATCCCAACAGAGAATCAAGTCTTTCAAAATATCAATGCTAAAGAACATTATCCCTACAAAATCATATAGTCTTTTATGCTCCCTTTTCTTAACACAAGGTACCCCTCGTGCCCATCCCGGTGTCAGCCAAGCAATTGTTTTCATACTTTACCTTTTCTAACCTTTTAAACTCTTCATGCAATACATGAGCGTGAGCCATGGACATAGCACTATGGGTGGAATAGAAGGTGGTAGTAGACAAAAGTAGGGAGAAAGTCTCACATCGATTAGGAAAATTAATGGACTATGGAGATGTCCATCAATTGATATCAATGTGAGTGAGTAGGGATTGCAATGTAACGGATGCACCAGAGCTATAAGTGTATGAAAGCTCAAAGGAAAACCAGTGGGTGTGCATCAACTTGCTTGCTCGTGAAAACCTAGGGCAATTTGAGGAAGCCCATCGTTGGAATATACAAGCCAAGTTCTATAATGAAAAAATCCCAGTAGTATATGAAAGTGACAAAATAAGAGGCTCTCTATCATAAAGATCATGGTGCTACTTTGAAGCACAAGTGTGGAAAAAAGATAGTAGCATTGTCCCCTTTTTTCTTTTTTTCTTTTTTTGTGCCTTCCTTTTTTTTGCCTTTCTCTTTTTTATTTGGCCTTTTTTGGGACAATACTCTAATAATGATGATCATCACAGTTTTATTTACTTACGACTCAATATTACAACTCGATACTAGAACAAAAATATGACTCTATATGAATGCCTCCAACGGTGTACCGGGATGTGCAATGATCCAACATAGCAATGACATCAAAAAACGGACAAGCCATGAAAACATCATGCTAGCTGTCTTACGATCATGCAAAGCAATATGACAATGATGGTGCGTGTCATAACAAACAGAACGGTGGAGTTACATGGCAATATATCTCGGAATGGCTATGGAAATGCCATAATAGGTAGGTATGGTGGCTGTTTTGAGGAAGGATATAAGGTGGTTTGATGCACCGGCGAAAGTTGCGCGGTACTAGAGTGGCTAGCAAGGTGGAAGGGTGAGAGTGCGTATAATCCATGGACTCAACATTAGTCATAAATAACTCACATACTTATTGCGAAAAATCTATTAGCCCTCGAAGCAAAGTACTACGATGCATGCTCCTAGATGGAGGTTGGTAGGAGTTAACCATCACGCGCCCCCGACCTTCACGTAATGATAATCAATCAAAATACAATGTGCGCCAATTTGGTTACATAGTTAGGAGACCATATGTGCATGCTTCGGGAATCACAAACCTTATCACCAATATTTTTACTAGACCACAATCATTCACTAGTATCTCCCACATATTAGCATCTCTATATCGCAAAACTATTTCAAGGAATCAAACATATCATATTCAGCGATCTACAAGTTTATGTAGGATTTTATTACTAACCATGTGAATGACCAATTCCTGTCAACTCTCTAAATAGATATAAGTGAAGCAAGAGAGTTTTAATTCTTTCTAAAAAAGATATGCCCACACTCTAACAAATATAAGTGAAGTAAAAGAGCATTCTACAAATGGCCGTTTTCTATGTGAAGAGAAACATGCAATCCAAACTTCAAATGATAGAAGTGAAGCACATGAAGCATTCTATAAAGCCACACTCAAAAGATATAAGTGAAGTGCAAAGAGCATTCTATAAATCGACCAAGGACTATCTCATACCAGCATGGTGCATTTATTAAAAGAAAAATAGAAAGCACACGATGCTCCAAGAGTTTACGCATATCATGTGAACGAAACGAATCCGAAAACATACCGATACTTGTTGAAGAAAGATGGGATACCTTCAGGGGCATCCCCAAGATTAGACGCTTGAGTTTCCTTGAATATTTACTTGGGGTGCCTTGGGCATACCCAAGCTTGAGCTCTTGCCTCTCCTCCTTCTTCTCACAACGAGACCTCCTCGATCTTTGAACACTTCATCCACACAAAACTTAACCGAACTTTTAGTGGCGGGGTTAGTGCATATGATCAATGAAATCCCATCATGTACCGCTCTAACATTATTGTATAATTATGAACAAACATTACCCACTGTATGCTATCACAATTCTATGGTCCCAAGTCAAGGAGGCTTCAACAAGAACTCAAACATATGCAAATAATGAAGCTATAACAGCAATATATGAAAACAGGATAGTCTGTAAAGATTTGAAAATCCACCATACTTCTGTAACCCTAAAAATTCTGTAATAATTAGAAAAAAAATAAAAAATTTGTATAGAAAGGCTTTGCAAAAAGTTTCAGGTCCTTTTGACGTTCCAGTAAAAAAATTAAAATCTCGCACTACAGCCAAAGTTTCTGTTTTTGCACCGCACAAACCAACAAGCAGTTTAATCATCCTAAAGGAAACTCTTGGCACATTATTTTTATAGTACAATGGAATTGTAAAAGGGGATAATTATTTTTGTTGAAAAGTTTATGTAATCAAGGTTCACAAAGTTTCCATGGGCATGAACAAACTTCAAGGCTAGCTCCCACTTTAACAATGCTCGTCTTTCTCACTTTCGCTTTTCTTTTTGAAAAAGTTTTAGGTTCCCTTCTTTATTTTTTTTGTTTTTAAACTTTATAAAAGCACACAACAGAAATAAATGACTCTCTAAAACTTCCGGGTTGTCTCCCTGGCAGCGCTTTCTTTAAAGCCATTAAGCTAGGCATATAGTGCTCAAGTAATGGATCCACCCGGATCCCAAAGTATATCAAAGCCAATTTTAATTAAAAATGATTAGTGATTTAGTAGTGAGCACAAAGTTACATATATCATGCAACAACGAAGTCTAACTCTTCCTATGCATCGGCATGTCATAAAATAATAATTCATGCACACATAGTAAAGGCCAATGCATAGTATAATCTGTTTCTTGCAATTTTATCATATTGGAAACATAGGGAGGCGGAGATGTAGTTCCTCTCTCATAATAATTGCAAGTAGGAGCAACAAGCACATGCATAATATATCTATTAAAATCATCATGTGTAGTAGTAGAATGCAACCCATCAATATAATCCTTAATAAGGGCAAACTTCTCCGATATAGTGTAGTCGAGAGAATTCAAAAAGATATTAGGACTATCATGTGTGGGTGCAAAAGAAACTATCTCATGTTTAACATAAGGAACTATAGCAAGTTCATCTCCATAAGCATAATTCATATTGGCATCTTGGTCACAAGCATAGCAAGCATCATCAAAAAGGGATATTTCAAACGAATCTAAGGGATCATAGCAATCATCATAGCATTCATCCTTCGGTAAGCACGAAAGGAAATTAAACAATGTATGAGTTGAAGAGTTACGCTCATTAGAAGGTGGGCATGGGTAGCTAATCTGCTCTTCCTCCTTTTGTTCTTTGCTCTCCTCCTCATCTTTTTCATCTAATGAGTTCACAGTGTCATCAATTCCTTCTTCCATAGTTTCCTGCAAAATATTAGTCTCTTCTTGGACATGGGAGACCTTCTCAATAAATGCATCAATATTGGCATTGTATTCCTAATTCAAATAGCAATATTCAAATATAGCAAGATTTTCATGCCTATAAACATCATCATCAAAAGCATCATACTTTTTAAACAGAGATTCAATTTCATAAGCACCCTTAAAAGCATATATAACATTAGCATAAGAAGCTAAGGTTTCATTATCATTAAATTCGCATGAAAAGGGAAGGTGTGGAGCCTTCATCCTAGAGCAACAAGTATAATCATATCTCAAGCATAGTTGCCGAGCATACCAATGCAACATATTAATTTGATCCCATAACAATTTCCCTTTATGAGTCAAGCGATAATCCCTAAAGTATTCACGTTGATCCAACGTTACTCCCATTATATAGTTGAATGGGGTCTTCTCAGGATTATCAAAGTAGTACATAATATCTTTCACATAATGAGCATCGAGGGTTTTAGGAGGTTCCCCATCTCCATGATTAGCAAGTACACCTATTTATTTTTGGTATTTCGCGTTCCATATCCATAACTAAAGATAGAGAACAACTCAGAACAACAAATAAAATCTACTTAGTGATAAAGAAAACAATCACCCACGAGAATATTCACCCCACGCCATTGCTCCCCGGCAACGGCACCAGAAAACGGTCTTGATAACCCACAAGTATAGGGGATCGCAATAGTTTTCGATAAGTAAGAGTGTTGAACCCAATGAGGAGCTAAAGGTAGAACAAATATTCCCTCAAGTTCTATCGACCATCGATACAACTCTACGCACGCTTGACGTTCGCTTTACCTAGAACAAGTATGAAACTAGAAGTACTTTGTAGGTGTAACGAGAGAGGTTTGCAAGAATATAAAGAGCACATAAATAAAAACGAGGGGTTGTTTAGATAAAGAAGAAGTAAAGTTAGTAATAGCGAGTGTGGGAAAGTGGTGGTAGGAGTTGCGAAATTGCCCCTAAGCAATTGACTATGTTACTAGACCGATAGCAAGTTTTACGTGGGAGAGGCCACTGCTAGCATGTCATCCCCGACTTGGAATTCTATGCACTTATGATTGGAACTATTAGCAGGCATCCAAAACTACTAACGTTCATTAAGGTAAAACCCAACCATAGCATTAAGATATATTGGTCCCCCTTCAATCCCGTATGCATCAATTTCTATGCTAGGTTGAAGCTTCTGTCACTCTAGCCCACCAATACATAGTCCGATCAACATACAAATAACCCTATGGTGTGATCTAGACGCACGCTCATATGAAGGGCACCAAAGGATAGCAACATAACCACAAGCAAATTAAATCAATCATAGCAATTCACCAATCACCGATAGGACAACGAAAATCTACTCACACATCATAGGATGGCAACACATCATTGGATAATAATATAAAGCATAAACCACCATGATCAAGTAGAGGGTACAGCAGGTTGTTAGAGAGAGTGGACCGCTGTAGATAGACGGGGGAAGGTGATGAAGATGTTGGTGAAGATGACGGAGGTGTTGGTGTAGATCGCCGTCGCATGATGATGGCCCCGACAGCGTTCCGGCGCCACTGGAAGCTGGGGGGGGGGGGAGAGCCCCACTCCTTCTCCTGCTTCTTTGACCTTCTCCCTAGATGGGAGAAGGGTTTCCCCTCTGGTCCATGGCCTCCATGGCGGCGGAGGGGCGAGAGCCCCTCCGAGATTGGATCTGTCTCTCTTTGTTTATGCGTTCCCAGATTCTGGCCTTTCACCGTTTCATATATTCCCGGAGAACCGTAACTCCGATTGGGATGAATTTTTGACACGATTTGTATCCGGATATTAGCTTTCTTGCGGCGAAAGAAGGGCACCAACCACCTTACGGGGTGACCACGAGGGCCGAGGGCGCCCCCCTGCCTTGTGGCCCCCTCGGGCATCGTCTCGTGTTGTTTATTCTTCCCAAAATTCATAAATATTCGAAAAAAATCTCCGTCACTTTTTATCCCATTTGGACTCCGTTTGATATGGATATTCTGCAAAACAAAAAACATGCAACAAACAGGAATTGACACTGGGCACATGATCAATATGTTAGTCCCAAAAATTGTATAAAAATTTGCCAAAGTATATGAAAGTTGTATAATATTGGCATGGAACAATCAAAAATTATACATACGACGGAGACTTATCAATATCTCACTCGTGAAAATATTCTTCATCGAGAGCACATCGCCTTCCTTCGGAGCGTCATCCGTAGACTGGAGAACCACTTGATCTTGAAGGATGATACCACAACTCCATCACCACCACCATCTTCTTCACCACTGAAAGAAAACTGAGTATTGGGTATGGGCACTCCCCCTGGCTTTCGCTAAGCTTGGGGGAGGTGCCCCGGTATCGTATCATCCCTACTATCCTTGTGCATTTACTGATCTTAGTTCTATCTTTTGCTTTAGAATAAATGAAAGTTTAGTTCGATCCTTTCTCTTTGAGTTTGCTTAGTGATCTATATTCGTAATCGTGTGCGAGATATATAATAAAGTTTAAGTTTGAGTTTTTACTTTCTTTATTTCTTGTTGCAATAAAAAGAAAAGTTATAATTGATTGAACAAAAAGAAAGGAAATAAATTAAGATGATTCATGTCGCTTAAAGCTACTCGGGCTTTCCCCAAAGAGGAAGGGATGATGCAGCACAGTGGTGGTAGGTATTTCCCTCAGATGTGAAACCAAGGTTATCGAACTAGTAGGAGAACCATGCAACACAACGTAAACAACACCCGCACACAAATAACAACACCTCGCAACCCCACGTGTTAATGGGGTTGTCAATCCCTTTCGGGTAACGAATGTGAGAGAGATATAAATATTGCTAGATTGGTTGATAAATAAGATAAATTGCAGCAGGGTATTTTTGGGTTTTTGGTTTAGTAGATCTGAAAATAAAAGCAAAGGCAAATATATCGCAAAGGCAAATATATGAGAAAGAAGACGCAGGGGCCGTAGGTTTCACTAGTGTCTTCTTTCGAGAAAAATAGCAACGGTGGGTGAATAAATTACTGTTGGGAAATTCATAGAACTTCAAATAATCATGACGATATCCAGGCAATGATCATTACATATGCATCACATCCAAGATTAGTAGACCGACTCCTGCCTGCATCTACTACTATTACTCCACACATCGACCGCTATCCAGCATGCATCTAGTGTATTAAGTTTATGGAAGACATGATATAGACAAGATCCGTATATCTATGGCGTTAGATATGAATCATGTCTTTTTATCCTTAGTGGCAACGATACATACGTGTTGGTTCCCCTTCTATCACTGGGATCAAGCACCGTAGGATCGAACCTACTACCGGGCACCTCTTCCCATTGCAAGATAAATATATTAAGTTGGCCAAACAAAACCCAATATCAAAGAAGAAATATGAGGCTATAAGCAATCATGCATATAAGAGATCAAAGAAACTCAAATAATTTTCATGGGTATAAAAAGATAGATCTGATCATAAACTCAAAGTTCATTGGATGCCAACAAACACACCGCAAAAAGAGTTACATCATACGGATCTCCAAGAGACCATTGTATTGAGAATCAAAGGAGAGAGAGGAAGCCATCTAGCTACTAACTACGGACCCGAAGGTCTACAAGGAACTACTCATGCATCATCGGAGAGGCACCAATGGAAGTGGTGAACCCCTCCGTGATGGTGTCTAGATTGGATCCGGTGTTTCTGGAATCTGCGACGGCTGGATGAATATTTCATCGACTCCCCTAGGGTTTTGGGAATATTGGGGTATTTATAGAGCAAAGAGGCGGTCCGAGGGGCACCCGAGGTGGGCACAACCCACCATGGCGCGCCTGGGTCTCCTGGCATGCCCTGGTGGGTTGTCCCCTCCCCGGGACTCCCCCCAGGTGCCACTAAGGCCCAATGTCTTCCTTCTGGCCCAGAAAAATCACAAAAATAGTTTCGCCGTGTTTGGGCTCTGTTTGATATTGATTTCCTGCAATGTAAAAAACATGCAGAAAACAACAACTGGCACTTGGCACTATGTCAATAGGTTAGTACCAAAAAATGATATAAAATGACCATAAAATGATTGTAAAACATCTAAGAATGATAATATAACAACATTGAACAATTAAAAATTATAGATACATTGGAGACGTATCAGCATCCCCAAGCTTAACTCCTACACGTCCTCGAGTAGGTAAGTGATAAGAACATAATTTTTGATGTGGAGTTTTGTTTATCAAGTCATATCATATTGTTTTCTTTATAGCATGGACATTTGGACTTTTATATGGTTCAAAGCAATAATCTAGTTTTGATATAATAATTTAGATACTCAAGCATATCAACAAGCAAGCATGTCTTTCAAAATATCAATGCTAAAATAAGTTATCCCTAGCCCATTATGCTCTATCATTGATCCATTCATGAAACACACTCGCATATTAGTTACATCCAATGCTCAAGTACGATCATAGCGTTTCCTAGTTGGTGCTTGTAAGAGAAGATGGAGACTCAAATTCAAAAATAAAAAAATGCATAAGTAGAAGAAAGGCCCTTCGCAGAGGGAAGTAGGGATTTGTAGAGGTGCGAGAGCTCAAAGCTTAAATTGAGAGATAATTTTTGTGTGTGGGAGGTATACTTTTCCCACCAACGAGAACGACTTGAGGTTCCCAACACCTTGCATGCTAGATATATCATAGGCAGTTCACAAACAAAAAATAAAGTTTATTCCTTTTCCACCAAACTTTTACAAGCCATTGCTAGCTGAATCCACGGCTGCCTTCCATACCAACACTTTCCAAGGAATTTATTATTTGACAACATAAAGTAATTTTTTTCATTTCGGGACTCAGCGTCCCAAATACCTTTGCCGTACTCTCGTGCAATGACAAGTGAATAAACGCTCATCCTGAGAATAACACATCCAACATGTATATTGGCCACCCTCATCGCCTCGCGAGCGGTACGGACACACAAAAGGGAAATTTATTTTGAAAATTTGAGATGGCACATACAAATTTGCTTAGAACGGCAAGGAAATACTGCATATAGGTAGGTATGGTGTACTCATATGGAAAAAGTGGGATAAAGGATTTGGATGCATAAGTAGAGCTCATACTTAGTGCAAAATTAAGGTTAGCAAAAGACTGGGCAGCGACCAACCATGAAACAACTAATCTCGTAAGCGAACACTGAGCATAAATAACACCGAATAATGCACCACAAGTAGGATATAATTTCATTGCATAAGTATTGACTTTCGTGCTTGCATAGGGAATCACCAACCTCAACACTAGTATTCTTACTAAAGCACAATTACTCATCAACACGACTCACATATCATATCATCATGTCTCAAAACTATTACAAGGAATCAAGTTTATTTTGTCCAATGATCTTCATGACATTCTTTTCTTTATCCTTCTTGGATATCTATCACTTTGGGACTAATTTTCATGTGTTGCTTTTGATAAGCTCAAAAAAAAATAAGTGAAGATCATGAGCATAACAATTTTCTTTCTTTCTCTCAAAATGATATAAGTGAAGCAAGAGCTAACTCTCAAATAAATCTAAGTGAAGAAAGATAGTATTTCTTCAAAAATAACTAAGCACATAGTGCTCAAAAAGATATAAGTGAAGCACTAGAGCAAGTCCTAGCTCATAAAAGATTTAAGTGAAGCATAGAGAGCTATTCTAACAAGTCATGGCATAATTTTGGCTCTCTCAAATAGGTGTGTACAGCTAGGATTGATGACTTAAAGATCAAAATAAAACAAGCAAAGACTCATATCATACAAGACGCTCCAAGGAAAACGCATATCATGTGACAAATATAAATATAGTTTCAAGTGAAATACCGATAGTTGTTGGAAGAAAGTGTGGATGCCACTTGGGGGCATCCCCAAGCTTAGTTGGTTGCTCATTCTTGGATAATAGCTTGGGATGTCGGGGCATCCCCAAGCTTAGGCTCTTACATCCTTCCTTTATCCATTGTAAGATAACCCAAAACTTGAAAACTTCAATCACACAAAACTTCAACAAAACCTTCGTGAGATCCGTTAGTGAAAGAAAGCAAACCACTACTGTAAGTATTGTATCAAACCAATTCATATTTTGTTTTTGTATTATATCTACTGTATTCCAACTTTTATATGGCAAAAACTCATCAATGAAAACCATAGAGCCATCAAAATAAGCACACAACACAAAGAAAACAGAATATGTCAGAAATAAAACAGTATGTAGTAATCTGAAAGTTTCAAAAACTTCTGGACCTCTAAAAATCTTGAATAAATAGGTCCATGTGAGCAATTTGTATATTAATCTTCTGTAAAAAGAATCAACTAAAAAGCACTTTATGTTAAAAATGGGAATTTTTCTCGTGAGCGCAAAGTTTCTGTCATTTTCAGCAAGATCAAACAACTATCACCCAAGAAGATCCTATCGGTTCTACTTGGCACAAACACTAGTTAAAACACAAAAAACACAATAATACGAGTAGCATAATTATGTAAACACTCAAGAACAGCAAGCAAAAAGGCAAAAATAATTTTTATTCATTGGGTTGCCTCCCAACAAGCTCTTTCTTTATAGCCATTAAGACAGGCTTGAGATTTCAATGATGCTCACATGAAAGACAAGAGTTGAAGCACAAAAAGAGCATCATGAAGCACATGACAAACACATTTAAGTCTAACATACTTCCTATGCATAGGCATTTTGTAGGCAACCAAATTGTCAAGACAAGAAACATCTAGCATATGCAAGGAAGAACAAAGAAACAATAACAATCTCAACATAACGAGAGGTAATTTAGTAACATGAAAATTTCTACAACCATATTTTCCTCTCTCATGATAGTTACATGTAGGATCATACTCAAATTCAACAATATAACTATAACATAATTTTTTTCTTCATGATCCACATGCATAGAAGTCTTATAACATTTCAAGATAGTGGGGTTAACATCAACTAAAGTCATGACCTCTCCAGACCCACTTTCAATATTATTGCAAATATTATTATCAATATCATAATCATCTTGAGGCTTAAATAAATTTTGAAGATGACAAGAAGAACCACCCCAATCATGATCATTGTAATAAGTAGAGGACATATCAAAATTAGCATCCCAAAGCTTGGGGTTTTGCATATTACTAGCATAATTGACATCAATAGAATTTATTATAACACCATTGCAATCATGCTTTTCATACAAGAAGCTATCATGAATCACTTCATAATTTTCTTCTTTTATCACTTCATCACAATTATCGGATTCATGAATCTCAAGCAAAACTTCATAAAGATAATCTAGTGCGCTCAATTCACTAGCAATTGGTTCAACATAATTGGATCTTTTAAAAAGATTGGCAAGTGGATGAGGATCCATATCAATAGAATTTTAGCAAGCGAAGATGCAAGTAAATAGAAGACACATGGCAACACAAGCACACATTATTTTGGTATTGGAAAAATCACACAACTTAGTGTTCTCCTGCGTCATCTTGACCAGTTGTAAACAAGAACACAAGTAGGTGATAGAGCCGATCGGATAACAGCGAATGAAAAAGAGGGCGAATAAAAATGCCAAATATTTGTGAAGTGTGGGAGAGAAAAATGAGAGACAAATGTAAAATAATGTAAATTGCGAGAGGATGAGATTTTTGATTAGGAACCTGGTTATGTTGAAGATCCTCCCCGACAACGGCGCCAAAAATTCCTTTTGATGTCGCTTAAAGCTACGTCGGTTTTTCCCCAAAGAGGAAGGGATGATGTAGTACAACGGTGGTAGGTATTTCCCTCATATGTGAAACCAAGGTTATCGAATCAGTAGGAGAACCAAGCAACACAACGCAAACAACACCTGCACACAAATAACAACACCTCGCAACCCGACGTGTTAAAGGGGTTGTCAATCCCTTTCGGGTAACGCACGTGAGAGATATATAAATATTGGTAGGTTGGTTGATAAATAAGATAAATTGCAGCAAGTTATTTTTGGGTTTTTGATTTAGTAGATCTGAAAATAAATGCAAAGGCAAATAGACCGCAAAGGGAAATATGTGATAAAGAAGACCCCGGGGCCGCAGGTTTCACTAGTGGCTTCTCTCGAGAAAAATAGCAATGGTGGGTGAACAAATTACTATTGGGCAATTGATAGAACTTCAAATAATCCTGATGATATCTAGGCAATGATCATTACATAGGCATCACGTCCAAGATTAGTAGACCGACTCCTGCCTGCATCTACTACTATTACTCCACACATCGACCGCTATCCAGCATGCATCTAGTGCACTAAGTTCATGGAAAAACGGAGTAATGCATTAAGAACGATGACATGATGTAGACAAGATCCGTATATCTATGGCGTTAGATATGAATCTCGTCCTTTTATCCTTAGTGGCAACGATACATATGTGTCGGTTCCCCTTCTGTCACTTGGATCAAACACCGTAAGATCGAATCCACTACCGGGTACCTCTTCCCATTGAAAGATAAATAGATCAAGTTGGCCAAACAAAACCTAATACCGGAGAAGAAATACGAGGCTATAAGTAATCATGCATATAAGAGATCAAAGAAACTCAAATAACTTTCATGGATATAAAAAGATAGATCTGATCATAAACTCAAAGTTCATCGGATCCGAACAAACACACTGCAAAAAGAGTTACATCATATGGATTTCCAAGAGACCATTGTATTGAGAATCAAAAGAGAGAGAGAGAGAGAGAGAGGAAGCCATCTAGATACTAACTACGGACCCGAAGGTCTACAAGGAACTACTCAAGCATCAATGGAGAGGCACTAATGGAAGTGGTGAACCCCTCCGTGATGGTATCTAGATTGGATCTGGTGTTTCTGGACTCTGCGGCGGCTGGATGAATATTTCGTCGACTCCCCTAGGGTTTTGGGAATATTGGGGTATTTATAGAGCAAATAGGCAGTCCGGGGGCACCCAAGGTAGGCACAACCCACCAGGGTGTGCCTGGGCCTCCTTGCGCGCCCTGGTGGGTTGTCCCCTCCTCGGGACTCCCCCCATGTGCCACCAGGGCCCAATGTCTTCCTTGTGGCCCAGAAAAAATCACAAAAATGGTTTCGCGGTGTTTGGCATCCGTTTGATATTGATTTCCTCCGATGTAAAAACATGCAGAAAACAACAACCGGCACTTGGCACTATGTTAATAGGTTAGTACCAAAAAATGATATAAAATGATTGTAAAACATCCAAGAATGATAATATAACAGCATGGAACAATCAAAAATTATAGATACGTTGGAGATGTATCAATGATCATATGCTAATCTTATAGTAGGTGATGGCACCACATAAGGAAAAGTATAAGTAGAAATTTTTACTAGAGATTGACAAACATAGCATTGGTCAATGATGCAACTCATGAAATAATTAATAAGGGAAGAGAAGATTCACATATAATTATACTATCCTAGAAATCTTTTGTGATTGTGAGCCCCCATCAAAATATTATATGCCAAAATTGTTGACGTTGGACAAGGAAGACAACTTAATGGTTTATGTTTGTTCATATTCACATAGAAGTCATATTGTCATAGATCCTTTAACATGTGGTGCTTGCCCAATATATTTTCTAGCCAAAAATTCCGCACTAAGTAGAGATACTACTTGTGCATCCAAAAACCCTTGAACCCAAACCTTTTTCGAGAGTCCACCATACACTATGGATTGAGTAAGATCCTTCAAGTAAGTTTTCATCGATGCAATAAGGCAATACAAATTGGTTCTAAGAGTGTGAGATCATTTAGTTAAAGAGAAAATTGAGCATTGCACGAACTTGTGATAGTGAAGAATAAAAGCGACAGACTGCATAATAAAGGTTGATATCACAAGGGGCAATGCAACGTGATGTTCATTTGCACTAAGGGATTGAGCATACAAACAAATAAGCGCATGGCAACCTCTGCTTCCCTCTGCGAAGGGCCTATCTTTTACTTTTATGCAAAGATTCAAAGTTTTCTCTCTATTCCTTTTTATTTTTATCCTTTGGCAAGCATCATGTGGTGAGGAAAGATCTAGGCACATATGTCCAGTTGAATATGGGTGACATTAGTTATAATCGTTGACATCACCCTTGGGGTGAGTATGTTGGGAGGCGAAACTATAAGCCCCTATCTTTCTATGTGTCCGGTTGAAACGTTTTGCTCATGTGTATGCAGTGAGTGTTAGCAATCATAGAAGACTATATGATGGTTGAGTATGTGGACTTGCCTAAAGGCTCCGATACGTGACCCTTCCTGAAAATATGATGAATTGTAGTGGCAAAGTTGACTGAAAATGTAGTTTGTTGGTTTCTAATAGAGTTTATGTTTTCTACTTCAGTTGTGTGATGAACTATTACTTATTCACGAGAAGTCTATGATACAAGTTCTATGATAAAAGTCCTACGTTTCATTTTGTTGCTGTTATAATAATGAACATGATGCTTCTATGTCCTTATTTTGTTTTTATCGACGCCTCTCTCTCAAAGCATGTGGACATGTTTTTGGTTCTCGGTTTTCGCTTGAGGACAAGCGAGGTCTAAGCTTGGGGGAGTTGATACGTCCATTTTGCATAATGTTTTCTAGCTGTTATTTATGTTGTTATTATGCATAATAATGCATTTTGGAGTAATTCTAATGCCTTTTGTCTCATAATTTGCAAGGTATACACCAAGAGGGAGAATTCAGGCAGTTGGAAATCTGGACCTCAAAAAGCTATGTCAGGCCACCTATTCTGCACAACTCCAAACAAGCCGAAACTTCACGGAGATTTTCTATGGATTATTTAAGAAATACTGGAGATGATAACCACCAGAGGGGGCCCACCATGTGGGTACAACCCACCTGGGCGCGCCTGGGCCCCCAGGCGCGCCCTGGTGGTTTGTGCTCACCCAGACCCATCTCTGGTGGCCATCTTCTGGTATATAAGCCCTTCTGACCTAGAAAAAATAATGGGAAGACTTTTGGGAAGGAGCGCCGCTGTCTCGAGGCGGAACTTGGGCAGGAGCACCTTTGCCCTCCGACGGAGCGATTCCGCCTGGGGAACTTCTCTCCCGGAGGTGGAAATCATCATCACCAACAACGCTCCCATCTTGGGGAGGGCTATCGTCATCAACATCTTCACCAGCACCATCTCATCTCAAACCCTAGTTCATCTCTTGTGATCAATCTTGTTACCGAAACTATAGATTGTTGTTTGTGGGTGGCTAGTAGTGTTGATTACATCTTGTAGTTGATTACTATACAGTTTATTTGGTGGAAGATTATATGTTCAGATCCATTATGCTATATATTACCTCTCTGATCTTGAGCATGTTTATCACTTGTGAGTAGTTACCTTTGTTCTTGAGGTCACGGGAGAAATCAGGTTGCAAGTAATCATGTGAATTTGATATGTGTTCGATATTTTAATAGTATGTATGTTGTGATTCCCTTAGTGGTGTCATGTGAACTTAGACTACATGACACTTCACCTTATTTGGTCCTAAGGGAATGCATTGTGGAGTAGTAAGTAGATGGTGGGTTGCGAGAGTGACAGAAGCTTAAACCCCACTTTATGCACTATTCTGTAAGGGACCGATTGGATCCAAAAGTTTAATGCTATGGTTAGAATTTATTCTTAATACTTTTCTCGTAGTTGCGGATGCTTGCGAGAGGGTTAATCATAAGTAGGAGTTTTGTTCAAGTAAGAACAACACCTAATCACTGATCCATCGACATATCAAATTATCAAAGTAGCGAACACGAATTAAACCAACATGATGAAAGTGACTAGATGAAATTCTCGTGTACCCTCAAGAATGCTTTGCTTATTATAAGAGACCGTATTGGCCTGTCCTTTGCCTAAAAAGGATTGGGCTATCTTGCTGCATACTTTCTACTGTTATCGTTACTTTCTCGTTACAAAATTATCTTGCTATCAAACTACTCTACTACTCACAATTTCAGCACTTGGAGACATTACCTTACTGAGAAACACTTGTCAGTTCCTTCTGCTCCTCGTTGGGTTCGACACTCTTACTTATAGAAAAGAGCTACAATTGACCCCCTATACTTTTGGGTCATCAATATCTCGCCCAAAACTTTAAAACTTCAATCACAAAAAACTTAACGGAACTTTGTGAGATGCGTGAGTATAATAAATCAAATCATTCACTTGGGTACTGTCAAAGAAAAGATTCATAATTTTTCTCACACAATGCTTACTGTGCCTTATCATTTCCACAATTTATATCACTTAATATAAGCTATGGAAACACTAAAACAAGCAAACTATGCATTGCAAACAGAATCTGTCGAGAACAGAATAGTTTGTAATGATCTAGACAATGACCATACTTATGCAACTCTAAAAATTCCGAAAAATTAGAACAACATTGGAAATTTGTATATAAATCATGTGTACAAATTCTATAAAATTATCACATGCCAATAATTTATATAATTGTCTGCATTGAACGCAAAACTTTCTGTTTTTGTACAGAATTAAGTCAACTATCATCCACACTATCCCAGAGGCTTTACTCGGCACTGTATTGAAACAAAAGCTATAAAACATTATTACTACAATAGCTTAATCACATGGACACACAAAAATAGTAGGTATAAGTATTGGGTTGTCTCCGAACAAGTGCTTTTTTGTAATGCCTTTTTAGGTAGGCATGATGACTTCAATGATGCTCACATAAAAGTAAATAATTGAAACATAACGGGAGCATCATGAATCACATGGCAAGCACATTTAAGCCTAACCCACTTCCTATGCATAGGTATTTTGTGAGCAAACAATTTATGGGAGCAAGAATCAACTAGCATAGGAAGACAAAACAAGCAATACTTCATGATTTTCAACACATAGAGAGGAAACTTGATATTATTGAGATATGTGAAAGCATATGTTCGTCTCTAATAATAATTTTTAGTAGCATAATGAATGAATTTAACAATACAACTATCACATAAAGTACTCTTTCATGATGCATAAGCATAGAAATTTTATTACTCTCCACATAAGCAATTTTCTTCTCATTCATAATGGTGGGAGCAAATTCAATGAAATAACTATCATGATGACACGTTTCATGGTTATTAGTATTCTTTATAAGATGAGTATCATCAAAATAATCATCATAGGTAGCAATTTTTCTCACATCACAATCAATTATAACCCCTTCCAAAATAGTGGAAATCATCATTAAATAAAGTCATTACCTCCCCGAATCCACTTTTATCAATAGTTTAACAAGATTCAACACCCTCCAAAAAAGAGGGATCATTAACTAGAGTTGACACTCTTCCAAACCCACTTTCATCAATATAATCATCATAAATAGGAGGCATGCTTTCATCATAACAAATTTCCACATCAAAACTTGGGGTATTAAAAATATCACTTAATCAAACATAGCATCCCCAAGCTTATGGCTTTGCATGTCATTAGCATCATGGATATTCAAAGAATTCATACTAACAACATTGCAATCATGCTCATCATTCAAATATTTTGGGCCCAACATTTTATTGAATTCTTCTTCTATCAATTGAGCACAATTTTGCGCACAATCTTTTTTTTAGAAAGATAGTGTAAAGATGAATAATATGAGGCAACCTCAATTCCATTTTTTGTACTTTTATTTTACAAACGAAACTAGTGATAAAGCAACAAACTAATAGATTCAATTGCAAGATCTAATGATATACCTTCAAGCACCCACCTCCCCGGCAACGACGCCAGAAAAGAGCTTGATGTCTACTACACAACTTGTTCTTGTAGACTCGTGTTGGGCGTCCAAGCGCAATTTTCCCTCAAGTGGATGACCTAAGGTTTATCAATCCGTGGGAGGCGTAGGATGAAGATGGTCTCTCTCAAACAACCCTGCAACCAAATAACAAAGAGTATCTTGTGTCCCCAACACACTCAATACAATGGTAAATTGCATAGGTGCACTAGTTTGGCGAAGAGATGGTGATAACTTGTAGTATGGATGGTAAAGATATATTTTTATAATCTGAATAAATAAAAACATCAAGGTAGCAAGTGATAAAAGTGAGCACAAAGAGTATTTCAATGCTTGAAAACAAGGCCTAGGGTTCATACTTTTGCTATTGCAATATCTCAACAATAATAACATAATTAGATCATATAACAATCCCTCAACGTGCAACAAATAATCACTCTAATGTTCATATCGCGGAGAACATAAGATGAAATTGTTTGTAGGGTACGAAACCACCTCAAAATTATTCTTTCTGATCAATCTTTTGAGCTATTCCTATAAATATCACAAACAACTCTAGAGTTCGTACTAGAATAACACCGTATGACACATATCAACCAACCCTAATGTAACCTAGATACTCAAATGTCACCACAAGTATCCATGAGTTGATTATATGATATAATTCAAACAACTCCAGATTCATAATATTCAATCCAACACCAAGAACTTCAAAGAGTGCCCCGAGATTTCTACCAGAGAAATGAAGACGGAAACGTGCATCAATACCTATGCATAGATTACCCAAATGTCACCTCGGGAATTCGCGAGTTGAGTGCCAAAACATACATCAAGTGAGTCAATATAATACCTCATTGTCACCACAGGTATTCATATGCAAGACATATATGGAGTGTTCTTTCCAATAAAGTATTCAATTCGATAATAGTGATACAGAGGGAGAAACACCATATGATCCAACTATATCAACAAAGCTCATGGTACATCTTGGTTTTTATGGACGTCTACCCTCAAGTACACTTTGAGACGGTGGCGCTCAATCCCGAAAGTCCTCTCCTTAATTATTTTAGGTCAAAATGACTTATATACCAGAAGATGGGCACCGAAGGTGGGCCGAGGAGGGCACAACCCACCAGGGCACGCATGGGGTCCCTGGCGCACCTAGGTGGGTTGTGCCCACCTGGTGGGCCCCCTTTGGTACTTATTTGCTCCAATATTTCTGAAATATTCCATAAAAATTCTCCGTGAAGTTTTAGCTTATTTGGAGTTGTGCAGAATAGGTGGCTTGACGTAGGTTTTTTAGATCCAGAATTCCAGCTGTCGGTATTCTCCCTCCTTGTGTAAACCTTGCATTTTATGAGAGAAAAGGCATTAGAATTACCCCATAAAGCATTATTATGCATAAAAACATTATAAATAACAGTAGGAAAACGTGATGCAAAATGGACGTATCAACTACCCCAAGCTTAGACCTTGCTTGTCCTCAAGCGAAAAATGGAAACCGAAAAACATGTCCACATCCTTAGAGAGAGAGAGAGAGAGAGAGAGAGAGAGATGTCGAGAATTGTTACTTTCTCATGAGAAGTTATATGATAAAAGCTATGTTGTATTATGTATTAATAAAGTTTGTTGCTTTTACTATAATATACATGATGCTTCCATGTCCGTATTTTGTTTTTTTTG